>CM042324.1:11003486-11675986 GCA_023566125.1 Zingel zingel
GGTAATGAAGGGATGCAGGCCATCCTTCAGTATGAGAAGACACCGTCCAGCTTTCAGCCAGTTTTTATACTCCTTGTCGTTGAGACGTACCGCCAGCTCCTCGCGAACCATTTCGGCCTTACTTCCCGTTCCCGATATAAAAACATAACAGAAGCAGGACAAGTTCAGGCTAACTCCTCAACTCCTCATGTTTAGCTCCACCCTCTCGGTGCTAGCAACAGAGCGGCCACAAGATGGCGCCGTCTACTTTAGAAACACTAGGATGGGGCTGTTATGGACTGCTTGTCCAGGGATGCTGCCAGGGCTTGTTTGACCCAGAGAGCAGCTCCAAGCGGCAAAGCTCCTGCTGTAAGGTTAGCCTAACAATTTTGTCAGGATGACCATCAGTGTGTTGAACTATTTTGATTCTGCCCCAGGAAACTGTAGGCGCTAATTAATGCATTTTTCTGAGTTTTCTACATGCATCCTGTAGAGCTGAGAGTGTGGGTGTGTTAGAGGTAACGTCTCGATTGCATACAGATGCATAATTAATGATTTTAAAATAATAATTATTCCAACCATTATATAGATCTTTTGCTGATATGGCTGCAAACATTAAAGGCTGGCAAGGCTGGCTGATGAACGCTGCAGCTGATGCCTCATGATTGAAAAAGGAAGTCTAGCTTATATTAGTATAGTATAGTATAGTATAGTGGAGGGGTGAATAATAATTAAAAAAAGGAAATGTTTTTCATGTAAAAAGAGGATTAATGTTTGACATGACAGGGTCAGTTATAGCTGCTTTAAATAAATATTTAAATTATGAATGAAGCCTACAATTCTTTATTTGTTTTTTAGAGGCCTCTAGCTGCTAGCATCTAAGCAGATCAGATCATCTAGATACCTTTGTATAATGTTAGACTATATCCAGTTTCATAACCCTGGATTCGGTGCATTGTGCCACCCTGAGGCAGCCCCTCATGAGTGGTGGCATCACCAAGCTGCTATACCTCTGCGGTGAAGAGGAGGGTTGGAAAACCCAGAGGACTCGGGCCAGCAGCTGCATGCACTGATGTCCCTGAGGCTGCTGCTGGAGGTGTTCATCAGGGAGGAGAGCTGGAGTTTTTGACAGATTCCATGTATCAACTGAGACTCAGGGCTTGCAGGAGGAGGGAGGCTAGACTAAGCAGGATGGACACACATGCAGAAAGTATTAAAGGAAAATACACTTTAAAACACTTAAACTCAATGACAAAATCCCAGAGAAGTGTGGGGGAGCAGCTATGCTATGTTACAATTGCAGAATTTTAAAACCCTATCAGTACATTACAGTAAAATGCTTGCACGCACTAAAATGTCCCCGAGCATGTGTCCCAGCTCGTCCACAGCTAATTAATATTGTGCAGAGCTGCCTATTTATATTGAATTGTAATAATACAAGAATGAATTATAGAAAAGGCAGATGCCAGTTTATCAAGTAACCAATTGTGCTTATACTGTATGTTAACAGTTTACAGCTGGGGTTTAACCAAGCTCACTTTGGGACATTTAGGAAGTTAATGACTGAATTAAGGGTGGACAAACCAGATAAATCCACCATTGCCTTATTGTAAAATGTCAAAATGTTAAAACAACTCATGTGATGTACAAAACGTCATAAAGGAGCTGTTTCTTGCAAGCTATTCCATTTAGCAGCGTGGCCTTAGGCATGGTAGTGTTACTCTGTTGGTCAGTTGGACCACCACTTTGGTCCACCCTTAAATATCTCATTGGTCATCCCCTGACCTTTCCAAAAGCACTAGTGTCAGGGACCAATTAAGCAGTGAGTCAATGAAAACAGGCGTTTTGAATAAAAAAAGAGGGTTTTTTATTTACCCAAAAAAGGCAAAACAATATAAACCAAGAACTTAATATCAAGCTCCATGCCCCAAGATATGACAATGCCTTGTGTTGACTTTTTTATTGACTATGGATGTGTGAAACACAATTTCGTTTTTATGTGGTGCTGGAGCATACAAATGACAAATAAAGGAATATTGAATCTTGTGTTACTCACTCCCGCTAACTTTATTGTTCATCAGAAGTGACGTGACAAAAGCATTTTGTTTTTACATGTGGGTAGGCGTGATGAGGGCGAGATTTGCTAACGGTGGCCAACACATTTATAAAAAATATACATGTGAATAGTAATTTCAGCATTTGATTATTATCGAATCGATTGTTATGTGATTCTCTTTGAATTACATTTGACTTCCAGAATTCGTATCAACACTCATTATGTAACCATAAAGCAATATGATCTCCATACTAAGCTCACTGGCTTCCTCGGTAAAATTTGCCATGCATCGCCACTGTTCAGGGGCGACCGATGCCACCTTATGCCCCCCTTCTAGCCCCGCCCTGTAAACATTAAACATCACCTAAGAAACATCAGCACATTAGCATTGTCATGTTAGCATTTAGCACAAAGTCCAGCCTCTTAGAGCTGCTAGCATGGCTTAAGGCTGTTAGTCTTAAGTGGTCAAGAGACCTGCAATGAAGAGTAGTAGTACATATTGATGGGCAATGACTTAGCCTGGACAATTAGAGCTGTGATTATGTTTAAAGTTGAATTCCTTTATCATTAAGTTTGTGTATTACTTTGGGTGCACACACTATCTCCTAATGTAACACTACCTGAAACATGCATCTATCTGACATGTACTGTACATGTAATGCACTTTATTTTTTTCAGGGTAAGGAGAGACATACAAGACAAATAACTCAGGAGGTCTGAAAATTCTCCATTTGAATATTTGTTTCCTTGTGTTCTTTGTTATCTCTTTGATTGACTGCCTTCTGCCCTGTGCATTCTGGGATACGCTCTAGCCCCCATGACCCAGACTTGGAATAATGAGGAACTGATGCATTCAAGAAATGTAAGTACGTTCAAGAAAGGTTAGTAGAGTATGCCACGTTTCAGTTTTCTTTGTGTGACTGTTATTCCTTGTAAAGGATAACAGGCCTGGAAATGCAGCTGAGGTAAACAGAAACAGTCACAGGATCCCCAATTAAAACATATTCCATTACAATTATGAAAATGAAAAGACGTTTGTGGTGTATCAAATAATTTCATCTTTACATGAAAATGTAATTAGTCTTTTAGCATGCATAGAGAAAAACAAATATCCCTCTATCTTTGTAATTGGATCTCTATGGATTTGATGATAGTTAAAGTAGATTAGACACCCTGGAGTATATGTTTGTGTGTGTGTGTGTGTGTGTGTGTGTGAATCTGAACGTGTGAGGATGCGTGCATAAATGAGTCCTGCTCAGCAGTCAGTCGAGGGGACACAATATTAATGTGGGTGGGTGTGCTCGCAGGTATGTACGGGCGTGTGCTAGCTTGTATATAAATACATATATGCATTTGTGTGCATGTGTTGGCGTGTGTGTGTGCCCACAATCCCAGCAGGGTGTTTTTTAAGCAGAGGAGATCAAAGAGACATTAGTATTCTGAAATAAATCACATGCTCAGGCCTCACTGTGTGGGTCCCCAAACACATACACATGAGACACACACACACTCTCTCTCTCTGTGTCTCATTCTCTCCATCTCCTCCTCTCTCTTCAAAAGACACCACCACGACCACCCCTTCCCTTCACCCTTCCCCCATCCTCTCCCCGGCCCCTAGCGGCCTTCAGAGCTATCTGCTTACTGACTCTGAATCCTTTGTTACATCCTTTCAGTTTCTCACGTTCCAACTTGAGCCCCGTCTCCTTCCTCCGTCTGCAAATAAGCAGAAAAATGCGTTGTCAGAGAAAACTGTTGTTCATCGCTGAAAAAGTCAGAAACGCAAAGTAGGGGTTTTTGACAAGTATTTCCTTAGGGAAAGACCTCTCATTCTCTCTGCCTCTCTCCATCTTCCCCCCCCCCCCCCCCCCCCCCCCCCCCCCACCCCATTGTTCACACCTTTTTTGAGTCTGCCTCTCTTCCTCCAACTCTCTGCAGAAAAAGATTCCTGGTGATTTTCTGTTTTTGGTGCTTGAATATCTTTTTCGGAGAAATGTGAGCACTTTTAAGACTTGTTACGACTCACTCACAAGTTGTGAAGTAATGAGAGCTGTTCTGCTGGGCAGCCAGCATCAGGCAGACTTCACTTTGCTCTGAAAGATGGTCACTGCTTTTGCCAGCGGGAGAAAGAGGGGGTAATGGAGGAAGAAAAGTGAAAGGAAAAGGAGATAAATGATTGACATGGTACAGCTGGGAGAGGAAAAAGCTAATTTTTCACCACAGAATTAGAATGAGTATAAATGCCCCCTGTGGCTCCTTGACAGTTGCCGTTGCATGAGATTCAGGGTTTTCTTTATGCTTTGTTGTGTGTGTGTGTGGGATGGATAAGTTCAGGCCAATCTGTACTTATACATGTACTTATTTATGTGCACGCATGTATCTATGCGTGTCTACTTGTGTGTGTGTCATTTTGATAGCCACCCACATGAATATGCAGATCAGTTTTAGAGAGCGTATGTGCTCAGCATTAAAGCCCACTCTCCACTGCTGACCCAATTTCACACTGCAGTGTGTGTGTGTGTGTGTGTGTGTGTGTGTGCATGTGCGCACTTGCTTATCAATGCATTTCGCCAAGCTTTGAAAAATTGTGTGGTTAAGACGGAGGAGTGTGAGTAGGTGTGTGCGTGTGTGTGAGTTGGCCTATGAGTGTTTATAAGGCAAAAAAGCCATTTGATAAGTCTAATCCAACACGTTCACAGTTGGCTGTGAATAAAAAACATCACATTAATACACGCTGACCAAACCGCATGCCTCTACAATCTGAAACAAATTCTCGCTCATTCTTCGTATCTCCAATTCTCACACGTGTCGATTTGTGTAGCAGCCGAGCTGTCCTCACTTTGACCGAAGCGTTTTTAAATTCAATATTGTACTTTTTAGCGCTGTAAGAGAAAGTAAAGATTAAAGGAATAGTTTGACATTTTGGGAAGAATCACTTGCCACTCTTACTCTTGGCAAGAGTCGGATAAGAAAATTGATACCACTTTTATAGGCTCAAGCTTTAGCCAGCAGTCGGTTAGCTTAGCATAAAGACTGAAAACAACAACATGGCTCTATCCAAAAGTATATTAACCCACCAGCAATGCTAAAGCTCATTAATTAACAGGTTATAATCCTGTTTGTTTAAATCTGTACAAAATGTACACAAAGTGTAAAAAAACCCTGATGAATTGTGGTTTTACCGGGGTTTCTGTCAGGCGGGGCAAACAGGGAACTCAGGATGCAGGGGTCCGTTTCAGGAAGGAGGTTTAACAAACTCTGAGTCTAACCCTGATGTCTGAGTTGATTCACCCTGAGATGGGAACTCTGAGTTTTCAGTTCCAGAACAGCTGATTTGAGTTGGTTCAATCAACTCAGAGTAGGTTCACTCAGAGTTAAGCGTGTACACCACAATAAAAAGGCAGCATGAATGGAGCCATGATACTACGATTCACCATGGTAACAACCGGGTCGGCGGAAATACTCATGCGCACATACAGCGAGTTTGAACCATATATATGTCAATGGTTTGAACATGTATTTCGTTAAAAAGGTTTGAACATGTATTTCGTTAAAAAGGTTTGGACATGTATTTCGTTAAAAAAGCAACACAGCGGCTGCTGTAAAAGAGACAAAATTGGTGTGGGAGAATATTGCTGCTCGAGTCAATGCTTAAGCATTGACAGTGCATTCATTTCATATTTAATTACAACTAACCTATAATATTAATGGTGAAAACTGGAATGTTATTACACCTATTTCATTTAGGTGCAATCCTGCAGGCGAAAAAGTAAGATACTAATCCCATTCTGAGCCCGTAGCACCATGATTATTAACAGAAATATAATGTATAATCATTTAATTCTTTTTATTGTCTCTCACTGGTTTGTGTCCAGGGAACACTACAAAAAATGTTTCAGAGCGAGGCACACTTTTTTGACGGCTCTGCATACAGTGGCTCCGTTTCACCATCTTATTCATCATTAAATTCACTTCTGACAACGTTTTAGGCGAGAAATTAACTGTTTAGATTTCGAATATAGGCAGTCTTGCGAAAATTGATGCCGAATTGACAGTTGAGGAGCTCCATTAAGTGAGGCGACAGCCAGCAAGCGCCTGCCCCGGCCTCTAGCTCGTCGCTCGGCCAGTCATGCTCAGACACCTCGCTGTAAGCTGGAGGTCTCTCAGACCGCTCTCGTAAATAAGAGGCTTTTATTTCGCCGTTGGCGGTTCGTTTGTTTAAATATCACAACACATGTCCATCATAAGATTAACGGGAACCTGTGGTTAACTGTCTTTTCGGAGTTAAACTCCACAAGCTTGTCCTGCGGCTCTCCGGCAGCAGGACAAGAGGCGGGGTCTGTTCTGAGTATAATAAAGCCCCGTCTGTGTTGAGCAAAACATTACGTGAATTACTACGAGAATGGACGTAATGCGTAACTCGGAAAAGTGGACTGATGCGGAGGTGCAGGCACTGCTGGCCATGTACGCATTTGTTGTTGTTGTTGTTGTTGATGATGCAATAAAGACCGGGGGCCTGTTGCACAAAACGTGGGTATATATCTATGCTTGATGTCAAGCCCCGCCTTCCCGCAGGCTGCAGCGAGATACACTTGGAAGCTAACGCACCCTGAGCTTTCACGTTACAATATAAAAAGGTGTTGACCGTTGACTTGGCTAGCACGGTCAACACCAAATACCAAAAGACAAATACCGAGGAATATTGATAGAAAGCAGGGGAAACTAGTACTTCCATACTTTTTAGCATTTTAGCAACCTGCCTGCCATTAGATGCTAGCTTCCGAGCTAGTTAGCAGCTAGCCCCAGAAGCTCATGAAAACAGGGCTTTCATCGGAGCAGTCTTACGTTATTTCCGAACCACTCTTTTCGTTTCAAAATCGGAAATCAAAATAATCAAAAAAGTACACGGGCCCAATTACAGTTCATTGTTGTTGCATGAAATGTCGTTTGTGTTTAGCCTACATCAGTTTCTGTCACCTTATATGAAACAAGAGGCTATATCAGCTTTGCTACCGTCTTGGTCAGTTTGAGTGTATGGGGAGTGACGTAGGGAAAAAGAAATGACTGACTCGGATGTGGGCGGGGCTTGACATCAAGCCTTCCCGCAAGCTGCAGCGAGATGCTCCTCCTTTAGTGTGGGGTGGGGGCGGTGCAGCGCAATTTGAAGCCACTGCAGTGGGCGTGGTTTCCTTGGTGATTTGAATATTTTCTAAATATTTAGCTTTACACTTGGCGACACATTTAGATTTAACATTTAACATTTAGATATATATTTAAGATTTAGATTTAGATATATTTAGATATATATTTAAGATTTAGATATAACATTTAGATTTAACATTTAACATTTAGATATAAATTTAACATTTAGATTTAGATATAACATTTAGATTTAACATTTAACATTTAGATATAAATTTAACATTTAGATTTAGATATAACATTTAGATTTAACATTTAACATTTAGATATATATTTACCATTTAGATTTAGATTTAACATTTAGATTTAGATATAACATTTAGATATAAATTTAACATTTAGATTTATATATAACATTTAGATTTTACATTTAACATTTAGATATATATTTACCATTTAGATTTAGATTTAACATTTAGATTTAGATATAACATTTAGATATAAATTTAACATTTAGATTCAGATATAACATTTAGATTTAACATTTAACATTTAGATATAAATTTAACATTTAGATTTAGATATAACATTTAGATGTAACATTTAACATTTAGATATATATTTACCATTTAGATTTAGATTTAACATTTAGATTTAGATATAACATTTAGATATAAATTTAACATTTAGATTTAGATATAACATTTAGATTTAACATTTAACATTTAGATATAAATTTAACATTTAGATTTAGATATAACATTTAGATGTAACATTTAACATTTAGATATATATTTAACCTTTAGATTTAGATTTAACATTTAGATTTAGATATAACATTTAGATATAAATTTAACATTTAGATTTAGATATAACATTTAGATTTAACATTTAACATTTAGATATATATTTACCATTTAGATTTAGATTTAACATTTAGATTTAGATATAACATTTAGATATAAATTTAACATTTAGATTTAGAAATAACATTTAGATTTAACATTTAACATTTAGATATATATTTAACATTTAGATTTAGATTTAACATTTAGATTTAGATATAACATTTAGATTTAACATTTAGATATAATATATAATTTCTGTCTCAAATGTGAGGAAAATGCGCTAAATGTGAGGAAAGTGAGCTAAATGTTGAAAATCTATCAGCTAAAAAATTGTAACCGAACTTTTACATTCGGCACCCCATACACGATGGGTGATGTTAGCGATATGAGGCCGGATAAGGTATCTACACATCTGATCGACTGTGAAGGAAATACCTCTCAAATCGGTTATCTGGAAATGAAAATACATCTAGTCAGGACTCATATCATCTCCCGACGTAAACTCTATGTGAAGAAAGCCTAATACAGCTTTTTCATCAAGAGGATCGTAGACAAAAGGACATGCAATGTTTGAGAAAAAAACTTTTATAATCTGCCTAACATAAACCAATAGGCTACGTTTTTTTATTCATGCAGATAACAAATTGCGCTAAAATGCACCTGATACAGACTGAATGAATGAATGAGGAAATGAAAAAGCGCTGTGTCAGAGGGAGGAAACCGAGAGAAACTCTAGGTTTCTTGAAGAAAACCTGATCCCGACCAGGTTAGGTTCACAGACTCAGTTACCTGAGTCTGAGGTTACGTTACCTCTCTTTCTAAAACGGGCTGGACTTATCCAAACTCAGAGTTTTCACTAAACCTGCTTTCTGAAACAGACCTCAGGACTCAGACACGCAGTAACAGTCAAACAAAGTATTTATTGTACACACCGGTACAAAACAAAACAGGTAACAGTCTCCAAAAACACTGGCGGCCGTACAAAAAGGTCAATCTAGCGACGGTATCCAAAAAACACTAACAGACTCCGGTCAAACACAATCAGATGATCAGAAACACTTACACACTCACTGGGAAAAATGCTAGACTGCTAAACTCAAAAGTATACAAAGACTTGGCAGAGAATAAAGCACGAGGGAGTGAATATATATATACACCTGAGGGGGGGAGGAGAGACAATTAGACACAGGTGCAAGACATTAGGACTGGAAAGGTGATCACACAAGGCGGGAAGGCAGACAAAGACCGGAAGGAAAGTGACCTGCAACACAAACACACATTTAATTTCAAAATAAAACAGGAAGTGAGCAAAGTAAGTGGATGTGAAAGAAAACTGAAAACATGACCTAGGATTGGGAGCTGGGCATGACAGTTTCTGTGCAGTGATTTCCTCTTGCTGTTTGTTTTTATGCTTAACTGAGCTTACAGACAGAGAGTGGTATTGACTTTACTCTGGCCATTAAGCAAATAATCATATCCCAAAAATGTCTTTTATGTCTTTTTTAACTTTTCTTTAAAGCAAAAATTGCAAGACATTTCTTTTGAAGCCATAGGATAACATGCAGATTTCAGACTAATATTCCCTCCAAGATGTGTGGATTTGGTGACCCATGAATTATAGTAACTTAAAACCTTGACCAAAAAACAACCTTGCCATTCATTAGCAACTGCTCCAGTTGCCCCTAGAAATGTGTTTACATAAGCTAAATCTTTGTTTTATAAACTGTTGGTGGTAAGTAAGTGATGTGAAATGCAACTTTATATTTTTGTATTTTTTATTCAGGTGTTTATTGAGTTACAACAGACATTATATATACAGACTTCCATGTTGTCAACTCAGCAGTGCCAGTCGGCAGAATCATCCAGGACAGGTTTGTCAAGCCCCCAGTAGATGGAGACGTTGAGAAGAGGGAGGCCCAGTGGCAGAGCTGAGGTAATGGCTCACTGGTCTATTGTTCCCTGTCTTCATCCTCACCCTCCACTCTCTCCTTCTGCCTTCC
Source organism: Zingel zingel (assembly GCA_023566125.1). NCBI lineage: Eukaryota > Metazoa > Chordata > Actinopteri > Perciformes > Percidae > Zingel > Zingel zingel. Next base: position 11,013,509 of record CM042324.1, read on the forward strand.
AGTCTAACTCCCCCCTCCTGGACTTCAAAGGAAAGGAAGGAACTAGAAAATAAGGTGAATTAATTCCCCCCCCCCCCCCCCCCCCACCTATCCAGTGCCTACAAGTTGCAGCGGATATGCTTTTTAATTGCTTGTGCTAAACACATAACCTATTTTTTTATCCTTTACAAAAGCCTAAATGATGATTTGGGTAGAATCTATGCAAATGCAAGAAAACCTCATAAAACATTAACATTACCTTATATAAGCAAAGCACCTTGAAAACAAGTTGGACACTGTAAAGCACAGCTCGGCCAGCATTAGGCTTAATAAGATCTGGCACCCAGTGCTGCAAACTCTGACAGACATTCCTCGGCATCTTTAACCCCCAACCCAGAAGCCTTGGTGCAGACTGAACTCTGTGAAGTAGATCAATGGGAGGATTATCGCAGGACCAAGATGCCAGTTATAGAGCAGCTCTGTGCTGCCTCAGTGAGGGGAGAAGATTGAGAGGCTTTCCTTTGATCTTGTGCTGGTGCATCTGAGAGGGCCCGCTGATGATGATAATGATGCTGAGGCCCAATGCAGAGAGCCAGGCTGGGGCTTGGCCCCGCTCTGGCTCCCATTTCTATACTGGCAATATAAAAGGCTGGCCTGTGGAGGGTTGGACGGGACAAATGGATTTAGTCGGACGGATTGTATTCATGTGAATTTATCCCAACAAGTTTTTTTTTTGGAATGTTATTGATGCAACAGTGGTTGATGTGTGTGTGTGTGTGTGTGTGTGTGTGTGTGTGTGTGTGTGTGTGCTCCAGTTGTTTCCTCCATCACATTAGATCCAGATGAACACCTCTGTCCTCTCTCAAGGACACCCCTCCCTACTGCATGTCTCTGTCTCTCAGCTTCTGTCTGTCTCTCTCTCTCACCCCCCCCCCCCCACACACACACACACACATACACTTGACACACACACACACACACACACACACACACACACACACGCGCGCACAGTTGACACACACTTACACTTTCTCCTCTCTCACTCTCTGTGACAAGCCACAGTGCTGGAGATGGCTGCTGACATTCTGGACAGTAAAAGGCTTAAGGTGGAACGTGTGTGTGTGTGTGTGTGTGTGTGTGTGTGTGTGTGTGTGTGTGTGTGTGTGTGTGTGTGTCTCTCTCTCTCTAAGACAGATAGAGTAACCTCACAATTCTTCCTTCAGTGTATCTCTACATCTTATCTGAGTGAGTGCTGTTGTCACACACAGAATCACGAACAGTACACGGCACTGGCGTCTGATTCTTGACTGCTGCTGTCGTTTTACTTTTTTGGTTCTGTTTGACTGTTTGCCAAAGCCTGATGATTACGATAATAGGATGGGAGGTCAATAATCTCTTAATTACTACTAAATGGGAATTAGATTAGGCTTTTGTTAATTTCAGAAACAGCTCTAGTTAACCACATTAGCGCAGTGTGGATTAGGTCTGGGATGAGGACAGAGAGGGAAAGGTTGACATGTCGGCCTCAGGTCACAGCCGTGCTGACCAGGAACACATTATCTGATTAGCTGTCACTCAGGTTTGGTGAAAGATTTACGGACAGCCTACTGGCTACCAAGCAGGGACAACAGAGTGCTGGAGGCAAGACAGTTTGACGATGCACAGAATCTTATAGTTTGTGAGGGCAATTTTGTTTTTTATTGCTTTTGTGTGTGTTGTGATCTCAAACTAACTCCTATCTAACACCTCTCTCACACACAGTCATGCTCCCCTGTCTCCTCTAGTGTTATGTTATTTATCTCCTCTCTCTCTCTCATCCCTTTGCTCCAAAACAGCTTTTCTGTTCAACAGACCTTCTATCCACTTAATTTGATGGGCCCCCACTAAGAGGACTCTATCCCCTCTCTCTTTCCCCTCTGTCTTTCTCCCTTTCCTTCCTCTTCCTCCCTCTTTTCTCACCGTCTTTGCTCTCATTCTCTCTCTCTCTCTCTCTCTCTCTCTCTCTCATCATCATCATCATCCTCCCCGCCTTCCTTCCCTCGCTACCCCCCATCTATTCTATGGCCCAGCGTGGGTGGCTGAGTTTAATGAATTCTCTTTTCTTTTCTCTCTGCAGCCAGGCGCTGATTTCTGATTGTGAAGAGGTGTGCGCGCGTTGCGAGTGTAACTGCACACACGCACACACGCGCACACACACACGCACACACACGCACACACACACACACACACACACACACACACACACACACACACACACACACACACACACACACACACACACACACACACACACACACACACATCCATGACTGTGATCATTTTATCAGTCTAAATAAATCTCGGTCTTTAGTCCGATCAAGGCTTTAGGTTGCACTTCCTCTTTCTTAAAGAAGAAAGTGGCCGACTGTCAGCTTTAAAATAGATTTGCCCCAGGACATGTCGGTTGTTGCTGTGAACACTACCTGCTGTCTCCTGCAGCCAGAAACATGAGTCAAGAGTCTGTTTTGTCCTCTGCCTGTAATGTCTTACTAATACACAGGAAAATAGAAAAAAACAGTAAATGACTGCAGGAAGTGTCTTAGACAAGACCCTGGATGATTTTCAGCTGAACAGATTCTGTTATGTTGTGCATAAATAATAAATGTAAATGTGTGGATGACAGGATTTCATACAGGTGTCTTACATGTGCACAAAGGCAATGTATTATTTTGAAGCATCAATAGCATGCAGGCTTTATGTCAGTGTTGATGGGGTGGCAGTAATTCAGTCCATGGGGACCTGGCTTGAGAACCGGAGGGTCAGACCAAAGTATGAAGTGTGGTCTGGCAGCTGGAGAGGTGCAAGTTTGCCTCCTGGGCACCAAAACCCCAAACTGCTCCAGGGGTGGTGTGTGGATTGTGTGGAGTGACAAATAATAAAGGTAATGCATGTTGGAGGAGAGTTGTTCTCAGACTATGTAGGATTTGGCGTGAAGCAGCATATTGTCATGCTGTGGTGACCTGCCATACTTGCAGTCACAGATACCTATCTGTATGTACTGGGTTCAGCTTGTATGATGATGCTAGTTTGTATTAGTTGATCTGCAGTAAAAACTAGTTTGGAGTTGTGGCTGCAGCTGAATTGGATGTTCAAAAATTATAGTAGATTGGAAGTGGAATTGAGATCACTTTGTTTAGTTCAGTTCAAAGATCTGTAGTCACTGAACACCTCTATATCACATATGCTAGCTAACAGGAAGCTAGCATATCTTTCACAAGCCCAGGTATGGCTAAGTAAAACCACCTTTTATTTGCAGAATACATTTCAGTCTACCCAATTTAAAACAGTTTTTTTCTGGGGAACCACCTTGGATCATCTACTGTTTTCTGAATGAGTAGGTAAATATGTAACCATTGAGCCTGATAGAGACCATGTTGGGTTGGCTAGTGGCCATGACTCTAAGGATGGACACTGTCTGTCTGGTGGACCGGACCAGACCGGTTCAGATCAAAATATCTCAACAACTATTGCAGGATTGCTATGGAAGTCTGTACAGAAGTTTGTGTTCCCCTCAGGATGAATTGGTGATCCTTCGACTTCATTTAGCACAATCATCGGGTCATAATGTCCAATACGTACTAAGATGGTGAACATGACATGAAAAACATCTGCTTAGCATCAGCATGTTGCCCTGCCCTGGCCAGACAAATTTGGCTTTGAAACTTTAATGAAAACTGTCCATCCTTTCGGGAACAGCAGGCAAAAACACCCAAGAGACCCTCACCTGTGGCTGCATTACATCACCAAAAAGGGAATCTACTGCATTACACTGAGGCAGAATTTAACTTAAAAAGTGTGTGGAGCTCAATCACTTTTCAAATAAACTTGAAACTTTGTAAACTGGGTTGCATTCCCGTTTTCATGCCAAACGCCAGACTTCAAAAGGATGAAACAATCCTCCCTTGAATCTGAGCAGCAACTCCGAAAGTGGATCATCTCCACATCTCCACATCTGTCTGAGGTCACCGCTTGGGAGCAGGTGTTGCTGCCTTCGACCTGCTTGCTGATTGGATGGATGGATTAGCTGCTTAACGAAGGGAATTTGTTTAATCTGATAATTGTCTTGGCGATGAAAACATATTCAGTAATTCTCTGTGGCCTCTGTTTTTCTGTCCTGATTAAAGACACTTTCATTCTGGCACACACACTCACGCACGCCGCACGCACGCGCACGCACACGCACACACACACACACACACACACACACACACACACACACACACACACACACACACACACACACACACACACACACACACACACAAATAATGGAACAGTTGTTGTTATGACCAAAAGACAATGCTCTGAGGTGCTCTGGCACACACACAGAAACACACAGTCCCCTGTGTGTATCCCCCCTGTGTAGCTGCTAATGTCTCTGGTTTACACAGCCAGAATGTGTACGTGTGTGTGTGTGTGTGTGTGTGTGTGTGTGTTTGTGTGTGTGTGTGTGTGTGTGTGTGTGTGTGTGTGTGTGTGTGTGTGTGCATGCATGCGTGTGTGTCTGTCTGTCTGCCAGTCTGTGTTTTTGCATGTGTGCATTAAGGTGCAGTGTGGAAAAGCCTGAGGAATTCTCTTAGGCCGCCAACCTTCTGCTCTCACTTGGGCGCAGGCTGTCAACACATTAAATAGTTGAATCTATGTGTGTGTGTGTGTGTGTGTGTGTGTGTGTGTGTGTGTGTGTGTGTGTGTGTGTGTGTGTGTGTGTGTGTGTGTGTGTGTTTGTGTATGTGTGACAGAGGGAGAGAAATAAAAAGTGAAAACTCGACAACAATACACTGCAAAGGCGAAAAAGAGAGTAAAGGAAGACATTAGGTGCGAGACAGGACAGAAACAGTATGGCTGAGGCAGCATCAGCGCATTTGTTTACTTCCCCTGTAAATGTACGCTCCCTTCATCTGATCTGAAAATCCTGACTCTCCTCTAACTCTAGTTTCTGTGTTCTTTTTCTGTGTTTTGATGCTGCATTGCTGTGTGCACGTGTTTGTGTGTGTTTATTTATTATGCTGAAGTCACATCACTAATTAGTCCCTGGGAGAAGCCCGAGGCCATTTGCAAAATCCCACTGATTAAAAACAAGTCCAAATCCAACCTTGTGTTGCATATGCGCACACATGCACACACTCAAACACACAGAGGCACATACAGTATACTGTACAATTTGCACTCACACATCCACACAGCCATGTATGCTGTGGAAAGCTACTTACTGTCAAGGCTGGAACACGTGTGGGTGAGTGTTTGCGAAACGGAGCTTGCCTATGCATGTTGAACTGCTGTTGAACGGGTGTTAGAGAGCTGTCAGTTGTTAAGGCCAGTTTAATATTTTAACTTGCCATCTGAAGTTATCATACCCCAGGGTGGCTCCTGTCACACAGGAAACACACACACTCGGACGCACACGCTTAAAGCCTTCAGGAGCCTCAGCTTGTCACAAATCACACTCAAGATGTCAAGGGCATCGTGCATTAGCAAGTGTGACAGACAGAGGCAGAGAGAGGGTGAGAGTTAGACACATACAAGATAGACAGAATAAGAGAGAAAGAGTCTCTAGAATATTTCTTTGTCCATTATGAACTATATTTACACTTTGCACCTTGTACAACCTGCTTCAGCCCAAAAAAAATAAAGTACAGATTAATCCAATTTAAATTTTAATTCAAGCTAAACAGTTATAGTGAATGGATGTGATGGATGGAGACAGAGGAGTGAGACTGGAAGGAGGTGAAGAGAAGGAGGAGATAGTGACAGTGTGGGGAGCAGGAGGTGGAAGTGAGGGATGATAGAAGACGTAGAGGAGGAGGGAGATGGTGATAAATTGCTTTGAACTTTAATGGACGTCTCAGATGCTCCTCTAGTGATGTGTTCGGACAATACACAACATTACTGGCACACGTGAGGCCTGATTGTAGCTGACAGCCAAAGAGGCCTGTCCCCATCGACCTAGAACACACACACACACACACACACACACACACACACACACACACACACACACACACACACACACACACACACACACACGCACACACATGCAGATGTGCACACATGCTGCACCATAGCTTTCAAAAAAGTCAACTAAGGAAGAAGGCAGGGAGGAAACTTCTTAGCAGAAAGTGCAGATGAGAGGAGGTGAGAGAGAGAGAGGAAGGGAAAAAAAGAGATGAAGAAGAAGTATTAAGTCCAGAGGGAGAAGCAGAGGAGAGCTCGGAGGAAAGTGGCGGGGAGGAAAAGGAGTGAGCAGGGGAAGGTGTTGCCATATGGTCAGGGTAGGGTTCAGACAAATAACATGTTGCCTTCTCTCCACAATGGTTAACTACACACAAATGAATCACTAATGGAGCTCTCATTCACAGCAACAAACCCATAGACACACACACAATCATGCGTGTGCGCACACACACACACACACACACACACACACACACACACACACACACACACACACACACACACACACACGCACGCACACACGCACACACAATGGCCGACATGTGAAAGAAACCTAGACATTCACACAGAAGGAGCAATAAATGTTGACAGAGGTGGGCGGGCGGATTGTGAAGTATGGAGGGTTGTTTGTGAGGTTCGAGCAGTGTGTGTGTGTGTGTGTGTGTGTGTACGTGTGCGTAGCAGTGTATCGTTGGAACCGCCCCTCTTCCCTTCCACCCGGCTGCTTCTCTGTGAGTGTGTGCAGGCCTGTCTTTGTGTGTGCTTGAATGGGGTGTTTGTCCCTCAATCTGTGCCCCTCTACTTTGCCAGATTTCTAATGATTTTCCAATGATGAATTAGGTTGTGTGTATGTGTGTTTGTAAGTGTGTGTCCAAGGACTCTCTCTCTGCTTTGTGGTTCTTTTCCGAGTGTGTATCCACCTATCTATCTATCTATCTATCTATCTATCTATCTATCTATCTATCTATCTATCTATCTATGAATAAAACTAAAAGTTTCTCAGCTTTCTATCTATGCTAAAGCCTACAAATTGCGAACACTTTGTGTTCATCATTTCCCAAAGTTTTTTTTTTATCGCTTCGGTACTATTATCGCAACTACGTGGTACAATTTCAAAACTCTTACTCCAAACTCATCACACTTGTAACACAGCCAGCCTTTCATTCAAAACTTGCCATTGTGCATTCATTTGGATTGTAAACAGCTCTCACCACACAACCACTGATTCAAAATATAATTTTTTTGTGAAATGTCACGAGAACATATTGATATAATCACCAAAACACAACATGATATCTTTTCAGTTTAGTTGTTTTAACTACCAGTGAATCCAGTGACAATTTTTCCATTAGGTAATACACTTACATCATCCAACATTTACAGAATCTATCATTTCCACAATATCTATCCTATGTGTAATCAAGATTGGATCAATGAAGACATCATCTACAATCATTTGGCCAAATTAGATTTTACAGTATTTATAGTAACCTCTCTGTTGGTGTCCATGCCCACCTCTCTGACAGATCGCTCATCCACGAGCTCTTCCTATTCCTTGGTGTCTATACTGCTCCGTGTTGAAGAAAATTGCCAAAGTTTACACCCCCCTAAATGTAATAGGGTGGGCATTTGTGGTTACCACTAAGTGAAATCAATTAGCAATAACGAGTATTCATTATATGGGGTTACATGTAATTTAGATGTTCATACCAACACATTTTATCTAGCTGACAAACCAGTTTAAAATCTATAGGTTTACCAAATGGTTCAGTGATTAACCATTAAAGGTCCAATATGTAATATATTTACTGTAATAAATCCAAAAATGACCCCAATGCGTCATCAGATATTAAGGAAACAAGCTAAGTTTTCTGACAACAATGCTATTGCCATATTTTCTCCTTCTGAAATTTCCGTTCCGTGACGGAATGTCTGTTTGTGTTTTGGCCTGTGTGTTGTTATCAACTGCCCAGTTTGACAGCCAGGCCGGGTTGCCAGATATACCTGCAAAAACTTAAACCCAGCGCGCTACAGCTGTAATGTTAGTACAGCCATGAAAGCCATGAAAGCAGCAAACAAACCCTGCTAACGTTACTGGAGCACCAGGCAAGCGGGCCAAGGCTGTTTACAACGTGTAGCCTATTCAACGGCCGTAGCCGACAACGGTGAGTTATTTTAAGCCAAGAGAGTGGCTGTAAATTAGCAAGAGAGGACTGTGAGTTTGCAGTGTGTTTAGCGATTGTTACCATAATTCTAAGCCAATAAAGTGTGTTCAGTCGGGTGGAGAGGACGGCAAGGTAGTGTTATTTTTAGCGGTTCCTACCGTAATTCTAAGCCTAGGAAGTGTGTCTGTCCGTCGGGTGGAGAGGACGGCGAGGTTGATGTGTTTTTAGCGGTTCCTACTGTAATTTTAAGCCAAAAAAGTGTGTCTGTCAGCATCTAATGTTAGCTACTCCGCTGTGCTGTGAAGTAATGTCTGGTATGTGAGACAAGCATCTAGCAGCATTGTTGTGGATGCTGCTTCAGCGCGCTTCGGAGGAGGGTCTGGCAAAGCAAGACTATGGATGCTGCGGTCTCAGCCTGGCAACCTCCGTGAACTTCGAGTCTGGGGAGGAGGGGGAGGAGGGGGCGGTGGAGACGACTCTCTAGAGTATTTTGAATTTCTACTGCACTCACTATTTTAAACACTAGCTGTCAGTATTACGTATTGCACCTTTAAGAGCAGTTGAATTAAATGTTGGTGAAAAGTTATGCATGTCAGAAGAGAAGCATATCAAAAGTATTGTGAGCAATGCATTGTGAAAGCTAATTACTTCATATGAAAGGTATTGTCTTTGATGACACTGATTAGGTGTGGTGAAACGTTACTGTCTAATTCTGTGTTGTACTTAGTCAACAGCATTTTGATGATCTACTTTGAGTTTTGTACTGAGAGTTGTAAGGTTTTACCACTTACTTGTGACAATAATACAAAAGCAATAAAAAAATTGTAATTTCCTACCTTCCAGACAGTAATTGTTTTCTGTTCATTTCAGATAGAATTCGACTCGCAGAGGCTTTTCAGCTTGAAAAAGGTAAGTTACCACAGACAACATTTTGTAAGACTTATTTCTAATTTTTAAACAACCATTTATGGTTTTTGGATTCATATTGACTTTTTAGAAGAAACAGAAATATGTCTCAAGGAATATTGGGTGAATTGTCATGAACTTTGTTAGATAGTCATGTCCCCTACAGAATTAATTGTAATAACTTTGGTGATCTGATTACTTTTCATTTAGCACTAAGCCTGACATCATCAGACCAAATCGCAAATGCGAGTTATTCTGAAACCTCTCAGTTCATTTTCAGTTTCTAAGGGGCGTTACCAACGGCCCTAGACCAAAATGCCTCGGGACCCAATTGGATAGACCTACAACCAATCAGAGCAATGAAACGTGTAGTGCTAAGCAATGGACAAATGTAGACAGACTACAGCGTGCCAAGATTAGCTGCGGAGGTGTAGCATCAAAATGTCTGATGTCATTTTTGACATCAGAATTTGAAAATAGTACTTTAAAGGTCCAGTGTGTAAAGTTTTAAGTTGTTCATTCTCAAAATCTGTGTTGCCTGTTCACAAACTTGTCCTTTTCATGAATATTTACCACCACCATCAATTCCAAGTATTCCTATTGGCTTGAAATTTTACATTTGCGTTTGCATGAACTGGGGTAGACGCTCCATATTCATGCGCCATCTTGAAATACATTAGCCGGTAAAAGACATACAGGACATACTGCTCCGCCTCCGTTTTTGCTGTCACATGATAAACTCACAGGTGCTGCTAATGGGTATCGTCGCTTCCCAGCAAGTTTGAAGAAGGAAACATGGAGGACCACACGTATTCAAAATCCAAATTTCAGGAACAGGAATCTTCTTCTTTGTCCAGAAAAAGAAAAAGGATATTGAAAAGAGCAAGAGACCGGCGTCACGAATCTGCCGGAGCAAAGAAACATGACCTCGCAGATTTGTCTGGTTCCCATGCTATGTAGCACCATCATCAGGTCTAAATTTGACTTTGTTCAGTACTTTAATTCATGACCCCAAATACCTGCAAAATGTATGACATTCCCATAGTGTTAATTAGAAAATGTCAGCATGCTATCGTTAAAATAAGATGGTGAACATTACAGCAGCTAAACATCGGCATGTCAACAATGTGGTTGTAAGCATGTTAGCATGCTGATGTTAGCCTTTAGCTCGAAGCACAGTATAACAGTACTGTTAACTTTCACAAAAAGTAAAAGAGCCAAAGTGTTAAATGCAATGAATTACCTAACTCAAGGAAACGTTGACCGTTGATTTTTGATACGAGAGGGAAATGAGGGTAGGAAGGTAAAATCTGAAAACTTGAAGCATCATTCAGAAAATGGTCAGCGGCGATGAAATTTTTAAGCCATTTGTAGTTAACAGAATGTCTGTGGTTCTGTTAAGTAGGTCAACACTTCCAGTTTAACTACACCACAGATAAGACAACTTAGGGAAAGTCAAGGCAAGACATTTTCTGAGGTGGCCCCTAAAGCTTTTGCCATAAACTGAATGTTTAGTCCATATGCATAGAGGATGAGCGTAGAGAGCATAGGAAGACAATAGGGATATATTTGTGTTATTGTGTGTGCATGTGCAACGTGTGGCAGACATCTGTATGTGTGTGTGTGTGTGTGTGTGTGTGTGTGTGTGTGTGTGTGTGTGTGTGTGTGTGTGTGAGTTTGTGTGTCTTATAGTGTGCATCAGAGTGTGTGTGGGGAGGGAGGGGTATGGGGGGCTTTTGGGGAGCCATAAAAGATTCAGCTCCTCTGGCTGTAGTGTTGTGGAGATAACAAATGTTTCCATTTAGTGATCATGCATGAGTTATAACTCACAGGACATAGCTTATGCTGTTTTGGTGTGTATGTCTGTATTTGTGTGTCCTCACACTATCACAGCCTCCATAGAGCTAACAAGTGGTCAGACGCTGTAGGACTAAACAGAGCCCAGTAAGACCATTATGTGGTCCCAGCAAAAGAGCCCTGCGTGCCAGCATGATGTTATGCCCCAGGTGAGCACACAGACACACTTCTGCTAGGCGTATAAGAAATCTCAGTCCAATTCTTCACATTCAGCTCTATTCTTTACTCACAGATGGATAGACACAGACAGGCAAAACACAGTTACACACATATATACACATACACACACAGAGCTCTATTATGCAGTAGACCTCTCCATCCAATTGATCACAGGCATGAATTTCAGAACAAAAGAGAAATATTCCACCTCAAAGAGCAGAGAATTTCTAACAGAATGACTAAACGCAGCACACTGTCCTCACCGTATACTTCTAAAGCCTTTGTAACACTGAATGAATTATAAAGTGCGAAACAATGTGTGTGTGTGTGTGTGTGTGTGTGTGTGTAAGTGTGTGCGTGTGTGCATATGTGCTTGTGTGCGTGTGAGAGTGAGTGCGTGCACATCGACAAGGGTAAGCCACTGAACACTTCAAACCAAGGGCCTAATCAGCACCCTATAGCCCACCCACACAACCTCTCTATGTATCTCTCTCCTCTGATTTTCTCCCCTTCCCTTCTTCCTGCTTTTCCCTCGAGATAGCAGCAATGTTAGAGGGTGACAGGAGGGTGTGTATGAGGGGGGTTGGGGGTTTTGCACAGCGCAAACTCAGTTTGGCGGTCAACTGAGTGCTTTTCCCGTCCTAGTGGTGTTGTTGGAGGGTGAAGACACGCCGGGCTGATCTAGGAACTGTGTCTCTGGGGAGCAGGCGGTGACAAGACCGCTGGCGAGTGCTATGACGCTGCTGAAATATTAAAGCTAATGGGATTGTAGCGCTGCATGCCTGCATATGTGTGTATGTGTTTGTATGTCTGTGTCAGCGTGAGCATGTGTTGCTCATAATTTGCAGCTAGTTGAAGTGAAGTGGAGTGAACAAAGTGGAATGGAGATGGATAATGCATTATACTCTAAACAAATGCACGGAAGAGAGAGTTTGGGCCGTAATAGAACAAAACCTACTTTGAGTGTGAATAATGGTGGAGAAGAGATAGGATGAGAGGAAAGGAGAGGATACAAGATGGGAAGAGAGCAGAGGATAGGAGATGGTAAGAGAAAAGAAGAGGGGAGATAGAAGGTGAAGAGAGGAGAAAAAAAAAGAGACTGTTAAGATCCCTCAGCTGCCAATAAGTAGACACACACACACACACACACACACACACACACACACACACACACACACACACACACACAGAGTGACTTCAAGCTATCACACACATCGCCTGGAGCACAATACAGCTCGTTAGTGGGTACATGCTTAAAATGAGTCCCTCTCCCTCTCTCAACCCCTCCATCTCTCAAGCAGTTGTCAATGTTATTATTTCCAAATGAATACACTCAAATACAGTACATTTTCTGACAGAATATGCTATAAATACACTCTATGTGCCGTATGACAAACACACTGAGTGAGTGAAAGAAAGAGAGAGTGCCACGCTGCAAAACAGCAAACTCTATGATGCTATATGTTTGAGGGAGGGAGAACACGAACAACAATTAAAAATACAATAGTAGGTTGAGTGTGAGTGTGTGCATGTAAGTATGTGCGTGCGTTAGAAAACACCCACAGCAAAACTTGTTTGTGTGAGACCTGAGAGAAGCGCGTTGAAATCAGTCCTGCTGTGTGCAGCTTGTAGGCATGTGGTTAAATTATGTATTCCAGTTCACTGTCTCTGTCACTCCCTCACACACACACACACACACACACACACACACACACACACACACACACACACACACACACACACACACACACACACACACACACACACACACACACACACACACACACACACACACACACACACAGAAGGCGGATGTGGGATCTCATTGCTGTAAGATATAGACAGAGCGCTGTTTTATCACAACGACTGAGATGTTAATTAAAATCAGACAGACGTTTGCAAAGAAATAAGTTGAGCTCATTTCTATTCTGTGTGAGAGCAGGAAAGTAGGCCATGCTTTGGAGGCGGGCCACCTTTGCTGTCCTAGGGATGAGAAATGACTGACAAGCGGAGAGAGGAGAAGGAGATGGCCTCCCTTGTTTGTTGTCCCCCTGACAATCCACACAAACGGCAGACTGCCATGCCAATGTGTCACACACTCTGGTTGTCACCTATCACGTCTCCAAAGGCCAGAAGTGGGCCACAGCCTTGACTGTTGCTAATTCTTTCCACCACACCTCATCCTCATGCTCAGCAGGGCCCCTCTGTGTCGCCTCACATAAGGCTATTGACTTGTCTAATGGCTGTGAGCGCTGCTGCTCGTCTCGGATGGCACACTGTGCCTTGTTAGTCTCGGGGAAAACACTGGTACACATTAAAACTCTGCGTGAAGCGCCATCGTCGTCCCTCGACTTGGTCGCACAAGCTCATTTGCATTTGCTCATTTAAAGGACGCGTACACATGTAACCACCTACAGCAAGCGCACATATGCTCACATGCAAGCCTCCCATCAGCCCTCAGGGAGACAGACACACATGCACCTAATTTCCCAAAACCCACCCCTATGTGCTGAGATGCAACGTTTTAAGGGAATTTGCCTGCCAAAGGGAATCGTGCTGGATTTCATCATTAAAATATGTTATTCCAACGCCTAAGGACAATTTGCCGTGTATTAGTGAGCATTATACTCTTTTCCACTGCTAGAAACAAGATTGAAAAGTTTTCCCCTCCCATGCACCTGTGAATTCACACTGAAAATAAAGTGGAAAAGGTCACTCTGGCAATATGAAAGAGGTTTTTTTCTGCAGATAACAGTGCATTTTCTGGTTCAGAAGTGATAGATGATGTAAATTTCATTCAGATGAAAATATATTCCATTATTCCTCCAAGTTAGTATCTCCTGTGCTTTATCAAGGAACTGGCTTTGGGAGGTATGCTGGTCTCAGGAGCACTTTAGCTTCTGGATTTAGCAGAGAGCTTTTCATATTTACACAGTATTGATTTGACTGGAGGGCCAGTGTGAATCTGGGATTTAGGTGAAATGTTACTCTTTGAGGTCGATTTTACAGTTGGAACCAGTGGTGGAAAATAACTTGCAGTAAGTACACATTTGGGGTACGTTTACTGTATTATTTCCATTTCATGACACTTTCTACTCCACTACCATTCCGAGGGAAATATAATGTATTACTACATTTATCTGGCAGCTTTATTTATTTCACAAATCAAGATCTCACATTCAAAGCACATGATGAGCTTCTTAAATAGAATGCATGATGACCAAACAGTATATAAAATAGATGAAGAAATAGTTTGATATTTTGTGAAATGTGCTTATTTGCTTTCTACTCTCATATGTCGTCGATTAAATGAACCTACCACCACAATGCATTCTCATTAGCTTAGCTTAGCATAAAGACTGGAAACAGCGGGGAAAGTTAGCATCGGTCTGTGCAAAGGTAACAAAATCTCCCTACCAGCACCTGTAAAGCTCACTTATTAACATATCGTATCTCATTTATTTAATCTGTACAAATACTTTGCGAATAGCCCGACACAAATAACTTTTACTTAACATTTTCAATACAGGACTTTTACTGGGAATACTTTTACTAAAGTAAGGGATCTGAATACTTCCTCCACCACTGACTGTAACTAAACATGGGACAGACAAGAGGTTCTTTCATTTATCCTGCAAACATTTAAAGCTCTTTAGATATATTCTAACTTCCGTCTGACTTGTCAGACCTAATATCTAGGCTATGGTATTTGGGCATTCACATCACTGAGCTGTAGGTCATTTTTGTTGAGAAAAGCACAGTTCCTTCACTTGTTCATGAAATTGCCATATATTCATTGTTTTCCTCCTATTTATGACATTGTGTCTAATGAGACATAGACTGCGATGATAAAATAGCTACTATGCCATGTTTGAGATACTGTAACTCATAATTATGACGTACCATGTCAGAGGCAACTCATGAGATACGTATTTCTATCATCCCCTCTTTCTTGATTAATTTCCCTGAATGGATCTCCATGCCAGTCTCCCCAGAAGATGCAGACCATGCATTGCACTTCGGCCAATAGAAGACGTTTCATCTGTCTCGTTGGAGTCTAAACTCATAAGACTTGGCTGGTTAGCTCGGTGCAGTCCGCGGGGGTATAACTCCCGCTGCTTGAACCTATTCGGCACCGTTTAGCGAGGAAAACTCTCCGATGGCTTTTGTCTAGTTTGGACTAAGGTTAGAATGGCTCAGCACGACGCGCCTTTGATGCATTTGATGCGCCTCATTAACAGTTTAAATTTACACCTGCTTCATACATTCCTGCGGGATCCCTCCTCACATGTGAATGGGAATGTTTGTTCTGTAACGACGTCGCATTTCTTGTTTTTAACATCTTTGCATAGCATATATGTGATTCCTGGTTGTCCATTTGGAACACTGTGTTTGCCTTGAAAATGCAAACAGTCTATAATATTCCCTCGGTGGCTTCTGATGTGATATTTAACAGCAGTATAGTCTATTACCGAATTGTCTTCAATTGATCTTGCATCATTTCATAGCCTATTGTAAGATAATAAGACTTTGTCTTTGTGGATGTTAATTAGACTTGATTGATCCACATATAGACTGACCATAGCTAAAGTTAAACTGCCTTATAGCCTACCAAACTGAAGGTCATTTTTAAATCGGGCCACGCTTAAGAATTCAACCCAAAACCAAACCCAGGCTGTGGGTTCACTGCTGGGAGTTATTATCCTTAGTTAATAAATGCAAACATTTGTTCCTGATGGCTCACTTAACCTCTTAATTTATGTATGACCACCAGAGCCCTATTCAGAAGAGAGCCATCGGTCAAACAGGCCTTCACAGAAAGGCACCGCATGCCCTCTTTCCCTCTTTCATCTCCGCTGTAATCACTGCGTGTTTCACGCAGTAACGAGCGCCACTGCGCAGCCAGAGCTGGCGCTCAAACGCGCCTAATTGTCCTGCGTATTGACAAGCCGGTTCCGGTGTATAACTGATTTTCCGCAGCTTCGTGACTGAGCTCTGACTGGGTTTGGGACATCTGTGGGGGGTCAGGGGTGAGGGCAGCCCCGGAGCTGCGTCCATCTGCCCAACAAATACCCACGTCTTCAGACACAAGCCTGCTAAACACCTCTAATAGCCTGTATAACATTTGCATTATTAGCCCTTAATGAGCGAGCTGACGTGAATAGAAAAATAAGCCTATTTAGTTATCAATGAAATACCGCCTCTCCTCTAATAAATTATTGCTACAGAGTAAGATGAAAATAATGACACAAATGTATCCCCATTATCTTGGCTTGGCCCAAAGCACTATAGCCTGAGTGTCTTTCTTTGTGCAATCAAAGGATATCAAGCTGAATCTAGGACACAGACATGAAACAGCAACTTCGAGATGGTTTCCTAATCCTCTAATCTTTTTTTAGGAGGACAACTCTGAGATGAGTCCTTAAACTCAGGCAGTGGCTTTAGTTTTTTTTAATACACAGTGCCTCAGCCTTCTGGAATTAGAGCTACTCTTAGAAATAGCAATGCATCTGAAAAATAAACACTCTTTCTCTATACATATTATTATAGCTCCATAAATGTTATGAATGACCCATAAAAAATGAAATTTTAAATTAATGAAGATAATGAAAATTCAAATGCTTTTTTTAATCTGAAGGACATGCAAATAATAAGAGATTTCTTATTCTATATAGTCTCTCATACAGTGAGTTTTGTTTTAAAATAAAGATGCGATACCATGATAAGTATATATATGTCATTTATTTGTAAATTGATCTCAAACTTGCAATGTAACTACATGTGATGTGCTTTTTCTGCTGCATCATGGAGTGTTTAAAGAACATTACAAATGACAGCCTACGCTGGCCTGTATATGACAAAAATATCACATTTTCATAATCAAAAGTCTTGCCGAGCCGTGTATTTTCCCTCTGCACCGCATATCAAGGTTAAGTTGTTTACCTTGATGAGGTGTTGGAGGTATGCTGGTCACAAACCACACTAAGTGCCTGTCGCCTGCAGCTGTTTCCAGCTCACAGTGACTGTTTCTCTTTGTACTATTCCTCCACTGACCAAACAGAGCAAAATATCTTAGTGACAGACATATTGCCGGTTGGAAAGCTTTTAATATGAAGCAGCAACAACAGGAACGGTTTGGTTTGTGTTAGTAGTTTCTTAGTCTCGCTTTGCCAGACCTTCCTCCCCAGTGCTGTGGAGGAGGGTCGGGCTAGTCTACACAGCATTCTGGGATGGGAGAAAAACGTGCTCTGGCTTATTGGCATTGGCATCGTCTTGGGCAGTGCTATGCACCGGATAGAGCAACGGTGCCTCTGCAAAATAGCCTTGGGAAGGAACTTGTTTTGGTGGAACATGTGTACGTTCAAAGGTTGTTTTAGTCGTTCAACAGAAAACTCAGATTGGACAGATAGTCCAGCTAGCTGTCTGGATTTACCCTGCAGAGATCTGAGGAGCAGTTAACCATAGTCTTCATATATCGACCAGAGTTTCAAATTCCAACACAAAAGAAAGCGTAAGGTAACAGACATCTGGCCGAAAAAGAGTGACATCCAGCGGAATTTCCGGCGGCAACAGAGCAATCACGGAAGTGGAACGTCGTGGATACAGACTAGTAGTTTCTTAACACAGCTCCAATAGCTGAAAACGATCAGTAAATGGTAAAATAAGGCTGAAATCTGAGTGAAACTAACCTCGAAACCACAGAGATTCAAGTAGAAGACGATACAATAGTGACTGATGAGAGCGGTGAGACTGAACCAGAACAGTAAAGCTGTAGGGCGTAAAACCAAAATAATGAGCTGAAAGACACTAAAATAAAAGCTGTAAAGCTGAGAGGAACTTAATAGTCAGATGCTAATTTTCATTACACACAGTCATGTGAGCCATTGTTAATGTAGAAGTATTGATTATAGCAGCTTTAAAGGACAATACTGGTTTATTACAATTCATAAGTGTGGCCATCAGTTCTGTCAATTATGACAACACTGTGCTGACCAAGTTATTGTAATGCTGCAGTCCATTGCAAGTGGGTAAACGATAATTCTGAGTCTGTATTCACAACTTCTGACCATTCCAAATGCGTCCCAGTGAACCATCTTGGGAAAACATGGACCCCCGCATCAAACTGATGTTTGTATGGCAAGTGTCTGAGCTTCACAAGCATCTGGACCTACATCAGTTACAGAGACTGTCCTCATAAGACGTTTGTTCAAGCATAAATTATGACTCATATTAGTGTGTGTGTGTGTGGGGGGGTCACGGGGAGTAAAGCAGGAAGTAAGGTGACAAAGTATAAAGGTGCCAAATTCCACTTAAGAAGGGAGGCTGGGTTGGTAGATGGGTCGAAACAAACACAAGACTTTCACCCAGGAGTCTGGGGTTTGTGTCCCATTTCGAAACAAAAGTAAACAGTGATTTTTGTTCCTTCTGGAACAAAGGGAATATGTTGAGTTCTGCGCCACATGCATAACCGAAAGTGAAGTAACCACTATAATTTTAAAAGTAGTTTTGGTACCTAAACCTAACCATTTTACCACGTTAACGACAATGGGAGTGCTGTAACTGTTTATACTCGTGCGTGATGGTCGCGACACTAGTTGCAGTCTTCTCCTGAACAGAGGTGGCGCTAATGAGGAAAGGCTACCGACTTTGCTATTTCTACGGACTAGAACAAGACGAAAAAGGTAAACAACGGCAGAACTGGGTGCATTGACGTCAATGCTTCGATTTGATTCAATGACCTACTTCGTCGGATCAAGCCTTTTATTTGCCATAAAAGAGCTCATCGTAACCCAGTAAGTTTACAAGAGAGACTTGCAGTCACTCTGAGTGTCCTGGCATCCGGTTACCCTCAAACTCATCCATGCTTCCTGTTTCCGCTTTGTCGTGCCGCTGAAAAAAATAGAGTGGTGCGCGCCCTCTGGTCACGCACTCAAAATCCTGGCGCGGCAGTGAGATCTACATCATTTTGACTTCACATTAGCACGTGCCAGCTTGGCTGAAGCGACTGTAAAAAGGCCCTTACTCGTCTTTGCTCATTCAAATGACGTACAACAGCTCAAAATCATTTAAATGGGTGCCGAGCATAATAGTGTCAATCACAGCCAATAGCATAAAGTTAATGTGGCTGTGGAAATGGTATTAAAAAGACTTTTATCAAGCACAGATCAACTGAATGGAAATGGCACCTACAACTACCTTTCACAATGGTTCACTGTGTGTGCCTGTGAATTCGGGCTAGATGGATCTTGCTTGAGTTTCCCAATTGGAATTTCAACTTGAATAACCGTTCCATTGCACTTTTCCATGTCTGAGGTTAGTTTTCTTTCCGAGTTCCAATGGATTGCAGCATATAACTGCTGAAATTTAAGAATGCTGTGACTTTGCTAAAAAATAAGTCAGAGGAGGCAAGAAACACAGTCAAAAGATCATTCAGGTTTTAAACTGACCCCCCAGTTATCCAAATGTTTAAATTTAAAGTGGTGTTTTACCTCCAAATATTGAGGTGTAGACGATCTGTTTACAACACATCTGATCATCGGACTGCTTTAGTTTCTTCCCGCCTTTTAGACTTTATTTTTTCCCAGATCTTATTTCTTTGGTGAGTACAAATACAGTATTACCATGAAGACAAATACTGGGCTGGTAGTAAGTTGTCTGAAATCTCAGCACTTGACAAGGACATTATTCAGTCATTGTTTTTGAACCCCACCTCCAGCTGAATTATTATGGTTCCTTTGTGCTACAGTGTGGGAAAATAATAGACCTGCTGTACTTTTCACTTCATGGTAGATAGCAATCTGGGTCTTTGCAGTGATGTAACTGAGTGGATTAGATCATTTAAGGACAAGTTGTGCAACTTCAAATCCTACAGGGTTTCTTAGTTAGTCCATTACATACACTCTCTTCCTAATATAGTCTGCTAAACTGTGGTGAAATCCAGATTTTGAAGGACCAGCCAGGCCCCTGTACCTCAGCCACCAAACACAAACAAAAGGGCCCTTGGTCTAGCGGAACGAACTGAGTTTGGCCCACTCATTGCGTTTGTTAGCCCCAGAGAGACCCTGAATATAGAACAGCTATTCGATCTAATGAGGCAGAACTTCATGGCTGCCTCTATAAAACTTTGTCAGCCTTCTGTTCTCTGGCAACAAAGCCTGATTTTTTAAAAAGTTTCACCCATTCCTCCGCCCCTCCCCAGTGACACACAAACTGTTAAGATAAATCGAACGCGGGCTTTTTCCTCTCGGTGTGTTGCAAACAAAGATGACTATGTGGGGAAATAGGGCGCTTAGACGGGAGGAGCGATCAAGAATAACGCCTCCGTAGGGAGAGCTTTGATGACACGGGGTTGTAGTTTTATGAAATAGCCTACATTTGGCTTTGTGTCGAGCGAGGGTCTGTGAGGAATTGTGAGTGAGGATGTTTTCCTCCACTTTTTATATTCTACTCTATTAAGATACTTCCTAGACCCAATACTAATTTGACTACTTCTCATTTATTGTGAGCAAAGATAATTGGGTGTTGCCTGCTGTGTGTGTTAGTGTGCCTGCAAGGATCTGTGTTTACATAGCTTGTTTTTTTCTCTTTTATGGCAACGGAGACCCAAAATGTAGCAAGCTAACAGTGTTTTATAACCTTATTACTTGAATTTATAGACCTGCAGCCATAACACTTTTTCTTTCAGCAATTCATAACACAAGTGTAAAGTCAAAAGGTTCTTTCTGGGTTAAGTGCAGATCTGGAATCCAATATTTAACATCACATTTAGGGACTATACAAACGTTATTTTGGTGGTGGTTGAGGGGCAGTTGAGTTGTATTGTGGGTAATGTAGGCTATGGATGTTTACAAGGAAAGACAATGCACCTCCAAACCATACGGCTATATTGGTCGTTTATTCCTACCCTCTGATACGAGCCATAGGAGCGTTTCATAAATTAGACCATAGCGGTGGCAGGAAATATGACCCACTGGAGCGTTTTCCATCCTCTAACAGTCACTGAAGTTATTACAGTTGGGAAACGGTCGCAGTTTGGTTAGGTTTAGGCATCAAAAACTACTTGGTTAGGTTTAGAAAAAGATCGATGTTTGGGTTGAAATCATTACATTTGTTACGTTACTTCACTTACGGTTATAGGCACGTCACGTAGAATGTGACATATAGTTCAGTTTGTTCCCTTAAAGGACAATTCCGGTACAAAATGAACCTATGGGTTATTAACAGATGTGTACCCACTCTGTTTCTCTCTGGGACATGTTTTCATGCTAATCGAATGAGTTTTTAGCTTGAAAGACGCTAGCGCGGACCGCCGATTAGCTTACAACGCTAGTATTCGGGGCACAGGGAACGTAAAAACAAATCGCTATTTTTACCACTAAAAAGGCTCAAAATATCACCAAACTTCAATGGTAGCATAATGAGGGTCCCTAAATGTTAACCTAAGCATTGAGATTTTTGTAAGTGTACAGACAGTTTATTGAACAAAGAGCTGCGGGAGCTCCATGAAATGGCTATGAGAGAGAGAGAGCTACCGGTAGTCAATGCCGCAACACAGCCTCAACTTCGGGAAACTGGTGGTGTACCTGCGGACATTGTGAAGCTATGGCCACCGAACAGGAGTGTCTGTGTTGCACGGAGTGGGACCTGTTGCGTCGCGATGCCCAAGAGACGCAGTGTTTTGTACAGTCTGAAGATTTCCCCTCTCTGATAAACAGGGCTGTACTTGAAACTTTTTCGGCGACCCAGACCAGATGGACAGTTATCCACTGAGTAAGTACACTAGACAAGTTATGCAGAGTGCGATTATTTCAGATATATTGAGCAAATTGCTTTTGATTTTAGTTTGCATCGCCAGCTGTAAGTCATGACTGGTTTCCGAGACGGCGGCGGCACGTAAACATGAACGCGAGTGTCTTTATAATCTATCTTTTCAATAAACTGTCTGTACACTTACAAAGTTCTCAATACTTCGGTTAACATTTAGGGACCCTCATTATGCCACCGTTGAGGTGTGGTGATATTTTGAGCTTTTTTAGTGGTATAAATAGTGATTTGTTTTTACGTTCCCTGTGCCCCGAATACTAGCGTTGTAAGCTATTCGGCATTCCGCGCTAGCGTTGTTCAAGCTAAAAACTCATTCGATTAGCATGAAAACATGTCCCAGAGAGCAACAGAGTAAGTACACATCTGTTATTAACCCCTAGGTTCGTTTTCGCCGGAATTGTCCTTTAAGTTAAAAAAAACCTTGCTGTTTACTTTTATTTCCAAATGGGACACGAACCCCAGACAAACAAATTCCTGTGTTTGTTTGACCCAATCAAGCATCCCAACCTGCCTCTCTTCGGCGGAGTTTGGCACTCTCATACTTCTTCACCTTACTTCCTGCTTTGCTCCCGTCATAATTACTACGGCGACTGGATCTTAATTGCTGATTGTACAATGTGGGTCGTTATGGGGTTGTTTTTCGTGGGAGGACAGTCTCGGAGAATGTGTGGAATAAGAAAGAAAATCGATTTTGCTCCTTTTTAACTGTCCGTTGTGAGTTCAACTATGTTTTGGGAGCGCAATGGTAAGTACTCTCTTAATGGAACTTCAACAATGTTCACATTAAGAAAACCCTATTACAGTGACAGAACTGCTGTCCTCTGTACAAATGAAAGTTGTCTTTTTTTATGTAACTAATTATGCAACTATTGATTCTATTACAAAGAAGAGGCTGAAAAACAAAGACCTTCCTGAATCATTTTTGTACAATCCCTTTTATAAAAACTGGTGTGAACGTTTTGCCTTTATAAATATTCAAACTCAAATAGTTGACTAAAACATCCTGAGTATAATGCAATATTCAAAGATCTATTTGTGGTTGACTAAACTTTGAGTAAAACCCCATAACACCAAGCCTTCAATTTGGTGTTAATCCCTCAGTTGTCATTTATTTGCATACCATGTTCCCCACATTAGGTGCAATTCAAAGTGCGCTGACAACAATGTCATTTGAGGGGTGAGGACTTGACACACCAGATCAGAGGAAACCACATCTGTGCTCTCCCACACAGTATACCTACTCATAAGCTGTCATGCAGAGGAAGATCTAGAGTGGTTTACTTCAGTGGCATTGCATCCTGCGCAGAGCGCGAGTGATCCAAGAGATCTGAAAGATAATTTTGTCCTTTAGTAGATAGCCTACTTTGGTGGTCAGATTGTCTTTGCAGCTTCGCCTCATTAGCCCTCTCATGGCCTGCATGAACAATCAAAGTTGGGCTGCTGAAATATTGATTAGCTCTATAGTGTGGTAAGATATATTTCATTTTTTTTTGGTATGGGGCATTTTGGTGCATATAGACTATTTGTTGAATATAGTTGTTTGTCTTCGGTGGCTGTTTACTCCCGAGGGAAAACAATGCCTTCCCTTCAAAGTCTTGCTGGCACATGCAGAGAGGACACACTGATCGCATAATGCTGTCGTTGTGTGCACGCTGCAGCCTGTCTTCTGTGTTTGTGTGTGTGTGTGTGTGTGTGTGTGTGTGTGTGTGTGTGTGTGTGTGTGTGTGTGTGTGTGTGTGTGTGTGTGTGTGTGCGTGCGCACGTGTGGAGCCTGTGTACTGTATATGTGGGTGTGCATGGTGTCCCCTCATATTTTGTGTTGTTTTATATGAGCCATGTGCTGTAACGTTCAAAGAGAATTATATAGTATTGTTTATGGAGGCTGACTCCATAAACAGGGGGGCTTTAATTCTCTGTGAGAGAGGAACCGCACCGCAGAGTTTACTGCCAGCTGGACTTGTGTTACCTGTACAATCCTCTTTAGTCACATTAATATAGCCCTGTACCATGCTCTAAATAGCACTGCGGGGACTTGAAACAGCAAGAAAATGTAGAGAAATTGAGAGAGAAAAAGGAAAGTAAGATGGAAGAGGAGTGGGAGAGGAGATAAGAGAGAGGAATTACAAAGTAAGTGAGAGTGGGAGTTCTGTTGCCTATCAAATAGGCAAGTTTAAGAAGCGTTTCCACCTTGGCTGCTAATGCACTCTGTGATTGTCTTGTGTGACTCATAGAGTCTAAAGTAGGTTAGTGGGTTATTGCTTAAAGTTAAAGAGCTAATTATCCTCAAAATATTTTTCTTCATAACTGCAGTAAGAAAAAGTCTGTCACAAAGTTTGTCTGTGATGATGAAATGTGTCATTAAAAATAAAATGCTATAAGCCCACACGGCAAAAACATTAGGCGACGTATTTGTTTGTTAGACTGCAGATGGAAATATTTGATCAGGAGCATTTTGTGCCTCTGCTCAGTATAAAGAAGGCATTTGAGCAGAGCATTGCCTTGTATTTTGACAAATGAACCAGTACACAGCCTTAAAATGAAAATGGAGGCAAAAGAGCAGTAAAGCTATTCAGTAGGGAGTGAACGTAATGATACTGTCATCATATAGCCAAAGTTAAACCACACTTAGTTGTGACACCTCAGCCAACTCCAATCACTAAATGAAGACAGTAAGACATGGTTGAAAGCCCCAAAAGCTGGTAAGTGATCCATTAATAAAATTCCATGCTCAAACACGTTATTACCCAACAAGACAAAGAGCAATGCTTTCAGCTTTTTTTTTCTTTCATAGCCTATATATATATATAACCATCATCTTGTTAGCCAAGGTGCTGTCGGAAGAGAAGCTTAATGCTAACATATGAAACTGGGAATATTATTAGTTTTGAAGAAATTTGGTCACAAATGACCAATCAAATTTTGGACCTGATGATGGCGCTAAGTTAAGGGATCACAATTATTAAAATTATTATAATTATTACTATTACAATTCATCCTTAGGGGGTCATGAAAGTCATCCCCAAATTTGTATAGCAATGCAATAGTCATATAATTCAATAGTTTTTGAGGCATTTCAGTCTTCAACAAATATCAATCTCATGGTGGCACTGGAGGAAAAGTTGATTGATCACCAAAGTCGGTAGGATAAATGTAGCTACAAAAATGTGTGCCAATACATCAAGTAGGCCTACATGTTAGCATACTAGCATGGCTAAAAATATGAACAGTTGAGTTTACTTTTCAGGCTACATCTACACTAGGCCTACTATGTTTTCATTTTCAAGCAGCATTTTAAAACAAAAATGATCTCTGTCCACACAAGACTTTTAGCTCCAGTAGCAGAACTAATCTCAGCCATTAAGCTCGTTCGAGATGAACTGCGACTCGCCTGTGAAGTGGACGAGAGCAGGCGGCAGCAGCTGGGGGCGGTGACCAAAATCCGCTGTCAAGTCGGACAATTTCCAGCCGATTCCAAAGAGAGAGAACAGGAAGTGAGTTTCTGTCACTCACATCCTGTTAGGTCCGATTCCAATTTAATAAAATGTTATCAGACCCATATATCAGCTTGTACACAGTCCAGTTGTTTTTATTATGACAGAGTAGCTGTTAAAATGCTCTACATGTGATCTGTTGCTGATTTACACTGTAGATGATCTGTAATCTGATCAGATTTAGTCTCTCTGACTTCTAAACGTCACTATCAGCCACACAGCACGTGTTATGTACAGAATAACCCTTTAAATCAGACAAATAGTAGTTAAAATCCCTCCAAATCAAAATCAATGAAAAGTTTATATAAAACGTCATCATGTTGAGTCGAACCAATCAGCTGTTAGATCAGCCAGGCGTTTCCCAGCATGCACTGGGTCCGCCTGGCTCTTGCAGTCGGTGGAGAACAACTGCGGCGCCTGGTTCTAAAAACTGAGGCCGCCTTGACCTCGTGAGGTTGTCGTTGTCCACGTGTGCATGACGTCAGAGCAAATCAGGATCAAGTCAGACACAAATCTAACTTTCCAAAGGTCTCCGTTTGTGCCCATCCAGACTATAAAGCAATCCCAGAGTTTTCAAACCAAAATGGGGACAGCAGTGCCTCAGTGACTGCCTCACACTTGTTAGCTCTAAATAACTGTGCGATAGAGCTAGTCATGGAGCAGCTGTGAGAAGTGTTACTTTAATACTCTTACATAAACATTGATCTAATGTTTATTTAGCAATTTAGCTAAATATTCATCTTCCATGCAGTGTTACGCCTCTGCTACTGCTGTGTCTACATTTTCCATTACAAGGTTGTTAAGTGAGCCATTTTGCCTAGTTAAAGTCTTTCCCATTGATTGATGGATTATTACAGGCACTTATTGCTAGGCAACTTTCTTTCAGCTGCATCAACCTCACACATCAAATGCAGCTCATCTGCATGCTGGTGCCTTTTTTTGAATGCACATGGACGATGCAAGGGGAGAGAAAAAGGGGAGACATAACTTCACATGAGTGATATGCAGACTTCTGCCATTCCCTCCCTCCATGCTTCTCTTAACTCCTCCACCTCCATCTGTTCATTCAAAGCACGGCACAATCTGGCGCACTGCAACCATCAGGTGTGCGCACACACCGCCCCCCAGCCCTTCGTTACCTCACGCACTAACTTTTAGCTCCTGTCTGTCTTCAAAATAAGGAAATAAGGTCTGTCAGACCAGACACAAGTCACAAATTCTTTCCCCCGATTCTCCCACTACCAGACAGAGGCAGGGGCCAAACTTAACGTAACACCCCTTTTATTCAGGCCTGATGTGTGAATCTTTATGTGCGCTCCTCCTGACCTCTCCAGAATGCCGGTGATGGAAACGGCTCTAGACAAAAGCGGATGACACTCAAAAGCAGTGAAAGGAAGAATGAGAGGGGAGGTGGGAGGAGTTTGGAGGGAAAACGGGCCTGTGAGGTTTTAAATCATCATTGGAAAGTCATTAGAAAGCTGGCGGGGCCGGGCGGAGACGGCCGCACAGATTGCGCGCTCCCGAGCACAATACCGGTAATGAAGTGGAAGCTAAGAGGGAGTGTCCCAGGACAGATTTCTTTGCACTGGTTACTCTACTGGCCCTAAAGTTTCCCCACAATCTGTATGTGGGGTGTAAAAAGCTGCATTCATGAGATGTTAACCGCTTTGTTTGTCGGAAGGAATTTATTCAAAGTGTTGCAGCTATCAGCGACAGATGGGCTGGAAGGTGATGGATCGGAGCAGAAGTTAACTAAAGGAAAAAGAGATGGAGAAAAGAGTATAAATGTTTAATGTAACTGGACGTTATCAATCTGGTGGCGTTCTGGTGCCAGTCCATGCCTGCTGCTCCATTCAGATCTGGCTCACGGCAGTTCACTGCCTGTTGCAGCATTACAGGCATACACTATTGGTCCCCTGTTAGGCAATCAGAATGCAAAGTAGTCTACCAGCATGTCAATTTATTCTAGTATTATCAATTATGTTATTTTCCTTCAAACGAGCATATTTACACTGCAGTTTAGGGCGTTTTCTATGCTAGTCTGACTTTTTGAGAGAGCAGGGGAGAGTCTTATTTTTCTCTTGTCCAAAATTTCATTAAGATATCATAGTAAGGTTTACATTGGAGTACACTATTAAACAATTCTATTGCAACTGTTGGTCATATTATTGTTATGTTGGCATGTTGTTGGGAGGGGTCAGTCAAGAGAAAGGTCCAAAGACTAGTTGGGGCTGCATCTAACAATTATTTTATTATCATTGATTAATCAAATATTTTCTCCATTCATCGATTAATCATATTGCCTATAAAATCTAAGAAAATAGTGAAAAATGCTCATCAGAACTTCCCAGAGCAACCCAACATCTTCAGATGCATCAACTCTTCACACTGGAGATGCTGGAATCAGCTAAAAAATTAACATCCAGAATAATGGATCAGCTAATCGATTAATTGTTTCAGATCTACAAAATGTTAATAACTCACGAGGAAAGTGAAACATAAGGTTCAGCCACCCTCGCCACCTTAATAGCTTTCATACAGTCCCTTAAAGAAACTTTAAATAACAACTTGTATTGTCACTTTCAGTTTATAAGAAATAACATTGTATGCACAAGTTATTATTTCACGTGGACATTTCACTATGAAGTTACCTCAACACGAGTGCAGACTCATGGTCTTAGCTAACAACCTTTATTTTTCACTTTGTAAGGGCCACACAAAGGGGCCTAATTAACCTGCACACCACTTTATCATCAATTTTCGATAAGAGTTTAGGAAAAATACAGGTTGAATAGTCGCATTACCCCTCTGTAAGTGAAGTGCGAGCCTCTCTTTAAGACCTCTATACAGGGGCCGTGACACAAGTTTCTTAAGTGTTGCACTCTGGAGCTGATGGGCGCATTCACTCCTAATCATTTCCATCAGTAGTGTAGAGGATGAGCCCAGACTAGCCCTTGAGTGCGGTTCTCCGGTGGAGAGGCGATAATTGGATAATTAGTGCAGGGAACCAGTTAGGACTCTGTGCTTGTGATGGCACGCGAGTTAAGCAAAGGTTAGCTGAGAGAGGGGGGGGGGGGGGGTTAACTCTCTGATCGATTATCTTAGACACCCCCCACCCACACACGCATACATAGGCATACATCTCTCCTTTCTCCCCCTCCTGCCCCCCCCCCACACTTTCTCCTTCCACCGCTTATCTGATAGACAAAAGACCCCAAATCGCCTATTTCCATCTCAATGAGTTAAGCCCCAACGAGAGACATAGGGATCGGGCGAGCAGCTTCAGACCCCAAATACCCGACGACCAATAGAGCAAATGGGACCACAATGCTTAAGAAAAGAAAGAAAGTAGGAGAGGGTGCGAGGGGAGGGAGGGGTCCTCTAAAGACATATTTATATAGCCTACGTTAAAGAAAATGCTAATATGTTTCATGAAGAATAGAGGAGCTTTTGGAGGCTCTCTAATTCTGCTATTGTTGAACTCGCGTGCAGACGGGCGAGATCGACACGGTGGTCACGTGAGAGAATGATGATTTTTTTTTTTTTTAGATGTGTATGTCTTTTAAATGGCAGCTTTGCTTTCATTGTAAGGACAAAAGTCTCCCTGTCCGTCTAATGCACGCGCACATGCACGTGCAGGGAGTTTAATCCGCGAGGCGAGACTCAACATAGGCTGATTTGCTTTTGATTGCTCTGTCTTTCTGTGTGTGAGAGAGAATGCTGAGCGGTATTAGAGTCCTGTGTACTCTAAACACAGAAAGAAATGAGAGTAAACACGACGGTTCTCACACGGCGGAATAAAAAACAGCCCCGCAGTGAGCACATTATTATTACTGTGGTTCAATAGAATGGGACAGAATGGGCTCTTCACAAAGCTTGAGAGTGAAAGAGGGATCTTTTGGCTCAGACTTAATGTTGTTACTGCTGACACAAATTCATCAGTTACCTTATCTTTATATGATCACTGCTTTACACCTTTTATAAATAATTTACTAATGCTTTATGTATCAGTTATAATAACCTTTAGGAACACAGTCAGTGTTATCAGGCTGTGAAAAATGCCTTTGACTGGTAAGTATCCTCTAGTTGGTAATAATGCAGTTATAAATATTGGCAATGCATCAATAAAAGCACTGTAAGTTGTTTATAAATGTCCAGTATAAATGTATTTTGTCCAGGCCGTCTGCAAGGTAATACCTTTCGGGTTGCAGAGGATCTGGACAAAAACTGCATATATTAACAACTTATTAAGGGACTGTATGAACATTTGAAATAGAAAGGTCCTCCCCAGGGTTATTAATGTTTTTTTTTTTAACTCTGCTCTTGACTTAGAACTGTAACACTCTCCCACAACATGTCAAAATAACAACAGTATTAAATTGGTGCAACTTGTTTAATCATACCTCAATTTAAAGCTTAATGTCTTAAGCTGTCTTAATGTCTTGTAAATTTAGGAGAGAAAAAAGACCCTTGTCTGCTCTAACGGATCATAGCTGATATATAAAGACATATGATTTATTATTCATTATTAACCCCATTAGACACAATTTATAAACTCTTTATGATGGTGCCTGATTGGAAAGTGTTACCAATGTTTATATAACACCCCTATAAGGGCTGATAGTTTTGCTCTGATATCCTTAATTAATCACAGAACGATGTTTCCTTATCGTTAAGGACAGCCCTGACTGTGTCTAACTAGGCAAGCTGCTTGACTAGATGTTATCCATTCAGGTGTCTTCTATTTGACTTTCTGTGGCAGATGGGTTCTTTATAGAACATGCCAACTGATATTAGCTTCTACTGCAAGGCAAGTGTTGCCCCTGAAAAGCTGTATGTATGTGTGTGTGTGTGTGTGTGTGTGTGTGTGTGTGTGTGTGTGTGTGTGTGTGTGTGTGTGTGTGTGTCTGTGAGAGAGGGGGGAGGGGAGGGAAGGGTGAGAAAGGAAGAGAGGGAAAGAGTGAAAGAGAGACTGATTCCAATGGGAAGAATAAGAAAATCTCTTAAAGAGCCGTGACAGGGCCCCATTCGCTCTCTAAATGTATTTTAATAGGAGGGACCCTGATGTCCAGGGCAATTCATCTTCCATCTCCCTGTAATGAAAGGAGTCGTGGCCGGACCGGGGAAGGTCTGGGGAAGGGGGGGGTGGGGGGGGGGTGGGGGGAATGGGGATGGAGAGATGGTACAAAGGCTGCATGTGGCTCTGCCTCATTATGCTGCAGTTAGACGGAGGGCTGCATGGAGGCAGCGGGGGTTAGGGTCCCCACAGACCAGCTCAGGAGCCACAATACCGGCATGGACGGCTGCAAAGGGAGACCCTGCCATGCCATTATCCCGCCGCTACTAACGAGGGCTTCATACGCCTTTGATATAATCTCACTATTGAAATCCAGATAAATCCCCCCTGCGTTTACAGCCAAATCCCATTTGTAACGGGTTTGTGGAAGACTGTGTTAGTGCGTGCGTGACCGCTGTGTGTGTGTGTGTGTGTGTGTGTGTGTGTGTGTGTGTGTGTGTGTGTGTGTGTGTGTGTGTGTGTGTGTGTGTGTGTGTGTGTGTGTGTCGTCTTCACCTGCGTCTCTCTGCTCTATTCTGGCAGGCGAGGCCAAGCAGAGTCGCATGTTAAACCGGGCCGTTACACCGGCTTTAATTAAAGAATCCCCTCTCTCGCGCACAAGACATCTCGTGAGCCGATCTGAGCTGAGACCGAATTAGAAAATAAATCAATGTTTGAGAGGATATAGTCCTCTCAGATATGATCTGATATGCAAACAATTGGAGTACAACACACTAGGGAATGAATAATAGAAGACCGAGCAAATGTATGGAATTTATTAATGAGAATAAAATGAGCAATACAATGATGCTATTACCACCAGTTACACCACATTCTTTTGAATCCCCGGCCCAGCCATTATTAAGCATGTTAAGCTGTCTCAGCATTATGGGTCTATCAGAAGTGCATTATATGAAATCTTATCTGTCTGGGTGAGTGGATCAGGGCACTCTGATGTTGGAGGAAAGGACAAATCACGTCATATTCTTATCTTGCATGCATGAAGTTATTCTCCTATCAGAGGTGGAGAGGTCACTGGGACACCTCAGCCTGCCAGTGGCTGCTTTGACTGGGTTACACAGGACACGTGCGTGGCTATCCAACAGTGTTTAAGCATAAATCTCTTTATTCTAAAAGTACGCCTATGGTATAGCTATAGCATCCTGAACAGACACTCCTATTCAAATGCTTTGTCCTCTAGCTCAGGGACACTGCGCATCTCTGTTCTCTCTCTCCCCCCCCCCCCCCCCCCCCCAATGAGTCTGTGTCGGTGCGCAGACTCATTTAACAGCCCGAGGAAGATAAACAAGCAACGGAAACTATAGCTGTATTAAATCAAGCCCCGCGTTTAGCCCACATATTGGGTGCCAAGTTTCTCCGCACGGTCCAGGAATCTCTAAACAGGGTTTAGAGGTCTTTCAGAAGTCCCTCTTTCCCCCCCTAAACCCGGATTGGCCACAGTGCGGCTCATTTGCATGGCTCGCCGTATAAACCCTCCTGCAGACACTGCAGCCCTCTTGCGCTGAAAGAGCAGCACACCTCCAGTAGAGAGAGAGAGAGAGAGAGAGAGAGAGAGAGAGAGAGAGAGAGAGAGAGAGAGCGGAGCGCATCCAGAGTGCGCATTGAAAGACATATGGAATATATATTACTGGCTTTATAAAAAGAATCAACAACCCCGGAGAGTCGAGGAGAGCGGGGAAGGAATAGCTTTTTGTAGGTGCGTTTTGTTTTAACTTTAAATCGGACTTAGTGCGGGCAGTTTGCTGAATTTCAGATTATTTCGGAGTGAAGGTGTCAAGATGGGAGAAATAGGGTGGAACGGGCTGTTGGTGCTAGCGTGCGTCTCTTGGGCAAGCCTGGCTGCTGTCACACAAGGAAAGACGGTGAAATATCAGACATTCGAGGAAGACGCACCAGGGACAGTGATTGGAAACTTGGCCAAGGACATATCCTCCACTGCCTCTTCCTCGGGGGGCTCCAGGACCAATTTCAGGATGATGAAACAGTTCAACTCCTCTTTCATCCGGCTGAGGGAGAGCGACGGGCAGCTGACCATCGGAGAGAGGATAGACAGGGAGCGGACCTGCAAACACATGCTGCAATGCCTCATCGCTTTTGACGTGGTCAGCTTCTCCAAAGAGCAGTTTAAACTCATCCACGTCGAGGTGGAGGTCAAGGACATCAACGACAACTCCCCCGAGTTCCCCCGGAAAGAGTCGAGTCTGGAGATCTCCGAGAACACAGCGGTGGGCACGCGGATACCGCTAGACTTTGCCGTGGATGAGGATGTTGGGACGAACTACATCCAAAGCTACCAGATCTCCGTCAACAGCCACTTTTCAATCGACGTGCTCAGCAGGGCCGACGGGGTTAAATATGCGGAGCTGGTGCTCATGAAGGAGCTGGACCGGGAGACGCAGGCTTCTTACGCGCTGGAGCTGGTCGCTATGGACGGTGGCAACCCGTCCCGCACCGGAACAACGCGCATCAACGTCAAGGTGAAAGACTATAACGACAACAGCCCGGTGTTCGACAGGAACAGCTTCTCCGTGGACCTGCCCGAGGACGCACCGGTGGGCTTTCTCTTGCTCGACCTGAACGCGGAGGATCCAGACGAGGGGCTGAACGGTGAGGTGGTGTACGGGTTCGGTAACCAGGTGCCCACAGAAATACGGCAACTCTTCAGAGTGGACAGGAAGACCGGACGGCTCACCGTCGAGAGCCCGATTGACTTTGAAAGTAAGAACACGTACGAGTTTGACGTTCAGGCAACCGACCTGGGTCCGAACCCTAGCCCGGCCATCTGCAAAATTGTAGTGCAGGTGCAGGATGTTAACGACAACGCACCGGAGATCTCCATCACTCCTATGACGTCCATAACGGCGGGAATAGCGTACATTACCGAGGCGGCGGCCAGAGAGAGTTTCGTGGCTCTAGTCAGCACCTCGGACAGAGACTCCGGCGCAAACGGGCAGGTGCACTGCACGCTCTACGGACACGATCACTTCAGACTACAGCAGGCGTACGAGGACAGCTTCATGATTGTGAGTACCAGCCCGTTAGACCGGGAGAAAATCCCCGAATATAACCTCACAGTAGTGGCGGAGGATCTGGGCTCCCCTCCCTTCAGGACCATCACTCAGTACACAATCAGACTGACAGACGAGAACGACAACGCTCCGGTGTTCAGTAAACCGGTGTATGAAGTGGCCGTGGTGGAGAACAATGCTCCTGGCGCTTACATCACCACTGTGGTGGCGCGGGACATGGACATGGGGTCAAACGGGAAGGTCAGCTACAAACTTGCAGACACATATTTCATGGGCTCCCCCATTTCCACCTTCGTGTCACTGGACCCCGCCAGCGGGTCGCTTTACGCGCTCCGGAGCTTCAACTATGAGATGATGAAACAGCTGGAGCTCCGTATCACGGCCAGCGACGGCGGCTCCCCACCTCTGTCCGGCAGCGCTAACGTCTATGTGAGGATAGTGGACCAGAATGATAACACACCGGTCATCACTCAGCCGCCTCTCAATAACGGATCCGCTGAAGTCCTACTGCCCCGGGACGCACCGAGCGGCTACGTCATCACACGGGTGGAGGCGCGGGACGCGGATGAGGGCGTGAACGCAGAGGTGTCCTACGGGCTGGCCACCGGTGAACCCTCCGTGTTCTCTGTTAACAAAGCCACCGGGGAGATCTACCTCAACCAGGTGCTCAGCCATGACGTGGACGAAACTCTGAGCGTGACCGTGACGGTGAGCGACAACGGGAGGCCTGCGCTCACCTCCACCGCCACGCTCCACTTCCTCATCATCGCGGGCTCCCCGCCGAGCGACAGGACAGTGTACCATTCAGGCAGCGGGGACGAGGTGCACGCGCAGTGGGACCTGTCCGTGGTGATTATCGTTGTCCTCGCGGGGAGCTGCACGCTCCTGCTGCTCGCCATCATCCTCATCGCCACCACCTGCAACCGGCGCAAGCGGGACAAAAGCGGAGAAGACAGCGACTCGTACGGGGAGAAGGGCACGCTCGAGCGGGGCAGGAACCACGTGGGGGACAACCCGCTTCTACCACTCCACGAGACCGGAGGAGGAGCGGGCTTTGACGGACACTCCTACAGCAGCCAGCCCGGTGGGTTCACCTCGGCTCACCCCGGGGGCAGCGACATGTGCTCGGCCTCAGAGGACGGCAGCGAAGTGCCCTGTGTGTATGACTCAGACAGCAACAGCAAACCTAGAGGGAATAAACACGAGGTGAGAGGCACCTTCGGGTGGGGAGGGGAGGTGTAGGGAGGCACACAACAATGAGTAATCTGCAATGTGTTCATTCAGCAGACAGTGACCTCTGTTTGCTTTCTCTTCTCTCCTCCTGCAGGGCTACTCCACTCTGCCTGGCTATGGGAACGCCAAAGAGGCTGTGAGGCCCATCACTATCTGGAAGGGGAACTCTTACACCACCATCTCTGCCAGGGACCCAGTCTTCAGTGGCAAAGACAGTGGCAAGGGAGACAGTGACTTTAATGACAGTGACAGTGATGTCAGTGGGGACACTGGCCTGAAGAAAGATGGGGCAGTGGTTCCTCCCATGGGTGGCCAAAATGGTAAGAACAACGGCTAATTTGAATGGCTATATAAAATGATGTCAAATAGCTGTCATGCTTTGGTTCTCAGTCTAACTCTCTTTTCTCCCTCTCTTCTAGCTCTGTGGGCTTGCACCAGTGAATGTAAGGTCCTGGGTCATTCAGATCGCTGCTGGAGCCCCTCAGCAGTAAGAGCCAACGCAGCGCCCTCTCCAGCCCCCACCCTCTCCTCTTTCAGCAGCCTCTCCAAGACAGCCTCCCTGCCCCGGGACCCCCACCGCCGGGACAACTACTACCAGGCGCACATCCCCAAAACCGTGGGTCTACAGAGTGTGTACGAGAAGGTGCTGCACAGAGAGTACGACTACGTTCTGGTCACCCCACCCAGGCCTGTGCGGGTGCAGGAGATCAGTGATATAACCATCCCTGTTTACACCCCCACACCAACACACTGTCCCAACAATGACGTCTAAAACAGACATTGCACATACACACACATCTAAGCTCACTCTCAAAGAAATGTATAGTGTATTCAAAGTTTTAATTTATGATTCATTGACAATTAGAATACTGTAACTTTTTGAAGTTATTCGTTGCTGTGGAGAGTGCATATATAAGTTTATATCCTAATATTCGTGTGTTTCTGTTTTATTGTAAAAGCCACATTTGATGGCCATTCAATCAATCAATTGATACATTTTGTTTTGTTGACATGAAGTGTATCATATGCAAGTTTTGTACATACAGAGATTTTATTTTTTTATAAAAAGTAATAATTAATCAAAGATATGTACATATGAATTGTAATTATTGATCTTTAAGCACGCTGACTATTTAAAATGGCCCCAGAAACTGTGCTGTCGGATGGCCGGTGATCCACAATGTATCAAGTTGATAACGATGTATGGAATTATTTGAATGCAATAATAAGTAATTGTACAGAATGTTTTTTATCATCACAATATTCTGAGATAAAATAAACTTTGAAATAATTTGTTCTGAACATGTGAGTGATGTGTTTGTTCTAAAAGATGAAGACTCAGGCGAGGTGAGCAGGGTGTTTGTGAATGCCTTGCAGGAACATCAGTCAGGCCAGTCACTATAAAGCCAACAGGCGTCGCTGTTATTGCAGTAGTGAGCCTCTGTCCTTGCATCCCACCGACGAAGGTCAGTTTAGTTTTTTCTTTTGTGAATACGATTTTGCTGGTGAGATGCCAGAGCAATGCCAAGGATTTCTAGCAAATCACTCTCACACCTCATGCATATCAAAGCGAACACCTTCAGAGTTATTCTTTCTCATTTACATGGACGGCATAATTGCATTTTACTGGCGAAGACCTTCCGTTACATAAATCATTACCACCTTAAATGCGCGCATAGAGGATATGTTCACAATGAGGTTGACTATGCGTAAAGGTGCATTTACTATTCGTGTCCAAACCAAGCTCACATGTAGGCCTATAAAATAAAAGTCTAACAGCATAACAACCTAAGTTAGGTGGGCATCAAAACACAGCTGATTTTTTTTGTCAAAGAACAAGAAGTCCTTGTGAGCAAATTCTCCTGCTATCCTGTCACGATGTGTTTTGTCTATCTGCCAAATGCGCGCTCACGCTGCGCCACTTACATA
Source organism: Zingel zingel (assembly GCA_023566125.1). Taxonomy (NCBI): domain Eukaryota; kingdom Metazoa; phylum Chordata; class Actinopteri; order Perciformes; family Percidae; genus Zingel; species Zingel zingel. The sequence goes on from CM042324.1 coordinate 11,050,149, forward strand.
ATCTCCCCATTATCATTCGTGACTTCAGGGCATTTTGTATAACAGCAACGCAGTTCTGGACTCGGATAAAGAAGATATGTTTAAAATAAGGCCCACGTCTGTCCAACAAACTGCTTTTGCACACTGTCATGCAAATATACTGTCTCCAAACTGGAGAAAACACGCGACATTCCGCCAGTCACCTCTGACCTGCAGCAGTCTGTGGAGGCTTTGAGAGAGAGAGAGAGGAGGGAGCGAGGAGGGGTGTGTGCGAAGGAGACAACTCTTCCTTCATTATATTCTTAATTTCCGAACAGATCTTATGTCTACACATCGAGGTTGCCATACAGCTTAATTACATGAAATTCTGAGGATCATAGCCGGAATCAAACTCATGTAAGTTACAGGAGCAGATATATGCATCTTCAAAGGGAAAACATGATGAATGCTTTTCTGAAAGAAAGCAGAACTTTTGGCTTAAATTAGTGGTTGCTCATAATCACCAATTATATTTTAGGCTATACCTTTTCTATTTGAAGTCATACAACTTGGAAAGGTTGTGGGCAGTTTCAACACAGCGTTATTGAACACGACCTGTGGAGGAGCAGAAGTGCCCATCCTCCTCCTGAGAGAGAGAGAGAGAGAGAGAGAGAGAGAGAGAGAGAGAGAGAGAGAGAAGTTAGTCATGGACTGGGGTTCCCTCAGGTGTTTGGCTCCAGTCATGGCCGGCAACTCAGAGAAAGTACCGATCGCCTCGGCGGGACCAGAGGACCTGCATAACTTCATGCCCCCGGTGAGTTTTCACACAAACCAGTACAGCTCAGTGTGCTGGGATTATCCCGGAATATAATAACGGGTAGCCTACTGTAGATACATCTGTGGGGGCCAGTCAGGGGCCAACGTCTTCGGTTATTTACCTTATGCTGGACAGTTGACCAAAAACGTGTAGTCAGATACAACTAATGGTAATTGGGTTGGCAGAAGCTGCTTGCTTTAAGCATGTTGTTATTTTTGATGTCGTGTTTATGGACATGTTGTCATTTTCTTGGATTGTTTGTTTTACGGTAGGCCTACTCCGCCGTGGCCGTGAAGCCCGCCGCCACCGGCCGCCTCCTGAAGGCCGGGATCGCGGTGCTGATCGCCGGGGCCCTCCTCCTGTTACTGGGGGCAGTCGGAGCGTTCTACTTCTGGAACAACAACGAAAAACACGTACGTCTAATATGTTGTTGCTTTTACTTACACTGTTACATTTGTTTTATAAAGGACTGTACGGAAATTATTAGGGATGGAGTCGGCATACTGACTCCATGACATACTGTATACATTAGTGGTGACACACATTAGACATTCTATTAAAATAGGCTATTGCAAATAAGATATTCGAAGAAAACAATAATAACCTTGTGAAAGACTTTTCTTCTTCTTTTTTTTTACAAAATGGAAAATAAGGTTCAGCCAACGCTCACCACCACAATAACCTTCGTAGCCTACAGTCCCTGAGGGATTTCAATCAAAAGTCAAATCAAATTCACTCTGATCTGTTAAATAATTCTTTTTCACTCTACTTTCAAAACGTTTCTACAATGAGTGGTACTACCCGAAGGAAACATACTCGTACCCTGTGAAAATAATTTCACTTGATTGAAGAAATTCTTGAAACAAGCTGTTTTGAATTGGAGACAAGTGCAATTAAGTTGCCAGTGGAAACATTTTTAACTTGTTTGAATTAAAAGGAGACTCGAGAGTAAAATCGTTTAACCAAGATGGCTTTTTTTTGCAGTGTAGGCAAACAGTAAAATGTAAATTAAACACTCCAGTTCCATGGTGCAGTCAGCTTAGTGAATGGAGGCGTTGTGTGTGTGTGTGTGTGTGTGTGTGTGTGTGGTGTGTGGTGTGTGGTGCGTAGAGGATCCTGACAGGGTGGAGAGGGGTGGTGGGGGGCTTCTTTGGTCCGGCTGATGCTCCAGGGGCAAGAGGTGGAGGACATGAGAGGGAAAATGTAGCTTTCTGAGTGTTTTTCTTCAACAATGAAGTTAGAAAAAATGCTATTAAGACATGATGAAACGCCTCTGTAGAAGGGTCACTAACACCCAGAGCTTTTACAGATTTGTTCCTCTCACCAAGTTTGAATGAATGTGTGTGTGTGTGTGTGTGTGTGTGTCTGAAATAGAATCCAGAAATGAGAAGTTTTATGTGCGAGGAAAAGTCTTAAGATTGCAGAGGGACGGTTAAGAATAGTGTTGAAAGAGAGGGGGCTGGGGGTGGGGTGACTCTCAGGACTCTCATACCTTACATGCCAGTCTGAAACCTAGTGTGTGTGTGTGTGTGTGTGTGTGTGTGTGTGTGTGTGTGTGTGTGTGTGTGTGTGTGTGTGTAGGTCTACAATGTCCATTACAGCATGAGCATCAATGGCAAAGTGGAGGAGGGTACAATGGAGATTGATACGGCGAATAACATGGAGAAATTCAGCACCGGCAGTGGGGCGGATGAGGCCGTGGAGGTCCATGACTTTGAGATTGTAAGTTGGATCTAAAATAATCTAAAATATCAGGAGGTTCTAGTGCAGAAAACCAGACTCATCAACACACTGATCATTGCTAACCGAGCAATTCAGAGCAAGTCAATCAGATTGGTTGAAACTAAATGTGTGGGGAGATTGTCTCACAGCAGCAAACGGACACGTTGTCTTCCTTTGGGCCAATCTGTGTCAGCTTGCATCTTCCCTCCAATTTCCATTAAATGCAGACTGGTGGTTTTTGACCTTTAATTAAAGTACCCCAACCAGGCCAATCAGACTAGTGAAGCAGCAGTTTTGGCCTTTTAATTATTAAAATTTTGACCTTTAATCATAGTGTCCCTGTGAGTGTAATGCTTTTAAGCTAGAACATAATGTCATCAAAATGAGCTGTGATATTACATTTGATGTCTATAGTGCCAGACACCTGCAGAGTGCTGAGGATGACACAACTGGAGGTGTAATGAGTTCTAATTTCCAGATATTTGCTTGTGCCCTCTCCTTCCTGACATTTTCCAGGGGATCACAGGGATCCGGTTTTCAGGAGGAGAGAAGTGCTACATCAAGACCCAAGTGAAGGCTCGTCTGCCTGATGTGGAGGCTCTCAACAAGGACTCGATGACATTCGACCTGGTGGGTTGGTCCTGTCTGTCTTGTATGTCCTGAGAAAGCGTGTTTTCTCCACGCTGTAAGATGCTTTTAATGTAATAATATTGATATTATACAGTCTATGGTTTTTCAGTGAATTTATCAATAGCCCATTTCCACTGCAGGAGCTTAACAAACTGCAAGGCTTTGGTACTAAGTTCTTCCTTGTGTTTCCAATATGTTTTACAAACGGGACCTAGTTTGTTGTAATCCACTCTGCTGCACACATTGAGATCCTTTATTAACTTATTTCTTAAGTGATCACAACATAACCATAAACACCAACACCATCTGCATGTGGTAAATCACTGGTTCCAGAGTTCAATGTTAAAATACAAAAGGACACTGATCATTAATCAACCAGCATTATTCAAATTAAGACTGACATTTTGGTACCACTATCTAATAAGGAATACTTTTTGAAAGAGCTATACCCTTGTTACCAAATAATGTATTTCTTATAGACAAGTAATAAGAGATTAAAAGCATAACATACTTTTTATTTTCATCGTGGCTCTAAAGGATGGCAATGTCTGTTGGTTCTCCTCTTTGGTCTGAAAAAGAAATAAATAGATTGACGTGAAATTATATTGAGACATTTTTGCTCCCCAGAGGATGAATCATACGGACCTGGTTGATCCTCCAGACCTTTTTCTCTGTGGCACCACCAGAGTGTAATTTTTCTTTTTAACTTATCCAGGGAAATATCTCAACATCTACTAGATGGATTGGCACAAAATATGGAACACACATTCATGTCAGGATTGTTGATTTGAAGAAGGCTTAGGGGCCAAAACGTCATCATAATAAATAGAGATATGCAAATAGAGCCAGAGTGTGAAACACTTTTTTCTTACTTTCAAGTTTACTTTCAGTGATCAGCACCTCACGACAGCCCTTGGTGTGCGGTACTTTTTTTTTATATTACACACATCACGTCACACACAGGATGAATTGCAATCACGTAAGTGATCCCTAAACTTTTCCTTTAGCGCCATCATCAAGCCTAAATTTGTCCAATGCTTATCTGAAGTGAAAGAACTTACAGGTTAGCTAACTTTGTGTTTAGTGCTAATAAGATCATGTTATAATGCTAACCCTCCAATCTAAGATGGCGAACATGGTAAACATTAAACATCAGCATGTTAGCATTTAGCTCAATGCGCTGCTGTGGCTAAGTAGTTATTTTAGCTCTTTGATTAATCAGGAATGGATTGGACAGTTTGATCACTTACCTTCCGCAGAAAGCGCTGCAGAGAATCTCTACTTAAATCCAACAGTTACAATATAGTTAGATATGATCACTCTTTAACAACTAATTCACTTTCTAATAAACCATTAAATCTGAAGATACAAATGTTAGTAGGTCATTAATAAATGGCCATGGAGTTTTCTTCACTTGTTAAGAACAAGACAGCTAAAAGGACAATAGAAGTCATCATCAAGGGATATTTTCAAACCTGGCAACCCAAACATTGTTTTCAAACATGCCTTATTACTTAATACTTCTTTAATAATTTATAAATGTATAAACCAGCAGTTACAACTTATAAACCCTTTACCCTACAAGTTCCCACTTCAGATATATAGCTAGCGTATGCTGAGGTATTAGCATGAATCACCAAAGCCGATGATAAACCAGGAACACATGGGCGATTTTTATGTGGGTTCTTTCCATCATGTAACAGCTTGGTGGACTCACAAACCCAACAGAGGACTACAATGAATACACTTTGTGTGTGTGTGTGTGTGTGTGTGTGTGTGTGTGTGTGTGTGTGTGTATGTGGCTGTCTGATAATTATAATCATTTAGCTCTGCATAAGCCTCACATCCACATAAATCCACATCACCAGAGGTGCCCTTATGAATGTGCATAAACACACACACACACACACACACACATCCACACACACACACGCACGCACGCACGCACACACGCACACACAATTAATTATCACGCAGGGCTGCTCTTATTGCCTCTCTCTGCCTCATAACAGATCATTTATTTCACGTTTGTTCTTTTGTGTGTGTTTGTGTTATTGGCTCTATTTGCCTCATAAAAGATCGTTTGGCTTACGTTTGTGTGTGAGTGTGTGTGGAGACAGAGAGATGTTGTAGTGGTTGCTGCAGGCTGGTCATTTGCTATAATTTAGAGTGATGGCAAATATGGGTTAGATAAGTACACACAGACACACACAGAGCGAGAGAGAGTGAGTGGGTCAGATAAACTCTTATCAGTGGAGCAGTGGGGAAGGACCCCAGCTTTTATTTGTCCCTCCAGCAAATCATTTGAGCTCGGGAAAAAAAACAGCATTTCTGAAAGGTTGGAGGATAATGTTCCCTAAAAATGGTTGTGGCTAGTGCAGTATGCAGCCATCAGGAACAAATGCCTCTAAGCAAAATCATCCCCTCATCCCCACAGAATTCCCCTTTTACCTGCAGGCCGTGGATACAGAGTAGTACATAGCCTCTTCTCTGGAAAACTCATTAGTTTATCTGCAGAAACCTGTACATTTAGGCCATCCAATCCCTTCTTCCCTTCAGATCTCGATGAATCCTGACATTGTGTATATAGCTACATGTTAGTACAAAGGGAATCTGTCTACTGAAACCTCAAGGGCTTCCTTTTACTACTTGATTTTATGTTGTTATAAGGAGCATTAACAGTACGGCATTAATGCAGATTAGACTCGGACAGGATGCAAATACTGTGGGCTATTTAAAGGTGAAGGCTAGTAAAAAGTGTGATATTACGCCTCCAGCAGCCAGTGACATCCTCAGATGCTTTGTTGTGATGTTTGTTTGCATTCGTACTGGGTATCTAGTATTTACTTCTCCTTACCTTCTTTACCCCTAAAGGAGGATGAGGTGATGCCGGCCAAATTTGAGGATGATCTGATCTGGGTGGCGGCTGACACCCCACTCTCGGACTCCGCCTTCCTCAGCAACAAGATAAAGGACTTGTGTGGAGACCTGCCAATCTTCTGGCTCCGTCCCACCTACTCAACCAGTAAGCAATCAGACAGCTCGTGGTAAAGATATGAACATGTAAATCCAAAGAAAATTTGCTGTGATTTTTTACAAAACAAAGAGGATATGGGTCAAACGATCTGTAGAATTTCCATTTAACATCGCAGTTGTTTAAGCCACAGAAAGAAAAACAAGTTAAAAAGAACAGCAGACGTTCTTTTGAAGTTTCAGAGCTACGGAGTGTACAATTTTTAGCATGCCGTGGGGGGAGGGGGAGGGTCATAAGTTCTCAAAACACAATTATATTCGACTTCATCTGAGGACTTTAAAATGCTGCCAGAGAAACGACTGTGCAATCAGGAGCAGTGCCACATTAGTGCCACTCCGTTCCTAAGTTTGGTCTGCTGTCAGATACTGAGACTGTGATGTGTGTGCAGGCAGACAGAGGAAGAGGAGGGCTGCCCCCCGCCAGCGCCGCCAGGCAGCCGGGGAGGAGGAAGTGGACGTGGAGGCAGAGTTCAACCCGGAGAACCCCTATCAGGTGAGTCACACAGACAAACTCACACACTCTTCTTCTTCTGTTAAGTTTACATCCCGCTGCAGCGTTCACGACTGTCCGTTCAGATCGGAGGACTACCTGAGAAGGCTTTCGCTGAGGAGAGTTTCTCACAGCTGTGCGGGCAGCAGCAGATGCCGGGGTCACAGCCGAGGGACCCGGATTGTCACTGCAAATCTGAGTGTATGCGTGGCTGTGTTTTCTGTGCGAGCCTGTCCAAAGCTTTCCTTTCAGCTTTGAGGCCGTATGAATAATTCCACAACATCTCCCCCTCCTCCGCTCTGGCCCCGTTGCCCTGCTGAGCACACACAGACTCCCATACATGGCCTCACCCCCCCCACCCGTGCCCTCCATCCTCACCCCTTATGTTGGGCCCCATTTTTCCTAATCCTTCTCCCTTCCCTTTCTAAGCATCCCCCAACCCCTGCTACACACTCCTGACAACCACAGAGGGGGGTAAACATGTTGAAAATGAAAATATTTGACAAAAACAACAACAACATCTGACAACATCCCGCCCTACCCATCCCGCCTGTCGAAAATCCATTTTTAATTGGTTTGAAACAAGTCTTCTCTGCCGCTGAAGACGTACAGTATCACATCACACAAACACTGTGTACACTCTGACTACTGTCCTGTCTGTCTCCTCTCAGAGAGGCCTCGAGGGCGAGCAGGGAACCATGAACACCGACCCCATGCTGGACCACCAGGGCGTGTGCTGCAACGAGTGCCGTCGCAGCTACACCCACTGCCAGAGGATCTGTGAGCCGCTGGGAGGGTACCACCCGTGGCCCTACCACTACAGGGGCTGCAGGGTGGTCTGTAGAGTTATTATGCCCTGCAACTGGTGGGTGGCACGCATTATGGGTCTGGTGTAACCACCCCTCATCCTCCTAGGAGATGGTGGAGTCCAGGAGGGAAGAAACTAGGGAGGGACGGGGTTCCAAGGGAGGGGAGATGAAGGGAACATTTTAGGAAAGGAAGATGGTGGCTTCTTATTGTAATCTTATTACCCGTTGGTCTGAGCAGATTCATACAAAATGAACAGCATCAGTTAACTGTGCCCACGCATTACAAATGCATGGTACAGAATCTAGGACAGACATGTTCTCACATGTAAAGGTACGGAGTGGTTGCACGCTGCACAGCTTGTCTTATTAAAAAAACATTTGGATTTAGATCCTTCTGAACTACAGCACAACATGCAGCATGTAGGCTTGTATTTATAGAGCTGGTAATCATTCTTTTTCTTTCATTCTTTGATGTAAATAAATGTATAGGGTGCAAGTATTTCAATAGCAGTCAGCTGGCTTAAATAGCACCTATTGTTTGTTTTACTTTTCATCACTCTAGCGCAAAATCTTTTTGACTATTTTATTTTCATGGGTTGCTCTCATTAAAACAATGTACTGTACACTCTCTCGCAAGCTTTCATCTAAATGTGCTTCCACCTGCATTGAAGAAGCTATCTCAAAGTGCAATATCACTGAATAAACTTTTTTTAAGTAAACAAAGTCATCCCTCTTTTTTTTTTATTGACCTGATGACTTAATATCCTATTTGTAAATACATATTGCTTGTAACTTATCATTGGGTTTATTTGGGAACAGCACACCCCCCACTTTTCAGTTTGAGACGTGTCACATCTGGTAGCTACTCCAAAGAGATGAGCAGAATGAAGTTTCCAGAGTTCTTAAATGTGAGAGTCGGAGCTCTAGAACTCTTTAATGAGACTAAAGACTCTGTAGCCGTCACGCTCCCAGATCTTACCCACAATGCAAAGCGCTTAGCTCCTTTTGATGTCACAGAGCCGCCTTAGGCAGGGGTAGGGGGTAAGGATGGGGGCGGTGTGTTTGTGTGTGTCAGGGATAGTAAAGGAGTGTGTGTGTGTGTTTGTGTTATGAAGCTCAGAGTTCCATCGAAAGCCACAAATGGGCGTTTGATCGTCACAAGAGATGAAACGATGTGTGATGAATTTAACACTTAACTCTGTTTGAGAGGCTTGATGATGCGGTTAGGAGGCTGATCCATATTAATGCTCTCTTGCCGTGGCAGGACGCCCCCTCACTGTTAATGCTGCCGCATATATGTGGTTACAGAACGGGGAAGGTTCCTGCTCTCCCACATCTGACTGTAAATCACCACTCCACCTCAGGGCTGCATCCTCCCCTGCTGGCCAAACAACTCGGGGCTCTCCGTTTTGATACCAATCGAACCATGATACGTAAACCACATCCTCGAGCTGTCAGCCATATCTGGACTGCCTGCACTCATATCAGTCATGTCACATTTCATTCCTCCTAGGACATAATCACAGAGCATGGCTTTCGGTCATAATATATTGCCGTTTTGGCCCCCTTCCTAAGTCTAGGAAGGGGGCTTTGGAACCTGTCCAAAGCAGTGTCCAGAGACAACAGACCCCTAAAACAGGAGACAAGGTGTGTGAGCCAAACAAATCTTTTATTTACACTGAAGCTTGAATCACACTGAGGGAACGACTGGTGCGAAGCCACTGACTGAAACGTGGCACACATTCCAAACAAGTCAGTTTGTAGAGTATTGCTGTTGACTTTTTACTAAGGGTACAGAAAAAAATACTGCATGAGCCAATAAATGCAATCATAGCTATCATTTAAACATCTCAATTGGTTCTTATTTTCAACAACTTTAAAGTTTCATACAAGTGATGATAATAGAAAGTCATAAAAGGCTCCCAAATAAAAAGGCTGTGGGCATTTTTTGAGAAAACCAGCAGAAGCAAAGGAGAGAAAAGAAGAATGATCTGAAAGTTGAATTGAGGGATTCCAGGTCTCTCAAGTCACATTTTAATCCAGACTTCCCTTTTGAGTTCATTGGCTTTTAAAAATCAGATATCAATCTGTTCAACAGATTATTCAAATTAACTGACCCCATCAGGTAGTAGGTTATTGCAGAGAGTGGGCTATGAGCAGTTTGGGCGAGTGAAAGTGGGAACACTGAGGCTCCCTGCACTTGGTGAAAACACCAGAGCAGCAGCACAACTGAGGGGTTGGGAAGAGGAGGAGGTGGGCGGCCACAGAGACTGCAGGGCAACAAGGAGTCCTGCTGGAGTTCAGATGGACAAATGTGAAAAATGATGATGTCAAACAGAGGGGAGAGGGACAGGCAGGTGCTCAGTACTTCTTGAACTCTACGTCGTCCGGTGGGTTCATCTCCACTTTTCTCTTAGCAACATCCATCCAGTTGGTGCTTAGGACTGTACCACCGGACTCCATCTGCACAGGGAGGAGAGGCAGTACTGTAGTTACGCAACACCTGCTCTCTGATTAACAAGGCGTAGGGCTTAGATAACTTCATGGCAGCATTTTTGACCAGTAACTCAACATTTTTATTTAAATGTTCTCCTTATTTCACAATAAGCTACACAAAGTCAAAGAATTCAAAATGCTGATTTCCCCATAAACTGACCTTTATTCTCTAGTCCTCTGCTCTAGGTTGTTGAAACCAAATGCAGAAAGGACATGAACGTTAAAACACCATCATCTTTAGGCTGTATGTTGAAAATGACAAGTTTACCGTTGGGCTCCAGGGTCCCAAAAATCATACTTTTAGTAACAGAATGCTGATTCACCCCAATCCTCAATCAAACATTTAGTTGCAATCATCATACGCATATCTTTCTGTACACATAAATACACAAATATGTTGTATTCCAGCCCTCAATACAGTAAGCAACAGTGTTTACAACTCCTACAAAGCCTTTAAAGTGCTTCATGACATCTTCCATCTATGGAAGGCAATGTCTTCCTTCCGGTCCACCACAACTACTACTATGGGATGAATTGCCATGAAATTATGCACAGACATTCATGGTCCCCAGAGGATGAAGCCTGGATCCTTGTGTGCAAAATATAGCTGGCTACTATTGCTCGGTGGTTTAAGGGATAACTAGCGAAAAAGGCTCGTCACTAAAGTATTATACTTACAAAGGACTTGTTCATTGCTCTCTTGACCTCGTCTGAGCCATCGCAGTAGATCTGCTGGAAGAGCGTGTTAAGGGCTGCGTCTCCCTCCAGCTTCTCATTTTTCTCCTCCTCACGGATGTCCAACACCACCTTGTCCCATTTGCAGGCGTGGAGGGACGATGATGGGTACTGATCTGATGGAAAAGGGAAACTGTGTTTAAAAGGCTACACTTCATATAGTTTCAGATAAGACCAAGTCAGAGGGATTTTAAACCAGCTGAGAGGCATTTGGCAAGACGTTAAGCAGAGCTCTTTAATCACCCTGAAACAAACAGCTTAATGCTTTTGTGAAACAGTACTGTGTTAATAAAGGTTTTTCAATGAGATTTGAATTGACTTTTATTACCTAATCACACCAAGGTGTATTGACTGAATTCATTTTGCTCACTTTGCTACTGAATCATCCAACTCAGAAGCTGAAGGATCACATTGTGATTTGATTTCTATATTTTCAGGATGAAATACGCCCACTGTAATCCCAACAAGAGATAGAGAGCGGGAAATGAAATCCAGATGTAGATTTACATAAATACAGCACCAGACACACAGTAGACATATTCAGGCCAATTGTGGACATGCAGCAATATGATCCCATAACATCAGATGTCAAATATCATGTTTAAATGTAACAGTAGTCTAAATTATAAGCAGGCACTTATACACAGGGCGTCCAAGAGGCTGAGCTGGTTGCATGGTTTGGCTGCCCACTTAACTTCTACTCCCCCTTCCACACACACACACACACACACACACACACACACACACACACACACACACACACACACACACACACACACACACACACACACACACACACACACACACACACACACACACACACACACACACACACACACACACACACACACACACACACACACAATTAATCCTGTCAGTAATGTGAATGTGTGGGCTAAAATACTGAGTCATATTTTGCTGTCATACCTTTCCCTCTCCCTGTAAACTTTCACCGTCAGACTAATCAAAGACTCTAGCAGGGCTTGACTGCCCACTCTCCTTTTAGTGCAGAACGGACAAACACAGGAGCTTATATCGATCTTTGCAGAAAGAGAGAGAAAGAGAGAGAGAGAGAAAAATAAGAAGAGGGTAAGGGTGAAAGGGAGAGGAAGAGAGACGAGAGCAGAGACAGAAGGATAGTTCTGTAAATGCAGAAGCTGTGGACTGACTTGGATCGAAGTGTTTGATGTTGGACTCCTGTCCTTCTCCCTCCAGCTTCTCCCATCTCATGGCATCTGTCTTCTTCATCTTGAACTCCACCTGCCAAAAGAGAAGGGTGACAAGGAGCGGGGAGAAGAAGAAGAGGGAACAAGGGAGATACAACGTTAAACAAAATGATTGTCTTAGGTGCGCGGCACAAAAATAGCACTTCCATTAGAGCGTCATCTTAGAAGTACAGGACATCAGATCATTATTGAGGCCAGAGAGGCTGTCTGTTTGAAGCCGCCGTCAACTCAGCCTGCAAGTGTATATGTATGTTTGTGTGTGTGTGTGTGTGTGTGTGTGTGTGTGTGTGTGTGTGTGTGTGTGTGTGAGAGAGAGAGAGAGACATCAGGGATGTGCGGGGGCACAGCTCAATCTCGAACCTCACTGACAGACATACTGCACTAACGAGATGCCTGTCAGCCAGAGGGCCAGTGTGAGAGACAGAGCGGGCGGGAGGAAGGGATGGAGAGGGGGACGAGGAGGAGGGGGAGATCCTAATTCCACACAGCAGCATCTGATCCAAATCATTACACCAGGAGAACATGGGAGAGGAGGAAAACAATGAGGGGAGAGAGAACATGGACACACGCTTTTAACAATGAGCTGCATTGACAGGACACATACCAGCGAGACACGCGAGCACCCCCCCCAAACACTCATTAACGGTGGGTGCGTTTGATATGAAAGACAGCGCTGGTTATGTAGGTGCAATTAAGGAACATTTCTGCTCTGCTGGTCGATGTGATGATTCATTTATGAGGGTGCCAGAGGAGAAGAGGGAACCAATAGGTAGACAAGGTTGGAGAGGAGGAGGCAGAGAGGCTGACAGGCACTGAGACAAGCGTGAGTGAGGGGAGCAGATTGAGGGGGAATAAGATGATCGTTGCTACCTCCTCCACCGGGCTGATGAGCTAGTGCGAACTCGGTACACTGATGGATCACTTTGGTATGTGTCAGCGCTTTCTGCCCCACAAAGGGCCTTGTGCGCAGGGAGGCATCTGTGCAGTGTCCGAAATTAACTTTTTGGCTCACCTGTGCAGTCTGAGAAACTAAAAAAAGGACATCTCTGCTGAGAATACAGGCCACTGCCCAAATAGTTCATATTCATCCTTCAAAAGAATAGGACACCTTACATTTTGCAAGTTTGTGCATACAATCCGATTCTGTGAGTTCATCTAAATTCGGATACCCCTCCCCCCCCGCAACCTTCCGACAGAATAGGTGGCTGTGTCCGACCATTTCTGAAACACTGACATTCACACCCACCTCACGCTGTGATTAACAGGGTGTAAAGAGGTGAGAAAGTAAGCAGGTTTTGAACTGTAGAACAGAGCTCCACACTCTGAATGCCATTCAGAAGAGATCGCCTGAAAATGTGCATCATTATATCCATATTTAAATAATTCATTACATCTTGCCCCTCATTTCAACCCGCCTTCAAATGTGGCCTCTTGGATCAGTTATAAACACTTTTGCCTTCCGATGAGGTTGGACAACACTTTGTAGGAAGAAGTTCTTTTGAGGATCACCCAGCCCTTACAGTAACCATACTGTACATACAGGGAGTAAATAATAAAAGATAGAATAGAAAATGAATTTGATTTTGAAGTAACTAAATCAAACCGCTCCAAAGGTGTGTCAAATTAGTCAGCCCCAATAGAGTTTTGAGGTGAGTTATTTTGGGCGTCCAGGGTTCGTTCAGTGAATTCATTTCATGCATAGACAATGTTAGGTTACCATCTGTTGGAGCACTTCAAAAGCTGGGATTGCATGAAACTCTCTTGGCTGAATCATCAATACAAAAGACTAGCTTAGCTACCGTTTTACAAAATATCTGGTTATTTAATAGAAATTCAAAAAGATACAAGCCTGTGTGCATAAAAATTTAAGGAAAGAAGTTAACTAAAAATGTCCAAGGGGCATTTCGATACGGCGAGTAGAAAGCAGAGTTTATGCATTCAGCAGCTTAAATCAGTTCACTTTCGGATTTTGGGTCAATTGCGGGTTAATTTGACAACTATGGTGCTGTGTTTGGCTGCGACAAAAATGCAACTCAAAGATGAACTTATCCTAGTCTAATCTGAGGGGTGTACTACGAAGCATGTTTGACAGAGCCACGCTTTCTTTGCATTAGTTGGCTTGACAAAGCCCAAAGTCTTGTTTAAAGATAATGTGTACCACGAAGATGCACAGTTTGTGCTACTGTAATCGCACGGCTTCGTTCGGTGGCATTACTAACGTAACGTTACAGCTAAACAAGTTTGCATTCATAACATATATAACGAAAATCTGTATCGCATATAGATTGACGATAAACTATAGAGTAGTCTTGCATTGCCAGACCTTCCTTCACAGCGCTGCGGAGGAGGGTCTGGCTAGTCCACACAGCATTACGGGATGGGAGAAAGACATGCTCTGGTTTATTGGCATTTCTTTAAACCAATCACAATTGTCTTGGGGCGGCGCTAACTTGTTTTGGTGGAACATGTGTCTGTTCAAAAGTTGTTTTAGTCCTGCAACAGAAAACACAGATTGGACAGATAGTCTAGCTAGCGGTCTGGATTTACCCTGCAGAGATCTGAGGAGCAGTTAACCATAGTCCTCAGAAATCAAGTTTAATATTGTGTTGGAGTTTAATATTCCAACACAAAGAAAGAAGTAGGTAACGGACATCCGGGCGAAAAGAGCGTGATCCGGCGGAATTTTCGGCTGCACCAGAGCAATCCGAGAAGTGGAACGTTGTGGATACAGACTAACTATAGAGTGACGCTATTTCCAAAAGAGTGGATTAGTGAATGGCGCTTTTCAGCTGATTTCAATGCGAAACTGATCATAAACTGGTCAGGACTAGGTCTGCAGCATAAATTGCTATGGCGATCTAGTCAGATTAAAAGAGAGCCACCTTCGTAACATTGTTAAACTCTGGCTCTAGGCTCAACATACCTCGCCCACCCACTAATCTCGCTTCATAGTACACCCCTCTGGCTTGCCCTGCCAGCTTGTGGTGACAACATGCCTTTTACTCACTCTGTGCAGCAGTGATGTATTGCGTAGTCTGCAACGATTAGATGATTATTCAATTAGTCGATAAACAGAAAGCTAATCAGCAGCTATTTTGATAATCTATTTATCAGGTTTTTTTCAAGCAAAAAATGCTTAACATTATCTGGTTTCAGCTTCTCAATAGAACTGGTAAATTATCCAGGATACAACAGTGTTGCAATGTTGATTTATTAAACCCTGTTCATCAGTTGTGACTGTTTGTGTTCGATAAACTGATTTCAAATCGCTTTTTGAGACAGCTCCTCTTGGCATAATACATCATTTTAGTTTCTTTGACAGATGTACCTGCAATCTTTGAGCTTTGAGCTCTGTTAGGGGTCTAGTTGTGCTTTCAAGACTTTAGTATGTATCAAAGTGCTGATATGCCAACCTGCTCTAATGGCTGATGAATATGGCTAATTGGCGATCAAACTAATACAGCCTTTGTAGCAGTGGGTTAAGGTTACATTTCTTTAGATCTTATGTCTTTTATGGATTTTCATTTTTTTTTTGTATTTTGTTTTTGATATTAACTCTAAAATAATCTTAGTCAAGCTACCTAGGCAGAATAGTTCATGTTTTCACCTTGTGAGTGTGTGTGTGTGTGTCATGGAAAATGTGGTCCTGAAGACACCTACTGTAGATTACCACAGAGGCGGTTTGGGGTACTTAGGTGTTTATATGTCTGTCTGTGGACAGATTTTGTCACCGCGATAGCGTAGCAACCGTGCAAGATACAGTCACGAAACTACACGCTACAGGTGTGTAGTTGAGATCAAAACGTAGGTCAAGTTCGAAGACGGGTGTGGTCTAAGCAAGGGCGGAGGTAGTAGGGGGATGGGAAGTAGGGAAGGGGCCATTAACCCCCCACCAACACTTTACGCCCCTGGCCTGATTTGGTGTTGTGGTGGCTGTGATCCCATCGCAAGATGGTCTCTAGTTAATTGATCTGTTAATGATCATAGAGGCAGAGACAAAGTCTTAGAACAGAAAAGGACCAAAGACTATAGAACAAGTAAATTAAATGTTACCATCTTAAAATTACCATTCAGTGTTGCAGGTGCCATTCTTGTCTTCAATGTTTCTATAGTGTGAAGGGCAGCTCTGTGTGTGTGTGTGTGTGTGTGTCTGTGCTTCTATGCGTGCTCATGGGCCATACAACATTAATCTGCTGCCACATCTGTGTTTCCTGGCTTTTAAGGGACATGGCAGGCCAGGCGCCATGTGTGAGTCTCTCTGTGTGCGTTTTAGTGTGTGTGACAGGCGAAAAGATGGCTCGTAAAGGGATGTGACAGCAGAGCCACATACAGGGGCCACCACCCACAGGACCCCATGGGCTGGACTATACAAAAGTGCACTGCTACACACATGCACACACACACGCTATTTACAGAGGGGCACTGGGTTCCCGTGTGGCTTGTCACATGTGTTTGTAACCATCGCCCCCCCCCCTCCTCCCTGTCACGACTCCTCACCCAGCATCTTCTCCCTCTTTTTCCAGATCCCCGCAGATTTCAAAACAAACTCTGCAAGAAAGCCGCATAAATGAAATAAATATAAACATTCTTAGACGTTGACAGGCATGCAAATTAAAGAGTGGAGATGCCACTTTAGCTATTTGCCCAAAAGAGATGAGTTTGGAAGTGAATGAACGATCGAGTGTGGATTTGAAATTGCATTTAGTGTGTGTGCGTCAGCCGTCTGTTCTGATCAAACACACTGGTGTGTAATTGGCTCCCCGTTGTCGCGGTGACCCCTGCGGTTGGAATGTCTGTCGTGGTGGAGGACAGGAGGAGGTCGCATAGACGATAATGTGCTACAGACAACACTCCCGCACACACAGCAAATATTTTGTGTTGAAAGATTTCTGTTCAGCCTCTGTATTTGTATGTGTGTGTGTGTGTGTGTGAGAGCTTGTGTGTACGTGCTTGCACACTCACACCCGGCTTAGCCTCCCCCTGCTAAGTTGTCTTTAAAGACAGCGAGGAGATGAAGCGTAAACATTGTGGAGCGAAGAGTGCAGGGCAGCCTATTACAGAGACAGACAGGCCGACAGGCTCTGAGGGCAATGCATTTTTTCACCCTCCAAACGCTCATTAGGGATGCATGCCAATCTGGAGAAACTTGATTTGCTGATGCCGTTGTTCATTTGAATGTGTTTTCCCCCCAGTGGCTCCTTGGCTTCAGAAAAATGAAACGGCTCCAAATTATTTAAATGAGACATGCATTGAGACAGTTGCTCAGTTTGTTGGGGTCTCTCACATTGTTGTGCATGTGTGCACATACATTTCACCTGTAGAGTTTTAAAAGACTTAGGTGCTGTTATGCAGTCTTGAATTGCAATTGCCAACATGTGTGTTTGTGTGTGTGTGTGTGTGTGTGTGTGTGTGTGTGTGTGTGTGTGTGTGTGTGTGTGTGTGTGTGTGTGTGTGTGTGTGTGTGTAGGGGCCATGTGTACCGGAGGAGCCTAGTGGACCAGGGAACAGTCAGGGCTTTGTGGGAGAGTAGGAGGGTTTGAACACTCTTTTTCGTTATCGTAGAGGTGTGTGTGTTTCTGTGTGCGTGTGTTTGTATGTGCGAAAGACATAAGGTGTGGGTGTCTGTGAGCGGCCATGAAGAGATAGACAAAACAAAGAAAATAAATGAGGAAGAAAGAAGGAAAAAAAAAAAAGACAGTAGAAAGATATGAGAGAGAGTGTAAGACCATCTTCAGCTGTGCTCTCTCTAAGACTGAGCCCTTGTTTAAGCTGCAGCCCACGTGCACCTCTGGAATGCAGTGTCTGCTGTTGCCATGGAAAAGTGAGTTAGTGATTAAGAGTGCATGTTTTTTGAGAGGGGGCAGTTTCTGTGCAGGTCAGTTTCCACTCAGCACAGTGTAGACGGTGGATATAATGCACACAATATAGATTGTCTCTCTTTCAGTCACATAAAAAATGAAAAAAAATCTTTATATATTATTTTTCAAACACATTTTTTGAATGAATTCCAGGATAAATGTTTTGATTATATCACTGTTATGTGACCAGGATAATGTAATAACACAGGTACAGAGCCTATGAAGTAAACCACGCATCTTTATTATCATAAAACATTGTATTTTCTTTCTTAAATGAACATAAAATTGACAATAGTACAGTACTAAATAGTTTTCCGGACCTTAGCTAATGTTGACTATTAATTGCGGTTAAACAAAGAAACCATAATTATGTAAAAGAAAATGTGATTAGACAATTATAAAATTATTGTTACAGGCCTATGTATGAGGTACTTATCCATAGTGAATATTTTGTCTTATTATATCTCTTTTCATTTACATAAAGGTTGTCTGCTTACTATTGGATTAACTACTTAAGATTGTATACACTTCCCCATGTGGGATTCAACTTTAGTAGAAGTAAACTTTGTAGAGTTAAGATAACTACATTCTAATTTTATTTTCTAGACTTGGTGTATAGGAATCCCACGGCTGAACTGCATCTGGAGGATCAGTCCAGCCACTGAATGCGTGATGAGATGCTGCCTTAAAGTTAAAAATATGCAAATGCAGCAACAAATTCATTAAAAAAATTAAGCTCACATTTGCATTCTCTCAGTAAATCTGGCCTAATATTGTCAAAATGTCTGATTTACATGAGGAAACCAGATTACAGTTTTGCTCTGATATTCAATAGTACTTATGTAATACTGTATAATTAGTTATTAATAAGCCACCTGTGGGAAGCAACAATAAGTAGTTAACTGGGTAATTATCCCTTTCCTAACTATAAATTACAACCTTATGAGTTTTTGTTGAGTTACTTATGATAGGATGTGCTTTAGAAGATGCTGTGTCCAAAAGCTGTGGAAAGATCATCACCACCACCATCAGAATAATAGTTCTACACAGAGTCCCAAGGAAGAAAGCAGAGCTTAATGTTGTATCGATCAATGGCCTAAAAGACGATTTTACTCCTCCTTAACGATTACAAAAACAATCAAAACAACTCACACAAAACCTGCGTCTTGATCCTCAGGTTAAAACCTGACAGTGGTCTAAACCCTGAATCAGCACACACTCAGCCAGCACAGTCATTAGCCCACATCCTCTATAATACACACTAATTAGTCTATGGTAAAAAAGTGCCCTTCCTACTCATTAGGCCTATAATCACCTTAAACAGTGCTGAGGAACTCTCAGCGAGTACACCCCTAACGGGGTGTATGTGTGTGTGTGTGTGTGTGTGTGTGTGTGTGTGTGTGTGTAAGTAAGAGTGAGGATTTGTGCATATGTGTGAATCTCCTGTTAGCTACTCAGATGAACTGCGCCAAAGTCTCCACAGGAGCCGCACTGTATACAGCGAGAGTGGATTTTCTCATTTCTACTCCAGCTACAGTAAGCTTTACTAGCATTAAGGCATTATAGGTAGTGACAGCCTACTTTACACTGCTTTAAATTATTGAAGAGATTAAGATGTTAATCTCAGAGTGGTTACACAAGTAATGGATCAGTCACAATTTCAGTGAGCTGCTTAAACTTGCATCGGCATGGGTTTCTTTTACTTTGACTTATTTACTGTTATCTGACATTTAAGACATTAACAGTTGTAACAAAATCACGACTTTAATTAATGATCAGCTATTTAGATAATAAAAGCCTGAATACAGATAATATCATTTGATGCTCTCTGGCAAAACTGCAATTCAGAGATTTAAAGCATAGTCAGAGAAGGGCCTGCATTTTACCAGTGTATGACTACATCATATATTCTTTATAGGGACGTAAAACAATGTTCCCTGACATGTTTAATAGTCTGCTTTTTTACTGTTGAGAGTAACCACAGGGATGTTCTCACTGAGTAAAATGTAATAACTTTTGTTGACTTTCAAAAGTGCTTCCATGACCTAAAAATGTTGTTTCTACCTTGTGTGGTTATGCTTTTTTCAGTTCAGAAAAGTGGTAAACTTTTATATTCCACTATACCTCAGCTTGCTGTGGACAAAAACATCTGAAAACCACCATCTCATACTACTGTATGTGTGAAGCAGGTTATGTGGTATAATCTGTGAAATTACCTATTTGTTAAATTCTGTGTTATTTTATGACTCCCCACAGAGGAAATACCATATTTACTGACTTTCCCTCGAATTAAATACACCTCTGAAATCTCAGATATTCCAGAAATGAAATTACCATGTCCAATTGTATCCTGGCAGCTACGTCATCTGCTTAGTTTGAGGCCGTCTTATTATCTCAAGACATTGAATGTTGGTCAGTTGTGTTCACATTGACCCCAGAAAGGACAAAACAATTCAGTTTTTTGTCCTGTGGTCTCCTACATCAGAAAAATCGCAAAGCTTTGATGTGCACAATGGACCATTAAACACAATTGGTATTGTTGAAAGCATGCAGGTCAGAAAGTTTGTTTCTGCTTCATGAGCATGTCATCTGTCACAGCAAAATGTCTGTCAAAAACATCAAAAATGTATGCCAGAATTTTCAATATGCAGAGCTTCTGAGGTTAAAATAAATCAACATTTTCTTCCTAAAAAGTAGGCTCCTTGTTGATTTAGAACGTTTCAACAACACACTAACTGGACTAGCTAAAGTCTAAGTGAATGGGTTACCTTAGTGGTGAGGATCTTGAAGCTGCTCTGTTGAGGGATGATGGGGTGCAGGAGGTGGAGGTTGAGGTTATAGTTCTCCCCTGATGCCAGCTGTATCTTGGCAGAGAGCTGAAGAGACCACAGACACCAGACATATAATTTAACGATCCCCGTGTTGAAATTGTAGCACCAATATTTAATTTCACTTAACTGACGTCTCACATCTCAACTACATAATTGCCTCAAAAGAAATGTCAAAGAGAGAGCTTGCCTCGCTTTTTTGGTTCCCTTTTTTTATGTATAAATTAAATTCTTGGAAACACATGAAACAATAAGATAGAAAAGAAGTAAGAGGGGTCAGCTTGTCCATGAGAATAATCATCGGATGTGGCTGGTTTGTCAGCCAAGAGTATCCTCACCCTGTCCCCTTCAGCCACAGAGTGACCAGTGATTGATTGGGAGGAGGAGGGGGGGGGGGGGGGGGTTGTGCGCAGACAGCTCCTGCCTGTCACTCACTGGGACTGGGTGGGTGGGTGGGTGCCTTGTTGGTTTAGGAGGGACATGGACTCGGCTGTGGCACAAATCCTCACACTCCTTAAGGTGCTTACACACCAACCAGACGGCTGACCGTCGGCAGAAAAGGCAGTCGGACTGATCAGTCGGGTCCCCGAGGTCCAAAAAAAAAAAAGCCTCAAAACACACTGAGGCGACGCCGACTTGAGCGTGCGCGAAATGTAATACGTCTCCATAGCAGCAGGCAGCGCTTCTCTGTATTGTTTCCCAGAAAATGAAAACCGGCAGCTGATAGGACGAACGTGTCACGTGGGTCTTTTTTCTCTAGAAATTCACAGCCATACTGTCATGGCGGATTGTTCAGAATACGATCTCATATTGTACTAAAATAGTTCACCGAAACGTGTTTCTGAAAACATTTTAAGCGAGAAATAGGCCATGCAGTCTTCATTTCAGATCGACAAAGGTCAGTTTAAAAGATTTGTCAGATTTTGAGAGGCTCATCCGCTCGCCATTTCCGAGTGAGTCCCGACTGCCCTGTCTCCGACTGAACATGTCGGGTCGGCCAAAATGAAGGCCGACGGCTCCTCGGACGGACGACGGCACGGAACACACCGAACAGACTCGAGTCACCGACCTCGCCAGACGGTCCGACGGCCGATAATCGGCTCTGTGTGTCAGCGCCCTTACACACTTGTCCCTTTGCAAATGCTGCCCGCATATAGAAAAAACTAAAAACGGCCCACTTAAGGAATAACTCGACTGTTATCATCTCATCATCCTTTTTTTTTTTAGCGGAGGAACAGTACATTACTTTTATCGTTTGCAATTCAACACCTACCATTTCACTAAAAGTGGACTTTCTGATTTGGGACCAAATGTATCTAAGAAGTAGTTCATTGGGGATAAAAGCTTAGAAAGTTAGCTAAAGTAGCTTTTGGGCAGTTTTCACAAAACTATCAAAGCCTTAATATTAATTCCCATTTAAATTCCTGCACTGTCTGTATGTATACAGCTGCTGCATACTCAGTCACCAGGGAAAAGAACTGGAAACACTGCCTTTCATCTTTAATTTATTTTGTATATACTGACCTAGTAAAAGATATGAACTTATCTGTATTTCACACCACAGAGGGTGCGTAACAAGTGACTGTGGGATTCGCAGCTAGTGAACTATTTCATTTAAAATGGGGTAAACTCAGTTTGTTATTCTATTAGGAAAGACAAAGCCATTCCCTGGGGTGCCCTGCAGTTTCCCCTCCGAGAGAAAGAAAGAAGTGGAAAGATGCAAAGGAAAAGAGAAAACGAGAGAGAAAGAGGGTTGTCCCTGGAGGGAACTGCAGCTGATCCTAGATCAGTTATGCCTTCTATCTACAGACAATTAGGAGGTTGGAGAAGCTGGGGAGGGTAAATTGTTCTTAGATCTGTACTTTGGGGGCAATGTTAACAAGGCACCACTGGAGGCATAGTTGGGTCCATGGGGAGTGTGTGTGTGAGTGTGTATGAGACCCATCTAATGGGCCCCCCTGAGGAAACACCCAAAAGCTAACCCATCTCTGTTCCACACACACACACACACACACACACACACACACACACACACACACACACACACACACACACACACACACACACACACACACACACACACACACACACACACACACACACACACACACACACACAATTTGAAACTGCATTTAAGTGTGTGTTTATACCTCTTTTTCCATGAAGTCTACACACACACCATCCTTGGGTACATTTTTTGCCATGACTGTGACAATGACTTGAGACTCTGTTTGGTACCAGTCATGTCTGCAAAAAACACACACAGAAAAGTAATTAACAAGTCTGAAGACCTTTCAACAAAAACTTCAAAAAGCAGCTCATCATTAACAAGTCTAGTCTATGTACACTGTTTCCACAACTATATAGAATGGGAATGCTTTAACACACTAAGGCTCGGTTAATCATACTTATTACTGATTAGGCCATCAATAATAAAACAAACATTAAACACATACAAACAGATGCCTAGATAAGACATAATCTACATTTATGCACTTACTTCACATGTGGAACCGCTGGTGTCTGCTGGGTCATTCAGCCCCCCGAGAGAGAATGACAATTTGAGGGGAAGATGTGGTGATAAGGCAGGGGGATGAAACAAAAAGGACAAAAATGAGAGAAAACATAAGAAAAGAAGCTTAGTGAGGCTCCTTTCTTTGAACATGATGAGCATACACAAGTCTGAAACTCTCTGTTGATGCTGAGAGCAACAATGCCCCCAGGTGGCAGTGCATAGAAACTCACCCCGTCGATGCTGCCGATCTGTGTCTGCTCTGGAAAGAGAGAAGGAAAATTTGGGTGAGTGGCAGGTGGAAACATTTAATACACCCCTTAAGTTGCCTAAATCTAACTCAAGTATCTATGACAATGAAATAAGAACACAACTTTTAACACACTTTTGTCTGCAGATAAATACTAGCAGACAGATATGCCCACACAGACACTCTACCATCCTCCACCAGTTTTGTTTACTGGTCCATCCACGCCCATTAAAAGCCCTGTGAGCCCAAGCAAGCCTGATCACCGTTTACCAGCATGCTATCATTCATTATTCACTGAATTCATTAAAAAAAGAGAGCACAGAGGGGGAAGAGAGAGACAAGATGATGAGAGGCGTGTTAATGTTGTCTTAATGAGGTCGCGTTTGAAATGGTGAGGAGGGGGGTGTTTGGAGAAAAAGACTGTGTGTCATCGTTTGTGTATTTTTAAACAAGCAGGGTGCCACATGTGATGGAATAACTAGGTGCCACTTGTGGGTTGGTTGGTGGTAAACACACTGTCACTAGAAGAAACAACTGCTGCTGGTGTGAGTGTGAGCGAGTGCAAGTAGGGTACTTTTAAGTTTTAGGGGGGGTGATGTACACCCTGGTGTGCATTTTTTTTGTGTGCGCGTGCTGTCTGTGAGCAGGCCTATGAAGGAGTTTGGGTCTCGTCGGGGGCTTTCAACATCAGTAACGTTAACTCTGATGAATCATACCCCTCACGGGAGTACGTGTGCAAGCGGGTGTGAAGCGCGTTTGTCAAAACTCATGCTCTTGTTTACTTGAGATGATCCAGAGGGCCCAGGCATCACCAGCAAACAGAAACACACCACCCAGACATTGCATGCATCTTTTATTGGACTGAGCAGCTCTGCCTAAACACTCACACTGTAGATTCATGAATGTGTGCAAGCTCATTTGTTTGATCAGATGGGCTGATCAGCTCTCGGACTGTGCCATTTAGCTTAGTGTTTGATAGCAAGAAGTAAATAGCATATAGAAGTTAGAGTGCAACTGGTAATAGATTTGGAAGTCTGAAACTATTTTTTAAACTAAAACCGCCATAGGCAATATTGTGTACCAATATTTAATACCTTTGAAGATTTTAAATACATTAAAACAATTAAAGGTCCAATGGCATGAAAATGTCACTTTATGAGGTTTTTTAACATTAATATAAGTTCCCCCAGCCTGCCTATGGTCCCCCAGTGGCTAGAAATGGTGATAGCTGTAAACAGAGCTCTAGGTATCCTGCTCTGCCTTTGAGAAAATGAAAGCTCAGATGGGCCGATCTGGAATCTCCTCCTTATGAGGTCATAAGGAGCAAGGTTACCCCCCTTTTCTCTGCTTTGCCCACCCAGAGAATTTGGCCTGCCCATGAGAAAGAGAGAGACATCATGGCTTGCAAACAAGCAAAATGGCAGTTGGTCAAGGCCACACCCCCACACCCCCCCTCTCTCCTCCTCAACAGCATTTAAAGCTACAGACACGGAAATGGCACATCCTAAGTAAAGATCATTGTGGGACTGGCTCTATGGCTGTAATTCACCACCAAGGCTGAATTTCAGGAAAGAGACTTCAGATACAGTATTAGGGGACCACTAAGGCCTATATAAAAGCATCCAAAAAGCAGCATGTCATCGGACCTTTAAATAAAGACTATTTAATATTCCAATAAACCTAAAATCAAAGACCAACATCAGCTCTAAATAATAATAAAAATACATTATAATAGACATTATAGAAGTTTCAGTTTAGCTACTTACCACCCATCATCTCCTCACACCGCTTGATCCAGATCTCAAAAGATTTGTCAGAAACTGTGGAAATCACAAAAAAGAATAATTTCCTGCATTGCTTTAAGTGATATACAGTGGGGCAAAAAAGTATTTAGTCAGCCACCAATTGTGCAAGTTCTCCCACTTAAAAAGATGAGAGAGGCCTGTAATAACAAAATGAGAAAAAAAAAAAAAATCCAGAAAATCACATTGTAGGATTTTAATGAATTTATTGGTAAATTATGGTGGAAAATAAGTATTTGGTCAATAACAAAAGTTCATCTCAATACTTTGTTATATACCCTTTGTTGGCAATGACAGAGGTCAAGGATTTTCTATGGGGTTGAGATCTGGAGACTGGCTAGGCCACTCCAGGACCTTGAAATGCTTCTTACGAAGCCACTCCTTCATTGCCCGGGCGGTGTGTTTGGGATCATGGCCATGCTGAAAGACCCAGCAACGTTTCATCTTCAATGCCCTTGCTGATGGAAGGAGGTTTTCAGTCAAAATCTCACGATACATGGCCCCATTCATTCTTTCCTTTACACGGATCAGTTGTCCTGGTCCCTTTGCAGAAAAACAGCCCCTAAGCATGTTTCCACCCCCATGCTTCACAGTAGGTATGGTGTTCTTTGGATGCAACTCAGCATTCTTTCTCCTCCAAACACGACAAGTTGAGTTTTTACCAAAAAGTTCTATTTTGGTTTCATCTGACATTCTCCCAATCCTCTTCTGGATCATCCAAATGCTCTCTAGCAAACCTCAGACGGGCCTGGACATGTAGTGTCTTAAGCAGGGATCGAGGGAGATTATCAGTGGTCTTGTATGTCTTCCGTTTTCTTATAATTGCTCCCACAGTTGACATCTTCACACCTATTGCAGATTCAGTCTTCCCAGCCTGGTGCAGGTCTACAATTTTGTTTCTGGTGTCCTTTGACAGCTCTTTGGTCTTGGCCATAGTGGAGTTTGGAGTGTGACTGTTTGAGGTTGTGGACAGGTGTCTTTTATACTGATAACAAGTTCAAACAGGTGCCATTAATACAGGCAACGAGTGGAGGACAGAGGAGCCTCTTAAAGAAGAAGTTACAGGTCTGTGAGAGCCAGAAATCTTGCTTGTTTGTAGGTGACCAAATACTTATTTTACCGAGGAATTTACCAATAAATTCATTAAAAATCCTACAATGTGATTTTCTGGATTTTTTTTTCTCCTTTTGTGTTTCTGGATTTTTTTTTCTCATTTTGTGTACCTGTATGATGAAAATTACAGGCCTCTCTCATCTTTTTAAGTGGGAGAACTTGCACAACTGGTGGCTGACTAAATACTTTTTTGCCCCACTGTATGTTGATACAAAAAGGCAATTAGAGAATATTGTGTAAATATGTAAGGAGGTCAGTTAGATGTTAATGAAGTCTAAAGTGGTTTGACTAAGTGCTGTAGAAGGCTAAAGTCATACATTTAGGACCTACAGAAAATGTGTTTAATAAATTACCAAGGGTTATATAAGCAGCCCAAAGAAACACATTTTATAAGCAAAATTTGTTCAACTCAAAATTTGTTCAAAAATAGCTTCACAGCTCTTTTGAAAGCGCTAATGATTTGCCTGAGATTTTTAAATATTTTTCCACCATCCCATTGACTTAATTCTGACCACTTACTCCAAATAAGACCCACAGCATGTCTTTTTTAGTGCTGCTGCAATTAGTCGACGTAATCAACCATTCAAATAAGTCGACGTGTCGTTTTACTATTGACCGCCTATTTATTTTTGGTCTCCCGTCTCAAACGGCTCATTGTAATTCACCTCCACACCAGTCTGTGAGCTGTGCACGCCCTGCTGGTTAATCTGCTATCCTCTTTCTTCCCCCTCCACCCCGCCTTCACTGCTTTGATTTGAAAAATGGCGGAGGCAGGCCGTACAAGAGGAGCAGAGGATGCACAGTTTGACCAGCGGGCAGCAGTGCAGCCGCGGCACACCAGGCCGCCGGATGGTGTTGCTAAGAATTTGCAATGTATAACTATTATCAGACCGGCTACTACTAGCAGCCCACCGGGCAAAGTCCCGACTCTCCCGATTGACACTCCGCCTCTGAACATAAGTATATGATTATTAATGAAACGGCGAGCAAGTTTGTACTGTTTATTAACTCTTGACAAGTACAATGACTCTCTTTGGATGTTAAACAGGATACTTAGACTTTGGCAGTAATGTTTTAAACCCCGCCATGCACACAAGTGTAAACGCGAGCAGCACAGCTGTGTGTCTGCCTGCTTTCAGCTACACACTGCCTGCGTGGGGTGAGCGTGGTGTTTCTGCTGTGTGTCAGCTGCGTGGCTGCTGCTGCTAGCCTTGTCTGTACACATGTGGGTTTCCCATTGATTACTGCACTCAAGCAGTAGTATACTTCGTGTTAAACATAAATATATACTGATTTGATTACAGCAAAGACAACGTCGGCAGTATTGACGGCAAAATAGGCTACAGAATATTTTGTTCTGTATTGACAGGTGCAATATTTGAAAATCTATAATTATTTATTATTTTTTTAAATTACATTGCATTTATGTCATTTTTTTATTTGGTAACATTTAATTTATGGCACAGGTGACAGTTTGGCACTTTTTTTTTAATTAGTCTTTTAGATTAGTCGACTAATCGAAAAATTAGTTGAAAGATTAGTCGTTAGAAAATGAATCGTTAGTGGCAGCACTAGTCTTTAACGTAACAGTTTGTTCTGTAATGACGTGGCCATAAAAATCAATTCATGCACCTTGATGATATCTACGACATTACAGCCATTACTGTAGTGTTTCCTTGTCGCCTTCTGCTGGCCAGTTCTAGCTATCTTTTCAATAGCAAAGCTGCTTTAAGTGTTACAAAAATAGTGCAAGTGTATAGCTAATTGATAAATAAAAAATTAAGTACATACAAATATAATGAAGTGAGAATCCATGTGTTGTTAATAATGTTTTGTGTGGTTTTGGGGGACCATCTGTTTGATGAACAGAGTTGGAGATAGCTGTAGTAAAAGATGATGGTCACTGATACTGTATATTGAAAATGGTATTAGTGTCGGCTTGTTCAGAATACAATCTCATATTGTACTAAAATAGTTCACCGAAACGTGTTTCTGAAAACATTTTAAGCGAGAAATAGGCCATGCAGTTGCTGAATCTGTCTTCATTTCAGATCGACAAAGGTCAGTTTAAAAGATTTTCGTCAGATTTTGAGAGGCTGATCCGCTCGCCATTTCCAGTGAGTCCCGACTGCCCCGTCTCTGACTGATCATGTCGGGTCGGCCAAAATGAAGGCCGACAGCTCCTCCGATGGATGACGGCACGGAACACACCGAACAGACTCGAGTCACCGACCTCGCCAGACTGTCCGACGGCCGATAATCGGGTTGGGGTGTCAGGGCCCTTAAAGCCCAAAATGCACAACAGCTCCTTTGTAACATCATCATGTGGCCAGATATTACTTAATTGAAAATAAACTAAGCCATCAACATATTCAGCCGTACTGAAGGATGTGAGGCAATACTTCCACGTAGAAAAAAAAGCAACCTTTTGATAATTATTGTATAAGGCTATACTAGAAACTATCCCAGAAGATATTTGCAACCTGCTATTAACATCTTTTCTTGTAGTCATTTTTAACTATTTTTGGACCAAATAATAAATCAGTAAACTTAAGAAAAAAATCTGCAGATTGATTTATAATGAACATAATTGTTAGTTGCAGCCCTAATACTGTATAGAAGATCAACTGAAGCTCAATGTTTGTGAACTCTAATTGAAATATTACAGTATTATGGCCAACATTCAGGTGCATCTGGCTCGACACCATGTGATCATATGGAGTTAAATGCACAGGAAGAAAAAAATAACTGTTGCTATACCTGCTTAACTTATTCCAATGTAATCATAATAAATATGTGGTCTTAGCGCTTTAGGCTCTAGAAATATACACTGGTTCTCTTCTTAAATTTTTTTTGTAGCGGTATGGAGCTGGGTTTTGCACGCACAGACACTATTCCACTGATCTACAGCTGGTGTTAACACACCAATATATGCAGCAATGTGCCAAAAAAAAAGACAGTAGAGAAGAAGAAGAGCATCAACTACGGAATCAAATATGTAAATAATAATACACAACATGGTCTCCTGATATACAGACATAATGGACGAGGTGGATCAGAATAACCTGAAGCGTGTTCTACTATGCTTCAGGTTACCATGGGCAGATACCACAGGAAAATATGGAAATTGTTCTTTCACACATAGTTCCCAGTAAACCTTTCTGGCACGGCTGGAGATTTTCACTATTCACACATGCAGCCACATCCAGGAACATTTCCACCTTTTTACACTTGCCATGGCAATGCCAGAATAGATGGGAGAAGGGACAGTCCAACCGTGCTTATCCCTACGATCTTTCTGCTTGCATTCACAACAAAGCCGTGGTGCCATTTTAATTCCTGGAATGTTACTAGGTCTTGAGGTGGGCAATTAGAGGTACGGATTTCGGTGAATGCCGAATCCTGTTCCCATTCACCTATGACCCCATGCAGGAAATATCCCTGCACATTTCAGGGAAAGACTGCATGTCTGAACATTGTAATCAGTTTGACCGACAGTCAGTCAGTGAAAAATGCTGTTGCTATGTTACCTGCAGTTTAATATACAGTACATCAAGCACTGATTTCAGATAGTGGTTGAACTGCTGACCAAAACTATGTTTGAAGTGTTCTGTAATACACTTTTAAGATACCTGCCAGACAATTAGAAAGGATTATTTTCAAGGCCAAAGGGTAAGAAATAAATATGATCTGTACTTTTAGAATACTTAAAGGAGAACTCCGGGCAATTTTTACGTTAATTTTGATCGCTATACTTTTTTGAGGCAATTTTTTGAGCTTGATGATTATTACAAAAGCCGGGCTGGACACACTCACTCATCCCAGACGGCAGCTAGCAGCTAACAGGGTAGGTGAATTTAAACAATGGCTAAATTGCTAAACGCATCTTGTTGTCATGTACGGGCCCTGTTCATGTTGCACAGACATTTTAATTGCATTTTGTGTCTGTTAAGAGGCACAAAGGCACTCTTTATGATATGCCCCCAAAACTGCCGTTTTAGCTAACTGGGAGCTCTGGGCATTAGCTGCAGTAGCTCGATGTTGCTAGCACCGATTCGGCTCGTGTTTTTTGCTATAGACAGTACTCAAAAAAGTATAGCGATCAAAATTAACGTAAAATTGCCCGGAGTTCTCCTTTAACTGTATTTTATCCCTAAAGCTAAAGGACACAGGTTAATCACTTTGTATTCAATGAGGAAAGTGAAACAGACAAGATGCTGCTGCAAACAGTGGTTGGTAGAGAGTGGGATGATGGAAAGTTTGTACTCGAGGCCAAAATAGGCTGTACTCACCATCCAGTTGGTGTCCCTGAGTGAAAGCTGCATGTGCTGACTCATAGTGGTTAAGGTGGTATTCTGCTATTCTGCAGTTGGGAGACAAAAACATGCCACATATACTTAGATCAGACAGTCTTGGAAAAACATAAGTGACTTCTTCTCACACACAAAATTTGGATCATGTACCTTGTTAAAGAAATTAAATAACTAAACAATTATTGTACATAAACTGTATGCCTGGCTGGAGAGAAAAGTTGAACTTCTCATTACATAACTCTTGATATTAGCTTTAACATGACTCCAAACTTTCGCAAGAGGAATAATGTGTTTAACTGTCATAGCAGATGTGATTGTGCAAAACGTCAATGGAACGGCTCATGTAATAATAATTATTACATGATAATAATCAACTAGATATTACAGATTTTGCAAAACAATACATAGTCATTGGGTCCATCAACAGTAGCTTTAGTTAAGCTCATACACCAAACACCTATAAGTATGGTCTTCTCTCATTTTCTTTATCATATTATAGTACACACCCTGTTCGCATGAAAGCAAGGGGAAGGCTGGGTTTTAGCTGCTGTGCTTTTTTGGCATCATCAACAGCACCTGCAGAAAGAAAACAACACTATGTTTACCATACATATACATTCACCCAGCCTGTATCACTTAGAAAATGAATATTCATGCCACACAAATTTCCTCTAGTGATTGATGACTGGTACCAGATTATTAATTCAAGTATCCCATAGGAAATGTTCTTTTCTGCAGTCTAGACCACAACGGCTACTCCAATGTTTGAGGGACAATACCAAAATATACTCATAACATAGGCAGTTATCAAAAACACAACACAGTTTTCAATAGAATTTGAAGACATTTATACTTCCTGCAAACAAGTACAATCATCCATATTGATTCAATAAGATTGTGTTATATGTGAGATGGCTAGAGTGGCAGCGTTTGCAAGACTGGATGTCTACACTAGAAAATGGGGAAAGTACTTAAGCTTCTGGAGGGCTCTTAAGAAGCCATGTACTGTGGAGAGCCATATACTATGTGCTTATTGTTTCATCACATATACATATGTTTATTTGGTTTACAGTTGTCTATTTTGTTATTTTTATTATATTGTCTTGCATATTATGGTTATTATTTCATCTTGTCTTTGTTTGTTTGGGTGGGGGGTGGGGGTGGGGGGGGGGGGGGGGTTCATGTTGTGAGTTGTATGTTTTATTTTGAAAACTAAATCAAAAACAATCATAAAAAAGAAGAAGATTGTGTTATAACTGATATGTCTGCCAACGCATGTAGTTTACAGACTTACAACTGTAGTTTTTGAGAAGTATGTGGGCATAGGCACGCTGGCAACACCAGTCAGCGTTGTTAGAGTCTCCTTGCAAGGCCTCATTAAGTTCCTACAAGGAAAGAGATGAAATTTAAGTGGTTATGGTTCCTCCGAGTCCTACCATAAACATGCATGCCAAGAACTCCTGCCATTGCCCCTGACGTGGGTACTGGCATGACAACTGGAGTTTGTCCGGACTATGGCTGCCCACTGCTCTTACTTAGTTAGGATAGGTTAAATGCAAAGGGTGTGTTGGGGTGACCCCTAGCTCACCCAATAGAGTGTGCGCCACATGTAGGCTAAGTCCTTGGCAAAGGGTCCGGGTTCGAATCCGACCCGTGGCCCTTTGCTGCATGTAGTCCCCCCCTCTCTCCCCTTTCCTGTCTTCAAGCTATCCTATCAATTAAAGACCATAAAAGCCCCCAAAAATTATTTGGGTGTGTTTAATGTACTTGGCAAATAAAGGAAATATTATTTTATTATTTGTCAAATATTTTAGAACTGGAAGTGCTGGTTCTGCGTACCATTAATGAGACATCATAGAGCAGTCTCCATTATTTACATAATGAACTAAGGAATAACTAAATGTTTTACATGTTAACATTTTAATAAAACTAGTGAATAGAATTAGCTAGTTACTTACTTGACGATTACAGTGCATGCTTATCATGCTGGTAGCCTGACATATCTAAAAAGACTCTTACAGACGTTTTCTAGTAATAACGCCTTATGACTAAGAAATGTTGCATTTGAAATGGCGGTAAAGTACAACAAAACATAACATGTCCTGCTAACGTCGAAATGGCACTGTTAACGTTGCTTTAAGTTGTCACGTTAATTATTCCCTGCTCTTATTGCAAAGTGATACTAACATGAAACGTTAGCTGACTTGGCTAGGTAGCTAGTTAGAGTCAAAATATGTGCTAACACCAGAGACATTATTATCACCGACGCCACACCAAATTTCCTTTGTAAAACAACTTACGTTAGTCAGAGGAAGTTAAGGTTAATGTGATTAGAAAGAGCCACCTGCTATTTTGTTTGGTTTATGGCTAGCTAGCTAGCTAACGTTGATATTTACCTCCAGAGCTTTCTGTGGATCTTCGTCAATGAAGCTATCGGGGAAGCTGCTAAAGCGAAAGGAAAGACTATTAGTTAATCGGCTGCAGAGATCAAATGAATGGAAATGAAACAAAAGCTAATTCATTATGTTAAGTTGCACTTGCCGTTCGGTTGCCATGGAATTGCTAAGAATGTGGACAGTGTATCAGGAGTGACAGGAAAGTTCTAGTAAAATATGGAGAGACTTGAGGAAACGTGATAGCGATAGGCAGCAGCCCTATGCTCGAGCCCCAGGAGCAGGTATCGAACGGCACACCCCTCACACCTCCACCTAACGTCCTGGAGGAGTCATGACATGACAGCGTTCTAACGGCAAACTTTGGGCTACCATTCCTTAAAGGCATACTATGCAACTTTTCCAGACAACCTGTAGGGGTACCGAAGCTGGAAAAGTTACATAGTATGCCTTTAAATGCTGTATTTCTTAAACATATATATATTATATTACAATAATGGTTATATACCGTTAATTGTATATATTACATTATTGGACTATGAAACT
The DNA here is from genome assembly GCA_023566125.1 of Zingel zingel. Lineage (NCBI taxonomy): Eukaryota > Metazoa > Chordata > Actinopteri > Perciformes > Percidae > Zingel > Zingel zingel. The sequence goes on from CM042324.1 coordinate 11,083,680, forward strand.
ATTTGAGCATTTTAATGTAGCTTGGGGAAGAGAGAGGGGCTAATGTGACCTACTTTGTATCCTAATACATACATTAGTTTAATTTACGATACAGATTTTATAAGCTGATTCCTGTTTTGTAAGTAACAGTTTTAATCTTAATTAAGGTAACTAGTTTCCATAGTTGTCTTAAAATTTAGTGGAGTAAAAAATACAATATTTTTGAAATGTAGTGGGGTAAGCACTCAGATCAGATCAAGTATTGCATCTAAATAAAGTACCAAAAGTGAAATTACTTATGTTGCAGAATGGCCCATTTCATAATAATATATTATACAATTGGATTATAATTATTGACGCATTAATGTGTACATCACTTTAATGGTGCAGATGATAAAGGTGCTGGTAATTTGACTTGCTTTATATACTGCTAGTGAGTTTTCCCTCAGCCATCAATAAAATCTATTCTTAATCAAACATAATTTGGTGTTCATATTTTGTATTATGGTATTATGTATCTGCAAAGTAACTAGTAACTAAACCTGTAAAATTAATGACATGCAGTAACTGCAATTACCGCCTTGTGGCTGTATGCTTCCACCAGCCAGTCAAGTAGCAGTTTACATCCATGTCTGTCCAAAATCATATATGTAGTGAAGACTTTGAAGACATTTAATAAATAGAGTTTTGGAAAACATGGATGCTTCACACAAATACTCAACACGGCAGCACAGAAGATCTATACAATCACCAGCATTTCAAGATCAGTGTCACCAATTCAGTATCCAACCAAATATTTCCCCTTTCTGTTCTGAGTTATGGCGATGAATATTTCCCAAAAAAGTATTTTTGCTTGTATGTCACAGGGAAGTTGACCTATGACCTTTTGGATATGAAATGTCATCACTTGTCATTTTATCCTATTTAGAGATTTGTGTTAAATGCTTTCATAATTGGGGTATAGATTTTTGAGTTATGGCCAAACAAGCATTTCATGAGGTCACACTGACCTTGATCTTTCACCTTCAAAATACAACAAATGTATCTGTGAGTGGATGTTTGTGCCAAATTTGAAGACATTTCCTCAAGGTGTTGTTGAGATATTCCATTCATCAGAATGGAATAGACAGACATGAGGTCACAGTGACCTTTAATATTTGACCTCACAAATCCAATCACTTCATCCTTGAGTCCAAGTGGATGTTTAAGCTAAATTTGAAGAAATGAGATGTCGCATTCACAAGAATGGGACATACAGTACGTACGGAGAACCCAAAAATATAATGCCTTCGGCCACAGCCGTCACTGGCGCGGAGGCATAAAAAGTACAATATATCACTGAATTGTAGTGGCGTAGAAGTATAAAGTAGCAGAAAACAGAAAAACTCGTTAAGTAAAGTACAACTACCTCAAATTGTCCTGAAGTACTTTTAACCACCAATGCTGGTAAACTATATGAGGGTGAATAAATGAGTGAAAATGAATTTTACAGACAATGACAAAATTAAGTTTATTTCATATAATAGAATATTATCTTTTCAACACGGCCAGCCTGCCTGTGAAAGCAAACACACCAAAATAAGGCAATAGAAACTCCACCTCTCCCTGTGCTACAAGCTTACATATCAATATCAGTAAAACTTACAGTATCAAGAGACCTCCAGATAAAGCGAGGAGATTCCAAATAAATGATTTACTCTGTAATACAGTGAAAACAGTTTTGCATAGGGTTCCCTGGGGGTAAAGGCACAGTTACAAGCATCTTCTAAGCCAAGTTTAGCCTCACACAAGCCTGCCTAAATCTTACAAACTCAGTTTTCATTGGAGTGAGGCATGTGAGGCTAAACTAAGATCAACTAAAGTGAAAACATTGAACTTAGCATTACTTCATTATAAAAGGGCCAGGTGTTTTACTCCTTGCATAGAGTATACAGTCTGTGAAGTAAAACTAATTTTTTACGAACCTGAGGGAGAAAATGGCAACAAGGCACAAAGTCAAGCATGTTCACAGACATACAGTATATAACACACAATACATAAAGATATCAAGGCTTTAGAGGTCCATATATGCATACGTGTAATAACTAAACAGAATGTGTACATAGCAGAAAGGCTAAATAGTAGCAGTATGACTCTATAGAGGCAATGTAGCTAAATAAAAGGTCATTTCACTGGTGATTGTCAACAAAAAGAAGGTCAACTGCGTCGACACATTAACTACAAACAGCAGCAGTGCTAAATTACTATTCTAGAAATAACAGTGTTCCCTTATTTTCAACATTTCACAATACAAACATAATTCACTAATCTTAAAAAAAAAAAATAATAATAATATGGAATGTTTTCCCTCAATAACCTCACGATTACCAGGAACACAGGAAGCAGGGACAGGATGGACGGAGATCGTCAGGCACTATTAAAGAAGAAATATACAGCAGGGGTAAACACTAGTGCAAAGCCATTTTTAAGGCAAAGGAATGATTCAGCATGTGATGGTAAAAAAAAGAGTGGGAAAGAGTGAGAGTAAAGGCAGAGAAGGAGGGCACAGTGTGCTGATCAGATCATTTGATCCATGATGCTGGAGGTGAAGTGCAAGCAGAGGGGGGTGTGTCTGCAGAAGGTGCAGAGAGGCCGTAGATTGCAGTGCATGTCTGTCTTTGGTATCTTGTATGGTTAACGGTTTCAGAGAATGACAGAAGGCTGAGATACAGCACATGCGCTTTTAAAGTCTCTTAGAATGTACTGCTTTGTTGTGAGATTTTGGTTCCTGACAGTTTCCTGCCGAATCAGGTGTCAGGGAGGAAGCAGTGATCTGGAATTACTTTAGTTACCAATTAATAATATAATCTAAAATACACAAAATAAGCTTAGATCAGTACACCCACTCTTTCACACTTAAGAAATATAGGCCCTGGTGCGCAGACATTGCTACAGCAAAATGCAGCTCTGTAACAGGTCCAGAGTCAGTGTATATGTATGTGTGTGCATATGTGTGTGTGTGTTTAGGGGCGATTGGTCTTTTCTATTGGTCAGAGCTAGTTAGGGGCACCAGCTGTGGCGTCTCCACTTGTGAAGTTTTGAGTCTTGGGTGTGACTTTTCATCACTGTCTACAGCCACCTCAGCAGCAGCCTGTCGCTCACACAGACTCCCCAGCAGCTGAGCGGTTTTGAAGACCGAGGCGTGACCCGCAGGCTGCAGGGACTGGACCTTCTGCAGGTTCTGGAGGGTCCGCAGCATCTCAGCGGACACAATAGGCAAATGCTGCTCCTGGATCAAGCTGGTGCTGGCAGACCGCAGAACTGTGTCACGCTGGCCTGAGGGCCTGGGAGCTGGCCTGGTCCGCTGGGTAGCTGGGGATCGAACAGAGCTGAATGACGGTTTCTTCTGTGGTGGGTGGGAATCTTCCTCCTCCACTGATTGGTCACTAGAAGGTATAGTGCTGTCATCGGAGTCATCACTCACACCCTCATCATTGCCACTATTTTCGTTGTGATCGTAATCTTCTTCCTCTTTGATGCCATCTCCATCTGTGATATAAATCATATCTTTGGGCAGAGAGGTGAACTGGTAGACCAGACGCTGGCCTTCAACCTTATTCAGTATGCCTCTCTGGTAGTAGTACCTACATGAAGACAGAGATTCAGCATTAACAAAACAAACCACACATCTACACACACACACATTTTCCTTAATGCAAAAACATGACCATGTTAGGATTAGGGCTGCAACTAAGGATTATTTTCATTGTAGATTAGTCCGTTGATTATTTTCTTGATTAATCGATTAATTGTTTGGTCTATAAAATGATGAAAAGTTTTAATCAGTCCAATAAAAAAACATCCTCAAATCCTTAGTTTTGTCCCCAACTCAAAGATATTCAGTTTACTGTCATTGAGGAGAAAATGAACTAGAAGTTATTCACATTTAAGGAGCTGGAATTAGAGAAACTTTTTCATAAAAAAAATTACTCAAACCGATTAATTTAATTGTGACATTTTTTAATTAGCTTTAGCCCTCTTTTGGTAGAGTACCTGAGTGCTCTGCCCATTGTCTCATAGTTCATATCTGGCTTGTTCTTGTGTTTGCCCCAGAGTCTGGCCACTGCTTTTGAGTTGACCAACTTGAAGATTCCTGCTTGGGGATTAGTCCATTTAATGTAGCGGGGGCAGACCTGTCGGTCCTGCAGCAACTCCATCAGGAACTGCCACAGGTACAGTGTGTTTCCTCCTGAAGCACAAACACAAAAAAAAAACACAATGGAAAAGGAAAGACAAAGAAACAACATAGGAAATGAATGTTGTAAAAGCTGTCTTGCAAGTGACTGATCCCCTGTGATCCACATTGGTCTCTCTGATCTCTCTGTGCATGTACTGCTGAAGCCTTTACATTACTCTGACTTTAATTCAGACTAAAAGTGTTATGGAAACGTTACCAGGTCAGACCTAGTGAGATTGCTGTTGTGACTTTTATGTAAAGGTGACTCTGCCACTTATTCAGACATGAAACCAACATGTAAATTTGCCATGACATTCATGTATGACACATGTCTGAAAGGCGCTTAACTAATTTTGTTATGTGTGACAATACCTTTGTTGTATTTGTCCTTTTTCACTATAATGTCTGGTGTGGGAGACTCTGCCCTTCTATGTCGAGGTTTTCTTCCTGAGTAGTTGAAGAATAAAACCAGTTAATTTACAAGCTATTTAATATAATCACACAATTATTTACAATTTTACCGTTTATTTAGATTCAGATAAGCTGATAACCCAGAAAGTGACTGACCTCTCTTTTTGGACTGCAGCTGTGCTGCAGGCTTCTTTGTGTGCAACGAATGCCATTGTGGCTGGTCAAAAGCTCCCACAATCCCCTCTGCAGACACAGTCACCTGGGTAACAGGAGTAGTGATGATGTCACCCAGTGATGGTAAGAAGGTCTGGGCTGCAGGGGGGCATAAACAGATTTAATGACAGAGAACAGCACTGTGACCACCATGTCTAAAAATAACATCTTGCAGTCAGACATGTACTACATCAAAAAGCAGCAGTGAGGTTTTCTTAGGGCATCTTCACTCTGTTAGGGTGCATGTGAGTAGTGTTAAGTCAGACAGGTGTGTGTCTATTTGTGTGTGCTTACAGTAGTGTTCCAGAGAGAGGGTGTCAGGGTAGTCCATGTTGAGAAGGGAATCAGCAGCAACAAGTGTCTCCATGGTCTCGTCCTCTCCACTTTCACATTGCTCCACTGCAGACCACAGAAAAGGGAGTAACATACAAAAACATGTTTTTAACAGGTGGATAAGGTGGCATTTAGTAAAAGGAAAATTAAACATGAGAATCAAAAGCCTGACGGTTGAGCCAAATTACGAAAAACATTTTCTCACCGCTAGAGATATCTAGCCATGCAGTAGGGGTGGGAATCACTAGAAGCATCATGATATGATATCATCACGATAGTTATGTCATGATACGATATTATTGCAATTTTAAACATTTTGCAATATTCTGCGATATATTGCAATTTATTAAATTTTTTCCAACTTCAAATTTTTCCCAATTTCAAATTATGTCCCCAAAAGGAAACGTTGTCAACATTGTTTTTAGGGCTGGGCAATATATCAATATTATATCGATATCATGATATGAGACTAGATATCGTCTTAGATTTTGGATATTGTAATATGACACAAGTGTTGTCTGTCCTGGTTTTACAAGCTGCATTACAGTAAAATTATGTCATTTTGTGAACTTATCAGACTGTTCTAACTGTTCTATTATTTGCCTTTACCCACGTAGTCATGAAATCCACATTAATGATGATTATTTATCAAAAATCTCATTGTAAAAATGTTTTGTGAAAGCACAAAATGTCAACCCTACAATATCACCGCGATATTGACATTGAGGTATTTGGTCAACAATATCGTGATATTTGATTTTCTCCGTATCGCCCAGCCCTACCTGTTTTATCTAAAAAGATTTGATCTCCGTTTGTTCATCTCACTTATTGCTGCAAAATGGGATTGTCAAGCAGACAAACTGACCGACACATATATAACAATAGATTGGTACTTGGCGTCTGTGCATTGATACAGTATTGCCACAGAAAATATTGCGATGCTATAATGTATCGATTTCCCCCCCACCCCTACCACGCAGGTGGTTTTATTTAACATTGAAAGATATGTGCCTCTGAACTTTCTGCTGCCATGCCAGTACAACTGGGGGGAAAGGAATTTCATTAAAAATGTGACAGCAACATCAATATGATGAATCACCTTAATATGTCAGGTATTTCATTGGCTGGATAAGCCTGATTACAGATGCCGTAGTCTCGCATTGCCAGACCTATCTCCACAACGCTGCGGAGGACGGTCTGGCTAGTCCACACAACATTCCCGGATAGGAGAATAATGCGCTTTGGCTTATTGGCATTTCTTTAAACCAATCACAATTGTCTTGGGCGGCGCTATGCGCAGGGTGCAAGTACGGTGCAACTGCAAAATAGCCTACGGAAGGAACTTGTTTTGGTGAAATGTGTGCACGTAGTGAGGCGAGCTCTGGAAGTATAATGGCTGTGTGTGTGATGAGAATTTTACTCAAAAAAAAGGTAAATATTAATTGGGAGACAGTTTGGGACAACATTTTCCATTGTTCCATGAACCCAAATCACCAGCAGATCCACTTCAACATATGTCATAGGACATACTGGACTCCTCAGAAGAGATACATATCTAAAGTCATTCCCACTCCCTATTGCACGTTCTGTCAACCTGAACAAACTGGAACTTTCCTACACATGGTCTGAGAGTGTGAACAGGTGCATGAGTTCTGGAATAAAACATCAATAATATCTGATGTGATAGGATGTCTAATTCCTACTGACCCGACTGTTTTGTTACATAATGACGACTCTAAATTACACCTGCTTGGGAGACAGAAGAAAGTTTGGCTAGCCGGTTCAACCATAACCAAGAAAATGATAGCTCAACGCTGGCTTCCCCCCCCCCCCTCGCTTTGTATAAAACAGTGGTTAGTATATTTCCTAGACATAATTATGCTTGAGCTCTCTACAGCAAGGATTAACAAAGCCAAATCATCGACTATAGATCTATAGAAAAACGCAGCAGCACAAGTATCAGTCCTAATGACCTCAACATCACAAGAATTAGAGGAGAGTGACTAGGCAAGGTGTGATTTCTGTTTTTGTTTTTGCTTATTTGTCTGTTATTGTTTTCCTCGAGACCGCAAAGGGTGGGGGTGGGAGATGGTTTTTGTTCTTGTTCAATTGTGTTTGTCTGTTCAAAAATATAAACATATTAAAAAAATTGGATCTTAAAAAAAATAAATAAATAAAAAAAGGTTAATACCTAGTTGCGACCACCACAAATGAAAATCACATTGGCTGCCTCTGAAATGGCAGATATTTAAGGGATAAGGGGCAGTGGTTCCCAACCTTTTTCGTCTGACGTGCCACCACACCCCTATCAGACCCCTTCATTGTACCAAATAGATAGGATGGGCTTCCTTTATAAGTCACCATTGAGAAAACTGTGGCTGAGATGGATCTGTGGCTAAACAAATGAAATCGTATATACAGTACCAGTCAAAAGTTTGGACACGCTTTCTCAGCGTGCACAGATGGACCTACTTTTTATTTTGCCCACTAAACTTTCCTACAGTGCAGTTAGATAAATAATACCAACTAATATCCGAGTCTGATGTTTCACTGTTCACAGTGCTTTTACTTCCACACAAACAATATGGGCAGCTTTGGCCTTCTGTAATTATCACATCTATTAGAATACATCTTGCCACATTTATGTCGTTGAGGCAAAATATTATCAAAAGGGAGTTGTTTTTGTTACGCATTTATGTATGTGACGTTGCACGCTGTGAAGCAGTGAGCTAGAAAACATCTGCTACTGTAGCTAACAGCTGGTTGTCGTGAACTCAAATGACTCTAATACATCTGCCGTCGAGAAAACCAGCAAAAGACATGTCAAAACAAATATCCACGTTTAAAGAAACACGGCTAGTAAGTTGCTGTCCCCAAACTTCTGTAATTGTAAAGTAAATTTCCCATGACTGTCTGCGAGCGTTGTCAGTTAACGTTACCGTTAGCTAGGTTAACCGAGCCTCGCCGTGCCCAACTTCAACTGCTCGCTCCAAACAGAATAAAGTCGGGAAAACAACCCGATACAGTGATATAACTTACTTTTAATTCCCAGCACTGGTGAGGAACAAGCCATAGCATGTGTGCTGTAGCCAGAACTGACCACGTCTACATCCTAATATGATTCATTAACGGTCTTCCCAGGCACAAGCCAAGCCAGGAATGTTTTGTTTCACTTCCTGAATTTTTGCTTAGGGTGGTCCATGTGCGAGGGTTGAGACTGCGCATGTGCAGTTCCAGGCTTTCTTTTGCATGACTCTGGTGGTGCTTTTAATTTAATATGACTTGAATAAAACTTTCACAGAACAAAGCTTAGACCGTTTAATAACTATTGGACGGCAGGTGAGCTTCAACCATTAAATGTGAATGTGAGGTAAAGAAAGGCCTGTGTGTGTGTGTGTGTGTGTGTGTGTGTGTGTGTGTGTGTGTGTGTGTGTGTGTGTGTGTGTGTGTGTGTGTGTGTGTGTGTGTGTGTGTGTGCGTGCGTGCGTGCTGACCTTTGAGCAGCTGCTGGTGATGCTTTGTCTGTGACTGTTCACACGTTAGACCTGTATATGAGAACAGGTGGGGATGGGGAACCTGCTCCACAATCACTGCAGGGTAATCCGAGTAACCCCCTAACTGCAACACAATTTTTTTTTAGATTAGATTAAATCAGATCACAATTTGTCAGATAGAAATGTGTGCTGCATCACATGCCATCCCTTTTTCATCACTGCTTAAATTTACTTACCTGTGACATGTTGACATGGTCACTGGCAAAGTCAAAGATGAGCTCTGACTGCATGGCTGAATATCCCAAACTCACACACGACCTTTACTTGCTTGAAAATAGCATCACAGCTTTCCTCTGACGACTATTAATAACTGACAGGTCTGATGTGTTTTTGCGTCCTGACGGATCCAGTTTTTGGAGAAAAGATGAACAGCAATTGACTGTCAGTGTAGATCTACCAGACAGCTCCCACCAAACGGCACAATTCAACAGTGGAAGAGTGATGTGAGCAAACGTATTGACCAGAGACACAGAGGCGTCACAGGAAACTCGTGTTCACTTGCTCTGCTTCGATGCTTCGACTCTCGATGAGGAAGTGGGGGCTGCTAAACTGTCCTGTGGTCTGACTTAACCTGCCAGATAAGAACAGAGAGAAACAAGAGCAAATGTGTAAGCCGTTGGAGTTAAAACACAAAGTGAGAGTACCACACCTGCAGTGAATATCCGGTAGTAACCAGTCAGACTTTTTAAATAAAATGTCCAAATTAAGAAATGTGGTCACTCTAATCTGAGAGGCAGAAAAAACAGCACAGTTTGCTTCCCTCTTTCATATATCTCATGTTTTTGCTCTTATCTTGCTTATAAAAGAGGCTAAACCAGCAACAGGAAGGAAGCGCTTGCACTGCAATGTGTGCCCAGGCTGTGTGTGTGTGTGTGTGTGTGTGTGTGTGTGTGTGTGTGTGTGTGTGTGTGTGTGTGTGTGTGTGTGGTATGAGTAGGGGGGAGGTGACTGGTGTTGACGTAAATGATCATGTCTTTGCACAATGTTCAAGGTTTCCTTACAACATGACTGTAAAGGGGACATTCAGAACAAAACTACAAAGTCATCTCCTCTTCTCTACTCCCTATTATTTTCTCCTTGTCACTTGTTTTTCTCTGCTATTAATTCCTTTGAATCACTCAGTCCCAGTGCCCTGGCCATCCCTGCTCCTCTGTCCGTTCTACTGAGGTTAAAGTTAACAGTTGAGGGAATTCAGTCTCTTCTGTTGCTGCTGTACAGCGGCCTCCCCCTCCCAACTGTCAAATTTAAGTTGTAAACACTGTTGGCACCCCTGTACTTACCGTCAGCTCTCCTTTGTTGAAGATCTCGCCAGCCTCTAGGTTTTGTGTACAATAGATATCCCACTGTGAACAAATCGCTTCCAAGGTAATATAGATAATCATTGAGCTCCTACAGTACATTTTAATCCCATTAATCCTCAGTTTGTTTGAAAAGTCTTGGTAGTATCACAATTCCTGAGCACGCTTCTTTGTCTTTATGTGTATGTGTGTGATAGAGGCACAACATGTTTGGGTCAGTTATCACACAGGAAGCACAGCTCAGTTAGGAGGCAGCGTTTCCTGAGTTCCAGTGCCAAACCGCTGCCAACATCATCTGCCAGCAATGGCCTTCTCATTTTCGACTTCCTCTGATGTGTGCAGTTGTTTGCTGCTCAAAGATTTAGGACACAGGTAAAATGGAGGATAGTTTACTTTTCTGAGCAGTGTTTTATAGTTAGTGAGGAGTCCTTGATCATGTTCTGTATGCAGTATGCATAGCTTGATTAGAAGAGAGATTAGAGCTAAACCGAAAAGTTAACAGCATTTGTAACGGTTTTCATAATTGATTCATTGTTTTAATCAGTTTTTAAGCAAAATGTATCAGGAATTCTCTGCTTTCAGCTTCTTAAATGTGAACATTTGCTGGTTTCTTAGTCTTAAATAAAAAACAGTTGCATCCCACAGAGAGAGATATTTAATCTTAATAACAGACTTTAAAAAAAAATTAACTAACACGGAACATATGCATATTCTGACTGTCTTTTCATGTTGAGTTGTAATGCAGGTTAAACATAATTAACTATCAGCTACTCTCCACTTCCTTACCTGAAAATCTGGCTCTGCATGTACAGAATGGTAAACTACCATGCTTTCTTTTAGTATCAATAAATGTAGAACAAGACATAAAGAATGCTGCTTGCATTTTGTGTTTTGTGCTGTTTTTCTTTCTTTGAGTGATAGCCAGCACTGCCTGCCATTTTGGCATGTGTATTTAGGCCTATGTTCATTGTCAGCGTGCCCTGCAGCCTGCTGCTTCTATAGAGGAGTCACTCACTGTACAGAGCCTTTGTTCATCAGTACTCTGGTCACATAGGTTTGTCTCTGTGGTCTCGGCACTGGGATCTGAGCCTGTGAAGTGGTTACCAGGCCCCTAAGGACACTGATAAGCCCCCATAACATTCATTCCCCAGTTTGCGTGTGTGTGTGTGTGTGTGTGTGTGTGTGTGTGTGTGTGTGTGTGTGTGTGTGTGTGTGTGTGTGAGAGAGAGCGAGTCAGAGATAGAAAGAGTGCAGCTGTGTTTGACAGAAAGGGTCAGAGAGAGAGTGTGTGTGTGTGTGTGTGTGTGTGTGTGTGTGTGTGTGTGTGTGTGTGTGTGTGTGTGTGTGAACTAGGCCAGGCTGATAACAGTATGGCAAGTGAGGGAGCAGCTGATAAGCCCCTCATGTTGCTTGCAGTAACCGAGCCTTGATAAATGAACACAGTGAAATATGGTGTGTGTGTGTGTGTGTGTGTGTGTGTGTGTGTGTGTGTGTGTGTGTGTGGGGAAAGATTGGGAATTGGGGAATGGTGGAGTTGGCAACCTTCGTGTCCACATGTGGTTGTGGTTTAGCTGTCATTTATGTATACTATTTATACTGAACATTTCAGGCAGTGTGTTTAAACTGCGTCAAACAGCCATGCTCAGAAACTCACACACACTCTCTGAAATATACTTTCACTTTCCCTTCAGCACATGTCATTCACGTACAGTCACCCGAAGAGCTATTAGCACTTTCTTTTGCTGTTTTGAGTATTTGCCAGAGTTGTGGGTCTGTTATATAGAATAAGAAGCAGTGGGCTTACCTTGTGTTTATAGCTTGTGTCTGTATGTGGCAGAGCAGCAGCTGCCTGCAGGATCCAGAAGAGGAACGGAAATTGTTCTTATCCCTTTTGGTAAACAGAGAACAATCTGCTTACAGACCTGGGATCAGTTTCCTCTTGTGAATTTACAGTCACCAAGGAGAGTGCCATACAGGATTTAGATCAGTGTAGAAGTTGATTTTTTCTTCTTCCCTTCAGACCTTGCCAGTTATTGCTTCCTCTTTTTTTTCCAGCGAACTCCCCCCCTGTGAGGTCTGATTGGTTACCTGTGTTGTGAGTCAAGGTAACCCATAGTGACCATTGTCAGTGTGGAGCAAATGTAAACACGGGCGTATTTGCAATGTAAAGCAGCAGAAAGACAAGCAACTGATCTCCAAACAGCCCAGTGGTTTATATAATGGTGGACAGCCAGTGGGTGTGTGTGTGTGTGTGTGTGTTGATCTCACTACATATCAAATAAAATCAGTAGGTCAACTTCAACTAAACTAAATAGATTTCCAATATTATAACGTGCTTTTTTATGACCTGTACAGTTAATGTTAACCTATATGGAAAATGTAGGTATAGGCTGAAAAATAGAGAAAAACAATATGGACAAAAAGACTAAAAAGGAAGATAGATGCATAAAGTAAAAAAGACATCTGTCTTGTTTCAGTTCCTGATGCTCCCTAGTGGCAAAACTTTGCACCAACACCCTTGACAACAAGGGTTGTTGCGTGAGCAATCTTTTCATGTCCTCTACTTCCTCTCTCTCTCTTTTTTTTTTTTTTTATATAAACGAGAAATGGAAAAGCTTATATGAACACCCATCGCAGAGTGTGGCTCAATGATACTCAGGGGTCTGGTACAGGCTGTGTGATCACTGTCACCACTGTTTCTTAGAAATCATGAGCTCTCTCATGAGAACAGGGCCCTCTGCAGCCAGCCATGCTGTTTCTGTTGTAACGGTCCCATAACTACCCTGTCTGTGAACTTCACATAAGAGAAACTAGCTTGCCGTGCATAACCGTCATATGATCACAAATACCTAGATACAAATGGAATGTGTAGTGTGATACATTTTTTGACAAAAACAATTGAATATGTTCTTTCTTTCCTGTCGTAAGAGCTTTATTTAGCCACACAGAAGAGCGGGAGGTGATCTATAACGGATGTATTGTAGTTGTAAATGCAATAGAGTGCCTTGTTTATTACAAAAATAGGTTTTGAGAATTTTAACATCTGCATCTTTCAAATAAGTGAAAGGGACAGCATTTTTGAAAATATTAGTCTACCTTTAATCTCATCCATGTACATTCAATATCTGTGGGTGGAGATGGACTGATAAGGCAGAAAAAATCAAGCCTACCCTTCATTCTTTCATTTTATGTCATTTTCCCCCCACTTCTGCAATAGCAGGCAGGTTCAAGAATGTTGCTGGTTTGGCATAAAAATAAGGTTAACTCCCATTCATCTTTTTTATAAAGTAGCAGAGGGCAGGGTTTTATTTTTACTGTGTGTGTGTGTGGATGCATACTGCAAGTGATCCAAGGACCCCAAATTACAGCCATTATTTTCAGTTTATGTAATACAAGTCATAATTCTGATAAGTTTGTTTTTATTCAGCTTCAAACGCTGAATTCACATGCATAGTGTGAAAAGCTGAAATTACGAGGGACTGTATGAAAATGATTATAGGGGGAGACAGACAGGTGGGAGGGTTTAGTAATTTTCTTTTGGCTGAAGGTGGCTATTCTGACTTTAGCTAGGGAGGCTGTTTTATTTTTTTCTCATCTTGAATTTATATTTTGTTTCCGTCCCTTTTTAGTTACATAATTGTTACATCAAAAAGATTTTGCTTTTTTAAAAAGTGAAACATAAAGTTACAACACGGTCTCACGGCAGTTCGTGTAATTGTCATGTTATTTTTAATCTATTGATTCGCGTACAACAACATGTTTATCTCGTTTTTTTTCGTGGTGGCCAGCACAAAATGGGAACCATCTATTCAGAGGTTGGGTTTCGGAAAAAAACAACGGGGAAAGGACGCCTCACATGCCGGGAGGCGGCCGCGGGGGACGCGCGACAATAACGGGATGGTTGTGATAAGGAAAACAACGGGGAAACAAAACGCCACACGTGGGACGCAATCCCCGGTCTTCCGGGTGAAAGTCCTGTATTGTTTGACCCATCCACCACCCCAACCAATCTCCCTATGCGGATTTTCGGCTTTTCATACTACTCCCTACCGTATTCGTGCTGTGATCACGAAATATGCTTCCCATTGAAAAAAGTCCCTGTGAACACGAATCAATAGATTAAATAACGTGACCATTTCATGAACTGCCGTGAGACTGGGTTGAAAGTTAAGCCCCCCTTAACATCCAAACAATTTTCATTCAGTCCCTTATTCGATTAATTGATTAGTTGATCGTCAACAATTTTGATAAAAAATGAATTGTCATTTTGTATGAGCAAAATGTTAAAATGTATCTGGGTACAGCTTATCAAATTAATTAAATATTTGGTTGTTTTCTTAATCTTCTATGATAGGAAACTAAATATCTTTGGGTTTGGGTCAGATGAAACAAGCAATTTGAAAATGTCTTGGGAAACTATGACAGGAATTATTCACTTTTTAATACATTTTATAGAATCAACAATGAATCGTGAAAACAATTGGCAGTATTTGTAGGCATGTGTCTCTTAAACAAGATGGCTTTTGACCTTACTGGCAAACTGCAAATATCGACACATTTACCTGATGTAAGCTACATTTTGACAATTGTCATGTTTGCAGCATTTGTCTCTGACCGACCTGCACACCTCTGGTCTCATAGATTTGTCACTTTGTCACAGACAATGACAGGAAATAAAGGGGAGGCAGGACTGTGGCACAAGACTTGCATGTAGAACTGAGTGGGAAATAGATGAAAGAAATGCCATGGTACATCAGTCTGATGAATTCCTTCTGCTGGCCACGTCTGCTCACCTTCTGCTGCTTCTGCTGCACCGTGTGTGTGTGTGTGTGTGTGTGTGTGTGTGTGTGTGTGTGTGTGTGTGTGTGTGTGTGTGTGTGTGTGTGTGTTTGGTTTGTTGTCTATGCATGTGTTCAAGTGTGTGACATTCATACATCTGGGAAAGTGAGTGATGAGTTGCATTTTTGTGTCATTTATCAACCATTCCTTGAAGTGTGAAATCAATGGAATGTGACCAAAAACAGCATATCAAATTAGACACTCACACACACACACACACACACACACACACACACACACACACACACACACACACATAAAAAAGACAGGAGTGAGAGCTTTATCTGGATAACAGATGAAAGCTGATTGCATAGCTAGCTCTGCCGCATAGGATTATTCCATAAGCACCAAAAATGTTAAGAAAAGGAGAAAGTTCGGCCTGTCATATATTTGAAAAATTAAGTCAAACATCATGTTCATACGACTGCTGAAAATTGTTTTTGAATGCAGTTCGCTGGCAAGTCTGCAGAACATGCTGTGTAAGTATGCAAAATGGTAGATTGTTGGGGTAGAAAAACATGAAAGAATGTTTGGAGAAAGAGAGAGCAGAGAGGGGCCAAACCAGGTCTGTTCACACCCCAACCCCTGAGACCCACAACCCAAAGCTATCAACCCTCCAATCCTGCCATGTTCCAGCACTTTATGCTGGCTTATAAAACTGTGGGGAGGAGAAAACACACTGTGTGTACTGGTATGTGGTCTGTTTGTGCGTATGTGGTGTCCAAATGTACTGCATGTTATGCGTTTGTGTATGGAGAGACAGTGTGTGTCTGTATGTACTGAGAAGGACATACTGCCTCAGACTTCCACCCAGAGTTCCATGCAGTTAATAAAGGAAAAGTCCACAACGTTTTTTGATTATAAAGAACCTCTCGGCCAAGCTAACATTATAAGTCTATGAAAAGTTTACAGTAGTTTTTGTTGCTAAATGAGGTGCTATCTCTCATTAACCTTTTGGCATCAATCTGCTGCAGGTTTTCATCTCTATTATCCGGCTCCTATAAGCAATAAAAGAGAAATGAACTCAGTAGACTGCTGTAGCATTATGTCATTATGTTTTGGCAGAACTATGGAGTGTTTTTCCTGTTAACTTTGCTGAAGTTGAAATAGAAAGATACAGCTGTAAGAAGAAAGATTTGAGAGACTGTAAAACTGAATCTTGTCTATATACACAGGAGCAGTGAGAGTAAATTTGGGATAAACTTAAAAAATGCAGAAATATTCATGTTTTGACCTTTTGGAAAAAACTGTTCTTTCTTGTCAAGAATTAGATGTAAAGATTGATACCACTCTCATGTTTGTATGCTAATGAAGCTACAGCCAGGAGACAATTATGCTGCGTTCGATTATTTATCTGAGTCGGAGTTCCGACTAGAAAGATAGACGTTGCCTAGCAACACGCACCAACACGCCCCCTTTCCTTGGATTTCTGAGCTCGGAACTCGGACAACCCTTGAGGACACCGAGCAAGAATTCCGATACGGAATCCAAGATGGCTGCGCCCTGTGTGACTTGAAGTATGAATTGTTTTCATTGTTTTTGGACCGCTTTGGTTGTTTAAATGACGATTTCAAGCACTCGTTTTTACTGTAATACCTTACTGCGTCCGTATCACTGCCTGTGGGTATGGGAATCGGTCTTGATGTGAGTGCAATATTGAATGACGGGTGTTGCCAAACGTGGCTAGCATTGCTAATAGAAGATAAACTAAAACATAAAGTGAACATTTTAATAATAGTAATAAAGTCAAAATGGCTGCGTTTTGATAAGGTGGGGTAATAGTCATAATCATAATCAAACAATGTAATGTAAGTGCTAGAAGCTTGTAAGATTGGCCTGGTACTCAGCCAGTGCTACCGTAACAACGGCTTTCTGGGTGGCGTCCATGTTTTTCTCCAACTCGGACATGCAAAACATACCAGAACGCTTGAAGTGTGGAAGTGACATCATATCCGAGGTCCGAGTCGG
Organism: Zingel zingel; assembly: GCA_023566125.1. NCBI lineage: Eukaryota > Metazoa > Chordata > Actinopteri > Perciformes > Percidae > Zingel > Zingel zingel. The sequence continues at coordinate 11,100,491 of CM042324.1, forward strand.
TTCGTTGAGAATAATAGAATGCAGCATTATAGTGTGTTCCATTTGTACTTGGAACTCGGATTTTCCGATAACCGTTGATGCTCTGTTCTATTTGTATGTACAAAAACAGCGTAATGCGTTATTATAAACTGACATTGCTAACAATGGCTAACCTGGCTAGAGCTAATGAAAACAATGAAAATCCAACTTGTAAATGGAACGCATTCAACTCGGGTGTGACGTCACTCCCAGCTTCGGCTTCCGAGGTAAATGAAACGCACTATTAGCATAAAGACTGGAAGTAGGGGGAAACAGCTAGCCAGGCTCCATCCAGAGGTTAAAAAAACGACCTACCAGCACTGGCAATTACCACTATATCTTATTTGTTTACTTCACCTTTTGTAGGGATTAAATAAACTAGATATAATGTGTTAATCAGGAAGCTTTAGAGGTGCCGGGAGGCAGATTTGGGATGGAGCCAGGCTAGCTGTTTCCAATCTTTTTTCAGAGTATGTACTTTGATTGGTAAAAAGGCAGGGCTAGCAGCCAGTTAGCTTAGCTTAGCATATAAAGTTACTGTGCCCGTCCAAGAAATGGCCCAATAACCCCTCGTAAAACCACAACCTGTTGTCTTTTGTACAGATTAAACAGGGTTAAAACAGATTAAATAGATGCTGATGGGCAGATTGTGTTACGGTGAGTAGCAAAAGAGAGTATTTAGGCTAAGCTAGGCTAACCGGCCATTTGCGGTAGCGCATTCATCATACATACATTGGTATCAATCTTCTCATGTCATTTTTTATCCGGAAAGCAGATAAGCATATTTCCCAAAGTGTCAAACCATTCCTTTAAAATCAAGTTGACTTACTTAGCATAAACTCTGTGATAGATTACAACTGCTTCCTAAATTACCATAAACGAGGGCTGCTTGGGCCAATACATCCTTTCAATTTCAAACAAGTTTTGTAGAGCAAGATGAGATATTCTATATTGACCCTGGTCTTAATTACACTTTGATTTATAAACTGTTTAGTAAGTAGCTCACTGCACAAAATGTACTTTCTTTTGCAACTTTCTGTTTCTTTTAGCAGTGATCTTGGAGGACAATCAATCACATCAGTACTAGAGGGCCAATGCCAGTATCCACAAGCAGATACAGTATATCAGTTTAACTCTGCTGAGAGTAGAAAAGGAGATAATTTAGGGAGGAATGTCCTAATGTGATTTCTTTCACTTACAGCTGCTTATAGCTCTGGGTTTGATTTAATGTCAAACCACATTGAATTGTTTCAACGCATAATGGAAGGACAGAGGCAAAGGGGTTATTTGGAGAAGAGGAGACAGGAATGCAGAGAGGAAAATGAGGGTGGAGGACAGAGAAGAGGTATAAACAACGAAATAAAGGCAGAAAAAGAAGAGTGAGACAGTGAGTGAAGGCAAGGAGAGCAGATGAAGAGATGAGTCGAGGAGGGGTGGTGAGAGATCACAGGACAGAGAGCTTCTTTGACAACTAACATGACATGCGTGACACTGGTTTAGCCTGAAGGAACATTTCCAGGTCAGAACTGTGTGTCTGTGTGTGTGTTTAGAGTGAAAAAGTGGGAAGAAAATTAGAGAGGTCACAGTAATGTTCTGTTGGCGTTCACCATCACATGATGGCGCCTGCCGTCACGCTTAAATCAAACATACACACACACACACACACACACACACACACACACACACACACACACACACACACACACACACACACACACACACACACAGTCAGGCCACAATAATGGCCAAATCTAGAACATTTACAGTCATAAATGATTCTGACCATGTGTTTGAACAGATAATTGCTTGAAAATGTATGTGTTTTTTAACAAACAAATACACAAGTAACTAGTTCCTTATTTATTGTATTTATTTACTTAAAAAAAGGTAAGGAGTCAGGTTAAGATAAGCAATTGTGACCAAATACAGTCATGAAACGCATGAAGCCTTAACAACAGGCCCAATATTGAACCGTATAATACAATAGCTGAATGGTCACACAGCTGAAATCAAACATCAGTAGTTGAATAACTAGTGGGAAAATGACACCAAGATGATACATTTAAAGGCACTATTGTAACAAGCAATAAAGAATGCAATATGCTCAATACATACATATATTATAAATGAAATGCGTAACAAAATAACGTAAACAAATCTCAAGCAAGAGCATTACATTCACTGTTTAAACTGATCCATTATGGCAAGTGTTCAGAGTTTTAGGATGGTAGCGTTTCATTTCATTCATTTCCAAATACAAGTCTGTTGAAGTTAAAGGAGACATCATATGATGTTGTACATAAGGTCAAAATTAACATTTATCCTCATTCAGTCAGACGTACTTGAATATTTCAAGGTTTTTTTGCCTTTTCCTCCTTTCTCACCTCTATGCGCATCCTCAGGCTGAAGTGGACTTGTTGGTCGTGCGGGAGTTGCTCTGGTCGGAGGCTCGTTCTGTGACTTTCAGCTTCATGCATGACTGCTTCTCATCCATCAACATCTCAGCTGGTAGGCACCAGCAGCACAGGCAGGACTAGAGGAACAGGACAGGACAAGATTTTAGTATCAGAAGCGTTCTGGTTTTTGTTTTGTAGTCTGAGTAGTATCGACCAATCACGTTTGAGCAGGCTTTGGTTGCATTCAGGTAAACAGTCCGTGTGTAGAGTAAAAGAGACAGAATGCTTTGGTCGAAATGCAATCTCTCGAACCTATTGGCTATCATCTGAAGACGATTTAGCTTTTTATTAGCTTTCTATTTATTTATTCATCTGCATTCATATGCAGATATCTGTTGAAAGAGATTAGCCGATATATCGTCTGGACCTAAAACACAAAGGCCTACAAAAAGTATCAACTCAAACTGTAAACAATGACCAGCGCACGGAAGAGGAAGTTTTGGCACCGATATCCGTTATCTGGATATCTGCTGGCTCCACAGGAACCCCGAAAATATCGCTGTTGCCCCCAGAGGCTAAATCGTGATCAGACCGATAGGCGATGGGTTCAGAGATTACCTTGAAGGTAGTTTGAAATAGTTTGAAATCTTATTTGTGGCCTTTCTGGCCTAGAGTTAGAGAAAAAGATCAATATCCCTCTCATGTTTGTCCGTTCAAATGATGCTGGAGCCAGCAGCTGGTTAGCTTAGCTTAGCACAGGAAGTTAATGCGCCCGGCCAAGAAACAGTCACACAACCACAATGTTGTCTTTAGCTTTTTATACAGATTATACAATTGAGATTTAACATGTTAATTAGTGAGCTTTATAGGTTCTGGTAGGTGTATTTTGTTTTTCTGTCGAACAGAGCCAGGCTAGCTGTTTTCCTCTGTTTTCAGTTTCTATGCTAAGCTACGCTAACCGGTGGCTTCATATTAATCGTATGAAAATGAGAGTGGTATCAATCTTCTCATTTAACTCTCGGCAAGAAAACGAATATATGTGTTGCCCAAAATGTCAACTATTCTTAACGATATTTTCACCCTGCACGTGGCATATGTTACTAAGTTGCACCTTACCCTGAAGCAGTTCTTGAAGCGCTTGCTGACCATGTAGAGGGCGATTGGGTTGATGCAGGAGTTGATAGATGCCATGTTGATGCCAATGTAGTCCAACACCAAAAAGAAACTAAAAAGGTTATAGAGACACATTAGTCGTCAATTTCTCCCTTCCTGGAGGGTGATTTATTATTCTACTAAATGATCTAGTCTCCTCCGTCCTTTATTTATTTTGTGGACTGCGGAACATGTATTTTCTTCCATACCTGAGCAGTTCGCAGCGGTTTGGATCTTTCTCATCGTAGATGGTGAGCTTCAGGATACGGCTGAGGTGGAGAGGCAGCCAGCACAGAGCGAAGACCAGAACCAGACAGAACACAGTCTTAGCCACCTCCCTTCGCTGAACACACAAACACACATAAATCACTGTGTAATTGATCATGACAGGTTTGGCCCAGATAGGGACATGGTAAAATTTGGATACAAAGAAATCTTTTATACAAAAAGTAAATGTACATCATTGGAAACTTTTTGTATAACAGTTTTCATAAATCAAAACAAATTAAGTAGAACATTGAAGTGGCAAATTAGGCTGGAGTAAAGTTTGAGGTAAAAAGACAAAACTGTTTTTTTAATAGCTTTAATTGGACACAATTATGTAAATGTATGATTGTGTCAGCCATCAGCAAACCTGCTTGAGGTGGTCACTGAGAGCAATCTGGACTCCATTCTTCTTCCTCAGCATCTCACAGGTCATCAGGGTGTAGAAGATAGCATTGCAAACCAATGGCAGGCAGAAATATGCACTGAACAGCCACCAGTCCTTCGCTGATTTATAAAACTACACAGAGAAAATTGGAAAACAGCACTGAATTACGAATGAGCATCTGCATGAGAGAGCTTAAAGTTAAAGGTGAAACATGTCAGAAGTAAATTTAATGGAGTGTATCCCCACTCTGGACAGGAGTGAGGGACTCAAGGGTGTGTCTCAAATTCACTTGTTGACTTGCGTTTAAAATCCATTTATCAAAGTACCTCAGTGGAATAAAGACTGTTCATTGCTGTTATTTTATGATTAATAAAAGACGTGAACACACACATATACACATACACACACACACACACACACATGCAGGCGCTGCATTTTTGTCTGCAGCCAAGAGAGCGATAACTCCTGGGATATACAGTTTTTTCTATTTGACGATGCTTCACTGTCTGTAAACTCTCTCTAACCCCAATCTAGCCAGGAACTCTTTCACTGTATGGTAAGTCATACACAAGTCAGCATACGTGCCAACGTGCACATCTGCGTCTCCTTGTGTGTCTATACGTGTCAGTATGTATTATATGTGCATGTGCAGGTTAACATAGTGTACAGCTGTGTCGACACACTATTTTTCTCCACACTGAGTTATTTGTCTCAAAGTCTGTATGCTGCAGCTCACCCTCATAAAGTCGGTTTTCTGCATGGGGTGAAGCAAACAGATCCTCAAGTGTTCTCCTTTGTAGTCCATGGTGATCATGTCGAAGGCTATTGCCTCTGGCACAGCCAGGACAATGGATAATATCCAAATGAGCGCTATCTCGATAGCCATCCACTTTGGAACTCCGATCCCTTTGATACGGCTCCAAGATGCCACGGCACGATACCTGGAAGATCAAACATGTGCAGTCAGTCAACCAACAAACTAACATTAGTGAAAGGAATAGTTTGACGTTTTGGGAAATGCACAATCACTTTCTTGCTGAGGGTTAGCTGAAAAGAATGATACTACTCATGTCTGTACGGTAAATATGTCTAGAGCAGCAATTAATCCCTGACTGTTGATGTCGCGTTAGGAAATGAAAACAGAACCTAACGTGAAAGGAAGGGTGAGTTTGTGTTGTCCATTGGTTGTGGCCATAATTACCTGTCAATACTCAAAGCGCACAGACTCAGCACTGTGATGCCCACTGAGGCTTTCTGGACAAACGGCACCAGCTTGCACAGAGTCACTCCGAAAGGCCAGTCCTCTGCCAGGAGCTGGAGAGAGAAAGAGTTGATGACAGAGTTAAACCATGAGAGGGAGTGAAGCAAATCGTCTGGCTCCAAGTTGTTCTCCCCAGACTCAGGCATCCAGTGTTGACCAGATATGCGTGAACCTCAACTTATCGGTTTCTGTGAAGCTTTTTTCTCTCTCCTTTACAAGTCAAAAATATTTTGGTCTTTTCTTGAAAGCGCGGTCTGTGTTTGGCCTCAAAGCACCGTAACCCAGACAGGTACAGTAGCTCTTGGAGAACAACAAAACCTTGCTAAACCTTAACAATAAAAACAATTAAGACGTTTCATGTCTGCTTTGGATGAGTGACTGAAATGTAAGCGTGGATAAATTGGAATCATATGTAGCCCTGTATCTCCACATACCACCCTGTCTCTCCTGTCCTTGCTCTGGTATGCAACAGCAGCCAGTTGTTTTAACATGCTCTCCCCCTTACCCAAATATACAGACACTTTACACACACACGCACGCACGCACGCACGCACGCACACACGCACGCACGCACACACACACACACACACACACACACACACACACACACACACACACGCAAAATGAGCCCAACAGACAATAACATGCCAGAGACATAAGGGGATATACAGGGGCTCAGCATCTAGTAAAGTAATAAAATGGGAAAAGCCCCCTTTCAAGAGTGTGTATTTGTCTGCTTGCATGTGCTTTTGTGTAAAGGATTTAAAATCTAATTTGCAGCAAAATATTTGCATATTTAACTAGAGTGCAACAAAAATATCTAGGGGAGTTTTGAATTGACTGAAAAAAGATCAATGTAAACCTATAGGGTATTGCTCACCTTGTAAACATTAATGGGAATGGCGATGATGATGTGCAGCAAGTCTCCAAGTGCCAAGCTGCCGATTAGGATGTTTGGCCCGTTACGCATGCACTTATTCTTATAGATGATTCTCAGTAGAGTGGAATTACCAATAATACCCACAACAAACACCAGGCATGACACCACCGTATTTATGTACTTGAAGGTGTCTCGGATTTCTGTGGGTCCGGTGCACATGGGGGGTAGCCGGCGGCGGGGCATGGTGATGTTGGGCCTTACTGGACCCTGCACATCTCTCTCTACGAGCCCAAGTCTCTGGGTAACAGTGAGAAGGTCCTGGGGCGCTTGTTTCTTTGGCTCCAACTGCCCACTGGCCACAAGGAAGTGACCCGCCAAGAGGAATAACTCCAAGCAGAGGAGATGAATCTTCATCCTGGAGTTTGGTTGCAGCTATGGCTTTTATACAACAAGGTTGCAACTGATCCTCTTTGAGTGTGCCTGGAACAAAAATGGCAAGCAAGTAATGTATTCAGCCCTTTTATCTCACAACAGGAATATTATTATACTTTATGAAAAAATAACCTCACTGTTTACTAGGTATATTAGGCTCCAGGGTTTATTATGTGAATTTAGCTCACTGCCATCTCTATACAAACTCACTAAAACTCACAACTAAAATCTGCAGACACACCCTGCAGAAACATTTAAGTCATTTTTAGTTTAGGGACTGTACATAAATGATTAGGGGGAAGAGAGGTGGTCAGAAAAGTTATTTTCACAGTTGTTATTTTTATTTTGGCTGAAGGTGGGGTGGCTGGGTTAGCTCAGTTGGTAGAGCAGATGCACATATATAGAGGTCTATGCCTTGATGCAGAAGGTCCAGGGTTTGAGTTCAACCTGGACGATTTCCTGCATGTCTTCCCCCTTTCTCTACCCTTTCATATCTAGCTGTCCTTTCCATTAAAGGCTGAAATGCCCAAAAACAAATCTTAAAAAAAAAAGATAGGGTAGTCTGACCTTTGGGAGAGCAGGGGTTGATCATCATTATTTAAATCTTTTTTTTGCAATATTAATAGTTACATAAATATTAACGTCAAAAGACAACTTACACTTTCACGTGGTTCATGAATGTGCACTTTCCCACAATCGGGACAACACTTCTCTCTGTATCAGGGTTTTTACGAATATACTTATACTTTAATTTACAAAGTAAAACCCTCCTTACCACCCCAATACTTTTTATACAGCCCTTAAATCAGTCAATTATTGTTCTCCAGTCACTGCTGTTTAAGCTCTTACTTACCTAACTCCCAGCTGAGGTAGAAATCTTCCAGTATTTGTGCCTCTTAGATCAAACTGTTCTAGTAACTCTCAAGCTCTCAGGACAGAGAAGAGTTCCCAAATTGGAGGGATGCTGTTCCTGAAGTGACAGTCCAGTCATCTCCAACAGCAGCTAGCTTCTCGCTCTGTCACTGGTGTCAAAGTGAAAAAGCTCCAACTCTGTGCTCCAGTCCGCTCCTCTTGGTAGTTCACTCTTCTCCAGTACTGGCCGCTGAGACTCAGTGTACACAGTGTCAAGAGTCTGCTGAGTTGATCCCTGCCCTCCAACCCCTCCTCTTCTTATGGAGAGGAGTGGGTGGAGGAAGACAGAGGAAGGCAGGCAGGATGTTAAGTTATTGTGTTCATCAAAGTGCCCTCGTTTTAATGCAAGAAACAGGGTTAAATCATAAATCAGTTAAGGAGGAGTTATAGTGTGTGGTTGGTACTCAGTGTTGAGTTTTTAGTGCCTTACTTTATTTTTATGGTACATTTTTGACATTAACTATTAATATTCTGACAGGGATTGATCATTGCTATTTCAATTGTCATATTAAAGTGTTTCAGTTTTGCACTGCCATCGTTTTTTTTCGTAAGACACTGTGAAACAAAATCAGTATTTGATATGTATTTATTTGCCATTTCATTTAATCTACATCCACAACAATCCTATCACTTGGGTTTCATCAGGCTGTCAATGTGTAGTCACATTGTAAATAACTGCACCATGTTCGCCAAGCTGTTTCTCATAGTAATGAGAAATTACATCAAGAAAGATGCAGAGGTGGCCGTATTCCTCGACGCAGAAGGTCCATGGTTCGAGTCCGACCTGTGACAATTTCCTGCATGTCTTCCCCCTCTCTCTCCCCTTTCATATCTAGCTGTCCTATTCATTAAAGGCGGAAATACAAAGAAAAAAAGAAAGATGCAGAGGACACACGAGTCTTCTAGAACTTTTACTCTGTAGTATTTCAATCAGGAGAGACTTCGTTGCAGATATGCAAAGATTTATTGTACATAAGTATAATGTAAATGTACAGAGTCTTTGGAGATTAGACTCCATCGTTAAACATATTTTATAGGGGTAGAGAAGCCAGACATATTCCCCCAGATGGAGCCTAGACACTGGTGATGGTGGAGAAGGAACCTGGAGACCGAACAAAGGAGCTGTCTGCCGAAAAGGGACTCAGGTTGCCGTGGTTGACGATGACCAGAGGTGGAATGGGAGGAGGAGGGTTGCACGTTTGCCTGAAAAGACAGCTGATAGCAAGGAGAAAAGACATTTAAAGCAGGGTGTCATGCTGTGATTGGATCATGAATTTTGTGGCCAATTTTTGTTGGTTTACTGAAAAGTGAATGCCTCTAAACAGCTGAATAGTTTAAGGACGAGATAGTGGTGATTGAAGTTGTCAGGTTTGCTGAGGGATAGACTGAGCTTGGACCCAAACACAGGTAAAAAGGAGTTTATTGAACAAAAGAAAACTTACAAATAAGAGTGTCCAGAGGTTGGCAGACACAACAATAATCCGAACAGAAATGAAGACCAGGAAGCAAAACACAGAAGACTAGTCACGACAACAGCAAACAACTAGAACTGAAGCAACACGGAACAGAAGTAATGCTCCTACAAGACGCAATCATACAAATACCTCAGGCTGTGGCTGGATAATAAATTGGACTGGACAACACACACCAGCCACCTGTACAAAGACACAAAGCAGGTTATACTTCCTGAGGAGACTGCGGTCTTTCAACATGTTTTACCAGTCTGTGGTTACAAGCGTCCTCTTCTACACCGTGGTGTGCTGGGGGGGCAGCATATCCAAGAACGACACCTCCATACTGGATAAACTGATCAGGCGGGCCGGCTTTGTGGTCGGCATGAAGCTGGACTCACTGGTGACGGTGGCAGAGAGGAGGACACTGGACAAACTGCTGGACATTAATGACAATGCCAGCCACCCTCTGCACACTGTCATCAGCAACCAGGGGAGCCTATTCAGTGGAAGGCTGCTCCTTCCCAAGTGTAGGAACAACAGACTCAAGAACTCCATCATACTCTACAACTCCTCACTCGGGGGGAGGAGGAAATAGGGTAAAGAGGACAGAACAGAACAGGAAGGAAAGAAAGGAGTAGTAGCCAGTCACTCATTCACTGTGCAATAACTTAATAATCTACTTGCATACATACCTGGACACTCTAACTGCTCTTATCTACTAATTCATGCTAAATGTCATTTATTTATTAACTGTATAATAACACAATACCATTTATCTGTAGTTTTTTATTGTTGTTTACTGTTTGTTTACTTTTTTTAAAAAATATTTAGCTAAAAGTTTATTGTTATTGTTATTCTTATACTGTATTTGTTCTATACTGATTTTTTTTTTTTTTTACTGATTTATTGCTAAAATCTGCTGCTGGATAGCTAATTTCCTTGCGGGAGTCATCCCAAAAGGATCAATTTTTTATTTTACCTTTATTTATTCAGGGAAGGTTCACTGAGAGGCAGCCTCTCTTTTGCAGGAACGCCCTGATCACATTCATACAGTTACACATGCATACCTGGAAACTGCCCAGTACAACCACAGTCTGATCTGCTGGTCACTGAGCAGCTCCACCTCAGTGATGGTAATGAGGGAGGGACAAGTGCTGCTCTTTCGGTCTGGCGATTGAACCAACGACCTCTCGGTCACAAGCTCACTTCGCTAACTTTTAGGCCACCACTGCCCTATAAAGAGAAATCTAAGTCTAAAAGGAAAACACAGAGACTAAATACATAGAGTAAATGAGGAAACAAGCAACAGGTGACACTAGGGCTGGGAAACAGGTGAAACACATTAGGGCTGGGCAGAACAATCAAAAAAGGCGTGAAAACACAAGACAGGAAGTAAAACCAGACAAGACAAGACAGACAACCACTATCAAAACTATCAAAATAAAAACAGGAAACAGAGCAAAACAGAAAAACAAGACTATCACAATAAGACAAAACACGGAACAAAATACCAAAACCATGACAGAAGTTATTTAGAAGTCTTCCTGAAAGAATTTGCGCTGAGCTCCATTTGCTGTTAATGTTATCAGTTTGTATTTAACCTGTTAACCTGGAATGGAAGCCACACAGCATAACGTACAATACGTAATTTTCTGCCACTATGGGGTCACCATAGGGATCTCTCCAGCGAAACAAGGACTTTTTGATGACATCGTGAAGTTGCGTGGGATCATGGGAGTTGTTGTCTTCACTGTCTCCATTGCGATCAAAATGTATCTGTTTACGGTCGAGGTATCATTTTTATTACTGTACATTAATGGCCTGAGGTGTGTCTCTTGTACTTTATAGACCAGAGGTTCTCAATTTTTTTTCAGCCAAAGACCCTTGCAAGATAGAGAATATATACTATTTTTTACACTTCTTTAGTCTCAGTTATGTGAAAGGACAACACAAGAGAAATGGATTAGACATTTATATTACAATAGATTTGATAGATTAAAAAGTAATCTATGAACTATTATAGATTTAAAAATAAAAAAAATATATAATTCGTTGAACTACGAAGGCTTTCTGTATGATATCATACGAAAAGTCATGCACAATTTTTTGTGCCTTATCCTAGGAATATCCAGCAATGTGAGCAATCAGTGTGCCTGCGCAAGCCCCTGCAGTGAAGAACCTGTTTAGGCAACAAAACTACTTGGTTAGGTTTAGAAAAAGATTGTGGTTTGGGTTAAAATAAGTAGGTTTGTTATGTAAGTTAAGTACATAAGTAAGTAGGAATAAGTATGAACAGTGAATGAGAAAAGCCTGCATAATTTAAATGATAAACTTTGAGAATCTCTGGTCTAGACCACACCTGTATTGGCCCTGTGTTGATCCTCCCTGTGAGGCTCAGATTTTCTGAAAAAAGTATTACTCACAGGCCAGACGGCCATCAGCACCAGATGTGTTTTTCTGATGATAGATTACCATCTCAGCGGAGCCTTAAGAACTTCTATTAGCTAGACTGTGTTTTTCTACATTTTGACTACTGCATGTGCACTTCAGCAATAGAGTTCAAAGAAAGAGATGCTTATCCTTGTTGTAGTGTTCCACTTACTAACACTGCATAGTCTGCTTTACTTTTTTCCCTCTTTAGCTAAAGTGGTAAATTTAGGCACTGTATGAAAATTATTAGGGGGTTAGAGGGGTCAGAAATAAGGAAGGGTATTGTAATATTGATTAAATCAATTCACCAAAGTTCAAGGAAAGATGACTAATCTTAAAGTTTTATTTGCAAATCTTTACTTCATTTATACAGATAAATTGTAAACCATAAAGATGTGTGGATGTGGATAATGAAATATTGTTAACCGATTTTCAGTAGATGACCTTCCTAGAAGCTATCTCGACAATTCATCATGTAAAGTGACTCAGCATATACTGTACAGTATAAGCCTGTATAGATTGTATAATGCAGCCTTGCATGTGATGTGAACCCAGGGGCGGATTGGCCTTCTGGCATTTCTGGCAAATGCCAGAGGGGCCGGACCATTTTTTAAATGTGGGCCGGTCAAATGTATTGTTGTGTAATATTAAGCATTTGGCCAGTCGGCAACGGCCGGCCTGGTCCCGAGATCGGCCGACCGACCCAATCAGAGGTTTCTCAAATTGGGACGTTCAGTCAAAATTAAGCACGTCGCCTTCAAACGGGATCTCTGTTGCAGGGTTCAAGCTGTACCAGACTCTCCCGGTGATCATGCTGCACTGGGGGACCGGCTGCGCAGTGAGAAGCCGCTGCTGACGGATGCAGAGCTTCGCCGGAACTCCGACTGCTGTCTGTCCACGCAGCCGTCTGACGGCATCAGTATTAAATTGAGACAGTTTCATTACCGGTTAAAAACGTCTCGTTGTTGCGTTAAATAGTAGTCTAATTCGGTACAGTTGGTTTTAACGCCCAATGCGAAGTGTAGGCCTATAGGAGTACACATGAAAACCCTGAACAAGCAGCGTCGTTCTGCTCTGTCTTTCTGCTGTGCCCCATTCACGTTGTAGTTTTACACTATGAAGGTTAAACTCTGCAATTAATCCGCGGTTCACATGTATGTATGAACTGTGGTGGTCCGTTACTACACTACATTCAACATCACTAATCCTACGTTTTTCAACTTGGGAGCAAAACATGCTCCTTGGGGACCATAAAGCCTTGTTCATGCTAATTAAACAAGTGGACTTTAGGGTCAAGTGTTATCATATACGGCCCATGTCCCGGATGTGAAATCCCCCTTATATTTTGTGTTTTGAATTGTTACTAGAATTTTGTGATTTCCTTGCAATAAATATTGACATTTTTACCATAAATTGGTGCCTAAAAATGTATCAGAATGCAGGAATTGAAGTCTTTTACCCTCAAAATGTCCTGGGGGAGGACCCCCTGACCCACCTGCTTTATGTGTTCCCCCAAAGACCAATTCTGAGCAATGAAAAACCCTGAAGTATAATCACAGACAGCCATAAAAAAACATTTAAATTGCAGAGTTAGAGAGTTAAAACGGATGAAAAGATGGAGAACCAGGCAAACAATATGTACAGTATCAACAGACAGAAACACGGACAACCGAACAGACAGTGACAACAAAGAACAACATACTGTAGAGAATGACAGTAACAGCATACAAACAACATAAACAGACAGTATGTGTACATTTGTTATAAATGTGTGTTCTTTAAAAAGTAGTAAGCATTGTTTGCCAGTTACATTAAATGTTTAAAAATCTGTTACATTAGGTACTGCTTATATTATTTCACTATCTGTACACAAATGTAATTAGTGAAGATTTGTAGAATATCTAGATCTCACAGCTAATCACAAACTTTACCTCATATGCCCTTTCGCCCTTTAACAACATTATCACTTTTTGTTTGTTGCTTCTTTTCCAGTTTGCCACTGCTTGCAGCTATGTTTGAAAATGTGAAAAATTCTACATGCCATGTGATGGCAAAGCTATCCCAATATCATGGCTAAGATGTGAGGAGCAGTAGGCGAGCCTTGTAAGTAGGGAGACACTCCTCTGGCTCAGGTTCAAGTCCCAGTGGCAACAAGCATCGAACACTGAAACCCTACATGACTCCGTAATTTTGGTCAGTAGACGAAGTGTTCTCACTTGGGGATCATTAACATTTGATTTAAAAGGAAAAAACATTTCATGTTGAAAAATTCCACATAAAAGGAATATTGACTTTGAGTGAGAGAGGTTTAATAACGTTTGGTCAAACTTAATAGTAAAATGAGACCCAACGGGACAAAAAAACAAATAATGTTGATCACAACTTTTTATATATTTTGCTAATAATAATGTATCCCATAAAGACAGCACAAAAAATCTTCTCGAGCCTTATTTGGTATCTTTTGGCATCAAGAACTTAGTTGTACATCCTCAGGTGCAGTGTTGTGCGGTAAGGCATTACTTTGTAATGTGTTACAGTAATTTTAGTAATTTTTTAGTAATTTTGTAATGTGTAAGGGGATTACAATTTGAAATTCAGTAATTATATTACAGTTACTAATCCCAGTGATTTACAATTAAAAGCAAAGCAGCATTTCTTTTCAGCATTGGCTATGTTTTTCACGCGCCCCCAGCCGCCCCATCAGACAGCAGAAAATCATCTTCCGATATACCAGATCCAACAAGGACAAAGGGCTGACTTGTTTTGAACAAGCAGTGATTCATGGCCCTCAGTGTCAACAATAAAGAGGGAACCTTACCTAACACACAATACGCCCTCTGAGCTTACTCTGTTAGAAGCAGGACATACTCATTTTACAGCTGAAGTATGCCTGCCAGTGTGTATGCATAAATCTTGTGTGTGTAAATCCTGTGTGTCCTTGTCCCCAAGAGGCAGAACAGGCTGGCCTCTGCCTTGTGATCTGGTTGGTGGGTTAATAGGGTAATTAGCTTTAGCTGCTGTTTTATTAGACCTATAAAAGAAGAATTTCCTAGTTGAGTCCTATCTTCACTCTATCGGTCCTTTGTGCCTTGTGCTTGGCTCTCGTCTCATCACCCCAGTTTTAGACCCCTTGGACTGGTTACCAATTTATTTTAGAATCCATTTTAAGTGGCCGGGTTGGTTCGGTGGGTAGAGCGGGTGCACATATATAATTGGAGGTTTATGCCTCGACGCAGAGGTTCAGAGTTCGGCTCCGACCTGTGACAATTTACTGCATGTCTTCCCCCTTTTCTCACCTAGCTGTCCTGTCTAATAAAGGTGGAAATACCCTCCAAAAAAAAATTAAGAATGCATTTTAAGATCTTACTCTTCACTTACAAGGCTCTACATGGTCAGGCGCCATAGTAGCTACATCAGCAACCACGTAAAATACGGACGCTTGGTCAGGTGCCTTTGTCGTTGTTATTGACGCTACAAGTCTCCTTTAGCGTCATATAACGCGCTTTAACTGACGCAGTTAGGTTAAGGAAAAGCTCATGGGTGGGCTTACGTTTCCGTGACTCGCGGGAAGAACGGGCCGGTTAAAGAAGAAAGCGGCTTCCGTGACACGCAGCAATAACGGGACGGTTAAAGACACGCGGGACACTAACCCCGGTCTCCTGGGTGAAAGTCCTGTGTTTTGACCCATCCACCACCCCGACCAAACTCCCTACGCAGAATTTCCCCCTTACATACTCGCTAAACCCCATGTAGGTCCAGATGCTGCTCTCCCTGGTAGGCTACGTTTTACAAACACGCTGAAGGGCACTTTTTTCGTCGCTTCAGACGCTGACAGCCACTGTCCAAACGTCCGTATTTTACGAGTTTGGAGTGAGAATGTGTTGACATCAGTCAACTCTTAATCCCTAACTGTCCAAAAAGACCTCTCAGATCTGCAGGGTTAGGCCCACTAGTTGTTCCGGAGTCCAGGTTAAGGTCAAACGGTGATCAAGTGTTTCCTGAACTGGCACCTCAGTCTTCCAGTTAGTATTCGATCAGCTGGCACTGTTTCTACTTTTAAATCCTGTCTTAAGACACAATTTTACACACTTGCCTTTTTGCCTGACGACTAGTCAATTTCTTTACATATTAGAGCCGTGTTGTGCAACAACCTGATTTGAAGCTCATTTTAATAGTCTGACTGGTTCTACCTTTGGAGGATTTATTTGTAAATTATTAGGCCTATTAACAAGTTTTTTTGACTGTGTGCATTTATTTTTCTGTTCCTGAGGTTTTTTACTCTCTGTATTTGGGACAACAAACAAAAAAATGTATTCTTATTATTATTAATTTGTAAATTAGGAGGTCCTGGAACAGAGAAAGGGTGCTGTTCCGGCAGGTCAGGGGGAGAGAAAAGTCACGGAACGCATCTAAAATCCACAGTGCCTGGAGCAAATTGGACAATAGGTGCTAGTCGTTAAAAACAAAACTAAATTGCAAACAAAACTGTATTATTTATTTACATTTTATAAATCAGAGTTTGCAGCTCTCTCTCTCTCTCTCTCTCTCTGTCTCTCTCTGGTCATCGTTGAGGCGGGTTGGAGAACGCGAACACCAACCTGATTATTCTTTGGGGGGGGTCATAACTCGAAAAGGTTGAGAACCACCACTCGAAATGACTAAAAGGCAAGCAGACATATTTCAATTACAAGGCTCTTCCACAATGATAGGTGCTGTGGTAGTTGTCATTACAGAATAGCCTTGTTACACAGGTAGGAACCTGTTGTAAAATGTGTCCAGTCTGTGTCCTTTACCCCCCCCCTAACCATTTCCAGAGTTTGATTTTCTCCTCTGTTGAGAGACGAAAAAAAGACGTGACCCTCACATCAACATTAGGCACCGATGAAATGACTGAACTGCAGCCCTGGGGCTACCCCTGCTCCCAGGAGGCAACACTGCATGTGCTGGTGTGTGTGTACGTGCGTATGTCATTGTGCATGTTTATTCCCCCTTAGGGCATCTTCTTTTCTCTCTTTCCCTCTGTGTGGTTGTCCTACTGTGATAATAACCCATTAACACTGAGCCCTTCTTGACATCAACACAATACACTCTTATGTGTGTGAGTCTTCTGTCTAAAGGACTTCCCCAATGTTTCAAAAGAGCAAATGTGCATGAGTAACAGAACACACAAAATCTGCTGATGTTTCGGAAGCACCACACAGAGAAGAAAGAAGTTTATCTAAAGAGAATGTCATGTATCTCTGCTGCTGCTTGGGTATGTGTATTTTTTAGGGCGCCAATCTTGAAATTTTCCACATATTGCACATAAGGATGCAGTTGGTTGGCATCCGCGGCTGCTGTGAGTACACTTTGGTAGAAAGCTATGATATGATATTATCAGCTTTTACATGATGTGTGTTCTACATGCATGTATACTGTATGTGCTTTGAGTAATACATGTTAAATGTCCATGTCTAAACACAATCTGTCTGCAGTGATTCAAACTGTCTGCAGGGCTTTTTTCCACAGTGGTTCTCCTTCTTCTTAGATCACTCCTCCACACATTATCTCATGCACTTCATGCATTTCTTCAACCATCCTTTGAACTGTCTCACCATAAAGATATCATCCCGCCGGCCTCCCTTCTTCGTTCCTTATTTCTTTTTCTCTCCCTCCCTTCTTAAAGGAAAGATCCATCTTTCCTGTCTATGTTGCTCTCCTTCCTCTTCCCCCGATAGATGCTGTGTTCATTTGACATGTGGCCCCACACACACACAAACACACAAACACACACACACACACACACACACACACACACACACACACACACACACACACACACACACACACACACACACACACACACACACACACACAGTCAGGCCACAATAATGGCCAAATCTACAACATTTACAGTCATAAATGATTTTGACCATGTGTCTGAACAGATAATTGCTTGGAAATGTATGCGTTTCTTAACAAACAAATACACAAGTAACTAGTTCCTTATTTATTGTATTTATTAACTTTTTTTAATAACAATTAAAAAAAAAGTAAGGAGTCAGATGAAGATAAGCAATTGTGACCAAATACAGTCACGAAACGCATGAAGCCTTAACAACAGGCCCAATATTGATCTCACTCACTCACACACAAATAACAACAACAACCACCAGCAGCAGCAGCGTGTGAATCGATTAAAGACACACTTTCACCATGGACATGTTTGGGATCACCACCGAAGCCGTGCTTATCTTTGCAAAAGACATAATGTAGTCTCACCCGGTGGGAGAAAACAGTGGAACAGCAATTTTGCTTCAGTGTCAATGTCTTTTGGACTTGAGACTGTGAGAGTTATAAAGGATTCGCTATGGGGGAATGTGACTTTTCCTAATTTAATTTCTCCCTCTACTGTATCTCCCTCTGTCTCTTGTCTTTTAGTGAAACCCTCACAGTAATTAAACCGCTTCAAAAAGAATTATTACAGTAGTCATCCCCCAAGCAGTGAAACTTAACGCATAATAGTCTTCACATGGTGTAGAGCAGCTTACTGCATGTAATATACCACAAAGGTGGCTCTCTTTCTCTCTGGTCTGTCACACTCTCTTTCTGTTTCTCACACATTGATTTCAGGCAGTCATCAGGCTAGCAGAAAAAAAACACAACATATTTGCTGGTTTTTCACACAAACAGCACAGCTTTCTCTCTATCTCATGACAGACCCATTCTTCTTATCTGTCAAATACTGTATATATGATGTTTTGACAATGGTAAAAAGAAAAAACAAACATCGTTAGTCCATTATTTGCTTTTATTCTCGAATTAAACCCACCCAAAGCAAAACTGAGCACATTAATTTAATAAAGGATGTGCTAGAAATGGATAGTCAAAGTGTGTTATCTAACTAAAATGGAAGCAGTGTCTGTCTGTCTGACTTTCTGTCTGTCTGTCTGACTTTCTGTCTGTCTGTCCTTCGATTTTCTGTATGAGAGGGGACATCTATTAACTGTTACACCGCCAAACGGCATGCTGGGTACAGCTTGCTTTCCAGTGCTCGCTAGATAGAACGATAAAATCTGAGCGACAGTTGCTGGTTGTATTTAGCCATTACAGAGCTCCGGGATGCTGGCTACCAGCGGCAGTTGTTTAGCTGCCAAAAGGTGACTGTGAGCCGGGTACAGACACTGCCAGATGGTGGTCCTTTCAGGGGCCATGGTAGTTGAGTTTAGCCAGAAGGTTGAGCGTCATGCGGCGATGACAGTTAGGTTTAGGCACCAAAACGACTAGTTCAGTTTAGGGAAAAGATCGTGGTTTGGATTAAAACACTCCCGAGCAGCAAACAAGCGTTTCCTGGGTGAAAATATTTTGGTTTCGTCACGAAATAAACTCCAATCTCCGGCTTGAAAGCGCTTTATTTTATATTGACAGCACGTTGTGCTATTTCATTCTGAGATTATTTTTCATATTGAAGTTCATAAATAAGTGTTTTGGCATGGCTGGCCGAGTGGCCCTATATCCATGGTATTTGGAAGGGTGATTTACATAATTCTTGTGTGTTTTGTTTTGTTGTGCATGATCAAAAAACATCCCCCCCTCTGCTTTTTTCACAAATCACACCCTATATATATATATATATATATATATATATATATATATATATATACTGTCCTTGCACTGTTCTGGTTTCAACTTCAAGCCTGGGTGAAGAGCAGAGATATTGAGAATAAGTCAAATCCACAGATGGTTATCACGTGATAATAAAGAAATACAAACCAGATGTAAGTGTGCTTTCTGCATTCCTTTTGGTGGAGTTTATTATATTGTATGCAAAAAGTGTTAGTACTATCCTTCTGATACTGCTTGTGCAAAAGCAGCTGCATCTCTTAACAATCCTTCATTGACCAGTGTAGTTTTCTTTTTCTGCATCTCCTCCTTGGGGATTGTTTTAATTAAAAGTGGAAATATTAGTACAGTGTGTGTGCCTGATATTATCTCCTATGTTCAATGTCAACAACAACATTACAATTGGAAACATTTGGGAATGTGGTGGGTCTACTGAACAGGCTGAATATCCATGGAGATGACTACAAATGTAATATGAGAAGGCAAAACAGAGTTTGTTTTGCCACCATGGCCAGAGTCTGCACATGTCAATCCAAGACAAACAGGTTTTCATTGAGCATCAAACTCACCAACCATTAAGTCCAAAATAGGAGAAATCCTTATGCTAATTTCAATATACTCATACGATGAAAAGATAAATTGATCCCTGATGTGATAAACAATTCTGTAAGAGTAGGGAGTAGATAGTTGCCATGAATTTTTGGACACGCAATCATGTCCCCCTCAGGATGATTTGTAATAACTTTGGTGATACCTTAAAATTGTCATTAGGTCGTAATGTCTGTTTGTTCAACACTTAAACCAAATAAGCCAATGTTAGCATGCTAACAGGCAAGATGGTGAACATGGTCAACATTATACCTGCCAAACTTCAGCATTGGTCTTTGTGAGCATGTTAGCATGCCAATGTTAGCATTTAGCTAAAAGCACAGCTGTGCCTAACAGCTGCTAGCATGGCTCTAGACTAGCACATCTAAAGCATTTACTTTAATTGAATTATTCCATTCCCCTAATACTGCTGCTTATGCTTAGCTGGTCAGTTCTTTATCTGCTAATTTCTGACTATATGTGCTTTTTTTTTAAATAAGAGACATGACTCTTAAGTCATTCTGATTGTGAATAATTATGCTGTACATAAGGCATCAACTTATCAAACAGAGACCAAATCAAGCAATTTAAATTTGGAAATTTGGAGGGTAAATTGAGAATTTGTAGGAAACCTGTCACAGACACACACACACACACACACACACACACACACACACACACACACACACACACACACACACACACACACACACACACACACACACACATAGTGTGTGAGTCTCAACCATAAAAGAGTAACCTGTTGCTGGCCCTTCTGTATGAACAGATGTCAAAAAAGCTCAATAGGACATAATTGTGTGACTTGTGTTGCGATGCATTTGTATGAGTTTCTGTGTGTCTGAATTGAGGATTTTAGAGCTGCACAGTTCTGAGGGAGGAGGCTTGTGGTCTTTTATTTTACCAATTTTTACAGAACATCATTTTTGAAAGGCAAGAAAATATCAATTATTAATGCTCCCTATTGATCAGCGCAAATCTTGTCTTCTGTTGTCACATCATTAGTAGTTTTTTAGTTCACATGACTGCTGGTATTTACTCAGAAATGTTTACTTAACAGTCTGAATGGAATAAGTTGGTTATTTATGGTGTGATCAGTTTGTTTATGATCACATTTTGGCATGTGAGCTTCCTGCCACACAGACAATGACTGTGTCAGACTGAACCTGTGAAGTGGGGTGTGTCTTTTAAGAGAAAGAGAGACAGGAAGAGAGTTGTGATAGGCTTCTCACCTCTGACAGTCTGCAGCAACAGTGGTGCGATTGTTCCCTCAGCAGATTATTGCGTGATATGAAGCCTCATGCCTTCACAAGACATGTGACTCTTCTTTGGTTAAGATAGGAGAATAGTTATACTGTGTCTATCTCTCTTTCTCCTTCAGAGAGAGAGAGAGTGAGAGAGAGAGAGTGTATATTATTGATCTGTGAAACTCTACAGTGTCTTGCCTATTTGGCTAATTTGCCACGGTGAACTCATGGTCGAACCTATGAAGCCACTCAGTGGGAAAATGTCTTGACTGCAAGGAAATTGTTAAAGTGGCACAAATATACTCCTAATTTTAAATATTTTTTGTGAATATATGCTTTCAACTCCCACATTATTTAAGAGTGTTCAAGTGTTTGTTTCAACAGAATTAATTTTTTCATGGTAGCAGTTTTTGATCATGATTAGGACAATGCACATTAATCAACATTTCTGTAAATGCACCAGTGTTAGCCAGTCAGCTAATTTTAAACTTTAGTCCTAGTTACCTAACATGCATGTCTTTATGGTAGGAGGAAACCCACGCAAACACGGGGAGAACATGCAAACTCCACACATACAGGCCCTGCCAGGACCAGGGATCAAACTCCACCCAGACCAGTGATTGAACTCTGCAGTGCCAACTTGCTGTGAGGCAGAAGTGCTAACCACTGAACCACCGTGCTGCCTATTATACCTATATATATTCAATATTTTATTTCAGATGTGTGAAATTTCCACAGCAGCAGCAACGTATCCAAGGTGTTTACATTACCAGGGTAACGCACGGAGGAAGTGATATCTACGTTGGTGACGTTGCAAGTTGTTCCAAATGGAGGAATTTTGTCGAGGGAAGTTCCCTTAACTGACATTCTCAGTTGGAGTAGGGAGTACTGTTTATGGACACTGTGAAACAGAATGCAGCTTGTGATAGATTTGTTTCAACCTGATGACATCACTATGACATCATTGGGATTATTTTCTCAGACTAAACAAAGCTCCTCCAGAGCAGTTTTCAAATGTTTTAACAGCCTCATGGCTAAGTAAACTGACCTTCATGGGTAAAATTAGTGGTCATCCCCTTTCACTCTTTACCTTATTTCCTCTATAAATTATCAACTTGCATAATAACGTATCGTTAGTTTCGAGCCTAATGTGTCATCATAAAAGCCAAACTCACCATCTTATTGTAGAAACATCTTTGCATTCACTGTTAGGAGTCAGATTCTGGTTTTAGTTTGAGTGACTAGAGTAAATATTGCACTAGCTAATATTTGCTGGCATCACAAAAAAAACACTCGGTTCTCAAGTAAAGAAATGTCAGGTCCAGTAGCCCTTTGACTCGCAGCCCATTTGTGTCGAGTCCTTGGCACAGTGGTTGACAACCACTGTCTTAAACACTTCATATGGATGCTAATTGGAGCGCAGCAGAGAATCAGGACTCATGTGTTCCATCCCCTCCTCTCGCCTACTGATCCCTTCTCTTTTCGTCATCTTCTATTCATTTTCTTCAGGCACTCTTTCTCCCAGTTCCAATAGGTAACGATTTCTTTTCGTTTTGACTCATGACCCGTCTAACATCTAATTCAGTTCATTTTTATCCCCACCTCAGTTTTTCACCTCTCCCTCTTTTTTTTTTTTTTAAAGGAGAGAGCGAGAGATAAACAGAAGCGAAGAACAGCAGCTTTAGACTGTAGTGTGTATGTGGAAGGACTCCGGTGTCAGTGAGCAATCCCACTAACGCCAACAACACACATCAGAGGCCCCTGTGTGTGTGTGTGTTTGTGTGTTTTTGTATGAATTGTGCATGCTGTGCCTGAGGGCAGGGAATTTTAAATCAGGCGTCCAAGGAAACTGATACCACTGAATATTTGCATATTTATTCCTTATCAGAAGCTGGGATATTAATGAGGGTAGCTGTGACTGAGCGGGTTATGCAGAGAGAGAGACTGGTGGTTGGGGACAGGCAGATGGTGTGTTTACTCCTCTGTTTTCATGTTAAGCTGGAAGACAGCACATGAGCTCTGCCTAGTGTTTATCCTCTAGAATTACATAAGACTGAACACGTCTAACAAGGACGTGGTGATAGAAGTATTCCCTGCTCATCTGCAGTTATTTTTTTTGCTTACCCAGTTTCAGAGGATAACCCAAGAACAAGAAGGGAAAACCTGCTGTACATTCCTACAACAATGTTTTAGAAAGAGCTATGAAAATAATGCTGTGTTACAGAGATATAAACCACCAGAGACATACCATGAATCCCTGTAGGTGTATAAGGATATTTTGGGGAAAACACCTATTCACTTTCCTGCAGAGTTAAATTGACACCACTCTCATGTCTGAGAGCATAAGTGTATTTTAGTTAAAGCAACATAATGTAACTATTTTACCTTAAAGGTTCCATATCATAAAACGTGAGATTTCCATATCTTTTTTTTGAATTATAAAGCAGTTTGAGGTGTTCATCAAAATTCTCAAAATTCTCAATTCACAAAGAAAAGCACACAGCCTATAATCAGAAATGTGCCTTTAACACGAGCCGTCAGGACTTCCGTAAGGTTGTGATGTCACAACTATACTATAGGCCTACATAGGTAGAAATTGCCATTACAGTGCTAAAACGTTTGCTAAAGTGGTTTGTGCTCAGGCTAACTGCTGCTAACTGTAGCTGCCGTCAGCTAGTTAGCTTAGTTAGCCATGCTGCTGAGCACTGGCAGAGTTGGTGTTTACATCGCTAGCTGCAGGAGCTTTGGAGGAGGTGTTCAGACCTGGGGCGGGGGGATACTGGGAGCGCCAGCGTCATGCTGCCGCTACGGACATAATAGCAGAGGAAAAGAGACCGAAGAGGACGTTGACAGAATAAACTAAGAAAAAAAAAACAGCTAAGGAGAGAGTGACAGAGCAACAGTAAATCTTGCACTGGCTTTTAGTTGTTAGCTTAACAAAATAAAAGTGTCATTTTCTTTAGTCTGTAGCGCAACAGGTAAATTAGCTAGGTCTCCAACCTAATGTTAGTGAAAGTATCGAAACATGAAAGCATCAAACATGCGTTTTAAGAGTGTTTGCTCAGCACCGTTAGTTGTATGTACGGGACGCTGGCAACATGACATTATGACTTCACGTAAACATGCACGCCCACTTTCTAAAAGCTAAGTGGTGTGTTATCTGTACGCATTTTGAGTGCCATATACAGCGGACAGGTTGGGTTTAGGAAAAGAAGAACCGGTTGGGTTTAGTAAAAGAAGAACGCTACGTTTGGGTTTAGGAAACGTGACACGCGGGGTGAAAGTCCTGTGTTTGACCCATCCTCCACCCCGACCAACCTCCCTACGTGGATTTTCGCCCTTTCATACTACTCGCTACGGCGTAAATTCACACGCAATCGCAAGGTAATGTAAGTCAATGGAGGCCAAACGGCGTTGATAAACATGCTAAAAAGTTAGTATGCGTCTTGATAACACGCCAAAAATGCCATACGAATTGGCGTGTCATACATACGCCACTTCATGAGATCGGTCTTACGCAGGAGTTTTCTACCTGGAAGTTATTGTAAACAAAACCAACAGTGTTGAACCGTTTCTTAAAAAGAACCAAAAAGGACACTTAAACCATACAGATGTCGCAATAAAATAAAGTGTCTTCATAAGTGATACAACTTAACTTTTCCTTAACTATTGGAGTCACAGAGTCAAACAAGCTTCTTGTTTATCTTCTTTAACATTCACTCTGTTGGCCTGTTCCCATCTTAATGGAACAATGCAGCAGCATTACCAGCGGCTCATCCTTGTGATCCTGTCTCCCTGGGGTCCCGATCCCCTTCCAGTGGTGTAGTGTAAATGTAGGTCGGCTGAGCTGTGATTTAGCGGGCCTATTGTTTGTTTGGATCAGGAGTTTTAGTCGAGAAGAATCGTCGACTCAGGCATCTGTACATGTTTGTGTGTAAGAACGAGAACTGGAGGCACCTTTCTCAAATCTGTCTCTTATTAATGACGATAGACAGCCAGCTGACAAAATTCAGTGTAAAGATGCTACACTGTAGTAGTGGAGACTCATTAGGCGCACTTCCATCCAACAGTTTTTATGCACATTTTTTGTTTGTAAACATGAGAAATTCAAAAACGTAGTTGAAATATCAAAAAAACATTTTTAGGTTTGTTGGAGTTGGAAAAGCTGGTGTATCGTTCATCAACTTCACAAGATCATAAACAAGTCTGTGTTTCAATTGAGAGACCCCTATAAAGACCCCTAGAAAATGGCATATTGTACGTTTCAGTCAACTCGTTCGCTCTATTCTTCTGCACGGTAGCATCAATGAACTCTAATATTCACATAACAGTGGTGAATGGAAATGCTAATTAATTAGCATTTTCTTTTGCTGCTTAAAGCAATTATTATAGAATTACCTGTGATGTTTTTCAGGGAAAGATTTTTGCAGGATCTACTGCCATCCCTTGTTTGAAATCCTCATTTTGTCAGCTTGTTGTTCACAGACCAGACGTAGCTGTAGCCAACAATTGATCACAATGTTCACTACAGGCACAATTTCAAATTGCAGGAGGCGGCAAATTTTTTTTAAAGATGTTTCAGACAGCTTCCTAAGCAAGGTATTTTG
The DNA here is from genome assembly GCA_023566125.1 of Zingel zingel. NCBI lineage: Eukaryota > Metazoa > Chordata > Actinopteri > Perciformes > Percidae > Zingel > Zingel zingel. The sequence continues at coordinate 11,126,140 of CM042324.1, forward strand.
ATGTTATGCAAAATCTGTATAAACAATGTATTTTCAGGAAGGGAAAACCATTCATTTTTTTCAAACCAAGCACCCAGGCATTTTCTGAGCATCTTTCAAATGCTGAGAAAAAAACCTATTCTGTGTTATTTCAGTCCATATCTCAACTGCAATATTGAGCAAAAAGAAATAGCAATAGACCTGTGATTTGTTTTTATTTGTCAGCACTGTGCAGTCCAGAAGCAGCATGCTCCTTGTTACAGATGGATCAACGGACTACGATAGATTTGTCTCCTTGTCTACATTTCCATCCGCTCGCCCATTTATTCATCCATTTATTTATCCACGTATTGCAGCGAGCCGCGTTCTCATCTGAGAAATGTCTGAAAGAACAAAAAAAGAGGAAAACAAGGGCAGGGTGTTTGCAGCAGAGCAGAGCCTTATTTCTCTGACACAAAAGCTCACTCTCTGATCCATGGAACACAACAGAGCCAGCCCCCTGCACCCTTGGGCCAGGCAGCAAATAATACCCATAATGCAGCATGTCTGTGACTGCCGGAATCCCCCGTGGCCATACTTGTCCAGCTTGTAGAGGACTATGCCAGAGCCGTGATGCCAGGCAGCAGCCTATAATGCCAATTTATAGATGGCAAATCCTGGCACACACCACACATTATTCTTATTCTCTCATTCAACTAGCCTTTTGGAGGAGTGTTTTTGTGTCTTAACTCAACATAAATGTCAGCTGGTCTTGTGAAGCAGAGTACCCTTAAATGTCCATAGTGTATGTACTGTACACACGTTTAAACCAGCATACAGACCCTCGTGTTCTCCATCAGGCTCTGTGGCATTGTTAACAATTAAGTAATTTATCGCAGTCATGCCTGTCACACCAACAATAACATGGCAGTGCAACTCATGGTGGCTTAGGTGAGGCAGATCCAACAATAACAGTTCTCACACAAGTAATAAGTCCCATTGTGATGCTCCCTATATAAAAGAACAAGGCACACACACACACAGCAGGTTCACTGCAACATTTCCTACTGCACTCCCCTGAGCTCACGTCCTCATCAAAACAGCTCTGATGAAGGAAAACTGGGAATTTACCCACAGAAATAAGAGAACAATTACATCTTTGATTCCTCTGAATAATTCATAAGTCATTGTTTGTGGGATGTTGCGTGTACATGCATGTGTGTTGTAAAGAAACTGGGCAATCCCTCAGAAACAACTGTGCTAGATTTGTGGCCTCAAAGTTGAGGGTTGGGAATTTAAGAAGACTCATAAACCGAGTTGGGTTGTGGTGGGCCAGTGTAAAGCTCCACAGTGCCCCACTGTGGTAAAAAAAAATAAAATAAAAAAAGCATAACACTGACATACTGGGGTTTTCTCTTTTATTTCAAATATACAGGCCGACAGCAGCCTTGTACACTAACATCAAAAGTACACTTTGGCAGCAATGGCACCTCACACACACACACACACACACACAACAGCCTATTCATTCTTTACAAAGAAACCTCACAGGTAAGCACACAGCGTGCAAATACAGCAGTTGTTTCAGTGCCTTCAAGCAACAAACATCGTCAAATGATGCACTTTGGATACCCTAATCTGTCTCAATGGTCTATACCTAAAGCAGTAAGGGAAATCATATGCAGACTTCAGCAACATATGATAACAAGAACATATGGAGTGGTCCCCCAGCTGCCCCAGGTTATTTTTTCTGTCTGCAGTTGCTGGCATGAGGGACTACTAGTCTCGCCACATATTCTCATGTGTAGGCAGACTGTTTTATATGATGTTATTTATTACAGTACACTGTGATGTATTTTTGGCTCTTAACTCTGTCAATACTCAAGGGAAACTAATACATAATTACACACACACACGCACGCTGTTGTCCCACAGTCTCGGACCTACTGCAGACTACCTGTATCACAAACTAAGGCACTCAATTTTGGGACTACTTTGTGGTGTAGAAGTGCAGAAGATTGAAACCCCTTGTGATATTAGAGCCATTTTAAATGCAGTTTCTGGCTGAAGAAAAGTGTCATAAACATGAGTCTTGGACTGTTATTCTTTCCAATATACAGACCCATATATTAGGTGACATGAACCTAAGGGGTCATTATCAGATTTAAATGAGCAGTTAAGCTTCACACAGCGTGTGGATGAGCTAAAATAAGTGTCTTCCACACAGGCTTTAGGAGACATGTAGCCCAAACAGGAATTTGGCAAATTTTCATGCCACCCCTCATACAAGGGTCTACATCAACCCCCTTCCCACGTTCAGTGGATCCGTCGCCATCCAGCCAGTCGCGATTTTGATCCTCTTAGCTCGTCTCAGAGCGTGAGCACATACTCGTCTCTTCTTCCCCGGCTCGTTCTCTGAGTCACACGTTTATCTTCTTCAGCTGTTCATATGTGAGGAAGAACTGGATACAGAGTAAAGGAACATATAGGCAAGAAAAGTGGATTTATTTTGCTGAGCATGGGAGGCTCACCGGAATTTTGGCTCTTTCTGTACTGCAGCTCAAAGCCTTGTTACCATTTCCTGTTACCTCAGACTACTCAGCTGTAACAAGTCAATAATCTCATTACATTTTTCAGGCATGGTTGGACTCATGATGATGACCTGACAGCACTTCTCTTCCCCCTGTAACTGTTTGGTCTTTGCAGAAAGACTATCATAGAGTTCACTCTCCACTCCTTCCTCTTCTCTCCCCACCCTTCCCTCTTTCCCCCCAGTTCCTCTCTAACCAGGGGCAGTGGGGTACAGAGGCAATATTTTCACAAAGTAACATAAGAGTGTTAGCTAGCATTAAGATAATCTTTTCTCACTGAATTCATAAAAGTATTTTCCAAATTGTTCCCGCTGCTGATTTCTCCAGCTCAATAAAACATTGCATCACAGAGGATATATGTAAACAGAGTGGTGCACTAACAAGATGGTTAAAGGATACAATGATGTTCCACGGTCCCAGGCGGAGCCAGTTTGGAAAGAAACCCTTGTAAAGGGCCATGAAGCCCTCTGAGCGCCACGTCTGAAAAATAAAACAAACACGTTAAAAACCCATTTTGTCTTATTATCCCCTGATGATCGTTCTAAAGTCCTCTCTGGGCGTTTTTTTTTTTTTTTTTTTTTTTTTTTTTTTTTTTTTTTTTTTTTTTTTTTTTTTTTTTTTTTTTTAAAAACTGGGTTTAGGAAATCAGTGACATTAAGGTCTGATCTTGATATTTAACATTAATACATTATATTAAATATTCATTCTGGAGGCCAAATTCAAACGTACACTCATAGGAACTTCTTCATAGAAATTTGACTCTGTGGGCTGCTTTTAATGGCAACATTCACAGATGAAAGTCATGAAGACCAATTAAAAAAAAACAAAAAAAGAATAGTCAAACTTGAAGCAGTAGAGGGTGAGATATCCTGACTTTTAGTCCCTAGTGTGGGTCAAACTTCAAAACACTGGATCCTACATTTCCCAGAACGCAACCAATAGTATATTTTTGTTAGTCCCACCCTGCCTAGCGCACATCTTTTTTGGGAGTTATTCTTCCAGACTTTAAAAGCTCCCTCCAAGACATTATACAACGGCCTGAACAGTACTGCCCATAACGAGTAAACAGATCTTCATTTGTGAAATGTGTGGAGTACTCCTTCTGAAAAGAAACAAGGGTAATGTGACTGACCTGCAGTATACAGTCCAGTGTTCCCTGGTACAGAGCTACTCCTCTCTGGTTCATCATGCGTGTCCGGACTACATCCACTGGGTTGGAGGCCAAAGCCCCCGCCAGACCACACGCAAAGCTGGACCTGGGGGACGGCAAGACACACATTCAAATGAAATCTGTAGATTCCTTCATTTTGTCCCTTAATTAAATCTTTGGTGCTAAACAGGTCATTGCTGGTGTGTGTGTGTGTGTGTGTGTGTGTGTGTGCTGCTGTCACAAATGTAACAGATGTTACTTCCTGCAAGACTGAAGATTTAACCTGGTGCACACTGAGTAGTGTCTATGGGTTGAATGACTATTGTGTTGCATCAATTAAGCATTGACAGAAATGCAAAAACAAACAAACACAGAACATGTATGGTTGCTTAATGCAAGTGCAAAGCCTTACATATACACATACATACATACATACATACATACATACATACATACATAATGACGATGGTAAACACATACATATTAAACAGGGCTGTGTACCATGTCTTATGCCAGGCACACTACGGAAGAATCAAGCCGATTTGGGCCCGAATTTTTTTGATGGTTCTTAAGATTGTCTTGCCAGATTCTCCTGTGGTGTAAGATATCTTAACAGTTTTTTTTTTAACACCCCACCAATCTGCTCGAAAGTCTATACTGGCTGCACCGATTTCAAAATATTAAACAATCAATATCCCGCCAGGTCGCCCCAGAGAGTTTGAGCTAACCTATGCTAAAGTGTTTGCTAGCTCCATGGCTAACCCCCATCACTTTTAACCAGCAGGTAGCAAGAAAGACACGGTAACTTGGCTTGGGGGTCTCTCTCTCTCTGTGGTGAAATATGCTAAAACTGTATAAAATCCAGCAACCGTTTTAGCTAACGACTCCGCTTCTGTCTGGAGGGGCCTCAGACAGATCACCAACTACAAGGCTAAAGCCCCCCCCCCACTCCATCAACAACCTGTGCCTGGCAAACAACCTGAACAAGTTCTACTGTCATTTTGAAAGACAATGGGACAGTCCTCCACCAGCCACCCCTCAGCAGGGGCTGGGGCCTTTTCATTTATAGCCTCTTTCCAACCAAGTAGTTACAGGAACATAGTTATAGGAATAGTCCACTTTTAAACAGTTCTACTAACTACTCTCCCCCAAAACCGGTTGCCATTTGCATTCGCACTGGCCAAGTGGCCATAGGAACTGACCTTTTGTTATTATAATCACAGCCATCTAACCACCACATGCGGGAAAGGGAAAAACCCCTGCCCTGAAGTAGGAGCTGAAAGAGTTACGGGAACTGCAGCCAGAGGAACTCAATAATCCCCAAATTGGTCCAGTCGGAACACGAGAAAAAAAGGGTTCTAGGAACGTTATGTTCTAGGAACTGCAAATATCCCTCCGGTCGGAAAGCGGCTACTGTATACCTTAGAGCCCCCCTCTACAACAACGACCCTCTTCATCCACAAAAAAGATGTTAACAGGCGGATTAAAAGTCAGAACCCCCGCAGGGCAACTGGACCAGACTGTCTCTCCCTCCACCCTGAAGCATTGTGCTGATCAGCTGTCTCTGATGTTCACTGACATCTTTCACACCTCAGTGACCTCTGTGGTTATGAAGTCCTTTCAGCGCCTTGTTCTGTCACACCTCAAAACCTTTACTGACCCACTCCTGGACCCCCTGCAGTTTGCCTACAGAGCCAACAGGTATGTAGACGACACAATCTACATCATTTCCATAAAAACGCAGCCCCAATCACCCCGGCTGACTTCCCAGCCAACACTGTGGAGTCCTTTGCTTCCTGAGCGCCATCATCTCCCAGAACCTCAAGGCGGGTGTAATCTAGCATCTACTGTGTACCCGGTATAAAATACTGAAAAATTAAATATCCCCTCCCAGTGATAACATCACATAGGAGACAGGAGTAGGATCTGCAAACTTACACAAAATGTGTGTACACGTTGTCCCCCATGTAACCCGACAGGATTAGATGCTTCTTGGTAATGTCATAGACCGGTAGCTCGACCCCGACCACGATGGCCGCCCGCTGAGCCGTAAGAGAGACACCCTGAAGCAGAAAGAAAGGAAGTGTTACAAGATTGAAGATTTGAGTATTAAAAGAGCAGTGTCTACCTGTAACACATGGAAACTGAAGCCCTATTCAGACCTGGCATTAACATGCGTGGGTAGCTCTTAATATAGGTGTGAATGCACCCAAGATGCATTGAGATCCGATCGGTCAGACCACATTCGAATATATGTAAGATATTACTACAGACATTCCTGTAATCTTACGTCTGCTGTATAAGCCATACGTTTACTACGCGTTTATTTTTATATACGCGGCAGAGGGGGAAAAGTGAGATTTGATCACAAGCTCTGAACAGGGCCTGAGGTCGTTTAGCAATGCAAATTAAGCATTTTTTTCTGTACCTTCCACAGCCCTCTTGTTCCCTCCTGCTGGTAGATGTTAATGAAGTTGCCCATCATACTGCCCTGGATCACATTTCCCTGAGCCTGCATGCGGATCTGGAAGAACAAACAGAGGTAATGTCTATATACTTGAGACAATTAAAGTATACACAGCCAGTGTGGAATGCTGTGGGTTCACCAAGCCAAGTACGGGGGTGTATTAATCTGGCCAGCACCAGAATGCAAAGGCAAAAAAGTTAGAGGGGATGTTTGGCAAGCACGATGTCCTAAAGTATTTTCTCCATCGTCATTTCCAAGAAATCTCCAGCCCCTGCTTAACTTGTTTTCATTTATATTGGCTGCTGTGTGCAGATCAGCTTTGGTTTGTCTGGCTCGAACTAGAACTAGAACACACCGTGATGAAAACACAATGTTCCAAAGCTGTAACAACTGCCATTTGTCTGTTAACCCCTAATAAACATGCCATGTGGACGGGAGGCCTTATGCCTAACATGGCATGGTGAGAAGAAGCCATGCTAAAAATTAGGAGTACAGATAAGCATGTGCAGACACAAATTATATTCATGCATCCATATCGTTTGCAGAACACTATATTAAGCCTCAGACACTTTAGTCTATAAATAATCCACAGGTCGGGGCTTGATAGCACTAAGATGCCCTTCACAGGGGCAGTTGGAGCATGCGCATACGCTTTACTTCCATTTAAGGTGTATACATGCAGGAATACCCCAGTTACTGAAGGAGTTCTCTTGGTCTGTTAACCTGGTTATGAGAACTCCAATTTTAACCAGGGTAAGGTGTTTACATGGCGTGAAAGTGGGGTATTGACCGAATATAATAGTTTTTTTTTAAACTGCATGTAAACACATTGACTGACACATATAGAATGGGCATATTAATCCCTCAGTTCTTCAGAAAAAAAGTCTAAAGTACAGTCCTACCTAAGGCTGCATGAGTATTTACACTTGTAAATTATGTCTCAATGACGCACGTCATCCTTTACATAACCCTTCCCCTACTTTATAAAAGTAGTGGAAAGCAACGCAGTTTCTTCTGGAGTTCAATCTACACTATGCCATGTCTAGGTCATGAATACGAGTTCACATCAGCCCTCTGTAGCCTTGTGATGATTACATGTGGGATATGTACGATTCTGTATTGACATCATCGGTGGAAGTCCTTAAGTTTGAAAAGCCAATTAATTATTAAATTTAAAAACAGAAAATAAATGAACATATGAATACTTTCAAGTTGGAGAAACAGACAGTAAAGAACAGTGCTCATCGAACACAGCAGTCTTGTTTTTATATAAAAACAACACAAAACAAGACTGCTGTGTTTTTCAGTTGAAGAATTACTACATGCCTTATTGCTGCAGTTCTAAAAAAAAAACAAACCGGCTCTACTGCTTTGGGAAAAAAAAACTGATGAAGTGACAAAAACAAGTACAAACAGCACAATGTTAATGTGTGCAAATAGTTACCTTCAGCACATCAGTGGGGTTGGCGATGGAGGAGGAGATGACTCCAGATAGAACACCACATATCATATTAGTCAGCAAGGTCTCATCTGAAAGAGGAGAAGAGTGGGAGGCAGACTGTAACTGTGAACAAGCAGCATTTGATACCATGTATTAGGCGGGCAGTTGCAGTTTGTCTTTACAGTGTTTTACAAAAGCACAAACAGTTACACTTAGCTCAGAGTATGAAAAATGAGGAGACATATTTAAATTGGTCACACCCTGTGACTTTCAAGAGGAATGTGCATGTGTGGATGGGTGCAGGTAACCCCCTGCCAAAATGTGTGCGGAAGTGTGTATTTGTGTCAGAAAGAGAGAGAAACTGGCACTCACCCTCTGGTCTTTCAACCAGCAGTCGCTTAAAGCTCTGGTATGTGCCAATTTTTATGGTCCCATAGGAGGCCTGGCGCAGCATAGCAGGAGCTATTCTGTAAAGGTCAAATTTATTGTAATTACCTGGTACCACAATATATCTTTACAGACCCACAACTGTGGTTCGTAACCCAGCAAAGACAAACAAGAACAAACAAAAAAAAAGTATCAGCACATAAGAAAAACAGTAAAACAGACAGGCAAAACTCCCCTCTTTGGGTAGATGGGGGTGGAAAGGGTCGAGAAAAAGATAGGTGGGAAAACAATGGCTGCCACAAAAATAGGAAGTGCACAAACAGGAGGAAGTGTAAGAAATACTATGTACAATAGAAGTATAAACAAATGATAGGTCCAGTACTTATATTAAGACAAATATGTAGGGACTACAAAACATAAATCCAGCATACTGACCCTGAATACAGTGCCCGGAGCCCCTCCTCTCTTCCTATCCTCACTAAAGCATGGAGCATGCCTCTGTACCGAATCTCTCGGTATTTAATGTCGCCTACTTGGCCTTGAACTTGAAGACGAGTCTTGGCTAGGTCAATTGGGAAGGTCCCTGCAACAAAAAACATGGGATACTACCATGAGACTGTAAATCACAACAGAGGTTTAAATAATGAATAGTAATCTACGCAACTCGGCCTCCCCGCCGCTCCACTCATCACTCACCACATTCCGCCGTCACGGAAGCTAGTCCGCCGAAAACAAAGGGCTTCCAGTTGACGTTCGACATTTTCTCCAACAGTGTAACGATTCACAGTGAAAATCAACCGGTGAACCGGCGAGCAGGAGGACTACTATCTGAGGAATGTCTGCAGCAGCTGCGTTTCAATCCCCGCCGGCGTGTAAGAAGTCCAGCCCCGTTTAACAGCTCCTACTACAAAGCTCCGCCCACCGCCCCTCCATTGGACGCTGTATTCACTGTCCCGCCCACTGCATGTTGCTAAGCAACCTCACCAGACAGTAGAAAGGAGCCACGAGATCATAAAATAGGCGACAAAGTTGCTTCCTTTCCTTTGATTTTTTTTTTGATTATATATACACATACACACACACACACACACACACACACACACACACACACACACACACACACACACACACACACACACACACACACACACACACACACAGTGAACACAATGGAGACAGGGGTTCTCCTAGTAAATAAATAACCTGTCACTATGTAAAATATATTTCCTGTACTTATATAAATTAGGCTATATCATGTGTGTGGTGCCTATATTTCTATATCACTAATCCACTAACTGCACTTAAAATCACATTTACTTGAAATAATGGAGATTAGTGATAGTACTTGCCCTTATGAAGGTCTTAATGGCTGAAACGCATTGATACGTTTTAATAATTTAGCCGAGACGATATTAAAATCTTTTTAAACTTTACCCTCTTGAGTGCCTCGGTTTCCTTCAACCTTTTTACACATTAGTCTACACACATTAACGTACTCTATAGGTCATACAGTATACAGTAGTATATCACTGCATGGAATTTTAGCCTTTTTATGGACTCCTGTGCTCCTATAGGTTAATGTGACATCTGATCCCAGACTGGAAATTTCTTCTGCCAAGTTTGCAGAGAGGTCAGAGGTCACTGAATATCTGAAGCCCACATGTGATTCAGTCTCTTTAAGCACTGCAGAGGTCCAAAAAGAAATTTTGGTATTATAGTTAGCTGAGAGCCACTCCTATTGTTTATTGGCAAAAGTGTAACAATGTGGAATAATAATAAGCAGTAGAGAATTAATTTAGTTGGAGAATAAACAATAAAAAAAAAACATAAAAAGCATGTTAATTCAAATAAAATTGAATGGTAGAGCTTTATATTCAGACCATGTTTCTTGTCTAATTATTAATATAATCTTCACAAACTCCCGTGTCCTGAGCATGTTGGGCCATGGTTCTTTGATTAGTGATTATGACGTGATGCAAATAGGCCAGTGATAAGTGCATCATGTGTGGGTCATACCATAGTCATCTTTAGTCATCTCCACAATAGGCAAGAGTGCAAGAGGAGTGTGAGGGTGGATGTAGATGCCACTGGCCCTTAACACCATTTGTCTTGAGCTGTACATGTTTAACACGAGAAGGGTCAATACTTTATCGGCGACTGCCTGTGGTCCACGTGGACAACAAGCTCTAAAGTCCAAATGACAATGAGAAACGCAGATGTCCGTGTGCATGTTCTTCAAGCCTACATGGTCAGTGTCATGTTGCCATATTCAATGCTGATGCTGAGGCAGAGAAATTCTGGCAATGAGGCGTTACCATTAGGGATGAATCTGGACTCACTGGAGGTCAGCATTCCAGATTTTCATCAGTTGCCATTATATCATTATTACAAAGATTACAGGCTTTTTGAATTTCTTTTTTTTATTTAAGGTCTACACATTTCCATTACAGTCCTTAGTTGTTAATTCAACAAGCCCTTATTTCTTCAGTCTACCTTTTTACTTCATCATTTAATCAATATGTAATTGTGTCATAATAGCAATACCATATGCCAATAGTTCATTATGTTACATCATACAAATACACCTTTGTACCAAACAGCCATCATGTCAATGTGTCAGTTTGCCAATATGTCACTGTGTGCTCATGCAAAATAATATCAATACATGCAACATGTTTACATTTACATGGTGCTATACCTTTTATTTAATGTGTGTTTGTGGGGGGGGGGGGGGGGGGGGGGGTTAATTGATTCACATAGTGTGTATGTGGAGAGGTTCTTTTGGGACATTGTGGTGTCACTGGGTGATGGCATATAGACCGCTTCTTCTCTTTATTTCTTCTTCTTTTTTTTTTAATAGATTTTTCATCATAATGTTCTTATGTTGTCAATTACATCTCAGGTTTCTTGTTAATGTCCATCTCTATATATCTGTCTCTCTAAATCAAATCTAATTTAATTTTATAGGAGCCATGCATATTATGTCTATTTGTGGTTTATAGTTTTTCACCTATGACGTGATGTAGGAGGTCACCGGGGTTGGTCTGACAATCATGGTCTATTTATACACCTGTGCACCTGTATGGCGGAGGCCAGAGAGGGGTTGAGTTTGGGTTTTTTGCATTTTCTGTTTACCGCAATTTTCACCGCAAAATCAAACCTTACCACGTCCACCTTTACGCAGTAGTTTTCATGCAAATGGATTTTTGAATTATTCAAATGGCGCGTTATACAGGTGATTGTTCCCTGACTCAGCCTCTCAGCGGCTTATGGAAGTTGCAAAGAAGTCGCTACAAATTTAAATAGCATGTTTTCCAAAAGAGTGCAAAACAAAGTGCTTCACATGGAAATAACAAAACATCTCATAACCCCTAAAAAATACACAATATTACCAGAGAAAATAGAAATAGAACTAGAAATGTAGCTTTAAAGAGCATTAAAATTATAAAAAAAACACATGGACTTTGTGATACCTTGAAACATAAATTGACACCTGAAAGAAGCATTGAGGTCATACATCAACACCAGCAAATCAACACCTTGGAAGACAGTTAATGTATATACTTCAAATGTTCATATTTACAAGAATAGCACTTCCACTAAGTATTTCCTAGTAAGGTCTGGCAATGCAAGACCATAACCAAACGTTTCTATACCTGCTCGGTCCACATCACCACCATAAATACTTGTGTCATGTTAAGACACCAAAGCAATTGTCATCTTGGAACATTTTGGTGAACAACACTAAATGAATCTCATTGTACCCCAAACTTGACAAAGAGCACCTCCGTGAAATAAATTCTCAAACATCCAATCCTTTCGGTGCTTACATTCTTGAACCCTTGGCCCCAAACTAATGACCAAATAAACAACATAGGAGAGACATACAACAAATCAAAGTGCGTAACACCAAAATGCAATACTAAAACACATGCCATAAAATTAAGAACACTCACAAATATGAGTCAAATATGTGATAAAGTCACCATTAAGACATCAATGAACGGTGGCAGTTCCAGGAGCTACCACAGATAAGAACTAAAAAGCATGTTTGAACATGGTGAGGTATGAACCTGTAATCAGATCTAAAAACGTTTTTAAAAAAACCTTGAAATTCTGAAATGTACAGGTCAACAGGGTATTGATTTTACACCAGAGGAGACATCTAGTTTTACTGTGTTCTACTGTAGTTTTATCTTTCTGCCACTAGAGGTCAGAACAACATAATTGTAATATTTCTGCAATGCCAAGGCCTATTGCACAGATTACTGACAGCACTAACTCGCAGCTCAGTAGATTGTGATGGTGACACAAGCAGTTATATATCAAATGTAGGCCAATCAATCCCTAGTAAATGAGTGGACACTATCTATACAGCTAATTAGGAAACACAGATATATTTTAATGACAATATGCATGTACAACGGATAGCGACCAACAACATATAGGATTCGATTTTGTATGGATGACATGCGTGTCTGAGTGCAAATGTGCTCTGCTTATCAAAACAGATTTCCACAGGAAGAATATTTTGTTTGTGTAAATACCTCAGCTTCATCTTATCTGTTTTCGATCACATTTGTCCTTCTAGTCTCAGCTTCTGGAAAGCATTGGGTCTATTCTCCTGACTGCAAGAGATTCATCTAGAGAATATTTATTATAATTATATGCTAGTTGTATTGTTTGATTAATGGGTTGGCTATGGGTCACAGACCACAGTATGGCCATCAGTACATTATTAACGACCAAGGAGAGAGAGGAGTGTGTGTATAATTGTGCACGTTTCTGTGTGAGTGAGTGGGTGTGTGTGGCATGTGCACGGACGAATAATACGCACAGCATCGACAAACGGAAATAGATGAATGGAAAATATTGCAGTTTTATCTGAAACCAATAAGCAGAGGGAAGTGTGGTGTGCCTAAAAATGGCCACATTTAATGTGGTGATTTGTCAAAAGGAGCCTCAGAACAGACCTGGGATAGAAGAGGAGGGGATATAACTGTGTTTGGTGGTGTTCAAAATAAGGAAGGAGAATACAGTTGTGTTATTTAGGAGAATGAAGTGAGAGCACATGCAGCCATTTGTTTGACCTGTACACACAGTCACTCTAGAGATGCATAGGCCAAGTAACATGTTCTTCAATCAAAATGTGTATTATAAAATGTGACTGCGGCCAAAATCAGCTCTTCATGGCATTATACATACACACACACACACACACAAACACACACACACACACACACACACACACACACACACAGAAAAACCCACCCACCCACCGGCAGATCTCTCTGCAGAAAAACGTGTGTGTGTGTGTGTGTGTGTGTGTGTGCGTGTGTGTATTACAGTAAGATGTGACAGTAAGTTAAAGTGACTGGGTTGTGACTCAAAAGACAACCCAGTACAATGTGTGACAGAGGATGTTCATGGATTAGAACATGTGCTGTTAGATAACTCTGTGCTTAGTGTACAAAACACCCCACACGCCAATACAATGGACTACATGCAAAATTGGAACTGATAAATGAGTAGTAGACAATTTGGTAAAAATGATTATTCCCCTACTTGGCGAGAGATAGAAGAGAAGATTGATACCCCTCTTGAGTTCAGAAGGCCCATAATTCCTAGCAACAGTGGTATCAACCTTCTCATCTTATTTTCGGCATGAAGATTTATAAGCATGTTTCCCCAAATTTCAAACTATTCCTTTACGCTCGTGACACGGGAATACATTGACAGTGTGATGCTGATGGAAGTCAAGGGGGGTGTAAAGGCACAAGCTGCCTTTTCATGCTGAAGGGTTTAAACACCCACACATGTCCTAGATAGAACCCTCATTCCTTTTCCTCTTTTTCCTCCAGGAAATACATACACTTAACTCCATCTTAGGGAAAATGACTCAAAGATGGTAGGAAATTCTATTCACCCAGTAATTGTTCCTATACTGTAAGGAGATTACATGACTAAACCAGTGTGCTTTCATATGCTTTACACCACTTTCCATACTGGTAACAGTTTTATCTCAGTTTATGCGGATGCATTTATAATTTTGTGTAGAATTGAGTATGCCTTTTTTTAAATACAGCATTAAATTGGAACCATCAACATTATAGTAATTATGTTTCCTCCATTTAAATAATTATTTGAAGAGGATAATCAGTGCAAAGTGAGAGTACACTGCCTCACACATGCACGCACGCACGCATACATACACACACACACACACACACACACACACACACACACACACACACACACACACACACACACACACACACACACACACACTGGTTGTCTTTTCTTTGTGGTGAAGTATTTTTACCCCATCCTCAGGGCAGAACTGAACTTAATGGGAAGCGAAGGCTTGTCCACTATGGTTAGTGTGTGTGTTTGTGTGTGGCTTCATGTGTGTATGTGTGTGTGTGTGTGTGTGTGTGTGTGTGTGTGTGTGTGAGTGTGTGTGTCTGTCCTAGTTGTTTACCATGCCCTGTCTCACTCTCCTCCTCACACCCTCTAGCTCTGACAGCGTGGAGTCCTCGCTACGATGATGAATGCAACATGCTTCTTTCTGATTGGCCAGAGTTGAGTTGTGACCTGCAAGCTCCTCCAATCTGCATCCAGACTGGGTGTGAGAGAGCTGGGCGTCAGTTATACAAAACCCACACATCATAGTGACGCAAAAACAACAGTGTTTTTCCAGACCTATATTTACAGTCGTATTTATTTGCATAAATCCATGCTTTGAATTTTTATTCTTACACCATATAAGGAATTATTATAAGACGTCATCACAAATCCCCACGATTCAGTAAGACTTCTGTTAATCTTTCTCCTGCGAGAAGACTTGTATAATATGTAACCCTTATTCATCATAACACCTGAGCATCGGCAGACGTTTGTGGGTGTGATTACCTTGGTTTGAGCCTCCTGGTTGTCCACTAAGCATCCAGCCTCTGCAGGATTCCTTCATCAAGGCCTCCAAAGAGCTGAAGGTTGCTCACTGATAGAACATTTTCTAGTGCTCAAATTGTTAAAAAAAAAAAAAAACTAGAAGGAAAGCTTAACTTTGCCAAGGCCTTTGATGTTGACCTTAACTCTCAGCTAATAACTAGTAAGAACAGCTGACACCTTACTGCACCTTGATCTGCCCTCAACTTTGCCAAGAAAAAAGAGGGGCTTGAGACAGTGAGGTCAGCAGTATGATTAGGTAGACTGAATTTGAAGTGTGGAAAGAGACTAAAAACACTGCTGAGATGCACATGAGCAAGGCACAAGTGTGCAGAATAATCACAGGGAAACAGCTGAAAACAAGCAGAACAAGCTGTAACCTGAGGAGAAGGACTAGCCCTAACATGCTGGAAAAGCATCAATTACAATTGTTAAATTTAAAGGGGACATGCCATGAAAAACTCCATTTCCCAGCTTGTGTACATACATTTGGGTATCTGGAGTGTAAAGATGTGTCCAAAAAGAGTCACACAGAAATCTATGGGCAATGTTATTTGGTTTCCACTTAAACACAACACAAGTTACTGTACATTTTTCTAGATTTGACTCCCACTGAGGCCTTTTACTTTTATGCTTTTTAAATTCACTTTTTTATAGATACTTTTGTATCCTATCACTTCCCTATCTCTATAAAAAGGCCAGATTGCCTTGAAACATCTTAAGATTATAATTGACCTCAAAGAAAACATTTCATTTTCTAGAAGCTCCATGCACACAAAAGCCCAGAGGCACAAGAGAACTTTCTATTGATTGACTCGGCTGTGCAAACACACAATAAACTCTCAATAAACCAATAACAGAATAACACAAACCATAAGTAATAAACCATATTTATATATATTGATCTAGATAATTAATTACCTAATGAATACTGTTTGATGGCCCAAGATTAAACTATAAAACTATCTAACTTAAAAATGTGGGCATCTTTGCAGAAGCAGTAAAATGCTATGATGGCAGGGTGAAGAAGAGAGATGCTGTAGCTTCAATACACTTAACACAGAGACACACTGGGCTTTCTTAGTGTGTTCACCGAAAAGTCAAAGCCACTTGTGCTGCAATGTCTGCAGCGAGCGAGAATAACATTTGGCTATATTTTGTCTAAACTATAGATGATCCTCTCTCGACAGACTGTACATGGAAAACTGCCTGATTGATGCAATCAGCATGTTTTCAATTAAGTTAAGTGGGTGATAATTTATCATTAATGAATGTGTTAAAGGACAATTCCGGCGCAAAATGAACCTAGGGGTTAATAACAGATGTGTACCCACTCGATTGCTCGAATCGAGACTCGAAGTTTGGTGATATTTTGAGCCTTTTTAGTGGTATAAATAGCGATGTCTTTTTACTTTCCCTGTGCCCCGAATATGGTTGTAAGCTAATCAGCAGTCCACGCTAGCTTGTTTCAAGCTACAAACACATTCGATTAGCATGAAAACATGTCCCAGAGAACGATCGAGTGGGTACACATCTGTTATTAACCTCTAGGTTAGTTTTGCGCCGGAATTGTCCTTTAAGGTGTGTATGAATTGTCAGACATAGAAGTTTGCCATATATGGAAGACGATGACAAAGAGGAACAGTTTAGAGTCCTCTTGAGTTCAGAAGGCCCATAATTCCTAGCGACACCCTTGGGTATATTTATAATAATCTCCAACACTCCTCTACTCCGTTTAGGTCTGTATTTAGCGCCATTAACCCACTGTGTGTATCCTTTTCTCCCACACTTCCTTACTCTGCTCCCTAATAGCCTGGATTAGCCACTGCTTTAATAGACTCATCCATCTCCTCTGCTTATTCACTCGTTTCCCCCTCACATACGCACTTTCTCTCATTTTTTTTTTCTTCCATCTCTCTCTCTCAGCTCATGGGCAATTACACAAACAAAATGCAGTTTGTTTTCCTTTCAGTCTGACTGGAAGGCAAATGAATGGATTTAGAAGGCAATTACATTTTTAGTTTAAGGTCAGTTGTTGTATTATATTATCGTTGAAAAAAGGTGAAGTCACAGTGTCACTCCTTCCATTTGCACAGTACATTAGCCATGTAGATTTATGTAAATTCCTGCCACAGAGTGTTGCTTCTGATTGGCTAGATCTTTAAGCCCCCACAAAGCAGCCTCCGAGCTTTCCAAATCCCAAAAAAATCCAACATTTGCATAGCTTGACAGGAAGCGAAAGGGGAGGCAGAGAGGAACGGCTTTTTGTCAGCTGACGTCGCTGGGTTGGCGGTCGTCAGACATACGTAAGACACCCACGTATGATTCAGACAAAACATGTAAGGGCAGCACGAGCTTCGAGTTCCTTCCATGGCTTCTGAAGGGCAAATCAAGGACAACGCCGGAGCTTCCTGAATTCTTTCTGAAATAATATCTGAAATGTTAAATTCTAGATGTAAAGCCTAGTCACCCAAATACCTATTGGCAATGTTATTTTGGTTCTAACTTAAACACAATAAAAGTTTCTGTACATTTTTCTGGACACACACACACACACACACACACACACACACACACACACACACACACACACACACACACACACATGGGTTTTAAACTAAACAACATGTTTAAACTAGTGTTACTGTAATCGATGACAGGGACGCTTCAACTTTCCACCGTCACCCATCCACCAACCCCATCCTCCTCCCACGCGTGCCGACCTCCCACTCCACATCTTCCTCCTTCGTGTTTTCCGATTCCCTGAGGGGAGGAAGATTCCTCTTATCAGCCACAACCAGATGCAGCACTGTGAGTGTGTGTGTGTGTGTGTGTGTGTGTGTGTAAGAAAGAGGATAATCCCCTGCCTGGCTTTCATTGGCTCAGCACTTACCCATTTTTTGGAGTAGCTGATGACTTGGGGTTTATTTTAGAAAGAGCTGTATTTCATTTAGCATTTTAAAGGTTGTGTCTTTTAAATGGCACAACAGTAATTACAACGTGAAACATCTTAGAGTGGCATTTCCGAAAATTCATTACAAACTGTTAACTCTTGGTCAGCCATTTTGTATTTGCATCCGCTGACTTGATTAGAGCATGTGTGTGTGTGTGTGTGTGTGTGTGTGTGTGTGTGTGTGTTTCTACTGAGCAAAATCACGTCAGTCTACCTGCATGTGAAAATGATCAGCCTTCACTTCATAATGTGATGATTTCACATGACCAATCTCCACTGTCGTTAACATCCATTGGCTGCAGATGCAAAGCTGCTTTTTGATTCCTTCCTCCATTCAGTGCCTCAGCTATGATCACATGATGCCTGTGTATGTATGTGTGTGTGTGTGTGTGTGTGTGTGTGTGTGTGTGTGTGTGTGTGTGTGTGTGTGTGTGTGTGTGTGTGTGTGCAGCCCTGTTGCCAAAATTGAGAAAAACTCTCCCTGCTGTAGTTGCCATAGTAACCAGCGATTCGCCGCATCTGGCAAATTATAGGATTGTGTTGAAGGGTGAGAGGGTGTGTGTAAACGTGAGAGTGGAAAGTGTGTGTGTGTGTGTGTGTGTGTGTGTGTGTGTGTGTGATTGTAGGCTAATGCGAACTTCTCCTGCATACCAAAGCTGATGTTAGGTGAAAATGAAAAGAAGAAATGGATGATTGATTACGATTTTTGCAGCCAATCAATGTCAGACAGACAGCACTCACACACATACACCAGACAAAGAGACACGCACAACCTGGATCATTAAAACCAGTTATCAGACTCTAAATCTCTGAGTGTGTTGAGATGCTGTCCTCCCAGAGGGCAGCTCTCTGTACTGGTGTTTTATGACTTTGTTGGGGACGAATGAATGAAGACAGAAGAGAGGGAGATGTTGCCTCCATTACCCTTGCAATAATGTCTCCATCACTGATGAAGGGTGTACAGGTATGAAGAGAGAGAGAGAGAGAGAGAGAGAGAACAGTGAGGTTCAGATAATACAATCCCCGTGTAGAGATAGTGGGGGTCACAGAGATTCTCCTCCTCTCTCTTATATGAACCCTGTTAAAGAAGGTCAAAAGGAAAAGCTTCCATTCTTTTAAACAGCATGCAGCACTGAGCGATGGACTCAATCATAATTATAATACACCAGGGTACATGTACCAATATATACACACACACACACACACACACACACACACACACACACACACACACACACACATAGGATTATAAATATCCTCAATTTCAAGAAGTCTTGCATCCAAATTGTCACTTTAAGGCCCTACAGATCTACAGCCCACCCTCACAGGTGTTTTCACTTACCGCCTAATTAGGCCTCTCCTCAGGACTGTGTGGGCGTACAGACACCTTCCTCACTCTCCTCTTCCACATGTCAGTTTATACATTTATTTAGCACTACTATTGTGGTATAATATTTATTCTATTCACCCATCTCTCATCATACTCATCATCATACTATCATATGCCTGCTTTTAGTAAATCGTAGCACTAAAGTGTTTTAAAATGGATTTTCCCGAGCACTTTGTAACTTTGTATCCTTAAAGGTGCTATTTAAATAAAGATTATTGTTATTATTATTATTATTATTATTATTATTATTATTATTATTATTATTATTATTATTATTATTATTATGTATGGTCACACAATTCTCTGCATAGCTCCACCCAACTAAAACACCGTGTGTGAGTGTGTGGGGCATTTAAATATCTGTAAGAAACCAAATCTAGCATCCATTCTGCACTCATTATGCAGACTGACACCTTTCAAGTATTTTATATGAATGTTTTAACTGGTTATGGTATCTTATTTAACTTATTTATATAAAGTGGGATTGTTTAATCCATTACAATTAATTGCATTTATAAGGTTAGTATATATCTGTGTAAAATGTAGACTAAAGTCAGACACATGTAGTGAAGTAAAAAGTACAGTATTTTGCACTGAAAGCAGCATAATGAAATTATTCTATTTTTTACCTAAAGTATCTTTTGCTGTGTCTGCTTTTCTGTTCACTTGTGGTGTCTGCCCTAATTGAACTGTTTTAAACAAACTTGAGATCACAGTTTTCTAAGTGGAAAGATTGCATCTTAAACTCTACAAAGTGGAAAACAATTGATGGCAATTTTCGTGGTATACCTGCAAACCTAAGATAATATGTATATATATACAGTATATATATATATATATATGCATGCATGCATGCATGCATGATATTAAGATCACAACAAGCACTTTTCTTTACAAGGGATAAACAGGAGATCAGCCCTGCCTAGTGGCTGCAAGCATGCTCTATAAATCACAAGGGTAAATGGTCTGTATTTAAGGTTTAACCACTCCCCATTAGAGAGTCATGTATGGCTGTCAGCGTGGTGTTTATTGGGAACATTAAGCTATTTATAAAAAAAAAAAACACATTGCTGTTACAGTGTGAGTCTGTTTATTCTACTATGCACCTGGCAGCATATTGACTCCTGACTGATGGAAGTATAATTTCTACCTTTGAACTGAAAAGACTTTGACATCTTTAAGTTTTTACTGTTTTTCACTTAACTGAGCAAAAAAACTGAAATTGGAAGGCCATCATGAGGAGGAAGAAAAGGGAAAATGGGGGAGAGAAATGAGAAGTAAAGGAAGATGTGAGATGGACAGCTGATAGAGGGAAGATGGAGAAAAACAGAGGAAGAAGAAGGTGAATTATGGATGGATGTGTGTCTGTGTGTCCGTGTGAGCAGGGAGAGAGGTATACAGAGAGAGAGAGAGAGAGAGGTGTGTGAGGGCGCCATTAAAGCCTTGTACTATAAATCTCTGACAGTGCGTGTGTGTGTGGAGATAACAGAGGGATGTCTCTCTCCATTCTGGCTCTGTCAGAATGATGTATGCATCCCTTTCTTCCTCACTGTGAAATATTACAGGGGGCCCTGTGTGTGTGATCTCAGCCAGCATGTGGCCGACATGTTTGGTAATTCCTCACCTCTTATCAGCGCTCACATGAGGTATTGTAGATGGGAGACTTGTGGTTGCATGGGAAAAGAGGCAAAATGACCCAGAAACACACTCACACACATACACATACACATACAGATGACCAGAAAACAAACAAAAACGAAAGAAAGTCAGGGACAAGGGAGAAACAGGTAACAGATGACAGTGACAGCTTTCTTGATCAATGGCTACGAGCTTGACAGGTGTGATTGATCACATAATGGCGAGCACATTTCAGCGCTCTGCTCTTCATTTAGCTGACAGCATTTTCTTTATGGCACCTTGTGTTATGGTATCATAATCATGCCAGTAACGCTAGAGCTTGAGGAATAAATCTTTATAATCCCCCCCCTCTCTCCGCCCAAAAAGAGGTGCGGCTGAGCTGGATGCCGCTGCTTGGGCCTCTCTGTCGCCTTCAAGCTGTTTCAGCTGCATCATGGACAGAGAGAAAGACATGGAGGAGGATGGAGAGAAAAAGGATGAAAAATGTCTTCCTCTTCAGGTGTCATCTTGCCATCTCACCTATAAGCAGGTGAGTGATGGTTTCAAATCTTAACAGACTCAAAATTAATGCTAATGTTCCTCGGTATCTGCTGAATATGTAAATAGGCAAGTGTTTGCTAACACGATTAACAACTTTATAAGGTAATAATTTGTCAATGTTTTCAGCCTGTTCTGTTGCCCAGACGTGACATAAAACATCCCATCTCTTCACTGGGTGTGTACGCAAACAAACAATATTCTTATACAGTATTAAAGGGTAAAGAAACCCCCCTGAAAATCTTATTTTTCACTGACCTCTTGTGGTTTAACTTAACTCATCTTGCTGCAGCAAGTGTACTCAAGGGCGTTGGGTGCACTGTTGGGCATGGTTACAGGTGCAACAGTGCAAAATTAAGCTCAAGGTGAGCGGCTCCCGGTCTCTTCGGCTGTTACTATCTTGGCAGTGCCTGACGGTGCTTAAATCCTCATGGCTAAGATAATCCAAAAATGGGCAAAGAGGTGGAGCGAGAATGGAGCTGAGGCAGGCCGAATGAAGCCTACAGTCTATGCTAGCCTCCTGTGACAGCAGCCACCTGTCACTCAAAGTAGAATGCCCTTAATTATGCAGAACTTTAATCCTTGATATAATTTAAGAGGGTGAGTTATAAAAGAATTGATCCCTCGTACAGTTGTCATTAAGGGAGAATTTAGCTAAGGAGACCAAACCCATCTTTTGTACCAGGCGGTAAACATGATTCATTCTGCTGTAGGGCATTTTAACAAGGGGGTCTACAGGGATTGACTCGCTTTTGGAGTCAACATCAAGTGGCAACTCAATGAACTGCAGTTTTTGGCATTTCCGTGTTGGCTTCATTATTCAGCCCCGGAGGTTGATGCTTGGAAATAACCAGTATTCTTTTGGCGGATAATAATGTGTTCATGTAGGACTTCATCACTTTTAGTAAGACGTTGATTCAGAATAAAGTGGTTTTAAGGCCTTTAAGGGTGTGTGTGGGACAGAGAGAGACACATAGAGGTACAGTGGAGGAGAACACATTCTCACATTTTTTTCTCAGAAATCTCTTTAAATGCATAAATCAGCCTTGTGGATCTCTGTTAGATCTGGTTTATGAAGCATACACCCTCGGGCTCTCTTGCACTTTCAGATAGTATGAATATGTGTGTGTCTTTTTATGGTTAATAGCTTTTTACTATGATCGTTTTTAATGCTGCTTTACTGTGTAACTCTACAGTACAGAGCATCTTGGCCTGGACATCCGATTGCCTCTTGTTGCAGGAGTTACATATTATTAGATTTTTTTTCCGCCCCATCATCTGATCACAAGACGTAATTTTTTGGAGCCTATGTAGGCTCTTTCATAGAAATATCTTCTTCTATGGATGGATGGCCAGCAGAAACGACAGAGGCAGAAAATGAAGCTTGGAAAAAGGCCGGATACTGTGAAAAGTGGGAGGCAGATGGATGGAGCGGAAGGAAGGGGTGGAAGGCAAAACCCCCTGAAATGGGTGATGATTGAGAGAGGTAAGAAAATGAAGAAATACAGAGTTGATGAGTGAGGAAATGATGAATGGGCTGGAAGTGAGACAGATGGGTCAGCTCCATCAGTGAGCTGTGTGGCAGAGAAATGGAAAGTGTAAGTGAAATTGTGATGATGATGATGATGATGACACACACACACACACACACACACATAATATGCCCAAAGGATGGAGTCATTATATTTCACATGAAAAGCAAAGCATGGGTAATAATATAAATATTAGCAGTAAAACCCCTTGGCTCATGTTATGAGGACACAAACAAGTGAGTGATTTAATAAAGCAAATACAATAAAGTGATGTGTCACTTTAGCATGTGTTTGTAGTACGCAATGTACAATGAATGAAGGGAAGAGGACATGATGAATAAGGATATAAAACATTTGATTCGGCACGAAAACATTTTGAAAACAAAAAAAACAATGGTACTGTACAAGACTCTGTACATAAACGATTATATACTTCAATGCTAGCAGCTCACCAGCAGTTATCATGCGATACATAGTGTTAATTAGTGAGATTTAGAGGTTCATTTGGACAGAGCTACGCTAGCTGTTTCCCCCTGCTTTCAGTCTTTATGCTACACTAAGCTAACCGTCTCTTGGGTTACCATTTACCGTACGGACATAAGAGTATCAATCTTCTCATCTAACTCTCTGGAAGAAAGCAAATACGTGAATTTCCCAAAATGTTGAACTATTTGTTTTTGTGTTGAACTGTTGTAGTATTATTATTATTATTATTATTAATAATAATAATAATAATAATTTCTAGCACCCATGGTGCTGAGGCGTGAGGTGGGGATGGTCAGAAGACCAGATGAGGATGAGCGCAGGGAACAGGAGGGGTTTTATTCCTGGAGGAGGTCGGAGAGATAGTTGGGGGCTAGATGTGTATACAGGAAGTTGGGTTCATTTATGTCACATAAGAGGTAGTTAGTGTGTGTGTGTGTGTGTGTGTGTGTGTGTGTGTGTGTGTGTGTGTGTGTGTGTGTGTGTGTGTGTGTGTGTGTGTGTGTGTTTGTGTGTATGTGTTGGTTTTTACACCAGGATGAATAAACCAGCCTCTGTTTTGATGAAGCTAATAAGAATCCTAGTAAATGAAATGAAAAATAAAGGAATGTTATTGAGAAAGACATATGACAGGCCTTATCTGTAAATTACATTGAATTCACACAATAGTTACACAGTTTTGTATTTCAAACACAGATTTTAAACAGTGGCATTCAGGAGCCTCTTGTAACCTAGATCTGTGTTATTTTGATTTGTGACGTGCAGTTACATCACACACTTTAATTAGCCTTACTTAGCCCTCGTACTGGGAAAGTTGAATTTTATCCAACAAATAAATCAATACTTGTAACACCTCACTTGTCCTGTTATGTAGTCTTTGTGACGTCAGCACCTGGCATTCGGTAACCCTCTCTTTCTGTTATACAAGGTACACACACACACACACACACACACACACACACACACACACACACACACACACACACACACACACACACACAAACACACACATGCACAACCATAATGGAGCAATTATCCTCTCCAGCTCCGATCTGCTCCTCTGATTGTAATTTGCATTTATTATTAGCTTTCAGCCTGCCAGAGGCTGTGAGGCGTGAGGATGGATCGTCATACACCATATCACACTGATAGACCTGCACAGATGCCTTATAAACACGTGTGCCCGAGGACACAGTAACATGAGCATCAATGTGCCACGCACAAAGTTATGGTGAATGGGATCCACACAACCACATACATGCACCACAGATGAAGTCATTATGACAGCATGATGTTGCTTCGTTTTGATAATGCTGATTCCTGTTAATGATGGGAACAGTATGTTCAGTGGTGTTCCATCTAATAAATACATGCTTCACATTCCACATTGTGATGTCCTACAGGACTGTCATGAGTCTTCCTGTCCCTTTTTCTCCTCTGTGTTCTCTTTTGCAGTCAAGGCGGCCTCAGGGCTCATCATATGGAAATTTGTGAGAAGCAGAGTCTCTCAAGGCACATACAGTACATACAACCCGCCAGCACACTAATAGATGTGCATGCTGGTGCCAGTCTATGTCTGGTGCTCACAGACACACACACACACACACACACACACACACACACACACACACACACACACACACACACACACACAAGCTCACACATGCACACAAAGACAATGTGCAGAGGATTACTGAAGTGTGAAATGATTCTGTTATGTCGTCTGTGTGGAATATATTTTCCCATCAACCGTCTATGGCAGGTGTGCCTTGTGGGCTGCTGGTGCTGTGTGTGTGTGTGTGTGTGTGTGTGTGTGTGTGTGTGTGTGTGTGTGTGTGTGTGTGTGTGTGTGTGTGTGTGTGTGTGTGTGTGAGTGTGTGTGTGTGTGTGTGTGTATGTGTGTGCATTTTGTGGCTCTCTCCTTCTGTCTATTGTTGGGGAGGAGGACTTTGGGTGGGTTGGGGGTCTCCATAAAAACAAGGTGACAGTGTTAGAGCAGCTTTTGCAGCTCACGTTCCACCTTGGTGTTTGGCATTTGACATTTGCTAAATTGCTGTAAAATCTGATCTTACATGACTGGTTAAGTCTGGAAACAAGGTTCAGATGAAGGCATAAGTTAGCTCATTTACTCATTACATACATTTTTGCATATTAAAAAACTCTAGACAGGCTCTTAAAAGCCTTGGGAAAAAAGCTTCTTACTATGAATACTGGGGTCCTACATGAAGAAAGGAACAGTTTGAGTTATTTTACATGAGACATTTGGGGGGCTTATTTGGGAAAATGTGATGTTGCGTACAGTATTTCCATGAACCAATCAGAGTTTAGCTAAATGTTTATCAAGATATGATCATAGTTGTTAGTTTTTTGCTCATGTTGCCAGCTTTGTCGATCAAATCTGATTGAACCACACTGACACAGTCCTGATAAAGGAAAATGTATGGGTTTTTGACTGTGAAATTCTTAATAAATTTGCAACTTCCCCCCTAAAACTTTAACTCAGCTAGCATGCAACTAATTGTTGTATTGTTGTAATAACACAAAAACAAAAAATACATCTGTCCCCCTTTTTCCTCTTCAATAGCTTTCAGTTTGGAAAAGTCATCTCGTTCCATATTGTCTGAGCTTTTTCCAACTTTTCATTGAAGCTCAATGACGTGTACATTGATTGAAATATTCAAATCCAAGAATCCATATTTTCATGGCTGCAACATTTGCATTCTAGACTTCTTGTGCATCAATTTTTATTAACACATTGGGCTCTCCACTAGCATTTAAAATAAAATTCTGTGGGTTTAAATAAAAAATGTCTTGCTGCACAGCATGAGTTGTGGCTCAGTAAGACTTACAGGGTAAACATTAACCAAACCTCAGTCTGTGTTGAATGGAAAAGATATCCGGCACAATATGTAGGTTCTACAGTAGTACAGTATTAAAGCTCAAACTCTGTGTGCTTATTCCTGCTTACATGAAAGGTGTCCTGCATATTTGTCTATATTTTATACCTCTTTACATTTTGCACCTGTGATGCAAGAAAATGAATGGGCATTTAATTTGGCCAGGGAAAGTACAACAACTTTACATTACCAACATTTATTGAATGCAACATGTTGACAACAAATTGCCCAACTCAGGGGTCAATCCATGACATTCTAAGAGAAACTGACTTTAGTTGTGGCTAGTGGATGTGTTCTTGTCCATTTCTTCTTCAAGGCAACTCTGTACAGTATAAGACTGATTGCCTCCTCACCACTTTTTACACTCATGACAACACACACAGTCTACACAGAAGCATGCACATGTACACACTCAATAAAACACACATGCACACGGTTCAGTGGCATGTCGCTGTGCATGAGAGGGATCCCTAGGCAGAGCTCAGTCCGAGCAACTTCACTGCACCGCTTAATTGGTGTGTGTGTGTCTGTGTGTGTGTGCGTGCGTACATTTAACTCACTTGCATTTAACAGCCCAAACTAATGTATAATATTATATGCTAAAAAGGTATAGGTGTGACACAGAAATAAATAGACCAAAATCTCCATAAGAGATTATGAATGATAGTGTTTTGTGCTCATTGCAACAGAGTTGCGCACAGTCATAGAGGTGTTGGTTAAAAGTTCTCCGGACGAGGCACATCTGCATTCCCTGAACAAAGGAAACTCTGACGCACAGATGGTTTAGCTTAAGCTAAAGATAAGATCGTTAAGATATAGCGATAGTTAAGGTCACAGTGGCCTCGAGAAAAGTTCATTGTAAAACAACAAGTAGAATCAGGAACAGAATGTACCGCTCGTGTGAGCAGAAGAAGAAGCAACACAGCACAGTGGCCTCCACCTTGGCGTGTGTTGTGAGAAGATATAGTAGGTATAAGAGTTTAGGGAAAGGATAGAACGGGGTTCACTTAGCGGAAGAGATGGGTGGACCGGCTCTGACTATTTGTCTGTTGCTAGGGAAACTTAGTCTCTGCTTTGTGATCCCACAGATCTATGTCTGTAACTCTCACGCTTGACTAATTAAAACTTACTCATTCAAAATAGTACTATCGTCTCATTTATTCTTGTGTAGGATCGGTGTAAAACCAATTTCAGAATACGTGGGGAAGAATACTCGGAGTCACGTTTTTGGTACCCTTTTTAGGTACACACAGAGGATTTCCCTAACACTAACCTTACCTTTCTCTAAACAGTGCTTCAAATTCTGGCAGAAAATGAACAAATCTGTCAGTCATGTGCTAATTTGTGCTCTGTGGGAACTCTGAGTCTTCAGCCTGTCAGTCTAACAGTTTATATTTTCCTAAAATTACTTGACAACCATGAAACAATACAGCCAAATGCTGAGGGGACCTGAACCTATTAATCACACACACAATGTCTCCATCCTCACATTCTCTAACTCACTCAC
This sequence comes from Zingel zingel, assembly GCA_023566125.1. Classification (NCBI taxonomy): domain Eukaryota; kingdom Metazoa; phylum Chordata; class Actinopteri; order Perciformes; family Percidae; genus Zingel; species Zingel zingel. Next base: position 11,154,019 of record CM042324.1, read on the forward strand.
TCACTCACTCACTCACTCACTCACTCACACACACACACACACACACACACACACACACACACACACACACACACACACACACACACACACACACACACACACACACACACACACACTCACACACACACACACACACGTTTGTTTCACTGTCTTTGTGGGGACCTGTCATTGACATAATGCATTCCCTAGCCCCTTACCCTAACCATAACCATCACAACTAAATGCCTAACCTTAACCCTTAACCTCACCCTTACCATAACCTAATTCTAACCCTAATACTTAAACCAAGTCTTAACTCTCAAACAGCCCTTTAACCTTGTGGGGTCCACCATTGTACACTGTATTCCCAGGTTTTTGGACCCCACGAATATAGTAAAACAAGCACACACACACACACACACACACACGCGCGCGCGCGCGCGCACACACACACACACACACACACACACACACACACACACACATTCAAGACTGAGGGCAGCGTTTTCGATGTATGCACAGCTAATGTAGCAGTAACAGCTACTTATTGGATGAAATATGGCTGACATGGAGGGTGGACGGAAACAAAAGGCTATGTGTAAGAGGGGCCTGGGAGAGAAGCCTTCAAAATATCTTATTTCTGAGCTTAAATAGTGTAAATGTTAGTATGTAAAGTTCTGCATTCAATGCATTTTTGGTGTCTTTTTTTATTTCACACATTTCAGCCAAAACAACTTGCACTTATGTTGCAAACTGAAGGAATTATAAAAACATGTACAATATGACAACACTTTTTATAACACCTGTAGACTAATTCGAAGAACAATCAATGAACAGAAACGCATAAGTCCTATTTAAGTCCTATTTAAAATGAAAAACAAACATCTCTGCTTCTCTATACTCCAAAATTCATGGCACAAAATTAATCTATCTCTGGCCTGCATTGTGTTTCCAGTCAATCGCAAAATGTCCGGCAGCACTTGAAGGCAGCATTGACTCGCAGTAGCTCGGCTACTATGTTTACTTCACTGTTGCGGTGCAACGAAAGTCTGTCCTACTGATAGAAAAGTAGCTAGTTAGCTAAATTAACCTTAAAACGAGAAAAACCTAGACATTACAGGACAATTTTAGAATAATTAGTACTTTAAGTTGCAGTCGCTTTATCTTCCTCAATGAGCAGGTGAGCAACTGGTGGCTTAACATTAACTAGCTACGCTAATGAATGATTACAATGTAGCTATTATGCAACTTTAGCTAACGTTATCTGCTAATTTAAGCTAGCACTTATCTAGCTATGACACTTCACTAGCTAGCTAGCTACCCTTGGTAAATGAAAAATATGATATTGTCATTGACTAAATTAAATACTTAAATACAAAAAAGTAGACCTAAACGCCTGAAAAATTACTAAAGCATAACGTTACTGTACAATATGAGGTCACTATATACGCTAGAGTGCCACATATAAACCTTAAAGCCATCTAGAAACGTTAGGATTTTATAATCCATGCTATTTAATTCACAAACAATAATATGATTTCACTGCTGCAATTTGATGTCCAGTTTAGAGTGTTTGGGGAAATCCTCCACCAGTTCACAGAAACAGGTGAGCCCTAAAGAATAAAGTCAACTGTGTTCTGTTTTATTACAACACTCTAGTTTTTTATCAATCATATGTTTTTTTATGGATTACATTGCTGATGTTGATGTTCATGCTTGTGCATTGCTACTCTGCATGTCCCAATAAACATTCTATGAATATTACAATCATTTTTTACCTCTCGACCTGGACGTAGTTGACAGCAGAAGTCCCCTCTGCTAATGCTGAGACAAACAAACCCAGTGGTAAGAAATAATTCCCATTTCATATCGGTGTACAACCATCACTTTCAGACTTATTTCCTTTTGTAAAGACTGAAATGAGACATACAATTTCACGTGAGTTCCACTTGCGCTTATGCTGCTCACCAGCCTTTTATGGCAATCTTATATTCTTATTATGTTCTAGACCAAGTTTGGGAAAAGACAGTCATCAGGGACATTAAACCTCGGTAAGAAAAGTCCCATCTTAGCAAGTATACATTTCTGTCATAACACACCATACTCATCCAGTATTTTTATTTTTTTCATTTACTTTTTGCATCCAGCAGGAGTCTTCCTGCCCGGGCACCGCCTCGTTCTGTGAAGGTGGGTATCCTGAGATAGACTACACAAAGACTGGATTGACGGAAACATGTTTTGCTTCACTACTGTAATTACATTTCTTTTTTTCTTTCTTAAGGTTTCTTGCCAGGAGACTCAAAAGTTTGGGTTTCCATGTGGGGATGTGCTGGATGAAGACGGTATGTGGTGTTGGACTTTCTGAGATTGAGGGAAAATTCATCTCATCAGTACTTTTTCACATAATGTTTAACAATTATGCAAGGAGAAGTCTGTCCCTGAACATGCAGGGATAACAATTGCTCAATCGAAGGTAGCATAAAAAGACCAGACTGCAATGCAACTCCCAGATATGTTAACTAGAGCTTCATAATTAATGAAAAAATGTAATTTGCTCTTTTTCATTGCAATTGCTGTTGATCACTCGGCACAAGCATATGCATAAATGTGTACGTGCTTGCTTGGTAATTTTGTCAAAAGTAATTCTGGGAAATGTAGTAAGTCACAAGCAAAGCCTCTAACTGTGACAGAATAAGAAGAGACAGGCTGCGTACACCAAAAGTAAACTTTGCTGTCTGTGTCATTTTTCCTCATCATGTCTCCAGACTGTTACAGTAAGTTTAATGTTTTGTTGACAACATAATATCAATGAACAGTTTCAGCTTGTTATGTTGACACGATTCACATTAAATACTACTATCTGTTGTGCCCAAAACAATATTTAAAATCCATGCAGGGGTTTACTGGCTAATTTGAATGTCTTGGATGTCTATTGTTCTCCTGTAGACTGCTCACCAAAGGAATCCATCAGCATAACACCAAGGTCTGTACTCTGAATTCACATAGTAAGTGATCAGACTAATGAAATATCACCAACACACAGTTTTAAATCCTAAATGCGATTTAGGGTTGAGAAACACACACAGTCGACTGCAGTGCCTGATGAAGAGCTGAAAATGAAAGACCTGAGGAAGCCCCCAGACTCAATACTTATAGGTACGTTTATTGTGGAACAAAATGCAAAATAAGAAATGTAGCAAGAAAGAAACTGATGATAGTGTTAATGGTTGTCAGGAGGAACAACACATTCTCCTCCACCAGCTGAGCCTCTCCCCACACATGGGCCAAATGGAGAGGAAGAACAGTCCGAAGAAGAGGATGTTGGGGATGAGGAACGAAAGGCACCAGTGGAGCTGATATTGGAGGTGAAGTGACTGATCACCATCAATGATTCTACACTGCATGCTCTGCTGAGAGGATGGGCTAAACTAGTAACTTTTTGTTTTATTTCAGATGCCTAAAATCATTTTAATCCTTGGGTTTTAGTCAAAGATATATTTTTTACTAAACTTGGATATACTCAGTTGAGAGAAAATGAAATTGAAACCCAATTTAAAATGTGTGGTTTCAGTTCCTCAGAGCTGTGATGGACAGAGACTTCCAGCTGGCCAGCAAACTGTGTCAGATGAGTATGTATCCTGCATCCATCAAGTCTATGTCTGTCAGTCAATAAATCTGCCACCGGTGAAGCCAGCCAGTGATGCCTCTTCTCTCCTCGGTCCAGTTCTCATCTATGAACCAGACAATCCTGAGGCCTCTGAGTTCCTCCCGCTGATCCAGAAGAAGCTGTTGGAGGGTGAGAGTTCCTCTGTTTACACAAACACTTATGCTCCATATTCCAGAACACACCATGAGTTTGTGTCATGCCTTTTTCATTAGAGCAAGAGGCAGAGCAGAACACTGAGGAGGAGGAAGAAGAAGTAGATGCGGATAATGATGACTCGGATAACTCTGGGAGTGATGAGGAGTCATCTCAGAGCTCAGACTGCTCCTCTTCAGCTTGCTCCTCCTCCTCACCATCAGATGATAATGGTGATGATGATGATGAAGAAAAGCAAGTAGACAGACACAATCCGTGTCCTACTTCTCACATTTCTCGCTAAATCTATTGTACCAATACAACACGGGCAATGTTAGGCACTGTCACCAGATATCTCTGCTAATAGCATCTTGGAACATTTTATTTATTTTAATCTACAAAGCTACTTTGAACAGTCTATGCGCATTTTGTAGATGTTGTGACAATGATGCATTTTTTTCAAATTACACCTGCAAATAAAATATTTATTGTGGACAAAGCTGAGGCCCCTGTTAGCTGAAAACGTGAACTTATAAACATGCCATTAATAACAGCTGTGTTTGACTGCAGTTTTCTAATTCTAAGCCCTCATCATTTATAACTACACCTGTGCTTTACCTGCTATGACCTATAAGTCAAAATGTCTGCTGTGAGACAGGTCATCTTCACTTCTAAAACTGAAACGATTAGTTGATTAATAGATTAGTCGATCAACAGAAGAGGGAGAGAATCAATCTGCAACTATTTTGATAAATGATTATTTGCTTAGGTCATTTTTTTCAAGCAAAAATGCCAAACATTGGTTAAAGCTTCTCTGATATGAGGATTTGCTGCCTTTTTCTGTTTTTGTTGCATAAACAAAGCATTTTCCACTGTTTTTTGACATTTATAGACCAAACAATCAAGACAATATCCGTCAGATTAATTAATAATGAAAATAATCAGTTGCAGCCCTAATCTTGACTATAGTATCATACTGATAATGGCACCCATGTGAAATATTTGCAGGTCTTTTCTTTAGTAAACAAATGGAAAACAAAAATCACTTTGTAGAGATAAATATATTTTTACTGGAGTGTTAGTTAGTATATATAGTACATACAGTATGTATAGTTCCTAAAAGCTCAACTTAACAAGACAGTTTGTGACCCGGCCGCCATTTTTTTCCTGCTTAAAAACAGACCAAGCACCGGCCATAATTCCATGTGTCGCTCAGAGCCACGTCGTTTCATTGCTCATTGGTTGTAGGTCTATTTAATTGCGTCCAGAGTCATTTTGGTCTGTGCTGTTGGAAATTGTTAAATTAACTGAAAGATGAATTCGCATTTGCGAATTAGTCTGGCTATACCAGGCTAGGCCATACACTTAACACCCCTGAAATCATGAAAATAATTTTGAAGATGCAAATTGATGCTGAATGAAAAGAAAATAATATTTGTATTTCCCCTCTTAAAGCTGGTTTCATAAGGCAGAGCAAAATCTGTGCGTGTTCACGTGGGCAAGTGCTTCATACCCATACCGTCGTGATCAGAGCTGTAAATAAACAATTATATTTATACTTATACTTAATTTATACTTTAAGCATCATCATCCAGTTTTTATGGATGATGATGCTGACAATCAAGCATGTTTTTTCTGTGCTACTCTGCTCTGTGTGCACACTGAATCGTTACTTTAAAGGTTACACCGCCTCTCTTACACACTCAGCTATCAGCCAGTTATTATCACATGGCAGAGCTTATCTTTATGAGTCGTCTCTACGCGTGACTTGGGAAAAGAGAAAGTATGAGCGCCATCTGATAAAGGCTGTGTGTAATTTGCAGTGACTGAATGAACATAATGGCTGCTCTCTGTCCATTTGGTGAACCAGGACACAGGCATGAGGATGACAATAAGTCAACGCCCTCCAGGCTGGATTCACTTTGATGTCTCAGTGTTATTGTCCATGTCAAGGTTATAAAAAGGGTGCAGGTCAAAAATGGTGATGCATGCAGTGTAGTTGTCTCATGGTGGTGAATGTCTCAGCCAGCACTTGGATGGATGGATGGATGGATCATGGACTGTGCATGCTGCTCTCTCCATCACTTGGTGCTTTTGTAAGAAGCCCCCACAGGTTCATTGAAACATTATGAATGTATATCTGTTGTTACTAAAACCCATAAACCAACTTTGTCATCACAAGGTCAATTGCTAGGTAACCCCCTCAGAATACATTTGACATTCACGTCTCCATCCTGTGACACACACACACACACACTGAGGGGGTGGGTATACGTCACTGGTGCTTTTCCTTTTGCTTTTTAGGCTTCTTAAAGTGGATTGTGGCTGTCAGTAGCACTCAGGGAAGCTTCATTAGTCGTCAGAGGGAGGCAAGGCTGTGACTCATGCTTGCGTGAAGAGACCAATGGGCAGCCAGAGCCTGAGATATAAATAACGAATAAATATATTCTTGAGGTAGAAAGGGTCACTTGCGCGCCGCTGGATGGGATTTTATTAGTTCGCTCTGTTGGTATTCCGCCATCACTGGACTGTTCCTTGTCGTGTCTTTGGGTGGCAATTGTAACATCTAGTTATAGTTTCTCTGGACTAGACAACCTGTGCGCCTGTGAGTCGGTAAGATGCCTCCTCCGTTCATTCCAGCGGCGCTCTTGATATATTGATATATAGGCTTCATATATTTTTCATAGACACGGGTGATTGTAACGTCGGAGTTTTTCTGGGGGGTCGGTGGGGGGGAAATAGACTTAACAAAAAATATGTTATATTTCACCGTGTCGTTTGAAAGAAATGAGTCCCAGGTGAGTGACAGGAGGAATTCATTAGTTGTCCAGTCTGTCTGATGACATTGAGTTATGATGAGATGGGATGTGCTTGTACGAAGCGCAACTTAATTGAAATGTCGATTGCTCAATCAATACGTAACTGACGTAGGTTATTTATAGTTGCATCTTATCAATATTTACTTAACAAATCAGTCTGTTTAAAAGTAGGTGTGATTTTATCAATATGTCATGTATTAATTTATATTTTTTAGAATAGCACATGGCATCTAACTATGGCAGGCTGAATGAATCTGTTTTTAATCCTTTTTTTTATTCCTTAGAAATATCTCTCTAATATATAGCTATGAGTGCAGTGGATGATCACAGACATACAGCTCATACATTTTAATTGACTCGTGTCGCTCTGCCAAAGACTGATAGCTAAGGAAAATAATAATTTTGCTCTAACGTGCCATTAGAATGTATAATAACTAGGAATATATTTCTTATATGTGGCGCTCCCTGATAACTGAATGTTATCTTTAACATTTATCCTGATGTGCGTATTGCTTGTGCGTCGTGCGCAATTCTCTCCAAATTGCACGGCTTGGTTCATAGCCCAATATCTTTCGGGAATAACTCGTTCCTGGCGACGCACCGTGGATAACATGATTTTCTGATCAAATCCTGGTCCACCAATTAAATGGATTGTAGTTATTTAAAATATATATTTCAAATGTGAGTTGTCTAAGATGACCTGGTCACTCCTAACCCTAGACCGTTTTGTTTGCAGTTTAATTATTTCCCAGCTGGAGATCAGATAACAGAGGACTGATGGCCACGTCTGAACCGAGAGCTACTGGCGGGGACCAGGACCCCAACTCCGACAATTTAAGACCTCCGTCCACAAGTACGTCCTCCTCACCCTCCACTCCCTGTTAATAATATCGTAGTCCAGTGCCGATCCCCGAGGGTAAATTCTCGTTACGGCTGTCCCTCTCCGGAGCGTTTAGACTGTGCTTACAGAAACAGCCCACTGGAGCTGACCGGGACTTGGTGCCTTGCTCAAAGACACTTATGCATCCAGTGCGATCTATTGCCAACGCCCCCACCTCTCTCTGCCTCTGTCTGCCTCCCTGTCCCTCTCTCCCCTCCTCCTCTGTCTGATAAAAGCGAGTCTCGCCCGGGCCATTTGCTTTGTGGTCTCCGTCGTTAATCATTCCGGTTAAAAACAGAGCCATCACAGCTGCCTGTCGCTGTCTGGCGGATCAGCGGTGCGCACCGAGCAGTGGACCCGGCGCAGAAATAATGCACCATTAAAGCATTGGCTTTTTTAATGATCCAACATTTTTGAATAAAAACGCATGTTCCGATCGAATATATACCTGGTTTGAATATTTTCCCTATATTTTCTTGCATTAACGCCTTCGTTGTCTGGCGTTTAATCGTGCGTTTTGAAAACGTTTTGGACAAATTTTGCACACAAATAAAACCTTTTTTTTATTACTTAGGCCTATTATTTATTTTTGACGTAACTCATCTTATCGCGTTTATGTAGGCCCTCGGGGCTGTAAACTGCATATCTTAGTTGCGCATGGAGAAGGCTATTTTGCGGGGGTTGGGGGGGGGGGGGGGGGGGGGGGGGGGGTTATTAATAGCTGAACACATTTATGTAGGCCTACACATTAACCTATGGGTTAATTAGGGTAATTGTTTAAAGCCTTTGTCGCATGCCCAAATCGACTCTATGATAGTGCACTTGAGCAGCCATCTGCAGTGCAACGCGGGGAAAGGATGACCGCTTTCTGTCTTTGGCCAAAATGTAAAAGGAAATAGGCTGCAGTTCCTGAGGACCAGTGTATAATTTAATTTCCTATTTTCTCTTTTTTTTTCTCTTTATCGAATACAATAATTTTGTTGAATCTATTATTTGTGGCCTTTGGGTGTCAATAAATTACATCTAGACTACATGTCTACAAAAATGTAAGACTTATTCTAAATGTGAATTTGTCCCGAAAAAAAACCCTTTAAAAAGATGTTTGTTTTGTGAAAAGGTTTGTTTTGTCTGACTTGCTCGCACACTGCTGCTGGATGTTGCCATTATCTCTCTTCCACGCTCCATCTCACGCCTGGCGGCATGTAGTGTCTGTGCGTGCGTGCGTACGTGCGTGTGTGTGCTGTGTGTATGCCATGGCCTCAGCACCTCGAGCTGCTCTCTTTCTCTCAGAATGAAATTGCTTCAATGAATTTAAATACTTGTTTTTGTTATGAAAGTTTTCCATCAGGTGTATTCGCCGCCTCGCTGTATAGCTCTGCTGCCGCGCGCTCTGCATTTTATTCCCTCTGGCTTCTGCTCCATCTCTGCTCACGCATGTCCACGCTCGGGTTTATGTGTAGCTGTGAGTATGTATGCATGAGACGCACTATAGCCTACTATAAGTTTCTGCATCAAGCCGGCTATAGACTTTCCGGCCACAGACATCACCAGCTCGCTCCAGTCACATACTGTGTTTCACTCAATTAATCCCTGCCCTCCTCCGTGAACTCATTTCACGGGCGTTAATTCCACTCCGCCCCTTGGCTGGGTGTGTGAGCCGGCGTGGATGTGCCGTGCGGGCCACTGGCGGTGCCTATTGATTGAACCTAAATCGGAAATGTTATAAGACTCATCCCCCGATGATCAGTGGGTGCTGTGGTAAATAACAAAGTGGATAAATCATCGGCCAAACAAAGACCATTTTGAGCCAAATGACTCCGAAACAAATTCTTTGATGCTTTAAAACGCATGAAAATACCAAAACACCCTGAGTGTTCAGAGTCACACACCCGGCCAAGAGCCGTGCGCATCACGCAGCTTCCACTGTGCTCACTGTGCTCCACCAGCTTTATATCCATAATCCGCTCATCCACGTTGTCTCCGCGGCCTGCACACCAGAAACTCAAACGCTCATTCTGTTTTAGCCTACGAATATGCGTGGATGCACGGATGTACACGGAAACTGGGGATGAAGATTTGTGGTAAGTTTTTTTGGCCACATAAACCGTTCCACGTTAACTCCTTTTATATGTTATTCACATTTTTGACATCTTAGAAAAATGCAATTTTGGAAGGACCAGATTTTTAGGCGTATGAATGTATGGTAATATGTCTCCATAATATTCCATTAGAATGCATTTTGCCTCTATTCAAAATGTCATCATGACTGTTATTCTTTAAAAAAAAACTCGTTTGGAGGCCTAAAATAGGCCATGGTAAAGGCTGTTAGAGCAGGGCCATCCACGACTGTCACAGAGTGTTTCCATCTTCTAAAGGTCAGTGGACATTAGCCTGTAGGTCTTATGATGAGAGCCCCAGATCACCCACCGACCGCCTCTGACCCCCCCCATGTCTTTTCCATTTCACCACCAAGACAAAAATCCCCGAGACAGGCCTGGAAATATAGCCTATGGTATAAAGCCCAGAAAGACCCTCAGAATAACCTGTAAATAAAGACGTATTTTCATTTTCCATTCATATCATTCCTTGCAGCAAATAATACATTTGTTTTCTTTAAAATCCTACTGACAATCACATTGATGGCCTATACAGTGGAGAATGTGACGTTAAGGGAATGTCTGTTTATTTCTCCATCATGTGAAGGAATTTGTTTTAAAAAAAATATATGGATATGTTTTTCTTGCAGCTTTACAAAGGGGAATGCATATCATGTAGACATGGAACAGGATATAATTGGCCTTTGTGTTATGGCATAAATCAATTAAGACCAAAGGATCGAATAAGCTACGTATGGTATCGCCAACGTTTGGTATTTCTGAGAATGAGAAAACGACCAATATATTTTTGATTGGTCGAAATTACATTTTAATGGACTGAAATGGAAATTGAATGGGGATATTTCTATGTGGAGGCTTAAGCAGTTAGAGGGTCTCAAATATTGATTTCGAAAATGTCATATAGGATTTAATGAGTAAGATTTTATTGAGTTGCCATTGAAAAATATTAATTTTATAGGCTTACAGATAACAACTGTGTGTGACTTCCATGTGTTTTGTGCACAATTAGTCCCACCCGTAACCACATTATCCTGCCGATATAAAGGCCCAGATGCAGAAAAAGGATCAATCATAGAGCATCCTTCATTAACCCCTCTTTATAGGGTGTGCGTTTATTGGCTGTATGGGTCCTCACCTCGGGCTGTCCTGTCCTGCCCTGCCCTCTGAGCCGATCAGTCTGTGGACTGGGTGTTTTCTCACCGGGGTGTGGTTGTGATGTCACAGGGTGGGGCGGGCACGCGGGCGACCACCCACACACACAGACACGGGTGGTTCCTCTTCCTGTGTGTGTACATATATGGCCTACCAGAAAATCCTCACATTTCTCAGGGCATTAGGAGCTGACTTTAGACAACGCAGAATTTGTTTTGGTTTTTTCAAAAGCTGCCTTACCACTATATATTTATAAACTAAATAACACGGAATATTTGGACATTCATTATTCGTCTTTCTTGCATTTAAAAAAATAAATAATTTCTTTGTGTGGAATGGAGGTGTTTGGTGATAACTCCTGTCCTCCGTCGTGTAACACCCTAGGGTTCCTGCAGAAGAACAACAGCCTGGATGAGAAGGGGAGGCTCGCGGGCCAGAAGAACTTGCTGTCGTGCGATAACAGTGACAGGGACGCGCGCTTCCGCCTCACCGAGACCGACTTCTCCAATCTGTTCGCCAGAGGTGAGAGCTACATAAGCGCTATTTCAGCTTGACGTAGGCCTATCTAAACAAATAAGCTATTTCTCAATTTTGTGTGCTTCACTGGAGCTGTACGCTATGGTCACATTAGTCATAGGCCCATTACTTCAAACTAAAGTGACTTTGTCGAGGCGGCCTACGACCAGAAAAGCACATCTTTGTTGTTACATTTGTTGTTCTCTTTTTGCTACAATATTGTCTTCTTACACCCAATGAAAGTCAACTTTCTAGAGGACGACGACTGAAGTTAGAGGCATATTAATAATTAGGAAAATATCTAGAAAAAGAACCAGAGGCTGATGGTTGGCTATTAGTGTCAAGTTACTCAAAATTATAACAGTAACACATAGGCTACACCACTTTTTGAAAAAAATATTTGTACTTTTTGTAAGGTGTTCTCACCACAGCAATTATAGTCTACCTGTTGAGACCTGGAATCAATGCACTTCTCATCTTAAATCCCGTTAGACAAAATGTATGACCAAACATGGAGTAGTTACTGATGATATTAGCCTGTAAGCCTATAGCCTATTATAAATAGCCTATTACATTATTAAACACAGGTCACTAACAGATAAATTGTATGAAATACACAATCAAATTTGGACTTAAAATAATAACTATGTGCCCAAAGCTTTCTAAAGGTTACTATATTAAATGTCTGTGGTAAACATGCTCAGTCTAAAAGGAACAAAAGTATAAAGCACCCAGGCCAAATTTCCACCACGTTTCTCCTCACCTCTTAGACTTGCTGCCAGCCAAAAATGGAGAGGAGCCTACCATTCAGTTTTTGTTGGAGATTGTGGACATCCTCACCAACTATGTCAAGAAGACTTTCGACCGCTCCACTAAGGTGCTGGACTTTCACCACCCCCACCAGCTCCTGGAGGGCATGGAGGGCTTCAACCTGGAGCTGTCCGACCAGCCCGAATCCCTGGAGCAGATCCTGGTGGACTGCAGGGACACGCTCAAATATGGTGTCCGGACAGGTAGGCTAGGACACCTTCAAGGTTGAGCTATAGAGTTGTATCTGAGGGGAAAAAGGGAGGGGGGGGGATTGAATTATTCATATGCTGGCGTAGGTTATTTAGCAAAAGGACACTGAATGTGTGAATATAAAAAGCAATTAACTTCTACTCTATCAATTCAAAAATGGTGTTTTCATCTGCAGAGCAACATATAGTCATATATGTCATTATACAAAGAAAAATATAATACTAGAATTTTACAGTAATTTTATGATATAGTTAAAAAAAAACACTTGTCCATTTTATAACTTTTATGTAAATTGGTGAATTCAACACAAACCATTAGAGAAGACGCTGTTTGCTAGATAGTGTACGGCCTATTACGATGAATGCCTTATTTATTGTCCCCCTGGTAATTCACTTGACATCCTCCCTTTCTTTCCCCTCAACTTATTAAAGCAAGTGTCGCCTGAGGGGATCCTAACACGGGCTGTTTCAAGCTGTTAAAAACGACAACGCTCAAACTGTCCCTTAGGTTTTATATATCACGCAGGGTCTACTGTGCCTACAACTCAACACCACGTTTCAGTTGCAGACATGGTGGGGGTTTTTGTGCTCAATGTTGTGAAGTCGGACTTGAGGAGCTGTCCGCGGTGCTGAAATATAAAGCAGCTCTTTCCTCTCGCTGTTAAGCAGCACTGCCATTGATTTTGGATTTATTTTCCCTATTTAGGATTTTTATTCAGAAGTAAGTTAATGTGACTCACATATTTATTAGGCTATATGAGCCATACAGCACCACCACCACAAGGTACTTATATCCATGACTGCATTTAGGCTCCAGGCCTATTGATGGTGACTGTGTGCGCAAGGACCTTAGAGTCTAAATGGCTGTCATATAGCCTTGTTAACAATGTAATTATATACATTGAAAAGTGCTATGTCAGATCCCTTAGGTTTCATGGCTGACCAGGGGAATACAAAATGATAACTGACCAATGACTGTGAACATTGAAATGAAGAATTGTTTCATGTGTCTTTTATTTTTATTTATTTATTTTCACAATCAGATGTAGGCAGTCAGCTTTAGCCTGCAGGACACTGAAGTCATATGTCTTCATAAAGCTAATGTACTCAGGACAAGGAAGATTAGCGGCTGTCTTATTGCTTTCTCTTTATATAAAGCATGATTCCCTCATAAAGGCAGTGAAGCGCAGTTAATAGGCAAGTCATTAAGACAGTTATATTAAGATTGTTATATTTTTATGTTTAGGTCACCCACGATTCTTTAACCAGCTGTCCTCTGGTCTGGATATCATCGGTCTGGCCGGAGAGTGGCTCACCTCCACTGCTAACACCAACATGTAAGTCATACAATATGCTGCTCTCTTTGCTTGCATGCTTGTGCATGACCATGCTATTATCTAATCAGGGAAATACCTCTATATGTCATGACAGGACAACCAAGTTTTCCAGTTTGTAGGCCACTGGAAACAGCCCCCAGTCATTATCATATAGTCATGGTGGAAGTGCTTATTTTGTCCTCCTCAGCTCACTCCACAAATGGTCACAACATCCTCTGAGGGCAGTTATATAAAGTGTTTGGTTTGTCTTGTTGAGACTGTGTATTGACAGACGGTAGGCTTCCACTGTGCTGTATTGTATATTGGAGGCAGCCCAGCCCCAGGGGTGGTTAGATTGCATATTGATCTCAGGTCACAGTTACATGGTGGCCCAGTCTAATAGAGGGCATGAAGCACATCAACATCACACACTCTCGACACATACACAAACGCACAAACTCTCACACACACACATGCTGTAAATAAGCTATAACTCTGTGTTATGATCACTGGAATAGAATGGGGAACATCACATGAATACTACTGTACAATATCAGAATATTGAATACAGACACATGCACACAGAGCTACACACATAGACAAGCACATTTTGGTAGCGCCTGATTTTTATACCTCTGTCAATTCATTTTCACTGGAGGGATTGATTTATTCATGAGAGTAGATATGAATTCCTCCAAAATAAGAAATAACAGCCCCATACACTTTGGAATTCTACGAAATATATTTTGTTTCTTATTTACGGCCATATTTACAGTATTAAGACTGACGTTAAGGGCTAACCAGAGAAGAAAATGTACAGCACTCTTATGTAGGGCTGAAACTAACGATTATTGTCCTCATCATTTAATCTTTTAAAATGTTTCTCAATTAATTGGTCAATCATTCGGTTTATAAAATGTTTTAAAATTGTTTTAAAACTGACCATCATTCTTGACCGAAAAGCCTATGATGACATCATGAAATGTATTGTTTTGTCTGACCAGCAGTCTAAAACCTACAAATCCTCAATTTACTTTAACATAAAACAAAGGAAAGCAGCAAATCCTCAGAAGCTGCAACTAAAAATCTATCAATGAATCTATCGATCAACTAATTGTTTCATGTCTACTCTTCTCTATGAGAGAGACTTATCAGGGTTTGACATGAAAACAACAACAGTAAGCATGACAATTACAGCAAGACGACTGACTAAAAATTCGAACAGCATTTAAAAACAGTTTTTCAAAGCAGAACCAGTCACTTAAATATCTACGTATAACAAATCTGCAAGAGATTTCCTTGGTGACATGATGTAGAGACATGTAGTGTCATCGTACACACTGACATATCGCTGCAGAGACAGCAGCACCTGTACTGTGCATTAAAACCACACAAGATAAGTAGTGGGCAGAGTACACCACTCATACACACAAACTGAGCATTCAATATCCTCTAACTGTTGTGGCCTTTATCCTTCCTCCTAGACTGGCTGCTAAAGAAACGATCAATCTAAGGATAATAAACCAAATGCTAAAGCAAAATTGAGACACTTAATTTATCCCATTTCTCAAAACATTAGCTTAGGAAACCACCCCCTCTTAGGAAAAACTTTCCCATCTCATCTCCTGCTTGGAAGAATGCCCCAAGAGACAGAGCCAATGAATTCACACTCTGGCGCACACTTTTATAATGACACACACACACACACACACACACACACACACACACACACACACACACACACACACACACACACACACACACACACACACACACACACACACACACACACACACACCAGCTATGGCTGTCCCAGATACAGCAGCTAGGGTTTCCAGTCCATTGACTGCAGGCTCATTGTGAGCTGGTCTTAGCAGATAGGCCAGCTGGGCCCCACATTGACACACAATGTCCTCCGGCTGCACAGAAAACCCTGTCACACTGGGGAAACTGGCTGCTGCAGCTCCCTGTGGAGTGCTCATTCCGGCTCTATTGTCCCTGTGGGTACAAACTGACTCAGTGCTCCTTTGAGGGTCTGAGAGGAGAGTGTGGTTGGGGGTCAGAGGGTTAGTCACATAGAGACGCACACACGCACACACACACGCACGCACACGCACACACACACACACACACACGCACACACGTGCACACACACACACACACACGCACACACACACGCACGCACACGCACACACACACACACACACACGCACACACGTGCACACACACACACACACACACACACACATTCAAACAGAATCATACACATTGAGTGCCCTTGATGACGATAATAAGGGCATTTAGGGGCTGTCCCTGGAGACAGGCAGGTGAATGAGTGGTAATTTTCACCCTGAAAAGACCAATGATTGGCTCTGATTGTGATAATGATCACCATTATTGTCATTACAGCGTGAAATGACTCACAGAGAGAAGGATATTTTAAAAAGGTGCACTGGTTTTGTACCTTTTCTGCTGTGGATACATTGTAAGAAGAAATGAAAGTGGTACATCCAGGATATAAGGTGTTTTGCGTTCCTTAAATGAACCCATCATTTCAATATATCAAAGGACACCATATTTTCTTATGGCTTCTTAAGTAGGCCAGTGACAGGCTGCAAAATGTGACATTTTGTCTTCTTTGTGATTTTATCCATTGCTGTCGCTGTTCATAGTTGAAGCCCAGCAGTCACGAGCTGATCTGGTGTATTGACCAGAAGCTAATGTTCCAATCAACTCCATCCCGTGGGTGAGCCCTCACCAGGGATTATTAACAAGAAACATGTCTTTTTCTTCTCTATTTCTTCATTCTTTTAATTCGATTTCCGACTATCCTCGATCATAGCATTCACTCTCTTTTCTTTTCTCCCTTATTCTCTGCCCCTTCTTTCCGCCTTGTTTGTTCTGTACGCTTTCCTTTCTATGCCTCCATATCATCCCCTCCTCTTCCTTTGTTGTCCTCACAGTTTGCTTCAGTGCATTGTTTCCCTACAGCTCTCTCTGCTCACAGCCTTCATCTTTCCTCTCTAACCAAGCTACGAAATTGCTTCAGTCCTCGTTTAGATATATACTTGTGAACAAAACGGAGAAAAATCGAAGATTATTAGATTATTATTAGATAGATTATTGTTGTTTTAGATAGTAATGGTGGTGGTGTCTGATGGGGGTGCAGGAGTGTTGTGTAACTGGCCTTATTAAAAGCAGGGTAGACAGGGATCAGTCCTAAGGGTGCGTGTGGGAGGCGGTGAGATGGCCTGTCAGTTAGCAAAGAGAGCAAAAGCTCAGGCCTCAATGTAAGAGTTGGTTTTCTGTGACACACATTTAAGGCACTTTAGCTTCTTCAGGAGTGTTGCTCTTTTGTTGTCCATGCAGCTATGAGTCATTTTATCTTTTGTTAGCTGACAGAGGTCCGAAACATTTTTTAAAAAGCTTCCTTTCCGTCTCTCAACTCTCTAACAATTGTGAATATTATTTTGTTTTTTTTTAATCTTTTCTTTTTCTTTATTTTAATGAAAGAATGAAATTAACAATTATAGTGTCTTCCTCAATTTCTGAATTTTAGGGTCAACAGAGGCTGTTATCTGTTTAAAACACTCTCCCTACCAGTCTTTCTTTCTTTCTTTCCATCTCTCTCTCACACACACACACACACACACACACACACACACACACACATTCACATTCACGTCCTCTCAGCCATCAAATCAGCCCCATTCAGAGTCACCGCTGAGATTGGCAGGATTGACAGATAGCCATCAGAGCTTTGTGGGCTTTAATTAAACTACTGAGTGATTTCAGAAAGCCTTTGAATTTGAATGTTTGCTGCCTGACTCCTATCAGACACTTTTTAATTAGCCCAGTCAGCACAAGCTCCAGTTTGTGCTCTGTGTAAGGCTAATGAAAAACCAATGAGTTTGAGTGTGTGTGTGTGTGTGTGTGTGTGTGTGTGTGTGTGTGTGTGTGTGTGTGTGTGTGTGTGTGTGTGTGTGTGTGTGTGTGTGTGTGTGTGTGTTGGCGTGTCTGTATTTAGGCTTTCTTATCTGCAAGTGTGTGTATGCATAAGAATCTTCTTTGATTCTCTTTGCGTGCTATATTCATAAATCTTGTGATGTGATTGACAGGTTCACCTATGAGATCGCTCCAGTGTTTGTGTTGATGGAACAGCTGACTCTGAAGAAAATGAGAGAGATGATTGGTTGGGCCGGTGGAGAAGGAGATGGACTCTTTTCACCAGGTTGGTCTATAAATAACAGATTGAGTGTGTGTTATTGTGTGTTGAATCAGTATAATGAGTACAGTTACCATGCTGCTGTTCAAGGTGCTGATGTGTCTGTCTCTCTTCAACAGGGGGCGCTATCTCCAACATGTACAGTGTGATGATGGCACGTTACAAGTATTTCCCCGAGGTCAAGACCAAGGGCATGTCTGCGGCTCCTCGCCTTGTCCTCTTCACATCTGAACACGTACGTGACACACATACACACACGCACGCACACACGCACGCACACACGCACACACACACACACACACACACACACACACACTCCATTTTAGGTATTCTAATAAAGCAGGCGCTATGCATCACTGGCTGAAGATTGAAGCCACTGAAGAAGTCCGGTAATAATCAGTCTATTTGAATCAAGGCAATGGCTATTTTTATGGATTCTTTTAGCTTCTATTGCATTTACTTTTGTCTATAAAGAATTGCTGACAACATGACAGAACGCAAACCAAACCTTCAAGTTGCAGTTACCTCAGAAAATCTCCACTTCATTGTTTCACACTATTATTTAAATGAAAGATGAATTATATATTTAATGTGTGTCCCTACAGAGCCACTACTCCATAAAGAAGGCTGGAGCTGCTCTGGGTTTTGGCACTGATAATGTGATCCTGTTGAGCACAGATGAGAGGTGGGAAACTTGTTTTAGAATTTTAAAGCCACAATTAATGCAATAATTGTGTAAACTACTGTATGTGAACAATGTGATGAAAAGAGGAGACTACTCCATGGTTCTTGTATAACTTATTGTATGTAATGATAATATGATGCTCAACACTTTTTCAGGGGGAGAGTCATTCCTGCAGATCTGGAGGCCAAGATCATTGATGCTAAACAGAAGGTCAGTGTCATTGTTGCTTTTGCTTTGTTTCTCTCTTTAATTGTTCCTGCTCTTTAACCAACATGTTTGTGTGTTGATTCTGCAGGGTTATGTGCCATTGTTTGTGAATGCCACAGCTGGTTCGACAGTCTACGGTGCATTTGACCCCATCAATGAGATCGCTGACATCTGTGAGAAGTACAATTTGTGGCTCCATGTTGACGTGAGTAGTTGACACTGGAGCAGTTGCTGTAGTATTTTGATAGTAGTAGTTGTAATATACTGTATGTCCTTGCCCGCATACCCTTCTGTAAAAGTGCTATTTCCTCAGGGTGCGTGGGGTGGTGGACTACTGATGTCCAGGAAGCATCGCCATAAGCTTGCTGGAGTTGAGAGGTAAGTACGTGGGAACAGATGGGTTGCTCGTTATTGTTATTTAAAGAACATTTCCAGTGAAACTACCTCAGTACATTAAGACATATATTAAACTTTACAGGGCCAACTCTGTCACGTGGAACCCTCACAAGATGATGGGCGTGCCTCTCCAGTGCTCTGCAATCCTGGTCAGAGAGAAGGTACAGCACACACACACACACACACACACACACATAGTGCTGGCATGCCATGGGCATAAGAGGATAAAAGGTTAATAGTGTATGTACTGTACTTTATGTGTGTCTGTAGGGAATCCTGGCAGGCTGTAACTCCATGTGTGCTGGCTACCTGTTCCAACCAGACAAACAGTACGACGTCAATTATGACACAGGGGACAAAGCAATCCAGTGTGGCCGACACGTCGACATCTTTAAGTTCTGGCTCATGTGGAAGGCCAAGGTGCTTAATTAAGAATGTATTTAAGCCAAATTGTCATGGTCTTATCATAGCAGATGCTGAATAATACTTTATAATCTATGTTTTCTGTTATAATTAGTGCCTGACAGACTTTTCACTCCCCCGCAGGGCACCATAGGGTTTGAGCAGCACATTGACAAGTGTTTGGACCTATCTCAGTACCTGTACAACAAGATTAAGAACAGGGAGGGATATCAGATGGTGTTTGATGGAGTGGTAAGCTTCCCTAATGTTTTATTGTATCAAGGTTATCACTTAGGAAAATTCAATATTGTATCGTTTTAGGGTAATAAGCTATACTGGCATGAGACCATTTAGGGGGATAAACCAAAAAAAAATGAAAATCATATATTTATTTTACAAAAAGTTAATTAACACGTTAAAGCTTTGTTTGTAACTCTTCTCTGTCACATTATTTAGCTTGCTCTTTTTCCTCTACCTCCGTCTTTCTTCACTTTGTTTTGGTTTGTGTGTGTGTGAGAGAGTGTGAGTATATTAACTGTGTTTATTTCGGTCTGCAGCCCCAGCATACCAATGTTTGCTTCTGGTACATCCCACCCAGCCTGAGAAGCATGCCTGATGGCGAGGAGCGGCGAGAAAAACTCCACAGGGTAAGACCCTTGTCAATGACTTAACTTTTATTTCATCAACCTGCACATTACTGGTGGTCTGTGCCCATGGACTACAGATGGAAATTAGCTAATGCTACATCTGGTTCAATAAATGTATTGTACACAATGTCCCTATTAAATAAAAAATATATTTAAAAAAGTAAAAACATTAATTTCAAATACTTCCATGTATCAGCTTTCTTGTTTAGCCTACCTTTTTATTCATACAACCAATGAATGATGTCTTCATGAACACTATTTATTGCAGACTCCCGTTAGGAATGCAATTTGTCTCTAAGTTTTCTCTTTTCCTACCAGGTAGCGCCAAAAATCAAGGCCATGATGATGGAGTCAGGGACCACCATGGTGGGCTACCAGCCTCAGGGCAAAAATGTCAACTTCTTCCGCATGGTCGTCTCCAACCTTGCGGTCACCCAGTCTGACATCGACTTCCTCATCGATGAGATTGAGAGGCTCGGTCAAGATCTGTAGTCTCTCTCAGCCGTCGCTGCTCTAGTGGCTGGAGGGCGATCCTGCAGTCTTCTATCTATTGTATTTCCAAGGCAAATGCCAATGAGGGGAAACATTTACAGTGCTGCAGACAGAATAATGATAGGACATGTTTTAGGTTCTTTCTATCCAGTCTATCTTTGTCTGAAGCATTATGACACCTTTCTCCAACCAAAGGGAAGCTAGAAATGAGAGAGACTTTGAGTGTGATACTAGCTTGCCCACATGGTTCCTCCTCTATAAATATATAAGTATCTGAAGGCTCCACGTCCAACCAACATGTTCTAATGTATGTGTGCGCTGTGGATTCTTGTAATGTGTGCGTGTATGTGATCCAGTTTCTCGTTTAATGTAGTTTGTGTTTTAACGTCTGTATGTGTGTGCCTGAGTGTGTGTGTGTGGTCAAACGCTGAAAGGGAGAAAAGCACAGATGCAAATTAACAAACTATCATGAAATTATTCTGCTGTATCATACATTTGCTACGCAAAATTGAATCATTGGTGCTTTCCGCTGTACATATTATTCTCAGTGCACTGACTTATTTGTCCTAAACTAGTGTCCGTGCAGTGTGTGTGTGCGTGTGTGTGCAGGTGTGTGCAGGTGTGTGTGTGCAGGTGTGTATCCTGTCATGTATTTTAAGCTAGCACTGTGTTATAAATAAGCTTTTCATGACCTTATGTGCACACCATACCAAGCATGTTAAACTGAGGCATTTTGATCACCTCCAGCAACTGATCTACAATCTGTAATATTTTCCCTCATAGAACTTTAAGATAAAGATTTAAAATGGCTACTGCTGTCCCAAGTCTGTGACAACTTGTAAAACGCTGGCTCGTTGTTTTCATGCAATCATGTGATAATCATGTGTTTATAACATTGTTAAAATATTAAATATTAAGATTATATAATAACTCATATTTATTGCATTTCCACTGTTTTGCAGATTCAGGTATTTCATTGTAAATGTATCTTTATGTGTATTACATTGTAATACATTTGTAAATGTAATCACAGAGACTAGAGTAAAGTTTATTTATAGTGCTTTTGTCAGCCAAAGAAAGCGAATCGGGAACAGAGCAATCCATTGTCCTTCATATAGAACTTGTTATAGATTATAGGTGTTTGTAAAATGTTACCTATTGACCCTCGACTGCGATGCAATTTCTATGGTGTGTTTCTTCCTGTGATTGTTAGTCTTTTGGACCGAATGTTTTGAGATGACTGACTGGCCTTCTGATGAGATTAAGAATGAAGTTTATACAATCCTCGTCTTTTATTTTAGAGAATAGCACAAGGATGTGAGAATGTACTCTCTTGAGACCGGGAAGAAAGTATTGTTGTATCTGTCTGAATCCTAATGCATTTACTGTAATATAGTATATATTAATTGTAATACATATAACCTGTATTCTCAGTGTTATGGGAACTTAATGTGTGTCTTTGCACAATGATAACCTTTCTTTCTTCCATTGTAAATGGATGTATACTACGGCAGTATTATATAAGACTTATGTTAACAAAGTATTTATGGTATCTAGGGACCATATGTAAATGGCACAAGTGCATAAATCATATTTAAGGTAATCTGTGTGATATATGTGACCAATCTTTATGGTTTTTTGTTGTTTTGTTGTTGTTGACAAAGCCAGCTGTAAGGGAACGTTTCCCAGGAGGCACTTTAACAGAACCATACCATCTTGAAAAAAAATTAATAAAGTCTACTAAAGGGAAAATTAGTTTGACTTATTGAAACAAACACAGACACAAATCGTTGTGTCTGTGTGTTTTCTTTTTTTCTCTCCGGCTCCATAAACAAAAATTTCCTCTCGCTCACACACACACACACACACACACACACACACACACACACACACACACACACACACACACACACACACACACACACACTATTGCCTCTCTGCGTAATCATCCTCGAGGAGGCTTTGTTTGGCCCCCGGATGAGTGTTGGATTGGCTGTTCTTCAGCGTAAAACCCTCCTCTCCTATCAGCTCCTTCTCTCCTTTATTCTTTCCTTTCCTCCCCATCTCTTGCCTGTCTTCTCCCCTACATATTTACTTTTTTTCACTCGCATTTCCTACTCCCTTAATTCTCTATTTTTTCTTAATTGCCCCCCATACCTCCTCTCCTCTTGCCTTTATTCACCTACTAGTAAGATGTGATTAAGCCTTACTAGGCCAAAATGTCATAGATAAACAAAGGCACTTGTTACCTTTATATAGAGGGCAAACAAATATCAAAGAGGAGGGTGGTGGTGGAGTGAGGCTTGAGATCTACAGTGAAATCAGCAATGAGGATGCGACGTATTGCCACCGCCCTCTGGTGGTGGTGGTCTGTCTGCACAATCATGCTTCAAATGTGCAACATGAGGGGTTTTAAAACTTTCAAATAAAACCATATTAATAATATTAAAGATCAGCTGGATTTTTCAAAAGCTTTGCCCTCTACCCCATGTAGGCCAGGAAATGAAAGCTATATATTATTCACTGCTATTCAATACAATGACAATGTAGCAACAGGAATATTTTGTATGTATGTATGCACTGTAGGCCTACATATGTAGGGTATGCAGGTTTGTGTGTATGCATGAAATGAGATTACATGAGAGTAGATTAACTTCAACAATCTAGTACAACATGAATTATAACAAGAGTAAGCTTGGTTTTTCAACTATCCAGTTAGCAGGTTTATGTGTGTGAGTGTAAGAAAAATGTAGGCCTATGTAACACATAATGTAGGCCTACATGGAGTCCTACTGCTTTTGCAACTGAAGGGGTTTTGTCACTATGGCCAGTTTGTCAAACGCAGTCCCCAGCCCCCTAGGGCTTGGACCCCTAATGCCCAAAATGCTAGAGGTGATTTTTACAGTTTTAACAACTTCAGTTGAACAGTTTGCATGTTTGTTCTAATGTGGCATAATAGTAGTTTATATTTTAACTTATATCAATTACATAAATTATAGTAGTTTAAGTGGGGTGAATGGTTATAGGAGATCTGCAGTGTGTTCAAAAATAATTCTATCAAGATTTCTACATTATATGTTAAATATTCAAAACATGTCTGAAATAAATAGTTAATACCTGTGTTGGTTTCAAAGCTTTGTGTCGACTCTACACTTAATATAAATGAGCTCTTTGAATGAATTGCAAATTTCAAAAAGGCGTTATTTCCTGCCACGTAACGGCGCATGCGCATCACTCAGCTAACCATTTGGCTACGTGTACCCGGTGTGTGGAAGTGTTCAGGTATCGCATCTCTGCTGGGTAACAAGCTGCCATTAACACCTAAAACGCCTTAAAAGAGCGGAATCATGGGTGGTGCGCAGAGTATGGAGATACCGGGAGGAGGCTCCGAGGGCTACCACGTCCTCCGGGTGAGTTATTAGCTTCTACAGCTTGCTGTTAGTTGTTAGCTTAGCATCGGCTCAGACTCGGAGGATTCCCTGCTCTGTGTTGACGAGAGGCCGGGGATGACTGCTGGGGGCCTCCGTATGAAAAAGACATGTCAAAACATGTTGTGTGCGTTTGAGTTGTGTCAGAGTCACATATCGTGTCTCGTTATGTTTTCTGTTTATGCCTGCCTCTTATCTAGTGAAATATGCTCACTAGATGCTAACCACCACTGTTGGAGCTAGCAAAAGCTACAAAGCTGCACTGAATGACAGCTGCCAAGCTGGTTTTGTCAGTGCATCCGTTATCGAACACGCCCCTGTGCATAGTGATTCTTCTCCCTTGTTTTGCAAAATTTGGACTAAGACGGCTCTATTAGCAAGCTAACACTGGAGAGTTAATGTCTCATTAATGTCGTCCTATTCCAAGCATCCGAACTTAATGTATCAGGAACGTTAAGCGGTAACGTTAGCTAGATGCTCAACAGGACAACAGCACAGTTAAAGACCACAGGGACACCGGTCCCATCCTGCCGGGACAAAACCAATAATTATAACCGATTTGGCTGCATGTACGGTAATGGACATGGAGGTTACTACAATGGTAAGTTAGTTGTATGAATCTTAAATCATCCACGTTTGTTTTCCAAAAGTTGCTTACTTGGAAGCCACTGAAGACCCAGCAATCTTGTATGTTGGTTAGCTCAGGTACAACCTGTTTCTGCTGTATAGAGTATCTCGGATACTTTTATTTTCAAGAAATTGATTTAAATGCAGAAAGTGACAGTGTGCAGTCCAGCAGCAGCTCAGGTTTTCTCTCATTTCTGTGCAGGTTCAAGAGAACTCACCAGGACACCGCGCAGGACTGGAGCCTTTCTTTGACTTTATTGTCTCCATCAACAACACCAGACTGGTAAGGAAAGCCAGCAGCTGTATCTGGTAGGATCAAATAAGGGACTGTGTGTTTCATGGTTGCCCCTCTGCTCCTCATCCTCCACTTTTCTACAGAACAAGGACAATGACACATTGAAAGACTTGCTGAAAGCCAGTGTGGAGAAACCAGTTAAGATGCTAGTTTACTCCTCAAAGACCCTGGAGCTGCGGGAGTCAACAGTCACCCCCAGCAACCTGTGGGGGGGCCAGGGCTTGCTTGGCGTCTCCATTCGTTTCTGCAGCTTTGAGGGAGCCAATGAGAATGTTTGGCATGTGCTGGTAAGTAACCCCAAAGTCTAGTCCGTATTGTATTGTTTTATGTGGTACAATGGTAGTTTACTTATTCTCCCCCTCTATTTTTAACAGGAAGTGGAGCCTAATTCCCCAGCAGCCCTTGCTGGCTTGCGGCCGCACACTGACTACATCATTGGAGCCGACACTGTTATGAATGAGGTATTTTATCAGCACTTTAGATCCTTGCAACTGTCACTCCTGCACATTCTCCACCTGATAATGGTAATGGTAGTGATTGTGTGTCTCCTAATTTTATCCACTCTCTTTGACTTTATGCAGTCAGAGGACCTGTTCTCTCTGATAGAGAGCCATGAGGGGAAAGGCCTGAAGCTCTATGTGTACAACACAGACACAGATAACTGCAGAGAAGTGATCATCACACCTAACAGTGCCTGGGGAGGAGAGGGCAGGTAAATCAGACTTTTTGTTTCAAGTTATCAGTAGTATGTGACCAGGCCCGTATTAAGACAGCGTTGTGCCCCTGGGCACTATACCTCAAAGGCCCCCCACCCCCTCGTACACCACACCCCACACCCCCACCCCCTTTACCCATGCTGTCCTCCTGGCAAAAATATCAAACATAATCAAGGGGATTTCTCAAATGTAATTTACAAACTTATCCAACTACATACATGTAGGCATATGAGCAGTGAGCACTATATTCAAACTTTCTCAATTCCAAATTTCTATCAATTCAAAAAGCCAAAATCAATACTATGTATTGCAGCAATGTGGGTAGGTCAAAAATGTATTTTTCCGACTTTATTTCACGTGCCCTGAAAGCAACTCCTCTGGTCAAAAACTTTCAAAAGCATCAAGGGAAAGCTAAAACTGCTTTAGCATCACAGCTAACGACAATAAAATGACCTAAAATGAATAAGATATGGACAAAAGACTATCAATATTAGATCTAAGAATATGGATTTATTGCACAAAGTCCTCTGAAAGAAATAAGAGTTCTAGGAAAAGAAGCGCAGACTGTTGACCGGTCTTTTACTTCTCTGCATACTGAATAAACTCAGGAAGCGCTGGCCGTGCTATGGAACGTTGGGCGCAACCAAGTCTCACCCAGAGGTGGGGGGGGTTTGTCTGAAAAATGTTTTTCTTTGCTTGCCAATTACATTGAATTAAGAAAGCCAACCACTTATCATTTTTTATAACAGTTAATATTTTACATTCATCATTATGATAAAAAAATGTTTGGGGGGGGTAAACTGGCCACTTTTGATTATTGTTAAACCCCCCCCCCCCCCCCCCCCCCCCCCCCCCCCCTAAATGATACATGTGTGCGTACCTGTGGACCAACTCAACTCTGACAGATTATTGGTGAGGGGAGTGATGGTGGTCATGTAATATTGATTTATTGGATGTAAAACAATTTGCTTTGTAAACAATGATGCAGATTTACAGATGTTTTATGAGGAAAGAAATGCATTAAACACATTTGTTAGAGCTTAATGTGTTTTTGTTAGTAAACTGAATGTACATAAATTTTGTTTTGTTAACAAGACAACTCCACAGGGCACCTTTTTAAAAGGTGATGTCAATCTTGTGTTCCCAATTTGTTTTCACTGCCCCAAGTGGTCATAAAGGTGATTATTGCAGGTTTAAGAGTTGTTATTTTTGTAAGTCAACTTAGAACAACCTGCAGTTATGTCCATTTTGTCTATGCTCGTTGCCATTACGGGTCCATTTTTCTGTCACTATTCTTCATGCAGGTAGTTATTTAAGTTTATTCTTTGCATCTGGCACTATAACATGACATCTCCATTTCAATCCCGCCCGTGGAGTTCTCATTTCCCAACACACCGGGGGAAAAGGCCGTCAATATGCACACCGCCAGGTCTATTTGAATCGCTGAAAAACTCCGACATATGGACAGTCATTCAGTGCTCTGAAACCTGCAGGCTAATCTCAAAATGTTTGAATGAAAATCTTTAGGTTTGTCAGTTGGACTGTGAACTTTTTTTTTTTTATTTTTTTTTTTTTCTCCCTTTTCCAGCCTTGGGTGTGGGATTGGCTATGGATACCTCCACAGGATTCCCACTAGGCCTTTTGAGGAGGGGAAGAAGATCAGCTTCCCTGGACACTCTCCCAGTGAGCCCGTCAGTCCGCTGAAGGATGGATTCACTGAGGTCAGGACACACACACACACACACACACACACACACACACACACACACAAAATTGCCTCTACGCTGTTCAGCGTAAAACCCTCCTCTCCTATCGTGTGTGTGGTTCAATCTCTCTAAATGCAAGGACAGAGAGCAATGCTGCTCGTTACAGTCAGTAGCACGTTTGAATGAATGTGACCTTATCTGTTTGACAGCAATCTTTTATCATCTATTTTTTTCTCCCTTTCTTTTTAACATCTTCAGGTCCAGCTTTCAGCAGTGTCCCCTCCTCCTACTGCACCTGCTGTCCCAACTGGCCTTGAAGAAACACTGTCAGGCCTGTCGATCAGCACAGCTCCGCCCTCCATGCCCAGGGAGCTGCAGACAGGTATTTCTGTTCTTACTCCCTTTCTTTCACACACATTAATTTACTCCAGCAACAACCCATCCATTATGTTTATTATATGACAGGGCTATGATTGAAAAAAAAAAACTGTCACAGTCACTGTCTTTACTCCATAGATTTTAATGTGCTATTTGTGTCTTCCTCCCCTTCCAGGTTTGCCCACAGTTCCTCTGCTCCCCTCCTCCACCAGCCTCAGCCCCGCCCTCAGCCCACTCACTCCACTGAATCCTGCCACCACAGGCTTCAACCCCGCCACCACGCTACCAGGTGGGTGATTTCTCAAACGTACTCATTCAAAACACACGTCAGTGAGCTTTTCAACACCAAACATCTGGAAAATCCAGTGGGTGGCAGAGGCATTACGGCTCTTTGTCTACAGTTTTATATAGTTGTGTACACACCCTAACCCCTATTTTCCACCGGGCGCGTCTGCGCTGTGTTCCGGAGGCGCCACGACGCCCGCAATCAATCGCAGCCCTTCAAGTCAATGCTTGATATTCCGGACAGCCGGGCAGGAGGTAAAACAGCGAGAGTATCCAGTCAGTTTACCAAAAGACACCCCCAATATTGTTTATGTCTCCTCTACACCCCGGACACCGAGAGATTCATCTTGGAGTTGGGGAAAAACATAAGACATCATAGATCTTTCCAGGAAAGAGAATGCATGGAGTTAAATTACAGGAGTGCTTGGAGTGGAAGGTAGATACTAGCTAATAAACACATAATTGTTCTGTAAAGTACTTATAGAGACACTAAGTAGGGCAGCAAGACTCCTGAAAAGCTCCCGCTGTGGTATGGTGCGTGGCGGAGGACGGAACAAAATCGTGGCGCAGCACAGATGCGCCCAGTGGAGAATCAGGGTTACACAAAAAAAGAGACTGGTCTGCCTGATCTGCATCAGCCAATATCAAGTCTTATTGTGTTTACACTTTGTTGTTAAAAGGACAAGCCCCAACTATCAGTAAACAGTATTTATTGTTATATTTAAGCAGCTTCGACTCCCTGAACATAGCCAGTGTGTGAGTTCCTATCAAACTACTATCATAACAACAACCAACGCCTTTCAATGTGTTTATTCTGGTTATTGTTTATGTTGCTATAAACTGCCAACTGTCTGAATTCCCACCTCTTCTTCATTGGATCTTGTTCACATAAAATGTCCCAAGTCATGTGTGTCAATCCTTAAGAGATTTACTCTTCTCAAATGTACAAAGTTCTCTTTTTACCTACTTTGTTCCGAGTTTTGCCTTATTTTCTTTTCCGAAGTGGCTTCACTGCCGTAAAGGAGCATGAGTAGAATGTAAGTGCACTGGCACTTTTTAAATAGAGCTGCAAAGATGAATCGATTAGTTGTCAACAATGAAATGAATCGGCAACTATTTTGATAATGGATTCGGACATCTGTTTGAGTCAATTTTGTATGGGGGAAAAAAAAAGATTCTCTGACTCCAGCTTCTTTAATGTGAATATGTTCTAGTTTCTTCACTCCACTAAACTGAATATGTTTGAGTTGTGGACTAAACAAGACATTTGAGTCATCTTTGCTTTGAAAAATACTGGACATTTTTCACAATTTTCTGACTTTTCTGACCAGACAGCTATTCGATTAACCAAGAAAATAATCAACAGATAATGGACAATGAAAATAATTATTTGCAGCCTTCCTTTTTAAAAATGAATGAATAATGATAGCGCACCCTCATGGCATTGTGTGTGTGTGTGTGTGTGTGTGTGTGTGTGTGTGTGTGTGGTTGTAGGTCTGATGTCCCTCCCAGGTGGCTTACCTCCACTCCCCAACTTGCCTAACCTCAACCTGCCACTCCCAGACCTCAGTGCCGTGTCACTAGCAGGCACCTTACCAGTAGGAACTACAGGTAAATAAAGCACAGAAAACAAACTGAGACAAAGACAAATGTTTTCACTGGTATTTCTGAAGTTTTTTTGGAATTTGACTGTATTGTCCTGGAACTGTATATGTCTGTCTCTAAAGTAGCTGTATGAGACAAACTGGGTAACATGGTACATCCACCTCAGTATAAAGGTTCAGGTTTCCACGGGGTCTTAAAAAGTCTAAAATTTCAAAAAAATGTTAGGCCTTTTTAAAAAGTCTTAAATTCACTTAAGTATTGTGTTCTAGGTCTTTGATCATTTTAAACAGGTCTTCATTTTCCTACGTCCATGCAACGCTACCTCATTATGCTCATTTCTTTAAATTCTGTGGTGTTGTAGTCCTTTCTTTAGCTAATCCAAATATAATTTTGCTGTATTATGACTACAAATGAGACCAACATGCAACTTGCATTGCAGCCAATCAGCATTCGTGTTATTGGCGCGAGTCTCTTTCGGATTGTAGCACAAACCTAAAATGGATTTTATTCTTCATCTATGGGGAAGTCCAAGTTTAGCGATACTTGACTTGAAAAAAAACTGAATTTATGGCTTAGTTGATGTTGATGTTTATTTACACTCCTTATACTCTGAATATAGTAATACAGTCTGCATTCAGATGATATGCTCTGACAGGTTCATGGATTTATACAAAACTGAATAAATTGTGTTCGATCCCAGGTCAATTGGAGAGTATAGTTCTGTTGCCATACATGGCCAGGACATCAAGTCACATCTTACGAATATACTTCATATGCTTATGAATTCTGTGAGGATGTACAGGGTCCCTTTGTGTAAGCACAATCGTTAGAAACATTTGTTTATCCATCTGTCAGTTAAACTGATTAATGGGCCACTCTTGGAAGATGGACAGAAGGGTAGTGAGGCACTCCCATAACTGCAGGTCTTCTCCGACCGTGTGTTTGATGGTAATTTCTGTACTTAGGTTTGTTTTGAGATGTATGCCTTTGTATTTTTGCAGTTCTTTACAGAGTGGATGGCTTTGTGACTAATTTGCTTGTTTGTTTTTATCTCAGGCTGATGTTTGCATTTGTGTTCTTATTTTATGTGTTTTATTGTGATGATTGGTTTTGATGTAGCAATTCCCTTAAAAGAATACAGTGGTGCTCATAAGTGTATGAACCCATGCTAAAGTTGACTAAAAAGAGGAATAAAAAAATCTAATTTTGGAAATTGTTCTTAATGCCTTAAAAAAAAAAGAGGAAAAATCCAACCTTTAAGGACACCAATTTTCTTTGTGAATGAATAATGTATCGTAAATAAATAAATGTTCTTCCTTAAAATACAGGGGGCATAAGTAAGTACACCCCTATGTTAAATTCCCATAGAGGCAGGCAGATTTTTATTTTTAAAGGCCAGTTATTTCATGGATCAGGATACTATGTATCCTGATAAAGTTCCCTTGGCCTTTGGAATTAAAATAGCCACTCATCATCACATAGCCTTCACCATACCTAGAGATGGGCATTGGGTACTTTCCATAAGATCATCTCTCAATGCAAATCAAACCAGCTATTATGCTAACTGAAATACAACCATGCCAATCTCTAGGTATGGTGAAGGCTATGTGATGATGAGTGGCTATTTTAATTCCAAAGACCAAGGGAACTTTATCAGGATGCATAGTATCCTGGATCCATGAAATAACTGGCCTTTAAAATAAAACTCTGCCTGCCTCTATGGGAATTTAACATAGGGTTGTGTATACTTATGCCCCCTGTATTTTAAGGAAGAACATTTATTTATTTACGTTACATTATTCATTCACAAAGAAAATTGGTGTCCTTTTAAAGGTTGGATTTTTCCTTTTTTTTATTAAATTAAGGCATTAAGATCAATTTCCAAAAGATTATTTTTTTTTATTCCTCTTTTTAGTTAACTTCAGCATGGGTTCATAATCTTATAAGCACCACTGTACACTGTACCCTTGAAATGATCATGTGTACATCAATTACTCAGCCCGTGTTACCTTGGGGTTTTAAAGAAAAATTGTTTTTCTCGTATAGCTCCACAGGGAACGAAGAATCAAAAAAAAAAATCTTTGTTCACCGTGGAGGCATGCCAGAAAAACACATTTTTCCTTGGATGTGGATCTTTTTTTACCTACCTATTCAAGGAAACACGGGTTGAGTAATTGATCACTTTGAGGGTGAAGTATTCCTTTGATCCAAGACAATTTTTTTCCTATGAGACAACAAAGTAACTTTAACCTCTTAGTGAGAAAGCAAATAAGCATATATCCCAAAATCGCTTTAAGTACGAGTGTGCAGTGTGGTTGTGAGGTTAATTTTAAATATAAATTCTAGCAAAGAAAACCGCCATCAACACATCTCACACGTTTTTTCGTTTCTTTTTCTTCAGTCCCCCCTCTGGCCGCTCTCCCACACCTCAACCTGCCAGGTCTGGCCCCGTTACCCCCCCTACCCACCCTACCCATGCTTCCGTCCCAGCTGCCTCCTCTCCTCCCTCAGGGAATGGTCCCCCTCCTGCCCACCTCCATCCCCGCTCCCACAGCCTCGGTCACAGTCACAGCAGCGCCTATGGCCGAGCCCGCCGCCAACCCCACAGTCGCCACGGAAGCGGCCTCCACGAACGCCACGGAATCACCGGCCCCCACGGAAACAACACTAACGTCGTAACATGGGAAAGAAGATCCCACTTGCCATTAAACCAAAACACACACCCGGTTTCTCTCTCTTTCTCTCTCCCCCCCCCCCCCCCCCGGTTTGTCTTTCTTTCTCTGTGTTTTTCTATTTATTTGGCCAAGAGGGACAGGCAGACAGCTGCACCAGTTCAGACACAGAGGTCGGCATGCTGCAGGTATGGGTGAGGAAGCTTGTGAGGAGCGATGGAGAATTAATAGATATTTAGAATGGAGGATATTTGGAGGTCTTTATTACCAGATTGTCATGGAGCTTGTCAAAGCCACTGTATGAGGACGAGGTGTACTCTTCAGTTTGTAGTTTGCTTCGCTCTTCTGCTGTTACAACAAGGCAAAGAACTAGCTTAGGACTTTTCCCTTTCTGATCTGGCGAGCCTCTCTGTTTTACACTTATGTTTTTTTTTTTTTTTTTATATATATATATATATATATGTATAAACAGTGTATGGGGCTGAACGATGAATCAAATTGAGTGAATTCCTTATATTATAAATGACTCAGAATGGAACTAATGACACCTAACTGGAAGCTGAGCTCGCAGTCCAGTCCAGGTCATTAAACTGGTCGTACTGGAATAAACCAGGACAAAGATATTAGAAGTGGGCCTACAGGAGAAAAACATCCTTCACTGCTGCTTAAAACATAGGTTAAAGATAAAGGTAAATATGAATTAATGTTATAGATTTTTGGTCTTATCATCCAGCCCATATGTATGTAACCCTTTTAAGAGTTCATTAAACCCCTGAACAATAAGATTAATTTGATTGACATGTATACATTTTTGTTGAAATTTCTGTACGAGTGTCTCCACCCAATGAATGAATCTGCATTATTTTGTACCACCTTTTGTGTTTTGAAATGATTAGTCTTGTCCCTTTGTATGTCTCAGTTTATATCCAGAACAACAGTATCCATCTCTACTACACAGAGATGGTAAGCACCTGAAGGCCATGCCAGAGGGGACAGAAGTTTGCAGTTACAAGAAATACTGGGTAGGGTGTATGTGCTTGCTGCTGGGTGATCAGTAGGTAGGGTGAAACATGGGTGCAGGGGTATTAATTACAGTGTCTCCTCCTGGCATGGCCAAAGCAAATTGGTAGGCAGTGATGCAGTACAACCACAAGGTGTCACTGTAACAGAACTTGATGAAAACATCTACACTGTGCACAGTGTGAGCAATAAAGCCAAATTAATTTTACATGATGCCTCTGTGTCTTTAAACTGTGTTTGTTGCTAGTCTTTTACAGCCTCAGTCCCCTCGTACACAAACGACAAAAAAAAACAAGACAGTAAAATTGTAATGAGGGGAGTGAGAGTGCACACAGTAACGTCTGTCTATGAAAAGCCAAAAGGGTCTAATTCACCTGCTCAAGTGCCTGTCCTTAACACAGACTGAAAAAGGCAGGTTACACTGATCACTTCCAAATTACTGGTGATAAATGAACAAAAAGACAGATGGAAAAATAAATGGTAAATTCGAGGAATCAGAAATAGTAAAGAACAAATGAATAAATCAGATCAAATACAGAAAAAAAAGTTAGCAAAAGCCTGTATAACTTGTAAAGGCATCAATGGTTATATATGTTTCAAGTATGAGATTAACTGTGGTATGGGAGCAAATAATAGCTGTAATGTGAATTATATAAGCAATTAATTGTGAGATTCAATCACCACTGAATATTGAAATTTAAATGCCACTGAATTTATTGCAAACACTATATAGCTGAACTGGGATACCGGGTAGCCTTGATGTTCAAGATTGTATAGATCATGAATCTTGATGACAGTTCGAGGTATAATTTTTCAACAAATCCAGCACTGTAATACCTCTGACTACTGTGACAAACGGTGTCTGTGAAGTTGTGTATAAAGAATTTGTGTATATTCTCACACATACTGTAGATATCACCTTCCTGTGCTCCATCTTATATTAAACACTTCTAGTCACGATGCATAACCCGCCACAGAAAATCTGGATCACACTGCAGGAACTAAGACTTGTAAGGCAATTTTTATTGCATATGAATGACAAAGCCTAGTGTTGCAATCCCATCGCTAATGTAATCTGACACGTAGCTTGCCAACGTCTGTATTTGCATCTGTCTACACACGGCTCTCATTAATCACGTGGTATTTGTACTTGATGCTAGCACCCATTTTCTACTGTTCTTTTGTCACATAGAAGAGAATACAAAATTTAGACAGAAGGGGAGAGGTTTGTTTTATGCCTTACTGCACTCAAGTTGATAAAATTACAATTTATCAAACTGGACACACTTTACCTGTTCCATTGCACTTCATCACTTGCTCTCATGTGGGAGCAGTAAAGTGTGAGCAGGTACTTCCTGCAGTTTAATCTGCCTGTCATGTTACTGAAACTACATCACTGTTTGGGTTTTTTGTTCATCTAACGGCTCGCACATAAAAAAAAAAATTAAGACTTTCAATGCAGGCAAGAGTGCAGCGAGAAGATGAGACACCACAACTTGCTGTTAACTTCTCCCACTTGTTTTTTTATCTGACTTCTAGTCGCGGGCGTGCTTTTGCAGAGTTCAGGTTAGCTTGTATGTGAGAGGGGTTTTATAATGCCACACACAGGTACAGGTTGGTGTTTTATTTACAGGACAACAACATTTGGATATATCCACTTGCTTTCTAGCTGCAGTGAATCATGCTGCAACACAGCCAAACTGGAGCATGCCCAGTTCTACTGGCATGAACAGGTGTGGTCAATTCTCACTACACAGCATACTGGGACTTTGCTCCATATAATGTCTGTTGAACTTGTACATAAAGTAAACAAAAACCTCGTGTGTGTGTGTGTGTGTGTGTGTGTGTGTGTGTGTGTGTGTGTGTGTGAACGTGTTGTTCCTCTTAACACAGTTCAAGTATGCGAGGTGAAAACAATTTGCACGTTAAAAACTAAAAGCAACATTTATAGCAGCAAACTGAGAACAGCTTTCAGGAGGAGAAACAAATAAACGGAGCAAAGTGAGACATCGGGAAGCAAGGATAAGCCTCATTATTATGTATTTGCTAGTGAGTAATGTCTCCTGCACATGAAATGTACACTAAATTCTGTGTCCCGACAGCTGATCAAGTCCCTCAGTTCAATCCAATTCTCTTCAGGCAGGTTGAGGACATCAATGACGACATGGTACTTTAATACTCTGCTGTTTGAAACATTTCCAGATTCACAGATCCACTTCCTGTAAACCCAGTAGTAGATCTGAATTGCTTTGCAACTTAACGAAAATGTGAACTGAGGATTTGGCTAGTGATAAGTTCAGAACAAGCCCACGCTGTAGTACTTCAAGCCAAATTTATAAAACCAGATTAGCATTATCTGGACCGGAAGTGCAAATCAACCCCAGAAATTTAATCTGGAACTATTTTTTTTTTTAGTCGCATCCCATCAAAGTTACATCACATTTAAGTGAACCCCCATCATGTGCAGAGGGACTTCAAGGGTAAATTCAATGACACCATCGTTTTGTACCTCACAACAATGGATTGCAGAGTATACTTGAGCAGGTAGCCCCTATTTAATACAGACACTCATACCGTCTCTGCAACACACACCTGTTCACCCCTTTCTTCTGATCCCCGCTGGTCAACGCCATCCTCAAATCAGCAACAAGAGAACATCTATAACAGTGGCTTTATGCTGAAGAAATTCTAAGCCATCTTGTGAAGTGTATTATGATGGGCTAAACGAGGTGGACAGGGCATCTAGGAGCTCCTACAGCTGTTAAAATGTCACCTAAAGGGGTTTATTTAATAAAGTCCATAAAGAAATCCTCTAGATTCATCATCTTCTTTTCTGGCTCCAAACAATGCCGATCCTGTCTTTCTATTCTTGCCCTCTCTCTTTCCTTTCTATTTTCCAGTTATGTTCTTTCCCCCCCATCTCACGCAGTTGAGTTCAGGGGCACAACTCTGTACAACATATGCAAAGGGAGTATCCCACTTGTACTTCTTAACTCTTTTCCATCTCATGCTCTACATTTAATTCCACTCTGTTGCTTATTCGACCATTTGGGAACAGCTCAGGTAAAAAAAAAAAAAAGATCCACATCCATTATCCTCAGATTCCAACAATCCTGCCTTGAGATTGGCCAGAGGGTCCTGTCAGTTACGTTGAGAGAGCCAGTCAGTAGGTAGAGAGAGATGAGGCGGAAGGCTGCAGGGAGCCGGAGGAGTTTGAACGTCTCATGTGAGGGAGGAGGTAGGAGTCCGAGCACAGTTGGTGAACATCGAACCGGTCCTCCTTACGGTAGGCCAGACAGCGCCGGATAAATGCCTGCAGAGCAAAACACATGAAATGAGCTGCAGGCTGTGTGTGTGTGTTTGTAGACTCATATTTACTTAGAGATACTGTAATTTGTTAAATTAGCGGCAAACACTGTGCTTTAAACTGTTCTATTTATAGCGACACATTAGGGATGATTCAGATGTTCCAGCATGTGCCAACGTGTCATTGAATAGCCCAAATAGTTTGAAAGCTCTGGAGGACATTACTACTTAAATTAAAGTAAAATTGCAACACACCAATGTCTCAATTCAGTTATTCTTACACCTACTAGGGCTTGGTGGAACCATAGACTGTACTGTATATAAAGATGGACGACACATCTCCACTTCCTCCCACTGAACAAAAGTGAAGCCAAAATATCCCGGATACGAGCATTGCCATCTTGTAATTTTGGAGCCAGAGACTGCGCAGTAGTGATTGGGTGGTGGAGCCAGAGTATCAAAGTCCCGCCCATTCACCCGCCCGACCAATCGCAAGTCGATCACAGCTGTCAATCATGACGTTTCACCCTGTTTTTATAGCATCAAATAACTAATGAAAAATGAACACTTTAACAAACATCAGCTTGATCAGCTACCTAAAATTACAGGAACCGTTTTAGGGTAAAATGTATTTGATGTGTACTTTGACTTTTTAGTTTGTTCCATCTGTTAACATGGAGGGGACGGGATTTATGACCTATACTGCAGCCTGCCACCAGGGGGCGATGGAGATGTTTTAGCTTCACTTATCCAGTCTATATGCATCAAGCCCTGGGCCGAATACTTGATTGTTCACACTGATGTTACCAGCCATTTAATGTCCCTGGTTGTGTTTTTACATATTACTCAGTAGGGCTGCTTTATGGCATTTTTGGATTGACAGGGTTTTTGATTTTTCAGGTATTTAATTAACTGGACCCAAAACCAGACATTCCCATGTGACAAGTTAAGCTATAAATGTTTCTTTATAGTTGAAATTAGAGCAATTGACCATATCAGGATATTATAGAAAATTAAGAAAGATTTTAACCATAGTGTCCACTCCTTAATCCTTTTATGCCAATAGTTGTTTTTAAGGTAATGAGAAGATGCTATTTACATGGTAACTTGTAAGTCAAAATATCAACTTGATTGGATTAATACTGGAATATTGCATTCAATATAAACATAGCCATCGTGCAGTCTGAAAACTAGCAATGACAGTAGTCACACGAGTGGAAATAACTGGAGGTGTCAAGCATTTCTAAGCAGAATGTGTACAGTAACACCAGCATACTGGTCCTTGTTTCAATACACATACAGTACACACTGATGCGTGTTACCTTGGCCTCTGTGCTAGCCTGTGGTTTGGCAGGGAACTGGACCTCTGTGGCTTTGAGGATGGTGTTTTCCTGGAGAATATCCTGCTGTGACTGGTTGTGACCAAACGGCTGGGAAAACAAAACGCATCAAATCACCAACAATCCGATGTCTTTTACATCGCTTCAACGATTGTGACTGGAATCTGAACAACTAATTCATCAAGAAGAAAACTCTAATGTACAAAATCTTCTTTTTCCCCCCCGCCACAACTCAAAGCACTGCCTCTGAGACGGAACCTGAGTGGCCCGACATAGTCATTGTATCCATGTTGAACAAGCTACTAAAAGGTGTACAGTATATGGTCTTGTATGAGTTCATTAAACGTGAATTATACTAGACCAAGGTGGTGCCCAGCTGTCGCGCACGGCTCTTTTATTTATTTATTTTTTCAGCGGCACGCGACAAAGCGGAAACGGGTTTGCCGACAACCGGATGCCAGGACTCTCAGAGTGACTGCAAGTCTCTCTTGTAAACTTACTGGGTTAAGATGAGTTCTTTATAGTGAATAAAAGGCTTGATCCAACGAAGTAGGTCATCGAATCAAATCGAAGCATTGACGGCAATGCTGCTGCCAGTTCTGCCGTTGTTTACTTTTTTCTTCTTCTTCTAGTCTGTAAAAAGAGCAACGTCGGTAGCCTTTGCTCATTAGCGCCACTTCTGTTCAGGAGAAGACTGCAACTAGTGTCGCGAGCACCAGCGCGGGTATAAATAGTCACGCGATTTCATGACGTCACATTTGTACGCGCCAGCTTGGCTGCGGTTACTGTAAAACACGCTTTAGCCTTCTCCAAAGTGTAGCAGGTGATGTTTAGTGTTGTACCTTGCGTCCGTAGAGGCACTGGAAGAAGATCACTCCCACGGACCAGACGTCAACCTTGTTGGAGATTTTAGGTGGCTCCTTCCCCACTACAAAACACTCTGGAGGAAGGTACCTGAAACACAAACACACACACAGAGTTCATACACATTCATTTTTGCAAATCAGACTCCTAGATTTTCCTATGATTATTTCATACCGTACAAGTGGTAGGTATTTAAACATACCATATGTAATATGTCTGCCGTTAGGGGTCTCTCTCAATCGAAACAGACTTTTTGATGACGAAGGTTATGCGACGCCATTGACAAGAGACGAAACGCTTTGTGTCATTGCTTAAATGTACAGATTGCTCTGTGTTTGAACATTTTTGGGATAATATAAGTACACAACTAAACAAAATGTATAACATAGGTATAGTCGTTTTTAGACATTTTAATGCAGAAATATTACATATATTTCAGGTAATTCCTTGAATATTACTTGCACAATCCACTGCCCATAGTAATGATCGAAGAGTACGGGATTCTGCGATTTGCTACAAGAATATGGTCAGGAATACAATAATGTGTGTTGAACCTTAAAGACTGACAATAAAAAGGGCTTTAACCCACATTACTGTGTCCTTCTGCGAGGGGTATTGGTGTGTGTGTGTGCGTCTTACCAGTAGGTGCCTGCTCCCTGTGATGTGAGGTCCATCCCGTCCACACCATAGTTATCATCATCCATAATCTTTGATAGGCCAAAGTCTGTGATTTTGATTTCTCCGCACGCAGTACCATCCACCAATAAGATGTTACCTGCACACCACACAAGACGGTGAGACTCAGTACAGTGTGTGAGTGTGTGTGTGTGTGACAGAGTGATTGACACAAGATCAGGTTTAAATTAATAAAATAGTTTGAACTACAGCATCACCAACTGTACTGCACTGTGAACGAAGCAGAATTACGGTTTTCATCAGATTCCAGTTGTATACCAGACCGATCTCATGAAGTGGCGTATGTATGACACGCCAATTCGTATGCCATTATTAGCGTGTTATCAAGACGCATACTCTTATGTTTAGCGTGTTTGTCGTTGCCATTTGGCCTCCATTGACTTACATTACCTTGCGATTGCGCGTTGTGGTGGAGGATGGGTCAAACACAGGACTTTCACCCAGGGCGGCGATAACGTCCCTCGTGTGATGTTTTTGTGGCCCGCGTGTGATGTTTCCCTTCCACGTTTGTTCCTTTCCTAAACCCAACCGGTTGTTCCTTTCCTAAACCCAACCGTAGCCTCGCGATAACACGCCACGTGGCTTTAGAAAGTGGCGTGTATGTTTACGCTGTGACGTTGCAGACTGCTGTCCGCTGTATACAGCGTAGACATACACGCGGATAGCTCAAAATGCGTACAGATAACACACCACTTGGCTTTAGGAAAGTGGCGTGTATGTTTACGCAAAGTCATGATGTGTATACATTTAATGCTATGTATGTTTTATCCAAAAACCTATGGAGCGCGTGACCCACCAGGTTTGAGGTCGTAGTGGATGATGGGGGGTTTGATTTCGTTGAGGTAGCGCAGGGCGCTGACAATCTGCATGACAATGGAGCGTGCCTCCTTCTCCGACATCAGCTTGTTTTGCTTCAGGTAGAAGTCCAGGTCGTTGCCTTCGCAGAACTCCAGAACTGTACAGAACCTGGGAGAGCAGAGGACGAGATGGACACATTGTTACATACAGGAGAAAAACCATCTAATCCAACAACTG
Source organism: Zingel zingel (assembly GCA_023566125.1). Taxonomy (NCBI): domain Eukaryota; kingdom Metazoa; phylum Chordata; class Actinopteri; order Perciformes; family Percidae; genus Zingel; species Zingel zingel. Next base: position 11,194,643 of record CM042324.1, read on the forward strand.
AATGTGAACAAATCGAGGTCAACAGTAACAACACTGTCATCAATGTATTGCTCCTGAAGCAGAGAGCAACTGCTTATCCAGTTTCTTTTAAGAGCTGGAAGGACTAAAAGGCTAAGAGGAGACATTCCCTTCACCTTCCTCCACATATGAGGTCAGGGGTCAGAGTCAAGGCTTTCTGCTACTGAGTGAGCCAGACTTAAGTTTCCAGTCATAAGTGTGAGCTACTCAGTTCCCCAAGGAAAGCTTTACCAACATGGTACAATATGAGTTGGGCCTACGCTCAACCTTTGTACTCAACATAGAGATGGGTTCATCCGTTATCTGGACAAATATCGCAACTATGGCTACCAGATTCTTTAACTCTCTTTTGGGTACGGGTGACTGAAGTTCACATGCTTAGTTAAAGGGTAACTACCGTTTTTCTGTCTAAGTGACTGATAGGAGCAACAATCTTTGAAATTGGTCCAGTATTAAGCAAGATCGCTGCAGTCGGCAGCAGTGTTATAAGCTACAATGCACAATAGGGCAATTGTCCAGCTTGTATTTACCTTCACAAAAGTGCTGGTTTTGTCGCTGACAGGCTCAGATTAATATTCTAAGTGCCTGACAATATTATGAAAAGGATTTCTAAGGAGGTCGACCCTTCTGTTAAAGAATAAGATCCTTTTTTCAAAACACATAAATATCCGTTTATATGTTTCGCGTTTGCTAAACCCACCAGACTCCATGTAAATAAACAGTCATTTTAGCATCGTAAAATACACTTCATTCAAAGTCGACAGAAACAAAATAAAAACTATGAAAAGACATTTTGGGTCATCTTCCCACTTTTCCAACCATCACAACTCTAGTTTTGGTTGAAATAAACCGTTTTACATGTAAAAATAGGTTGGCTCTATACACGCTAAAAGTATAGCCAGGGCTCCAGACTGGTCGCATTTTGCGACCAAAATTTGAGAGTGTGCGACTGAATTTTACATCCAGTCGCACATGTGCGACCAGTAAATTTGACCCCTTTTTTACACATTAAACGTCAAAATTTCGGTACCTGAGAGCGCGTAAGCTCAAGCTTATCTGTCCTCTCTGAAAATTGACAGAGAGCGGAGCTCTGACACAAACACACACACTCGCACAGCTGCGGACAGTGCAAACTACGTCGGCTCTGCAGTTTTGTTGAAGTCACAGTGAGTCACGGAAATGCCGATAAAGTGGTTTCAAGTGTGGTTACAGTTTTTCAAAACTTCATGCAGACAGCGTTTGCTGTGATATGATATTAATGGAGAGCCGAAAGCGGTCGCAGTGCTGTTGACGTTACACTTCCTAAGCAGGCACAACAGTGGTTCTGTGCCCTGGAACCTGACTGACAGGCTGAGGTTGTAAGGCAAGGCAACTTTATTTATACAGCAGCTTTCAGCAACAAGGCAACTCAAAGTGCTTTACATGAAACATTAAAGAGCAATTAAAAACGGTCATGAAAATAAAACAGGCTAAAAAAGAATATACAAATAAAAGAATAAAAGTTACAGTGAGTAAGAAATGAATAATTATTCAATTTAATAGTTTGTAGGGATGGGTTTGGGAGGAGGATTTTGTTTAATTAGTAAAATAACATAATGTTCTAAGTACATAGGATAAATAGGTTTGACAATAATTTTTACAACTGAAATAATTGTTTTGTAATTATAGAGGGAAAGTACCAAAAAAAAGTTACCGTTGGGTAACGGAACCGGATTTCAGGTATCTGTACCAATATTGGTTCAGTAGTAGCCTAAACAATGCATGTTTAATTTTAAGTTGAATTCATTGTAATTGTAGACTAGAGCTGATATATATATATATATATATATATATATATATATATATATATATATATATATATATATATATATATATATATATATATATATATATATATATAGTTTTTCATGACAACGATGGTGCTGTCAGTTAACCTTCTATGTTGCATCTTCAAAAGTGACACTGAATTTGAAACAGCACATTGTAATTTCTGCATCTATTATCAAAGTATTTATTAGTAATACAGTGGAAATTAGTAGAAATGTGAATATTTGGTTAGCATGTTGATTTACGGTGCGTGCCCCTAAATTTTCTGGTTGCGCCCCTAAAATTTCCAGTTAGGGACTGTGCTCCTAGTGAAAAAAGTTAGTCTGGAGCCCTGATAGCTTTTTTTAAATGGAGTCTGGTGGGTTTAGCACTAGCGACCTCAGAGCTCTTTCTGGGTAAACAGAGAGGTCTCAAAGAGCTTTTAAAGATCTATCTCTGAATGGATCCTTTCCATAATGTTGTCAGACACTTAGAATATTAATCTGAGCCTGTCAGCAACAAAACAAGCACTTTTGTGAAGGTAAATACAAGCTGGACAACTTACATTGTAGCATGTTTCGCCGCTACCGACTACAGCAATCTTGCTTATTACTGGACCAATGTCAAAGATTCTTGTTCCCATCAGTCACTTTAAAATAAACCTTAAAAAAGAACTCTCATTGTACGGGCACGTTGATGCTGAATCATGCAATTTTCTGTGAACTGCTTTTACTATTTCCCAATCTGAACACCCCTATGATGTATGCTGTTACTTGTAGCAACCACTTACGTAGAGCCTTCAGGCAGAATTCAAACAACTCGTGCATTATTGGAATATTTACTGGGTAGGGCCTTTTCTCAAGGTTTGAATCTTACTGATGTGCACTACGGTGCACCACAAAACCGCTGTAAAAAAGTTTAACCCCGTGCTGGGGGATCAACAACCTCAGGATATTGTCAACCCAGCAGGGCTGCAGCTGTCAGAGGTCAAAGGTTACTCACGTGTCAGTATCCAGGGAGAAATAGTCATATAGTTTGACTATTCTGGGATGGTCCAGCTGCTTGTGTATCCGGTACTCCCTGCATGCATGCCTGGAAGGAAAGAAATGTCAACGTAGTGTGCGTGTAGCGGCACAAACATTTTGTTTTTGTGTATCTTAAGTTGTGTTTGTGTATATGAGACCTACTTGTGGTAGTTCTCCTTTTTCTCCTCTCTCCAGTTCTTGTTGAGTTGGTGGATTTTAACAGCTGCGTATCGCTGCTCAAACAGGTCAAAAGCCTGCGTGTGACAAGAAAATGCACACATTTGTCTCCAATATTTTGCAGAATAGGGAAGAATTTTTTTTTTTTTTTACAACTACACAGACATTACCTTATAGACTTCACTGAAGCCGCCCCTGCCCAGCAAGTGCAGCAGCAGGTACCTCTCATTCAGGGTAGGATGGTCTTTAAAACTGTGTGAGGAGACACAATATGGTTTGTTTTATGGTTGCTTGTATCCGACTCTTGTCACCTTAAACAAGCACTTTGCAAAAGATGATTTTTATTGCACTTCCATATTCTTACATCTATGTCTTTCAACTATAGAAGACAGTTAAGTGTTACTTAAATGTTTCGTACTGACAAAGTAAACTAAATGTCTTGAGAATGGAAAAAGATTATGATTTACATCTATTAGGCGGGTTTTTAATCCCAGTCTTAACCATTATGCTATTTGGCATGTTATGGTACTGCATTTAGAACGGACTTACGCCGAGCTGTCCTCGTTGTTTATCCTCTTCAGCTCTCTGATATGGAGGTTCCTCACCCGCTCCAACCGCTCCAGTTCCGCCTGGATCTCAGCTTCCTCCTGCATAAATACATCATATCAGATCCTTTTCCTGTGTAAGGATTCATGCACCTAATACACATGTATACAATCAAACAATTTAGGACTCCAGCGGCCATTTAAAACTGAATGCATAACCATCTATGCATTCTTTTGATTAGAGTTTCAGTGTTTCAATGTACATTTTGGCCATTTCACTAGATAACAATGCTTTATGGTCACAATATGTTGTTATCTATTACATTTTTTTTGTGCTACCGACCTTCTTCAGATGGCCAAGGCGAAGCTTGAAGATCTCTTCCTGCTCGTGGTACTCAGCGAGAGTCAGTCTGCCAAAATACAGACAACTCAAAATCTCCGGGCAGAAAAGAAATCTCAAAAAACTCACTTCATTGGGGACATTCATTTTGGGCTGCAGGAGTGATGATTATTCAACTCACAAGTTATTTTGAAAGGATTTATTTAAGCCTCCGACTGAAGAGGAATTGGGAAGAAAAGGGTATCTAAAAGGAGGCCTGTGATGTATTGCTCCTAAGAGTTCTACAGTCAAAAACATAGAAATGGGACAATCATCCCTCTCATTCTTTATGGTCCAGCATCCTTCAGTTTTACATTGACAGTATGTAGCCATTTCAGTGTACTTACAGTTGGGGCAAGGAGGGCTTGAGGAAGGGGTCAGAGTCATTGCCGTTGACCACCTTAGTTTTGCGCTGCTTGGGCTCAGAGGTGGAGGCCACCGAGAGGGAGGGAGATGCAGGGTTTGGAGGCTTCCTCTTGGCCAGCAGCTTCCTCTGTCGCTCTATCTCCTCCCTCTGCTGGTTGATGCCCTCCTGTTGCCTGCACAGAGAAGAGGACACGGAGGCGTTGGTAATGGGTCTTATGGGTAGTGCTGTAGCAGACAATAAACAGCCTTTCATATTTTTTGCACCTGGCTGTGAAGTGAAGCATGCACAGAATATCCACTCAAAAGCCACTGTATTTCTGACCCTGCAACACGGTGTAGAGCACAACGCTCAATGCAAAATCTAAAAAGTAATATGCTGAAATGCATGTCATTGGATGGAACACTATGCATGAGTTTGCGGTCTCTCACTTGATCAGGTTCTGGAATGCGTATCCGTCCGTCCACTGCTCCGTGTAGGATGCTCCGTGTCTGACAGTGGTGAAGTGACCGAGACGGAGACGGTCCTGCATGCTCTTCTCACGACACGACTGCTTCTCCTGGGTGCTCTGCTCACAAAAACAGGCAAACATTAGAAAAACAAAATGTGAAAAGTGACAAGCCCTCACCTATTACCTCTCAACCCAGACTAAATGTGTGCTACATTTTATAGGTTAAATACATATTAAAGCCCCATTCAGGAATATTTCAATATCACTGGATCACTTGACTGTACTTGATCACTTGGAGTAAACAGTGCAGCTCTACGCTCCAGCCCAAAATGGTGGAGGCGTAGGGAAAACAGGCAAATATCTACCAACCCAAAAACCGAATTTTCCCCTAAGGAGTTGTCCAAAGCAGAGCTAAAACACCAGAGAATATTGGACCTTTTGTCAGAAAAGGCGTTGCTCCATATCTGTTGCAAGTGTAAGTACGCACGTTTCAAATATTTTACATCGCCAACACATTAGGTGTACAAACATGACAATAGGGCGGGGCAAATTGACAATATACAGTATATCGTCAAAACAATATAAAAATGTCTGAGATATATTTTTCTACATTGTTTCTATCGCGACGGCGAAAATCAGCGGCCAAACGGCATTACGTCACTTGGACGATGCTTTACAGATCCTTGCACGTGGGACCAAAGCTGGAGCAAACCATAGAGGTGCCGTTTTGCTACCATGGAGTACGGAGAATACAAAATGAGGCTTTACCATGTGGAAATTTCATATAGACTATTTATTTATTGAATTACCAGAAAACAATGCAGCTGTTTTTTTCTTTAACCAAATGTACAGTGAACACACAAAAGGGTGCATGCATGCAAAGACAGATACCTTCTCTACAAGCAGTTTCTTGCTCATAGTGATGCACTTATTGAGCCTCTCCTTGTATTTCTCCAGGAGTTTTTGCTGTTCATCTATCTGTCTCCGCAGGTCACAGTTAGCCTGTAAAGGAAAGACAGCAGGGACTGTATTACGTTTGGTTGTGTAGGTATAAACATAATACAAACCTGACCTGATAACTTGTTGTACATTCAGACAGTTGTCCTCTTATGCACTCTCCATCAAAACTCAGTTTATGGATGCTGGACTCACCCTGAGCAGGTCATCTATTCGCCCCTCTTTTTTTTCCAGGTCCAGACTCTTGTTGCTCTCCAGAGCAGCAAGTTTCAGGCCTGTTAACTCCGTCTAAATAATTCAGACAGAGAGGTACCAGTCAGAGGTATATCAATAAATGTACAATGAAGTCTGTCATGCGAGTGATTCATGTATGCGTCACATTACCTGGACACACTTGCTGGAGGAAGCTTTAGGATTGTGTTCCCCAAAACACAGACTTGTAGGAGAGGAGCTATTCTGCCGGACCTACAGACCAAGTGGTGTTTTTTTTTTTTTATCTTGTAATAACACACAGAGACTCACATCCACTTCATGTGCAAATAGCCCATCAATAATACTTGTGTAAAGCATTCTACCGTTTGTGAAATACTCACGATTGAGCCTGGGGCAGAGTGCGAGTTCTGTGGAGAGCGACGAGTCGATGGAAGGCCTCTGACTGGACTGGAACCATTTCCACCCTGGAACTTTGCAGATAACGTGGGCAAACTTAAAAATCGGGTTCAAAAATAATAATAAGGATCATACCATTTTGGGAATGACGGGAGTTGCTGTAATACTCACGTCAAAGTAGTCGCTGATCTTGGGCCCACGTGTGGAAGTCTTCCCTGCACAGAAAATTGAACAAAGATGTAATGCAGAAATGCATAGATGCCTACATTATACTGATTTCTTGCAGGTGTCAGTCATACCTTGACTACTCTCTGAATAGGTTTCAGCTTTCCTTTTCCTCCCTCTGGACGATTCAGAGTGCTTCTTCTCCGGGGTCTGTGAATCGATATGAAATAAGAGAGAAAGAAGAGGCATAAATCCCTTGCGTTTTACCTAACAAAGCTGGTTTGAGTGGTGGTGTTCAGCAGGAAGAAAGAGTACATACTGAGTAGGCAGGGGAGCTCCCTCTTTTCAAATCAGAGTTCTTGGGAAAAAAAGAGAAGGAGAGGTGGAGGTAGTGGGAGAGAGAAAGACAAGTAGGCAGTAGGCTTGCCGCGGTAGTAGATGTTTCCAGTGTTACACGGTGGTCGAGCATACACCGATTACATTATTCGCCCACCACCCCCACCGTTGTTTTGTTTTTATAGAACTAAAACCCATGCAGTTAATTTTCGCGTGTCAGCGCACACGGTCATAAAAAAAATAAAAAAAACTAATAGTAAATCCTAAGCTTGTTGTCAATATTACTGCTCCGTATAGTGGCAGCAGCAGTCACAGCACAGAGTAACAGTCACGTAGAGAGTAAGGAGAGTTTACCGACAAGACAATGAAGGAGGATTTTTTTTTTTGTCAAAGCAAAAAGAAAAATCGCTGATTCAGCAATATTTTTGATTTAAACCCAATGCTAATGGCAAGCCTGATAAGGTTAATGAGGCAATCTGTAAACTCCGGCGGCCACCTCGCAGCCAGAATGCGCTACAGAACGGCATCCCTATTGGGCAGACCAAGGATGTACTGAGAACATGCAACTGTGTCTAACCAGGCTTTATTTTTTATATCTGTGTAATAAAGTAAGTCATATTTAATTTCAATTGAATTTGTTTGGTCTTCTCAAAATAAATTAACAGTCACCCATGCCCATTGCAAAAACGACTATGTCTGTGTGTGTCTTACCTCTGACTCCTTGTCGCTAGATGAGCCCAGACTGCCATAGCTGTGGTTAGAGGACTCATTGGCCAGACCCTGCACAGAGTGAGAATTTAAACAAATAAGTGAACAGATACAATATAAAAATAGTCTCCACAGGTGTGTGTGGTGCTATCAAAGTTTTGCAACCTGATGAAATGTAAACAGTGAAACGAAGCCTGAGTGCATTGTGACACGTCTGATAGGAATCCAGATCTTCAGTTGTTAGGTGTGTCACTTGGCGCTTTTCCACCACATGCCCATTTCCAGGAACGCTGCATCCTTTTTAAAAGGAAAATAGGAACTTTTACCTGCTTTTCCACCATGAGAACCTCGGTGTGGTTTTTATTTCCTGCCTCCAAAAATCCCCCGTTGCTCAAGCAGTACTTTCTGAGGGCCTAGAAACTATCATGGTGGAGTTAGTCACTAAAGTTAGTCACTGGCAAACACAAGCCTCAAGACTGCTACAACTTGTGTACAGCATTCTTTCTGATGCAAGCACTGGTTGTCGCTTGTTATTAGAACTTGAGATTGGAGATTTCGTGTACTGACATATTGATACAATGCAGCCAACTTTTTGAGTAGTCTCAAAAAAAGTGTTGTCTTGTGAGCAAACATTTTGACTAAAACCGCGGCCAACTGCGTTTGTGTGTGTTGTGCGACGTATCTCAAAAACAAGGCTTCAGTTTTTCTGTATTGCGGTTACCTTAGCACCTCCACTGGTGCTCCCAGTGCTGCCTCCTGTGTTGCCAGTGACAGCTCCTGTGAACCTGGCCTCCAGCAGCTCCTGTCTCCTGGGATCCAGGCTGTGCAGCTCCTCCATGGGGCCTTACACAAGGGGATCAACAGAGTAAGGTTAGACGCTTTCATTATTATCATTACAAGCAAAAAAACGGCAGTTACAAGTACAAGGAATCAGAGCTATTGAGCCCTGAACCTTTTCTCTGTGAGCAAATTACGAAAAAGGAATAAAAATGGGCAAAGAGAAGGAACAGAGGACAGTATCTGGGAGAGGATTAGTGAAAATTAGAGTGATTACAGGATAAAAATAGAAAAATTGATTTGATTCAGTCAGCTGGGCAGTAGAGGTAGCTCTTTAAAAGATGCACTTTCATGCTACGATGGAAGATACTGCAGATGAGTGACACTGCATTTCTAACTTAAGCAGGAAGGTCATTCTCCCACTGGGAAGTCAGGAGGGAGAAGAGTCGAGGCCAGCCTGAGCGAGTCTCCCAGTTTGTCAGCACAAAAATCTTCAACTGGTCGAGCCCTTCTATTTTCTCTCAAGTTAGACCGTCACAACGGCCTCATTGCACAGTGCTAAACTAGTCTGTGATATTTAGGGATCCCAATTCCTCAGAAGCCTTGCAGATAGAGCACAACACCAGCTTTCCAGTTCTCTTTCAAAGTCACATCTTTCTACAAGCTGCACAGGCAATGAGGAATACATTTGGGACTTTCAGCTGTAATGTCGCTAATTCAAAAGCTGCACATGTGCATCAATGTTACTAATGCTGTTGAGACAAGACACAGCTTTTGTTTAACAGACCAAACTGCCTTTTGCCTAGTTTTACATTTACATTTCCTCATGATATAGCTAACCAGATTTGCAGATGTCAGAGTGGTAGACCAAGCCATAAATCTGAACCTCAATATTCATGAAATGATTCTCACAGAAGCAGTGGCCTAAACATATATGCTGCCTGACGGGGCCTTGTTCTATGACAACTGGTTTCCAGGGAGAGACACACTGGTCCTCTGCTCCCCGTTGACTACTGCTGAAAGTGTTTGTTTCCTTATTGGACATTTCCTGGCTGTCATCTTTACATAGCTTCTGGCACAGGAGCAAGCCCTAAAAGGCATAATAGCCATTATGAAGCCCATGAGCAGTGAAACAGAGAGCAGAGCACACAACAAGGCCTGTGTGAGGTTATCTAAGGACAGGGGAGAGCTTAATTAATCCATATAGCTAGAGATTCATATTACAGCATTATTTTGTATGTTAGTAAATTAGTATTTCACGTTAAAGTCTATGGTTGAAAATGAATTATTAAACGATTACCTCTGTACAGTAATTATAACGCATTTATGGTCGTTCTTACTAACTTCTTCACATCATCGCTGTCTAATTAGTTTTAGAACATATCATGTCCTGTAATTATTACACTTAGCTGGAAGAGTATAACTAATTGCTCCCACTTGTGATCACTGTTTTGTTTTGTCACATCACATTCAGCAATATCGAGTGAATAAAGTCTCAAACACATGTCGAAAAACAGATGCATCCAAACTGGCCAAAAGGGTAAAATCCAGGGCCTGCTCTCAAGTTTTTAGCAGTGGGAGCATGCATTGCAATGCATTAATTGGATGCATGCATAGCTACGTTGTTTAATATCCAACTCGATGCTGTTGATAGGGGGGCATTTGCAAACTGCTACAAAAACACTGTTATCGCATCAACAGCTACGAGTAACAAGAAATCATGTAAGCTTACATGCAAAACAAGCTAGCGCTTCCTTTGTGCAAACATGATAGCTTGCTGCTACTTAGACTGGCCATCAACTGATCTGACAGCTGACGTTTGGCTTCCAATTCACGGCATCACTGAACTTGACATCCATTTTTACTTCAACAAACGTTTGCTCGACACGGCCAAAATAATCCACTTCTCCTGGAAAGGACACACTTTGAGGAAGAATACGAGTCAGTCGTACACTTGGCGAGCTAATTTACCTTCCTTGCTCTTTGCGGTCGCCGTTATATGTTGTTGAGAAATCGTTGGGGACGAGGAGAGCTGCGACCAAGATGGCGTCGCCTCCAAACTTCCACCACCACTTCCACTGTTACTTTGGACACTCATGAAGCCACTTTACCGCCGAGTGGAGCCAGCGTACACACTGCCGTTCGTGGAAATCCCAAACTTGCGTCCATCGATGACACCTGCTGTAGCCAAACAGGCCAGGAAACGTTGAGTCCTAGCGTTTTTGTGTTGCTAGACGTCTCGCATTTTGCGACCTGTGCGGGTCCTGCGGAGGAGCGGCTTCTTTAGAGACTCGCTGAAACGGATCCAATGTAACCTTTGCCTGATGACCGCCCCGCGCGCCTGTCAGCATCCAGTTCGCGAACGGAGCTTTGATTCTAGTAGGCGAGGCTATCGCGAGGCTGGCGCGCACCTAGCAGCGCGATGGGGGATGGCATGACACAGAAACAGACACTGATCTGGGATCATTTTAGCCTCCTTCAAACTAGCCATAGGTTGACTGTTAGGCACATCTCAGCGTCGACCTGAGAACAGCCTCTTGTTTTGGTGAAAACAACAAACACCCCGAAAAAAATGGCCGAAAGTTCTTGTCTGCTTGAGGAGAACGACAGAAAACAGGAAAACATGCGCGCGCATACACACAGCATATATACGCGCACACACACACACACACACTTTATATATATATATATATATATATATATATATATATATATATATATATATATATATATATATATAATATATATAATATATATATATATATATATATATATATATATATATATATATATATGTATATATATATATATTATAATATATAATGTAAATGTATATGTTATGCATAGATACACGTGTGTATGAGTGAGTAGATGTGCAAGTTTTGGGGGGGGGGTAGGTGCAGGTGGGAGGATAGTGATGTGGTCTGGGCTATAAGGTCTTTTGTTCCAAATTTGGTGCAGTGCATCAAAATGCCTTTGCCTTCTTGTAGGGTAGCATACAAAAAATGCACACATACACAGACTCTTTAACTCTTTGGCCTACATCTTATTATTACACTCCTGTCTAATTTATTTTGAAAACAATACATTTCTTTAGCATGAAAATACATTTACTGTAACCCAGACTGCGAGATGAGAGTTGGCAAATGTGTGTCTTCCCTGATACAGACAAAATATGTAATCTATAATAGCCTATTTGAAAAGTAAATTCTAAGGTAATTTCATTGGTTCAGATGAAGTATTTAAATGATAGTAAATGCACTGCAAGTACCTGCTCCACTTACAGTCACATTGCATCATGAAATAGACTGAGGCACACACCATAATACTGCACCTCATATGCACCTGCCCATGGTAACCTGAATTTTTGGTCACATGGTTGCCATGGTAACAGAGCAATAGTCTTGACAGGCAATGAGGAGGGTTGTATAAGCAGTCTACTACATTACACTACTACGCGATACACAACACACACATACACACACATACAGAGTAATGTCATTTCAGGAATGAAATTGGAGTTGTGTTATGAGGAAAAGGGGGACGGGTGACTGATATTTAAGCAGCAGTCAGGCAATTCCAGGAGTTTCAAATTTCTAATGGAAAACTGCGAGTGTTGGCTGACATTTTAAAAACTGCCTCCAGCTTGTGTATAAGACATACAACTGCCCTACAACAATGATAGCCCTTCAAATTTATAATGAAAGTTTGAAAATACAAAGTAAAGTGAAAAAGAAGTAGTTGTACATTTACACAATATGGTTTTTTCATAACTGTCTACACTGTAATAATAAGCATTAAATTAGCATTCAGTTAAGAATACTCTAACTCTTCAAGATTCAGAAATGAAATACTAAAACAAAACCTGAAACCATGTTTTCTGTTGAAATTGTTTCAACTATATTTCACAAGTGTCAGAAAATAATCTTGCCATTTTTGCACATGGTGCACTAAAGTCAGCAGTTCTGGACTTTTAAGAAAAAGAGATTTTTTTTCCTAACATTTATGCATGTTGTATACATTTTTTTTATAATATATATTTTTTTATATAAATATTTTTATATAATTTGTTATAGTTTTCCTCTTATTGTGATGGGTGGTGTGCATTATTGAGGTAATTGAAATTTGGTGAATTTAAATTATAATCAATCAATTGATAAGCATGATAAAGCATTAAGACATTTTTTTTACCAACCTCAGCTAACACATTTCAGATGATATCAACAAGTTCTCTTTAGTGACATGTATAACTGCTCTCTCTTTAGGTCTTCTTAAAAAGGGCAAAAAAGGATATCTGATAAATTGTAACTCTCACAATGTGCATCAGGAAACATTACTTATATGTTTCATACTAAAAATGCTCAATATTAATCAGTATTTGTAGTACTTTGATACCCCCTGTAAAGTCCCATAATAGGCCTTCTTCACAGCAAATAGTTTGACCTGTCATAGCAATCAAAGTCCAGTTGCAACAAATCACATTAATTACTTCTTCATTTCATTTAGTTGTCTAAGTAAGCCCTGCAAGTATGCCCAGAACCAGAGCCTGGACCTGGAAGTGGCACATCTTAATTGAATGCAGCCATAATTGTTGTCAATTACACCTGTGTAACATGGTAAATGTCAGCTGTAAAAATGACTTATGCTCCGTAGGGGACATGACTCATTTTTCTTGTGCTGTTGGCTGCTACATTTTCCTGAACAAAATAGCTGGAGAGGAAAACACTCCATTAAAAATAGGCACACCATTTAGTTTGGCACAAACCATATTGCTGGGACTATAAGACACTCCCCATTCAATGGCAAATTCAGTCACAGTACACACACATATCCCCTTCCAATTACCTAACATTCACAGCCCAACAGCACAGATTAGAGAAACAACCTGTGTTAAAGAACAAGCCAATTGGTTAATCACGTCTCTAATGTTAATTGTCATCACAATTTGTGCTCATTGTATTTTAGTAAATAATATATTGTGTAGACACCAAATATACAGCACAGGCCCCATCATTTTTGTTTTAAAAATGTATGAAAATATGTACATTATTTTAAAATTTTCTTTTGAGGACCATAAGATAAACACAATAGACATTAATATCCATTTCCACACTGCATTCTCTTAGCCCAGGGTTAACCTAAGCTGGGCTATACGATTCACACTGCACTTCTATCAGCCCTCTGTGTCAGTTGGACACGTAACTAATGTTAAAATTCTAGAATGATGTTGCTGCTTGCTGCAATGTACATTCTGTTAGCTCCAATTTCACACGGGCAACTTTCAGGCCCAGGCTTCTTCAATCAGTTTGATTTTCAACACAAATTTCATATAATATCTAATATCTATTAGGCTGCATGTGTACAGTGTGCAGAAAACTGTATGTCCATAAAATAACAAAGTATAATGGTCTGTTAACATGCATTTCATGTCTCTTAATAAAATCATAAATGGGGGGCATCATTGCAAAGAAAAAAAGAGGAACACATGGGACTAAAGGGTGAAAAAAATGAAAGAGTGATGAAACTTTAAATGTGTAATACAAACCAGTATTTGTGAAAATAGAAGTAATTCTGGACAATAAAAGATATGAAAACATCAAATTAATCTTAATCTACTATAGCTAAACGAAGTAGGAGCAAGAACATGTATTTGTTCTTCTGTAACTGCAATAGTTATTGATAAATCACTGTTAAATATCTTAAGATAAATGACTCAATGATGGACATGTTAAAAGTTGATACCACTAAATTTACGACACGTTAGGAATTGCAGAATTTGTCAAGACAAAAGAAAATGACAAAATGACACTTACATTTTAATATCTATATCTTGTTTAGTAGAAGCAATCTCTATTGGGGACAAATGTGCCATTTGAAGCACACAAATACATATATTGATCAAGCGTGCATATAAATCACAGCGGCTCAGTCTATTCTTTTTGCCCTTAAAGCTTCAGGAAAACATGGTATTCCTTGTTCGAAAGGCCTCCGTCTGCCTCTCGTACATGGTGACATAGGATCTAAGAAGGTCCTCCATTGTGTCAGCCTGAAAAGGTAGGAAATGGAAGTCTTTGTCAGAAAGTGTTTCATTTCAAAATCACTTCTCATGGACAGACTTAATTATAGAATAACGTGTCCTGGCTTGTTCTGCAAGAAAAATTTGGACATTATAAAATTGAATTGAAAAAAACAGCCGCTCACCTGAGGGGTTTCACAGACAAAGATGTTGCCCCTCACCAGGGTGCCGATGGTCATCTCGAAGTAGCCACCTTTGCTTTGGTACTCTGTGATGCGGCTGAACGGGTGCATGACCAGCAGCTCCTAAAAGGATCACAGTATGATTAAGATACAATAAGATGTGATGGGTTTTTACCAACAAAGACAAACCCAAACTGCAAACACAAACTGCGAAATACAGTGAAATAAAATACTACCACACAAAATGACAAGATGGAACATATATTTAAACTATTAAGGAAGAGGATACATATCAATAAACATAATTTAAGACTTACCTTTGTATGTGGGTCTGATAAACTGACACCTTGCTTGCTGATGGCGATCAAAACTGTATTTGGGTAGCTAGGTTCACACGTTTGCTGCAAAATCAAATGCAAATGAAATCATAATGTGACAAAACAGTTTCCTCAAATTGTAGTCTGCCAACTTTGCTGTCACTTAATTCTGGCGACTCACTTTAACTTCAAAGAAGGCACAGCCGAAGGTTGGCCAGCCTGAAATGCCTTTCAAGAAGGCAACTTTAGCCTCCTGCAGAGTCATGCCACTCTGCTTGTTGTAGGCAGAGATTATGTGCTGCAAGTAGAACAAAAAGCAATGAGAGAACTACTCAGTGGACCAGGCCCGTATTAAGACAACGTGGTGCCCCTGGGCTCTATACCTCAAAGGCCCCCCACCCCCTCGTACACCACCCCCTTTACCCGTGCTGTCCTCCATTTGAGGGATTTCTCAAATGTAATTTACTAACTTATCCAACTACATACATGTAGGCATATACGCAGTGAGCACTATATTCAAACTTTCTCAATTCCAAATTTCTATCAATTCAAAAAGCCAAAATCAATACTATGTATTGCAGCAATGTGGGTAGGTCAAATATGTATTTTTCCGACTTTATTTCACGGGCCCTGAAAGCAACTCCTCTGGTCAAAAACTTTCAAAAGCATCAAGGGAAAGCTAAAACTGCTTTAGCATCACAGCTAACGACAATAAAAGGACCTAAAATGAATAAGATATGGACAAAAGACTATCAATATTATATATAAGAATATGGATTTATTGCACAAAGTCGTCTGAAAGAAATACGAGTTCTAGGAAAAGAAGCGCAGACTGTTGACCGGTCTTTTACTTCTCTGCATACTGAATAAACTCAGGAAGCGCTGGCCGTGCTATGGAACGTTGGGCGCAACCAAGTCTCACCCAGAGGTGGGGGGGTTTGTCTGAAAAATGTTTTTCTTTGCTTGCCAATTACATTGAATCAAGAAAGCCAACCACTTATCATTTTTTTTATAACAGTTAATATTTTACATTCATCATTATGATAAGAAAATGTTTGGTTTTTTTTGGGGGGGGGGGGGGGGGGGGGGGGGGGTTAAACTGGCCACTTTTGATTATTGTTAACCCCCCCCCCCCAGCCCCTAAATGATACATTTGTGCGTACCTGTGGACCAACTCAACTCTGACAGATTATTGGTGAGGGGAGTGATAGTGGTCATGTAATATTGATTTATTTTTAATATATTATTATTATTGTGAAATTAGTGTTTATAAACGAGTAATGTATGTTCTTTCAACAATTTCAAGTGAATAATATAACCATTTACGGAAAATATTGTTAAAGCTTGTGTCATGTGGTGCCCCCCCACTGGTTGTGAATGGTTGGTGCCCCTGGGCACTGGCCCAAGTGCCCTTATGGATAATCCGGGCCTGCAGTGGACATCCCTTACCCTGGACGCTCTCATATACGGTAAACTAGCTCTCTCCTGGTAAGATCCTTTTTTTTTAGATGAGGAATTAACATGTCGTACATTTCTGCCCTGCCTCTGTACATTCCTTCCTTTACCTTCTTCCATTCTTCAGGAGACATGATTTTTAACTGGTCAGCAGGAACCAACTCCTTCAGCATTCTGGGGATCATGACAAACTGCGACCTGTCTGAATCTACTTTGGCTCTGAAGAGCAGCCCACCCAGGTTAATCATCTCCTCTTTGGTGCAATTGTGGTATCCACGCAGGTATCTAGGCAGCTCCTATATAGAGGCAAAAAAGAGGTAATGTGTCGTGACAATTCTGCGTGTTGAGAAAGAGTAAAAGCCAGCAGAATGAAGAGTGTGTTTCAATTGAATACCTGTGGGAAATGGAAAGTGAGGTCTGCAACCGGGTCTTTCCCAGGGCTCACATTGAACCAGAGCTTCCTCTTAAAGATCACCAGGTAGGGCACGTTGGCCTGGTTGCCTGGGAAACAAAAGCCCAATTATAAATATGGAGAATCACTGACTATCAAACCTGAAGTCGTCAGTATGAGGCATTACCTTCCTTTGCTTTTTTTCCTTTCTTAGGAATCTCTGAAGTCTGCCTTAAACTGTCAAAAAAATACTTCTGCTCATCCAAGCTTGTGACCTATAATTAAAAACAGAATAACATCAGTATGTTGAACAGGTTAAAAGTACGACCTTGGTTATTCCAGTCAGAATTTGTAAAAAAAAAAAAGAAAAGATTATGACCTCATTGTCTCAATGTTTTTACATCAAAATGAGTCATATTATCAATGTAAACCAAACTACACACATGTCCCCCTAAGCTATATAGGAATCAATATATCTAATTAAATCGTCATCTTTTCTGTCCCATTACAATGTAATAAATGGCTATGGAATATTACCAAACCCACCTTGTTTGCGGTTTTTAGGTACAGGCCATATCCGTCAGCTGAGCTCAGTTTGAGCTTAGAGGCAATACTGCAGCACAGGTCTTTGATTGTGGTCATCGATTTCACCTCCAATATCTGCACAAAAGCCATAACAGTAAGTATAGAAACTTTCACTGATATCTTAATTAATTTGGAAGTTGTTTTGGAACTACATGAAGGGGAAAAGTTATTTGCTTGTGTGTTTCCTTATGAAGGATGGATACCAATAATACTAGAATAACCAAGAACTGACAGAAATAGAGGTAAGTTCCAACTTTATTTCATTAGTGAACAGAAAGAAGCGATGCCAGTTAATATCAATGTCCTGATCAATTGATAAAGTGCACACTGATGGACAGCTCATCTCAGTGTTTGGAGTGTTGTGTCTTACATCACTTGTGTCATTTGGGAAGTGGACTTTATGGAAGATCTGGGTGCTGTTCTGTTGGATGGCGTCCACTTCTGCTGAATGGGAGGGAAGCGTCCTGGGCTCCTTACTGCAGGTACAAAGCACTCAGATAAATGTATTGAACACACACAAACATACATACATAGCTAGTATATTTAAAATGAACCATGCAACAATAACATAGCTGAGTCATATTTTCCATTTTGTTGGTGAATGTGCTTGTAATTTGATTATGTGGACTGATGATTCATATTACTTATTATGACTAATGACCTGACAGTAGACAACACATTTCCATCTGCACACTCCCTTTTCAGTAAATCTCTTTGACCCCTTAACAACCACTTTCTTTTTTATTTCTATAGAAGAAAACAATTGGCATAATGATTTAAATCATAGCAGTACTAGTTGCAAAATTGCTCTAATTACTGCGCTTTGCAAGAATATTTTAACTTAAAGGGGCACTCCACCAATTTTACAGGTAAAGTGTAGTTTACTCGTCATAAGAAGTACAACTCAACTTGTGAAAACAGCTATATAATGTCTTGTGGTTTTAAAAGATAACCCTGAAAGACACAGCCAAGTTGCATTATGGTAATTGTAGGATCCAGCATTTTTGCAGCTTGACCCATACTAGGGAGTAAAAGTAAGAATATCTCGGCATCTGCTTAATCAATTTCTACTATTCATTTTTTAACATGTCACTTGTATACCCCTTTAAAATAATATAAATTCAACAATGACTAAAATATACATTTTATAACAATTTACTGTCAGTTTAAAAGCATCATTATTACCAAATTAGGACAACCACTTTTTCAAATCAGTCATGATTTATACATTCTGCATTCTTGACCTAACTACCAGTAACCAACCCTTTGTACAGGACGTTGTTCTCATCTCGTTACATGTGATCTATTATTTCTCATTTCTGTTTCAAACTCCAATCTGACCTGCGCATCGCATGCAGCCTCTGCAGGCACTCAGGAGCCAGCTGGTCTCTGCGCCGCGACTCCAGGAAGCTGTGAGTGTGTCTCATTAAATTTTGACTAGGCGGGAACAAGCCTGTACACAGCCACATGAGCTGCCACCCACGCTCCACACTCAACCTGAGAGTAAGGGAGAGCAAGAGCAAGAAAAGGGCAAAAAAAAAAAAATCATAGAGGATTGAATGTGTTGACTCTCGATTATGTGTGAATGCTTTAACATACAGAAGTAAACACTGAGGGAGCACCTGTTGTTGTTGTTGGTCATCTGTCTCATAATTTGGCAGTAGATCTCGTCCTGCAGAGCTTCATGCTGGGTGGCTGGACCAAAGATCTGGTCAGTCAGCTCTAAAGGACTGCGAGCGTGTTTGATGGGGTAGTCGCCCATGTACTTCAGGATAGGTAGCAGCCAAGGTTAAGGATTTACATGGACACAAATTAAACTAGACTAGGGTCTGTATCACATACAAAAAAATATTATTATCTGAGGTCTTTTATTTAAAGCCCATTTTCTCCACGTTCATCTGCATGTAGTGGAACTGGTAAAACTCCCTACAGAAAGCAACACAATACAATGTTTAAAATCCCCTGAACCAAAAATCTCGAGGTTTAAACACAGTAAAGTATTTCAACATTCTCTAATGTTACAGCTGTTCCTGAAACAGGGATGTGAGTGGAACGGCGTCCAAACCTTCCCTCATCTGCAACAGGGCAGCATTAGTTTCAAGGATATCAGTGAAAGCGTTGCAGGCCAGGTTGCTGAGGTCAGAGTTGCGGACCAGGCTCCTCATCAGCGGCTGTTTGAGAGGTTCTCTTGAACTAGTCCACAGCCTCTCCTTGCTGACCCCTTTGGACGCACCATGTCGACCGACAGGGCCTGCAGTCCTGCAACAAGAAGGAAACAGTGTGAGCACATGACTGAAATAGTCCTGTTTGCTGAGTTTTTTATGTCTTTGCAATACTTAAAAACTGGCACTCATACAAATGTTTAAAAAAGTTGTTATGATGTCTGACTTATTGTTAGATGAATATTTGAAAAGTGCCAAATTATAAAGGCACTCATATGATTTCAGTACCTGAAGTTCTCAAGTGCAAACTCTTTTAAAGAGACAGGAGCCACTGTTTCGTCCCTTTGTGGGGCGTTTGGTGCTAGTGAAAGTCTCCTTTGGCCTGGGCTGATGAGTTCCTGATGGATCAGAAGCAGTTCATTAGTTACACCACAAGGAGGCGCTCATATGACCCATCATACTCATGGAAGCATTGCTGCATACATACACCTGAAAGCTCACTATGCAAGATTTTCATGTCTGTACATGTGCAGTGCATGTAGACTTGAATAAAGTCAATTACTGCTTATGCACACGGTGTCTATTGAACGTAAATTTGCATATTTGCTTCTTTAGTTTTTGACACATTGTTATATTATATAAATATTAACAACAATTGTATTTATAGAGTCAAAGGTTTCTACAGAGGGAATTTTGGATATATCATTTTATCACTGTCAACAGCAAACAAAACAAACAAATCTATTTTAAATGTTTAAGGTTTAACATGTAAAAATCTGGCTATGGATGACCATATGAAGACTATAGATAGGAATGAAACTGGAAAGTTTGGTGTATGTAAGTGCTGCTGAAGTGGAGATTTCTGGCTCAGAGTATGAGAAAAACTCATTTTGAGAAAACGGCCTTTGAAGATATGCATTTTAAAATTCCATATAATTTATTGGAAACCAATATTTATAGACACAGTATCTAATTAAATCCTTAGACAGACGCAAATATGCAAAGTGTAGTAAAATAACCACCTACATGTGTATTTTGGTTGTTTTCTTACCACTAGTCTGAAAGAAGACATGTTATGGAAGCAAAATAGCCACAAATCTCAAAATTGACCACTGCATGAATAAACAGTGTTTTTGTTCTTTATATTGACTTATATTCTAATGTCCTTTTTGTATAGAGTTTGTGTTTAATCATGCTGAAATATATTCATGCTGCAATAAAAAAATAACTAAAAAGTATGACATGTAAAGGTAACTTTACCAGCAAATCGCTAGTGGGCTTCTCTAGAGTCGGCAGAAACTGCACTGTATCCTTGTAGACCACACCGGTGGCGCTGGTCCGACTGTTGGTTGCTTTGATCAAGTTCTTATCAGAAGAACTTTCTTCATCTTTCTCTACCAACAACAGGTCCCCTCGTTTACAAACCAAGAACGTGGGGTCATCTGTAGAAGAGAGGCATACGTCTTTTATGCATGTAAGGGATTAAATAGTCTTTATAATTGTGTTTGAGCACTACTATAATACTGTACATGCTGGGGACTCTTACCTGGTTTACTGGCATCATGCTGAGCCAGTGCATACACTGAGCGCTGTCTCAGCCCTTCCAGGTTTTTCTTTATAACTGCAGCCATGTCCACAGCTTCCCCAGACTTCAGCACAAACTCTCCTTTGACTGTGGCCAAACTTACTGACTGAGCACTGACATGGCTGTCACTAGACAGGTTATAAAGATCCGTTTTATTAGTTTGATGCTTTTTGAAACTCAGTTAAAATGTTTTGCAATGGAGTAAATTAAAACAAATGATCATATTTTTTTATCCTTACCTGATCATGTGCATGTCCTTTACCTCTAGGTAGGAAAGCTCAAGCAGTCTCTTGTCTCTTCCATCCATGAAGAAGATGCCATTCCAGTTTACAGCCACAACAAACCTGCTTTTAGGCAAAGGAGGTCCTGTGGGCAGATATGTTAAAGCAAATGTTCCAGAAGCAGGATTGTGAGTTGTCTGCCATTTGTCAAATTGCAACTGCTAATTAAAGTTCAGTGGAGATTCTCAGCAATATGGGGGAATATTATGAATGAGTAATTTACAGGAATATAGCAGTGTGTGAAATCATTCATATTTCACACATTAATTACATTAAAAAGTGACTGTCATCTGCAATAAGCCCACTTGCAGTAGGAATATGTTTCTTTCCCCCTTATGTTGATTTTTTTTTTATAAACAATAAATCCAAAGGCACAAATACATATGGCATTATATCATGACCTCCCTGGGTGTTGTTATATTGCATGTTCAATAAGGTGTGCAATATAAGCTGTATGTTGACTGACCTGACATCATTGTAGCTTCATAAAACTTAGAGAAGTCAAGAAGCCATATGTGTTGGGCGCTGTTGACCAGTTCTCCTTTTACACAGTCTGTTTTCTGCCTTCCGTTGACATAGGGACCCTATAGGATCAGGATGGAAGAATTATCCTGAGGTGACTCACCTTTATTGTGCCCATGTGATGAGGAAATAAAACTTAAAATAAATAAAACTGGGGGGAAAAATCATCTAGAACACTGCACATGGCATACACAAATTTGTTTCAGCCTCCACTATAGAATCTTCTTTTGTCCTTTTGTTTGACTGCATGCACTTTACCTTTAAGTGTGCTTCGCTGATGAGTTGGATCCACTTTGTCATAGATTTGTTCTCAATAAGTGTGGTAGCGATGCACTCCTCAACCACCTTTTGGACGTTGTCTTTGTTGTATGCAGAGCCAAACTGGATGTAATAATGCTTTGCTGCCAGCTGGACGTAATCATCCTCCTGAGAAATGCAATACATTTTTATTGGATACTGTTTACACAAGTGGTTATTTTTTTGTTGTTGCTTATTTTGTATTGCACATTGATATCATTTAACATGCTGCAGCAATAGGAAAGATGTTGACTAAAATATCAATATCTACTATAAAAAAGGATCTCAACTCTGGTCTCTTTAAAATTCTAAGTACCATTGATATTTATTGTTGCTGTACATTGGCGACATGGTGAATGTAACACATTTTAAAAGTTATAACAAGTCCAGAACAAGACTCAGATCCTTATCACTTTGATTTGAGCAAAGCAAAAGGACAACCTTTTCTATACTTTTTTTTTTTTTCAAACCTGCATTAAGTGATTTTTTTTTTTTTTACCATTGGCGGCAGCAGAAATATGCCGATAACACACCACTCACATATCATCACCATGTTAGCAAATGTTAGCACGTTACTTATGTACACATCTAGCAGATAGGTCTAGTATTCACTTTCCTTCTAGCTCTGCTTTGGTCCCCACCAACTACTGAGGGAAATATTTGGTTCTTTAGGTGCTAAATGCTCTACTATGTTCACCAGCTAGTTGCTAACTCTGTCTGCCGTTTGGTGCTGGGAAGGTAGCGTACAGTGGACCCCCTGTTACTGCTGAAAACAACGCTGTGAGAGTGAACCAAAACAGTAAAGTTGCAGGATGTAAAACCAAAATAATGAGCTGAAAGACGCTAAAACAAAAATTGAATATAGCAGCTTTAAGTTTCAAAATGCAAAACTCATTACACATGAGCCGCTATTCAGATTAGCAGATAGTTTTGCTGGCCTTAACCAACCTGGTCAACAAGAGCCAAGACCATATCTAGAGGGATGCTAACTTCAATATCGTTATTTGCTTCTAGTGTGACATCACATCAAGGGGTAGTATTACAGGTAGCTGTAATAAACCTGTTAAAGTACTGCGACTTCACCATATAAAAAAGGTTGGAGTGAGGGGGACTAAGGAGAACAACTTTTGTCCTTTTTCAATATTAACATCTATGACAGACAAAATTCACCCGCGACAGACAAAAGTTGTCACATTTGTCTCTTAGCTTCACATCAGGAATTAATTAATGATTATGTAAAAGTAAACAAAGTCCTCTAACTCGTGAGCCTTACCTTGTCACTGATGTACTCTCCAGACTTGATTCCCTTGATGACCTGTCTGTAGATTAGATCCGTGCTGATTGGGTCAACTGAGCAGTCATGCCAGGGTGTGAAAAGTTCCTTGCGGATGGAGAGCTGCCAGGGGGCGTCCTTCTCCACTTTGCCCTGCCTCCTCATCTCCTGCTCGCACTGAGACACTGCGTCCAACACATGCTTCCCACAGCTGCCCAGAGACCACATCTGGAGACAAAAGACCAACAAGATTTGAGTGAGTATGGTTCCTGTACAATCTTTGTACTGGAATTTAGCACTGATTAAACATTCAGAAACTGGATTGACAGTATATCGTGGGTAAGGTCTGAATGAATATGACAAGACAAGAGACAAGGAAGTAAAGCACACCTTTTCATAGAGACTGATGTACAGGGAGAATCCATATATGTCTTGAAGGTTAATCTTGTTAGCCACAGCTTGACAGACTTCAGCAGAGGTGGAGGCCGAGTCCAGATGTACACTGATAGTGCGGTCGTCCAGTAGAGTCACAGAAACATCTATGGGCTCCTTAGATTTGGCAGCCTGTCGGTAGTTAGATGTGACTGGATTGAAATTCAAATAAATTATCCAATAATTTGGAAATTTCATAGCCGATTGATGCAATGCGTGCTGCTCTTTTGTTTCCAACAATAAACCTTGCCAAGAAAAAAAGGTCACCACAACTACACGACAAAAATGTGATTCAATGTTTCTACCTGTTGCTCGAGCCAACAGGGCAACTCTTTTCTTTCTCCGTTGGCTATTATACGACGCAGGCGCTCAGCACAGTATTCTCCGTAACCAGTTGGTTCCCTGCGGACAAAATTCTCCAAATACTGTCGAACAGAGTAGAATAGAACAGGGTGAATGAAAATTGTAGCAAAGTAAACTGTCTGAGCAGACCCAGGATATTTGACTGTTGCATTAAACATACAGAAATTTCAGGTTGCAGAGGACGATAAGGATATACAGTGAATAAAGCTGTCCACTTTTTCGGTGCACTATCAAGAGTATCACTTTATCTTTATACACTTTACTGCCCAAGGCCTAAGATTTTCATTGCCAACCACTACTTCTGTTATTGTGGAGCACATGACCAATAAAGAACCTTGAACCATTATTGCAATATTCAACTTTAGCTTTTATAGCGTTTTTATTCAGTCATTTGAGGATGGTATCAATCTACAGTGTATCTACATTTTACGATGTTCATCCAGTGCTTTTGATCTTATCTTATCTTACTACTTTGATTGTGTCAACACGGTGTGCAGGCGTGAACTTCTAGGAGATGTAACTGCGTGTATTATCCTACTAGAGAAGGGATACCCTTTAAAAGATTTTTATTTTTTGTTATATATAGTCTTCTTTAAAATGACACCATGCAATAAACAGGAAAAGGTAAACAGAAAAAAAGTATTTTGATTACAAGCTGCTGCATTACTGAATGACTTGCTGCAGACTGACCTTCATGAAGAGGTCTGTTGGGGGAAAGATCCCGAGACAGATGGAAAGAAGGGTCCAGCCTTGCATACGGCTCCTCTTGTTCTTATTGTTCACCAGCTGCTTACAGATCTGGCAGTAAATCTCATCCCTGTGTAGGCAGAGAAACATGAAAAAAACAGTGATAAACAAGGCAGCTAAGAACTGAACAATTAGTGCAACAAGATTCAAGAGAACCTCTAGGAGTTCACAAGGTGGTTAAAATGTAAATAAAGAAAAGAAACAGACTGGAATACCATAATTCTGATATAATATAATATATAATATAATTATGTTATAAGGCTGCACATTGTATCTCCATTGTATATTATATTTATGTATCTATATTTCTTTTTAATGTGAAAAGTTATACCATCTTTACCTTATGTCTCGTCTCGATAGAGCGTATCCGATGATAATGTGTAGTTTTTCCACGGATGTAAGTGGCCGATCCAGTGTTGGACCCTCTCCAACCAAAATGTCCTCGTCCTCTGTAATGTTCTCTGGCTGGTAACAATGACAACAAAAAGAACAATTTAGCACCCAGCAAACATAATGAGCCAACACAGAAATAATGATTGAGTGATGAATATCATAGCAAGATTAGTGCTGACCTCCTCAAGAATTACAGAAGCTTTTCTGTTTCCACCTCCAAGCTTTTTCTTGTTCTTCCTCAGTATTTTCTATTCAAAAAACACATAATAATTAGAGGTTAGACTGATGACTGATGTTTGACGTTGAAGTTGATTTTATATACAGCAGCAGAAATATGTTACCTGATCCAGTCCCACCAGGCTGCTCAGCCTCCTGCCCTGCCTTTGAGGCAGATTACGTGAGATGGTGCTGGACGCTTGAGACATCGCATCCATAGATTTTGGTTCCGGGAGGTCCTCCATGAAACGTAGTATAATCCACCATACAGTCAGACATGCCTGGAGGACAAATGAGAGGAGAAATTGGGATTGAGCTTTGGCAAAAGATGAATACATTTGCAGTTGGCAGTAAGAGAGATGCCTCTCTTTCCTCTTTGTCGACTCACCAGTATGTCGCCCTCGTCATCGTGGGGCAAAAGAGGCTGCCTGATTCTCTGGTTGAAGTGCGTGTGGCTGTGGTTGCTCTGGAAGTTAAGGATGCTGAATTTGTAGAACGAAAACTCATCACTGCCGTCATCAAACTTGTCGTCTTCGTCCTCTTCCAGCGATGGGGTGGGGGTTGTTGAGATTGAATCTGCAGCGATGAGTTCCGGCTCTGAGATCTCAACAGAGGTTTCCTTCACCGGCTCTGGCACGTTCCTCCTCTGCTTAACAGTCAAAATACAAACAATATCAAACAGTCAGTAATCGATTAATTAATTGATGAACTGTGATAAAATGCATAACATATTAATGTATTAATGTCCCATTACTAGATTACACAACTGAAATATCTGCTAACCTGAAAATTATCAGATTCAGGTTCTTTAAGTTCTACCACTTCCACAGGAAGCGTGAGATCATACGTGCTCTCCTCTGAATCGTGTTCAACGATTGGCTCAGGCTCCTCATTAGCTGGCTGTGACAAGGCGATAACCTTCAGACGCTGCTCAAGCTCCGAAGCAATCTGCTTTTGTTTCTCTTTCTCCAGGTGTAAAAGTGAGGCCTATGAGGGGGGGTTGGGTGGAGAGATGATACAGTAAGAGGGGTGAAAAGGTGTCTGAATACAACACGCCTATTTCTTGACATTCATTATGTTATTTCTAGTTACAAGGCTTTCAGCTCTTACATCACCCCTCATCTTTTGAGCTCTTCTTCTGGCCAGGAGTCCTCTGCTGTTAGCCTGCAGCAGTATGACTGCCTCTCTCTTCTGCTTCCAGCCCTTCCTGGCCTGGTAGCCACGAACCTACAGTGTATCAGAAGTTATTAATTATCATATTAAATAACTATTTCATATACTTATTAATGCTCTAAGGTTCATTCATGTTTTTGTGTTGCAAATGGACCTAACAAGGAATAATTTTAGCTGTGCTGTAATAATATTAAGAATAGGACTGAAATTCAAAATACATTTAACAACAAAAGTAGTAAAATCAATTTGCAAAAAAAATGCATTAAATCTAAAATGCGTGGAATGCATTTTATTAAATTCCAAATAATTGTATTTAAATATTTAACCATATATATATAAATAAATTGGGTGCCCGGATAGCTCAGTTTACTCCTCAACGCAGTGGGCCCGGGTTCGACTCTGACCTGTGGCCCTTTATATATATAAAACACAGTACATGCCTGGCTTTGTATGGTGAGTGCTGCTGCTCGCTGTCTTTGGTACTGTAACCGCAGCTTCCGACTGCGGATCTTTGATGCCAGCCGATCAAAGCCGTGCTGGAGCTGGGTGGAGCAAGAGTGGAAACAAAGGACAAGGTCACTGGACTTGAGATAAAGTATAGCAAACATCAATGAGTGCATGATGTTGGCTGCGAGTTCTATTAAAGCATTATAAGCATCAGACCTTTCTTCGCAGTTGCTCCTGTCTGTAAGCTCTCCAGTGCTTCTGCAACACCACAGCTGCCTTACGCTTCTTCAGGAAAGACTTTCTGCAAAAAGAGGAAAAGTAAATAATAAAACAAAGAAACACACTCCTCATCCCCCACTGTCACACAAATCTCTTTATGTCTTTTTCTATAACACCATATTTGATCTGGTAGCACATATATCAATAAAATAACACTGTAACAATCTGTAGCTACAGTATAGTAATACACAGACCTGTTGAGATAAACAAAGGTAATGTATTAAACAGGTGATTCATTCAATTTTCTAAATTCATAATCTCTATGTCATTTCCCCTTTTACTTTTCTTAGAAGCTGCACCTGTCTTTGTGTCCCAGCATGACCCTCTGGATCACCAGAGCCATCCTGCTGAGTTTTTGTTCCCTTAGTCGTTCCAGGACGGCGTCATGGGCATCCTGAAGTAAAGTGAAAAAAAAGACACATTTCTACTTTCTGGATTTGTCCAGAAAATCCTTGCAATCAGATGCCATAATGTTTATGTCATCCATATCTTATGAAAGAGCAACTAAATTGAATCAAAGGCAGCATACAGTAATGACAGAACAGTGCACAAATAACCTAGGAGAGAAATGAATGTCAACAGACAGATGCTACTTCGTAATACTGATACTACTTTACCAGTTAATATTGTTATTGTTTATCTGCACGATGTTCTGCTGTGTCGAAACAATTAAGAAAAGCTGTGGTACAACATGGTTTAAATTAGAAGTTTTCTTCACCCTCAGGAAGATCTTGGTCCTGCCTATTTTCCACTCGTCCGCTCCTTCGATCACTGTCTGGCAGATGGCTTCACAACAGGCTACAGCTGTCTCCTGGAGAGACAACAAATATGCTGAAGAGACACTAATGACAGCCCAAATTCCTTTGGGGGGAAAAATGATAAATAAGTAAACCTTCTTTGTGGCCATCATAATAACATGTACAGTGACATTTAGCAATAATATTATAGAATTCACACATATGACTGTCAACAGCACTACATCAAGACTAACAGTTTTGGGGTCACAGACGGTCGTCGTCAGGAGCACCCTGTAGCGCTTCAGGAATTCCGCAAAGGTGTGGCGAATTGGGTATCCCAGCTTCCGGATTCGGATGGTGTCAATCATGCCGGAGTATCTCAGCTGACGCATACACAGCTCTCTGTCAAAAGTCTAGAGGAGAGCACATTAAAGTGGTTGTGAATATTCTATCTATGTGGGCCTGAGTAGCATTTGTGTCTTCTTCCTTCACAGCAACAGCAAAATTGAAGTCAATCAAGTCCACTGTTTTGTTAGCACAAATATGATTATTGTTATATTATTTTCAGGCAAGAGAAAAATTGCATAGTATACATAGGTCCTACACACAATGACAATGGTATAATGTTTACCATGTTCACCATCTTAGTTTAGCGTGTTAGCATGATAACATTTGGTAATTAGCACTAAATAAAAAGTACAGCAGAGGCTGGAAATGTCATTAGTTTAGCAGGCATTTGGTAATAAAACTACAACAACTGAACAAATAGAAATTCAGACCAGATTTAGACCAAATATTAAGGGATCACCAAAGTTATTACAATTCATCCTGAGGGGGACATTAATGTGTGTACCAAATTGCATGGCAATCCATCCAACCGTTGTTGTGACATTTCAGTCAAAATGACAAAAGTCAACCTCATGGTGGTACTAGAGGAAAAGTCATAGAATTGCCAAATTCATTAAGATTCATCATATGGGTACTATGAATGTATGTACAAAATTTCATGGTGATTCATCCAGTAGTTCTTGAGATGTTCCAGTTTAAAACTAAAGCTGGTGCTGACAGACCGGCACTTCTATCCCTACAGCCATGCTGCTAACATGGCTGAAAAAAATAATGATGAAGGAAGTTTTATTATTAAATTATAAAATGTAAGAGAGGGATGGAAGCTACCCAGTTACTACCACAACACTTAAAATTATCTGTATATATTTTCCAGGAAATTTGCTCAATTGCTTTATGGCACAAAACAGGAAGAGGTCGTTATTTATCCAGTGCAAGGGCAGATGGTAGCGGGGCTGAAAGGCAGATAGGAAAAT
This sequence comes from Zingel zingel, assembly GCA_023566125.1. NCBI lineage: Eukaryota > Metazoa > Chordata > Actinopteri > Perciformes > Percidae > Zingel > Zingel zingel. The sequence continues at coordinate 11,224,135 of CM042324.1, forward strand.
TAATGATATCCTCTTCAGTTAAGCCAAAGCAAAAAATCTAATGCTGATGTGGGAGGTAGACACACACAGCAACAGCTTCATTATTTTAGCAAACAACAGGATTCAGAGGAAATGTCGCAATTTTGGTAAGCACAAACACCACTGCTGTTTGTCTCAACCCTCATCTCATTTGTTTATCTAACAGAATTGCTCAATGGAACGGTTATGTTTAAAAATGCAACCATTGATTGTGTGTTTCTGTGGCCATCTTTACTGCAGTAGCTGCTCTAGTGTCATTCACCTTAGACTGCTTTTCATTGTTGGGTTTGAAGCAGCGGATGAAGAAAGGCTGGCAGGCAGACAGAGCCTTCATGAGGGAGTCCAGAGACTGACGGAACTGACCGCTCAGTGTCGCCACTTGTTTACGGTCAGTCTGGGCCTGCACAGATGAAAGAGAGGACATTAAAATGAGGATGTAGTCAGCGATACAGTGGCAACTGCCAGACCAATGTCACTATCAGGGCATGCCCACTGTATCCCAGTGTACACCACAAATAAATGTCCATCAAAACAAGTGAATTATATATGTAGCAGTATATATGTACCCGTAGAGAGCTCTTAGGTGTAATGATGACCTTCTTGTTGTTAGTGATCTTCACTCCATTGGTTGAAAGTTCACTCTCAAATATCTGACGAAGCAGCTTATTGGTGGTCATTTCAACCATCTTGATTATGTCAAAACTGACGGCATCTCTGTTCTTTTCTAGGAACCCTTAACGAAAAAAAATAACATTACTGAGCAACTCACAGCAGGCCCTTAGTCTTTAGTTGGACTTTTTGTGCAGTTTGCTTCCGTACCTTTGGAGTCGTAGTAAACCACGCCTGCAAAGTGGCGAATCCCAAAATCTGTGTCATGTTCACTTTTGGAGGCAATGTAAGTCTTGCTCCCACAGTGTACTGCATTCATCTTGATCAGCATAGTGTAGTCTGAGCCCTGTGACACACCGAACAATACTTTGAATTAAAAACAAGCACAAATATTTTGCTGAACTGGCAGATTTTTACAGTAAAAGCTTGAATAATGTTTGGTGTGGGAATTGATTAAAAAGCAACATGGCGTAGCACCAGCACCTTTGGAAAATGGCTTTCTTCATCGATCAGAGCCAGCAGGTTACAGGGTTTCACAGCCAGAATGTCCAGGATGTTCTGATTGTCACTAAATTTGATGTTATTCCACACAATGTCCTCTTTCAGGTACTCCTTCTGCTCCAGTTTGAAGATGTGGCCCACAAAGAACTGCTGCAGCTTCTCATTGGCAAAATTAATGCACAGCTGCTCGAAGCTGTGAAAAGACAGAATGATATTAAGTTGTGAGTAACCGTCGAGTTGTGCTACGCTCAGCCTGAAAGGTGTGTGAAGAAATGTCCCGACCTGTTTGTGTTGAAGTTCTCAAAGCCAAAGATATCGAGCAGGCCGATGGACAGGAAGGATTTGGGGCTTTTGGTCAACTTCTTAAAGATGACACTGTTGATTTTTTCAACGATCCATATGAACAGCTTATTGTAGATTGCCTGAGAGATTAGCCACAAATTACAGTTAAATTTGATCTTCTGAGCATGAATAAGCTGTCCAACTAAACTGAGGAATATTAAGCACTGAAGTGTATTTGTGACTGGATGGTTGTTTTTTTAAAATCCCTAGATCCCCCCTCTCCCAAAAAACTGTTGTATCTGAAAGCTCTGCTTGCACACTCCTCTTTTAAAATTTATGAATGTTGCTGAAAAAAAAAAGACAAGTACATAAGTCTCTCTGCAATCAAAGGTTACAATCATGCTGCTTAATTAGGACATTTCCTTATAGAATGCAGTAAGTAACATTTGTAGGGTAATTTTCCTTTCATCCTGGGTCAGAATCCAATAAGGAAGTACGAGACATACTGATTTACCGTCACTGGGTCACAGCTTAGTTACCTTGACAAAGGCGTCTCTACAGTCGGACGCCTGTTCAGAGCTGAGGGGTTTGGTCACTCTCTCTCTGTTGGTCATAAAGGAACGATGGGTCAAACTTGTCGCCAGGGAAGACGTTTTGACCTGAAGAAAACAGACAAGAACTTCGCTATTTAATGCTGAAGAATGATGATCCATTAATGGCGCGACAGGTTCGTGTCAAAGGTCACTAAAAATTAGTGTAGATATGAAAGAGCTCACCTCCAGTATTGATGCTGCTATGCTGAAGTGTTCTGACTTGCTGATGTCACTGGTTTCCAAGTTATTTTGTGTGTTGGCTGGTGGAAACACAAAATCAAATGTAACAACAACACCAAAAATAGTAGATCATTGTCTAGTGGTGGAATGTAACTTAAAGGGATAGTTTGGGTATTTTGAAGTGGGGTTGTATGAGGTATTTATCAATAGATGGCGGACAGCACACCCTCAGTTTAGAGAAGCAGGCAGGAGTACTGACACTGAAGCTTAGCTGCTTCTGCTGTGGACAGCAGCTAAACGTATTTTAGCTACCAAAAAAAAGGCCCACCTAAAAGTTTGTTTGTGTTATTGTATGACTTTGGTGAATCCAAACTAACCCTTTAACCAAAGTTTAGGCGACTGTTTTTGTCAAAGGAGGCTGATGGCGTTGAAGAGAGCATAAATGGATATAACAGTTTCAGTTTGTAGTTTGTATTTTAGTTAGTAGAGGTGGTTTGGGCATCTAGCAAAGAGACGCCCCCTCCCCCTCCCCTATAGGGAGGTGTTCCAGGCACATACAGCTGGGAAGAGGCCTTGGGGAAGATCTGGGACTATGTGGAAAGATTATATTTCCACTCTGGCCTGGGAACACCTCGGGATCCCCCAGTCAGAGCTGGCTAATGTTGCTCGGGAAAGGGAAGTTTGGGGTCCTCTGCTGGAGCTGCTGCCCCGCCACCCAACCCTGGGTAGGTGTCTAAAATACTTTTTTCTGTGTGGCTCTGTCCACAGCAGAACATTGCTTAGCTTCCTTGTTGATACGCCTGCCTGCTTCTCCAAACTGAGGGCGTGCCGACCTCCATCTACTGTAGTCATACACTAATAACGGATAAGTACCTCACACAAACCTACTTCAAAATATCCAAACTATCCCTTTAAGTACAACTTATTAATTTTGGGGCATTTTTTTGACAGATGACAGTGTGGAGGCAGACGGGAAATGGGTGGAGAGTGATAGTATGACATGCAACAAAGGTCTGGATACTGGAATCAAACTTGAGTACTTTCATAATATGCTGCTTGAAACGTCTACTACATATCAGAGGGAAGTATCATACATTTTACTCTAATACATTTATTTAACAGCTGTTACTTTGCAGATTAACTTATTATATACACAACCTGAGATGGGCTGTCAAAATACAATGCATTGCTTTTTAATCTACCCAAAACTATAAATTAAAATTAGCTTCACCTCCACCACCAGCTAAAGAAAACACTGTTAACACATGAATGCAACACTAATACTGATTTAAAAACATAAGATGTAGATGATAATAGAACACTGACAGTGGCCATTTTTTCACATGACAAATATTGTACTTTTGATACTTAAAGTACATTTAATTGCAGGACTACTGCTTCTTTGCTATTTGCATTGTGTACTAGCTCTTTACTGTGCGTTTATTTGCTTTCATTATTGAATCATAATGTATCATACATTAAAGTTAGGATTAAAACAGAGTTACCATGTTGAATGTACGCTCCTTCTGTTTTATCGACATAGTTCCTCATATCAAATTATAATATAATAATAAATAAAAGATCAAAACTTAACTACAATTATCTAAAATGAAACTATTTAGATTAAACTGCGTACACTCACCTTGGAAGCAGATGTTTCCCAGGTGTAATATGGCTGCCAGCAGCTTGAGGATTTCTTGACACTGGCTTTCTGAGAAGGTCAGGATTTTCATCGAAGAACAAATACGCTTAAAGTCTTTAGCGTCATCTCTGCCTTCGCACACGGTGTGGCCGCCCTGCAGGACATTAGAGAGGAGGTTTAGATTATTTATTGTATGTACACAATGTGTCATTTGTTTTGGTTAAGGTGGCAAAATGAGCTGCAGGTAGCTATTGTAATACCTTAGAAAGGAATGTGTACTCCACAGCATCTCCAAGGCTCAAGGTTTTCTTCTCCTTTGCTGTGACTCCTGCCAGCATGCAGTAAAATATGTGGTAATTCCTCTCCTCTAGGGCCTGAGGTTGTGGAGCAAAAATGAACTATTATTGTTACAGGAGGATAAACTAAATGGGTTTTAAACTTTTCTGTCAAGTGGGTGTAAATAAACAGAGAAATTAGATTGTAACGTTTGGCATGGCTTCATGTAGTTTTACTCTTTAGTACAGTGAGCAACAGAGATGACAGGCAACATGGAATTATCTATTCTCTACAGGTCACTGAGAGTTGGTTGCCTAAGACAACAGTATGTTTATCTAACCAGCCCTGCTTTTATAGGTCTATAAATCCGCCATCCGGGAAAAACTAGGTGGCAAAGTTAACTCGCCTGGTGGCAGACACGAGACTTCTCCAAAAGATACTGCTCCACGCGAGCACCTTCAATTGCTCCGTCCTTATTGAAGAAGATCTCCAAATATTTCCCAAAGCGACTGGAGTTGTCGTTGCGGATTGTTTTTGCATTTCCAAACGCTGTATGGGACAGAACACGGACGCTTGAGCTCTGATTATTATATTTTTATGTCTCAACAGGCAGTTGTTGCTTGTCTGTTAAGTAGTGAATGTCAGTGTGTGGTACCTTCTAGTATTGGGTTAGACTCCAGGATCTGCTGTTCAATCTGCTGTTTAGAGAGCTCACCACTGACTGCTGCCAAGTACTGCAGGATCAGCTTAGTGCTCTCTGTCTTTCCTGCTCCTGATTCCCCGCTGAGGAAAAGACAAAGGAAAAGTAAAAAGTAATACCTGACAACACTTATTCTATTCTCGACTGCCTATCTACAACAGTTAACAGGTGATTGATTCATTCTGACCTGATGATGCAGCACTGGTTCCTGAGATGGCGCATCATGTTACAGTAGCAGGATTCAGCGATGGCAAAGATGTGAGGAGGAAGTTCCCCCAGCTTTCGACCATGGTACAACGCCACCTGAAGGACAAGAGGATACACACATGAAACACGACTCTGTAATCTTTGATAAAGAGATTCAAAGTTAAATGATAAAGGAAAAATAATCTGCAAATATAGTATGAATGTTAATACCAGCCTCACCTGGTCAACTGAATATAAAGGGAAATCCTGGTATGGGTTCACTGCCACCAGCACAGAGCCTATGTAGGTCTGCAATCAGAAGAAATGGCTGTGTAAGACATTACGGGTACAGGACAGTTCATTTTGTTTTCAGTGACCAAGATTATGAGTCACCAGCCTCTGAGGTTTTTGCGGCCACCCCAATACAACGGAGGTAAATGGAATTTTGTTTGAGAAAAAAAAAAAAGTGTTGAAAAATGTCATATTTGACAGATTCATCAGTAACATGTCTTCCCAGAAAATGTCCCAGGATGATCCACAAGCCTGCTTTAAATGGGTAGTACACTGTACAGTACAGTGTGTGGGGCTTTGTTTACAATACAAAAAAAAACTAATTAACCTTAAGCCACGGAGGTTCCAGCCATTGTTTTGTTTTTCAGTCCCGACTATGTTCATGGCCAAAACCATGAAAATAAAGTGAGTACAGGATCTCTTGGGTGCACAAAGTGAAAGAGTTCCAGAGTAAGGATTGTGCATTATTCAGAGGAAGTCTTCCATTGTTTAAAAAAAGACCATCTGGTTTTTGAAATGTCACTTTTTATATAAGCATATTTTGACCACAGATAAAATCCCATTCAACGATTGTACAGCTGCAGAAATCTGATACCAATAACTCCTTGTGATAAATCCTTAGGGAAAGTGACCCAATCTGCATGGCTAAAGATAGGCTACCACCAAGGGCAAGTTGGGAAAACATTTGTTTTTTGCAATTTCTGAGAACCATCCCTTTATTAAACAAATGTAGAATGTACTTCAATCCAGTGATTATGTCTACACTTTTCAGTAATCAAGCACTTTTGTCAAGACACATTTTAGGTGAAACTGCACTTTCAAAACGTCAAATTCATTCACCCCACTAGCAGCTTGTTCACTTTGAAAGGTATACTACAGTTTGTATGTTACACATGGGCCTTACGTAGATGATGCCTTGTTTGTGTCGGAGCAGCAGGTTCCTGAGGAGGCCGGCCTCGGTCATGTCACCCAGCTTGATCATGTCATCCACACCCTCCACTGATGTAGGGTGCATGATCCTGAGAGAGGCTTCCTGCTCCTGGGACAGACTCTGCTTCTGGAGAGCGGTCAAAGTAAGAAATTAAAGGTGGATCCCAGGCTGAAATTGTTTTCATGATGTGAAAAACACACTTCAACAACTTAATTCTGCTGTTTATCTAAACCAGCAAAGGGTGTGTACCTTTCCATCATCGTCCACCAGTAACCATTGACCAGATGGTGTTACATTGACCCTCGCTCCGATGGGAACCCCAATGTCTGAGTCCACCCATACCCACTCCCCCTTAAAATACAGAGCACAATAAAAATATTAATAAATCCACTAACATAGTTTTGTGTTTGAATGCCCTTCAGAACACAACATTTATGATGGGACTACCTTTATCAGTTTACAGTATTTCTTTGAATGAATGACAGGGAACTGTGACGCTACAACCAGGAACAACTGATAAAGTGCTTTCTGGTAAGCAGTATTCATATCAATAAAATCCATACTCATAACTTACCTTTTTCAGCATCACCGATTCACAGCGTTCCTACTCACTACAAAAAGAAATCCATATGATGAGTTGCAGTTTCAAAGAAAAGGCAAAATTGATTCCATCAAATTCTGTTCAGCTACACTTTAGGCCTGTCAGCATTATAAACAACTTAAACTGAAGGTTGGGTTGAACAGTATTCATTACAAAGCCCACTGTTGTGCTCGATGCCACTTGGCTAAGGTGTACACAGGTAACAGAAAACCAAAGCATGTAAAGTAACATACACAAAACAATTAAGAGGCCTACCTAACAGCCGTTTTAATCACTGATCTTCATTAATGGCCACTCTTTCAGCCTGCTGTAGAACTGCTGTTTGTCTCGACACCCTCTTGAATCGGTCTCAATATGAAGGAGGAAACGCAGCTCTCCTTCGACTGACAGATTGATTTTTATAGCACTTTGACTTTGAACAGGGCTGTGACCGAAAGGAAGAGGAAGAGAAACTCATCACTCACGCAGAGGTTCATATCTGTCCTGTCATCCTCTGGCCGCGGTGATCCCATTTATTTATTTATTTATTTTCTGTTGGGGAAATTTGCAATACAGTTGAAGCAGTTTGATCTGAACGATCAATGGCAGTCATGTTCTAATACAATTCTGATGCTATTTTAAAGCAACAAAAGCACATTCATATATTGCTTTTAAACAACTATATAAACGGCCTTGATGTATATTGAACACAGTCATACAGTGAGTGTTGCAATGAATTTATGCGCAGCCTTTGGACCATGGGCTGTGTAAGTCAGAGGAGACACTGCTGGGCATCTCACGGACTGTCACTATAATAAAGATGTAAGTTTGAGATTAAATTAACTATCTTTAGATTATAGGATGAAAAGCTTTATTTATCTCTGTGGTGGTCAACAGTCATGTTTTGCGTGGTTGTGGATAAGTTACTGGCAATAATTAATTGTAAGGAAGATCTAGAAACTGCCTATTTTGATGCCAGTTATCTTTTGTGTGAGGTTATAAGTTGGACTTCAACCCTTAAGGGAAACCTCCCTTTAATAGACAAATGTGAGCTAACTACACTACTATACAGTTAAGTTAGAGGTTATGTTTAAAGTCCAAACTGTATACTTGGCTGAGATGGGAGTCACTATGAGTTATTCACTGGCGTCATCAGCTCTGATAACGAATGCTCTACATGGTATGGTAGTCAGAGAGAAAAAAAAACCTCGTAAACAACACTGCAATTGCACGAGCTACTGTTCCAAAGGTAAGGCAGTTCAACACTGCTCGTCGTGAGTCAAAATGATCGTTACATGACTTTTTATGATACAGAGATTAGTTTCCTGTGTTAACTCGTTAGTCTGATATATGACTACTTTTTTAAATAACAGCAGGAAGTTTTTTTTATTTTAAAGTGATGCTAAGCATTTAAAAGAAACTAAAATAAAACTTTCTTTCTACAACTAAAAATTTGTTCCAAATAAAAAAGTACCTTTGCTTTAGCTTTAATCAATACACCCAATGTTTTTTTGTTTCAGCCTTAAAGGTGCTCTAAGCGATTTTGGGTGATGTTATTTCTTGTTGACGTTCGAAGTATTTTCAAACAAAACGAGGCTAGCTCGCCCCTCCCTCCTCCTCATCCCGTCCCCGCTCCCTCCCTTCCGTGCTTTCGCTCACTAATCCCCCCACCCCCACCCCCAAATCCTTCTTGTTGGTTATTGGCTGGAACGCTGTTATGTTTGGTGGTGCAGGTTGGCAGGTTTGTTTTTGTTGGCGTTTGTGGAGCCTGGGCTGCGACCGCATTTGTTTACAGTGTGTTCAGGGGACAGGCAGCTTGCGGATAGTGAGGAGATGTTTGCTGTATGTGACAAAAAATGTTGTAGCCTAAAAAACGTTTGACATCGCTTAGAGCACCTTTAAGTGGTCTGGTATAACCAACGGCTCAGGGTAGCTAACGTTAGCAAACTTTTAGCATTTACTGTTATACATTAGCTACACATTAATTTGACTTGACTTGAATTTATCATATTGAGTGACTGCTATTCAACAAAAGTTACAAAGGGCTGAGGTATGGAATTGTCCATGTCTGAAAAATAATCCTCAAGCCAAACATATCAAAACTATTTAAAACTAAAATAACTGTTTTTGGCCATTTGAGGCCAGCAGAAACAAGCTGTGAATGCAACACTGACATATTATGATGAGAGTTGCTAATTTACGCATCCAGGAGCACCATTAGCAGTAATATCAAGGCGTTTTTGAGTCTACCTGACAAATGCAAGTCAAATATTCACTCTCATTTTATCTCCATCCTGCTGGAAAACCTGGCTCTTCAGCAGCTAGCTAAATGCTCCATTTGTTGTTTACTAGCTAGTCGCTAACTTTGTTTGCAGTTTGATCCTTGACAGGTAGTGTACAGTGGCTTTATCAGAGCTTTTTCGAAGTAAACAGCAACAAAGACTAATGTACGAGTACGCTAGTCTCGCATTGCCAGAGTGCGGTGATAGTGTACCTAAACAGTTGAGATGCGGGCCATATTACCAAAACAATGACTAAAAGATACTATAAAGCTAGAGTTTAGGGATAAATAATTTTTGTTCTCAGTGTGTTCCTCACTAGAAATGACCCTTTCATATACAAGAAGCCCTGTGATCCATTGTTAAAATAAAAATATTGATTATAGCAGCTTTAAGCAGACCTGAAATTGCATGACGGTGCGGCACACTCTTCCTTACTATCTTCTATATACTGGAGCCGTGTTTAGGGTGGATTCATTAAAAACACTTCCTGGTAATAAAGAACACAGAGATTATCTTTGTTTATTCGCAACATAAACTTAACAAGGGCAGTGCCCGATTGTAGCAATAGGAGTAATTATGTCACTGGCAGCACGTATCACTACTTTGTTTTTGAATATAATTGGTTTCCTTCTCCTCTTCAGTGACCACTAGTTATGTTTAAAGTAGGATTCAGAAGGAAAAAAACAGTTCCAGTCAGACATGTATGTATTTATTTCCCTAGAGACAAGGATAACCATATATTACTCTTTATGGTTGCTTAAGCAGAGTACAAAAGAATACGGACCAGAATCAAAGTTACATGTCACAATATAACTTTGCTGCATTCTGAGGTTGTCAAATGTGACGTGAGAAATTCTTCTTCTTCTTTTAAATCCTAATCACAGAAACACATCCTACTAAGTGAGTACAGTTGTTTTGCACTAGTACTTACAGAAACTTGATGGTTAAAATACATTTAAAGCCCATGTTTAAAGTCCATGTAAAACAAAATAACTTAAAAACATTAGCTAATGGTCTTCCAAAAATATGACAAGCCTAAAAGCAATCCGTCAAACAAAAGAGATTTATAAATAAAACAAAATTGTGCAGACGTAGCAGCTCATTTGTATGACACTTCATGGCACTTAGAACTAAATAGAGGCACACTGACTCAACTGAAGCAAAAGGGAGACCCACAAACACTTAAAATGTGCAGCTTCACTACATTTGATTTAATCTTTGCTTGACTAAATTAAGGCTGATATTCAGTCGATATTAATGAGGTCCATTAAATGTGCCACAAATCAAGTCTGAGCACAAAAAGACCCTACAACAGTTGGAAGCACTTAAAGCACAATAGCCAACATAAAATCCATTAAGAACTCAAGGCCACCAACAACTTCATCGGCAATTCTTATTCAAGTCATTCCAATGTTTTGTATTAAAAACGATAATGAGTTGAGAAATAATTAGGCTTGGCCTGTCTTGCACACAAAATACAGAAAATGTGCCTCATTTAGACTACAACAATATGTTAGATCCTGAGACCCTCCTTTTAAGAATTTAAATCAAATTAAAAGTTCTACGAGCTGTACTTCATGACTATGACATGAAGGACCTGAGGGGGCCCTTCAGCCCTTTCATTCACACCCCAGAAAAATCTGGAAAATCTTTCTTTATAAAAACACTATAAATACATCCGGCAATGTAAAATGTCCAGGATGGCATGTGGTTGCTGTTTTTCTTTTGTTTGTGTATATATATATATATATATATATATATATATATATATATATATATATATATATATATATATATCTGTTCAGTCAATCTGCTGTAATCACAGGTTTTACTTTGTTAATACTGCTACATTTTTACAGTTTGGTCCAAATAGCTTCACTCTAGCAACAACAAGTTCTATTACAGCAACCATAGCCAGTCAAAGACAACCAAATAAGTAAAATTCAGTAGTGTATTGAACTCTATTGCTTTAAAAACTCAAAAATAAGTCCCTCTCCTCAATCTTGAATCTGGAAACCAGTCATTGATATTAAACTGAAAATCAGCTTTCAAACATTAGACTGTGTACAACAGTTAGGTAACATGAAAACGGTCCTCATAAAGGTCAATTAATCAACAGCAAAATAAAACTAATTGCTGCCTTGGTTCTTTCACCGTCAGACCTGGGTCACAATTCAATTTGAAATCCATCCACTGAATTACATACAATAATGGGCCCATTAGTGAGATCATCAAGGCTTAAAATAAAACACGTTTTAAGTTTTTAACCACTCACTATGAATCATATGTCAAACCTCACACAGTCAACCATTTTCCAAAGCATACCATTGTACTGTATTTGTTTTATTTTTTCCCCCAAACTTTTTCAAAAAAAAGCTAACTTTGCCCTGACCCAGCTATCCCAAAATCTCCACCCCTGGATCCACCCCTGCGCCTCGCTATCCTGTCCTTTGGCCCAACTAGAGATGCCCACAAAGGTCATAATAGCCATTTGTTTTTTATTTTTCTCTGCCTCTCTTTCTTCCTTTGACTAATATTGCCTTCCTCTTTTGCTCTCTCTCCCCACTATCCTTTACACAACAAACACAGGCGTGATTTCTGAAGAATGAAAGTCAACTTGCCAGGGCGACCACTAACTCACTCGTTAAAGCGTGGACTCTGTGTAGTCCTTGGCAGTGGCCCGGGTTCGAATCCGACCCTGTCATTCTCCAGCTGCTCTATAATAAAAAGGTAATTAAAGCCCTAAAAAAATATAAAACAGTAAACTTGCCTTTTGTGCCTTCTACCTCGAATGGGTCCATGTTGCATGTCTATAAATGTGGACTTCCCTTCCATGTATTACGTAAATTAAAGGAAACCAAAGAAAAGCTGGAAGCAAAGTTCCTTTCCCAACACATAATATACCTTGGAAAAGGGCAGCCATCATGTACATGCATGTGGGTTCATTGCAGTAAGTGGGCTAACATATGAAACACACTGGGATGGCCTTTTGGTTAAGACTGAAACTTTTAGTGGGAATTTCCATTGAAATCTGACTCTGACCTGACCAGTGATTTTCCTGTTTACCACAGAAAGACTGCTTCTAAACTATTACTACTACCAAACAACAAAAGAATATGTGCAGTTCAGTTTTAAGTGTTTATGATTCGTTCTCCTCAGGCCTCTTGAGCACCGCACTGTATTTCATGGGTGCACCGTCCGCTTTCAGCTGCACCTCCACTAACGTGAAGATTGAAATAACCTGTAAGTGAAAACAAGAAAGGATTATTGCAATTTACACTGTCAACTTGCTTGGTCAAAGACACCTAACCATCCTAACCCCAACCCCCCTCCAACTGTTCAGGAAACAAGTTAGTAGTCTTGTTTTCTCCTGTTTAAAGAAAAACTTCTGGTCTAGAAAAAAAAAAATCTAAAAGTCCTCAATATCTGAGATGATGTACTACAATTATAAGTAGTTTCTGTGTCTCATAACTATCTTATTAATGTCGTCTTGAAGTTCCTGCATAAAATACGATCACACAGTAAAGGATTAAAAGTCCATGAAACCTGAAATTAAAAATTCTCCCTTTCTGTTCATATTGAATAATATTTCTATTTTCCTATTGACAGGCTATACCAGCCAACAAATGACAAAAGCATTTTCAGTGTCTGTGGTTCTCACCTGCTCTTCTGGAGCCTTCTCTGGGTCCTCTGGGGTCCAGACCAGAGTCAGCTCGGACTTCTTCCCCACCTTGCGATGGTGGAATGAGTCCAGGCCGGCGACAGACTGAAGGTGGAAACAAATGGTTTCAAACCGTTTCAGATGAAACTGTCACTTGGACCTACCACTGCAATCTGTATATCTGTGTTTATATACTGTCTGTTTATATAAGGGTGTTTATTGTGTAAATATTAGTGATGTCAAACGATTCAAATATTTAATCGCATTAATGTCATAGTTTTTATCTATTAGACATTTTTATCTATTCCAAATGTCCCTAGATTTATTTTTGTCCAATTATTTTTTTCCTCATTTTAATGCTCTTATCAACATGGAAAAGTGGATCGGCTTGCTTTGTGCTTTTGTCGCCTGGCTTTGACGAGGGGGCGGAGAATTCACATCAGCTGTGTGCTTGGCCATCCAGTGGTATTACAGACTGGACGTGCTGCGATGATAGCGGAGTTCACAACGACAAAACACACAGATCACTTTGGTCTTTTCAATGGAACCATTTGGCAACTTTTTAAAAGTAAACTTTCCATTCAGAATCTTATTGGCATCCATTTCGGCGTCTCGCGCTCGCCATCCACTCAAAACGTAGCGTTAGCCTACTACTCTTTGGCCGGCTCGCAAGCCCAAACAAGTGTGTGTGGCGTGCCCGTTTTGTTTCCGGTCTAGCCAGATCCGGTGTGGTGTTGTAGTTTTTCTAACGCTACTAGTTGTTGCAACAGCATGTGAAAAAAAACTACAAAGTTTTGTACGCCAAAAAAACGTTAATCTCGCGATAAAAAAATGTATGCCCTTAAAATGGGTTTGCGTTAACACCGTTAATAACGCGTTTAACTGACAGCACTAGTAAATATGTTTGTTTAATTATTATTATTATTATAATATCTAATTCTATTTTTCAATTTCTTATTCTTTATGTATATTTTTTCTCCCATGTCTACTTACTGTGTATTTGTGTTATTCTGATGTGTATAAAAAACATATTTTGAGCTGCTGTAGCACAGGAATTTCCCCAGTGTGGGATTAATAAAGTCTATCTTATCTTATCTTATGTGGACTTGGACAGTTGTGAACTGTCACACCATCACTCTCTGGACCGTCTCATTTCTCTCTCCTGGATGAGCTTTTTTTGGGTAAATAATTGTGTGCTGTTGACAAGGCTGAACTTCATCTACACAGTCAAAAGAATATCTCTAAAAAAATGGCAATTACGTCAACAACAAGACAAAAGAGGTATTAAGAATATGAAAAGGCAACATCTAAAAACACTACCATTACTTACAACGTATGCACTAAAGTATAAAGAAAGCTGAAGCCGAAACGGCAGCTAAATGTTTGTATTAAGACTGAAACCTTTCCCTGTAAATGGAGTGTATTGGAGCTGACCTTGCAGTAGATGCGTTTCTGTACTCCGTATCGGAGAACCAGCACGTCAAAGGACTGATCCAGCACCCCCATCACCATGGCCTCAGAGTCCAGCGGGCCACAGTCCTGAGGAGCACAGACCCAAAACAATACTTCAGTATACTGAGAGTATGGTTTTGACATGACATTAAGGAACTGGTTTAAACCTTGGCTTATTTTATATTTTTAGGATTTATTGAGCACTTGGTTTTTTTGAGGATACCAAATAAGTTATCAATTCAACGTTCAACGGGTCAAAGCCATAGTTCCCGACAATATTAGCCACAGAATGAAACGTGAACCAAAATTGTTCAACAAACTTTGAAGACAGGAAATATGAGAAAACATACATTTAAATAAAAAAAAAGAAGAAAAAAAAAAAACATTTAAAAAAGGAGTTATTAAATGTATGTAAAAACTACATTAGTAAACAATTCATGTTCGAGTAGGGCTGGGCAATATGGAGAAAATCAAATATCTTGATATTTTTTACCAAATACCTCGATATCGATACTGCGATGATACTATAGAGTTGACTATTGGGGCTTTTACAAAATATTTAGACTTTTTAGATAACTAATCATCAATTATGGATATATAATGTGTAAAGTGGGTAATGGCAAATAATAGAACAGCTAGAACAGTCTAAGTTAAAAAAAAACATCACTTTACTGTAATGCTAATGTAAACCGGGAAAAAACAACACATATGGTATATAATGATATTACAATAGTGAAAATCTAAGTTGATATCTAGTGTCATATCACGATATCAATATAATATTGATATATTGCCCTGCCCTATGTTTGGGTTGATAAATTATTTACAGTTAAACCTAACCTGTTTTGTTTTTTTGCCACTGCAGCAATGAGGACAAACATGTACAGCTTGAACAGAAAAAAAGTATTTTGTCCCACTTAACAGCATGTTGCAGTTTGGATACCCACCTTTACAAACACTCCAAAGAAGAGCTCAGAGCTGAGCTCCTGGACTCTCTTGGATAGAGTCTTCTTGTCATTACAGTGTGATGCTTGTTTTTGGACTTCTTCTGTTGACAGCCCCAAATTAGGCCCACAATCTGCATGCAAACATTCAGTGGAAAGACACACACACATAATGAGTATGAGAAAAAGAAAAGAAAAATCACACATATTAAACTGACATACACACACAAGTAGGAGCAGACAGAAGCAGGATGGGCGGAAACAATGGCCAAAGGCAACATCGCAAACAATTGGAGATCTGAGACTGCTTTGTTCTTTTTTGCATTTCTCTTTCTACTTTATCAAACAGACATGTCCTCCAATACAACCACAGCACTGAAACAAACAGGACATTGTGTTATTTGTTAAAATGTGTGCGTTTGTTTTTGTGTGTCCAAAAGAGACTTTTGTAGAGAAAGTACGCACTCAGTGAGGAAGCCAGCAGCCTGTGGACAATGATGTCAGCGTAGCGTCGGATGGGGGATGTGAAGTGAGTGTAGAGAGGAACGTTGAGGGCGTAGTGCTTAAATAACGTCTCCTCCTTGAGTACACCTGTACAGAAGTACAACGCCATCTGGGAAATACCATATAACCAACATTAAATTACTGCAAAGCTTTCATGATGAAAATAGTAAAAATTCAGTTTCAATCTCACAAAAAAAAAAAAAAATAAATGTTTTCCCTCTGATTAAGATTAAAGATTAAGACATACTTTATTGATCCTGCAAGGGGAAAATTATTTCTTTCACTCTATTGTTCATTATTACACACGGGCCTGAAATACACACACATGTTAATGTAGATCTGGCAATACTGGCACCTCCCAGCTACCAGTTCTCACTCCTCACTCCGTACTTGGTCCGCAAAGGGACTTAAACTGGCGACTCTCCGGTTCCCAAGCCAAGTTCTTACAGACTGAGCTACCGCCACCCCATATGTTAAGATGACATGTTTTTCTTTCTTGATAACAACTATTACATGCCAGTGGGCATCTTTTAGCTTTACAAAAGCAAATGTATACCACATAAGTTTGATAAATGGATGAACGCTCAAATGGACAAAAAAAATAAATGGAAAGTGCCCTTCAGCAGTGGTCTAACCTGCATGGGTCTGGAGCACATGTGGGTGAGGACTTCTTTTCTGGCAGTGGTATACTCATCATCACCAAGAGTAGTATTGAGACTCTTCTGTATGTTGGAAATGCAGAAAGTTTGAATCATTAATACAGTTATTCTTTTAGATCATTTCCAGTAAGTCAAATGTTCTGTCAATCACTTATTGAGCGTCAGATGCCCTGTGATATCCCTGAGAGAGGGAAATACTAACATACAACACACACAAAAAAAAAAAAAATCATCAAATGGACAAGAAATGTAGTATTTGTAATGCAGGACAAAAACTTTTTTCCAGTAGTTTCTGAGATATTAGAAACTGGGCTACATCTGCTGCATTGTGAGTACTGACATGCAACGCTCCTGCAGAGGAGAGATCTATGTCAATTCCCAACTGGTCACAGAGCTCCTGCAGCTCATCCACCATTTTGGCCTTCGGTGGAGGGTGGCGTCTAAGCAGGGCCAGCTCAGGGAATCTGGAGTGGATGTGGTGGGCTGTGGCAATGTTAGCCAGCAACATGAACTCCTCCACCAACCTAGAGAAAAGAGTTATGGATGATGGTTAAATGGCCAAAGCGGTGGAAAAAAGAAAGGCAAACAAAAGGAGGACTATTATTTAAGCACTCCTGACTGATTCAGAGACACATTTCAACAAAGGTTATACATGTGTCTCGTCAAATAAATGTTACTCACTTATTACTGTCTCTGTACTGGTAAACATAGCAGCCTTGAGGCATCATGGTCTCTTTGTCCAGGGTAAAAGACAGTTTTAACTGAAAAAGAAAAAAAGACAACACAAGGCATGTACATGAAAATAATGTCAGAAAGCTGACAAATCTGGGTCTTGTTTACAACACTTTCTATGCAAGTACTGCTAGGTTACATAGTGTTAGCCAGCTCAAATAATCTTGATAGATATCTTCCAGCAAACTCTCGAACTATCTTTGATGAACTCAGCTACAGTCTTTACCACGCCCTATTTCTTAACTACTGTATGAAAGGAAACCCTACTAGGGATGCAAATTATCGATTAATTCATTAATCATTAGTTGATTGACTTCATCGATCGATTAACTGATAAGCGGCTTTTTTCCTGAGAATGTCAATTTCTCACAGTATCAATAGTGTCTTTAACATAAAAAGCAAAATATTGCTTATATACTGAATAAAAATGCATGTTATATTGCTCTGTTGATGTTTCATTGTACCAGTTGGTACATACGGTACAGATAATGGAATTTATCTAGTTTAACAAAATAAATTATGCACATAAAATTAAAATACATAAAAAATAATTGTGCACTGGCTCACCTGTTGCATGTGAAACATTAAGCAACATAAAATACATTTTAAATAGAAATCTAAACAATATGGGTAGGCTTAGACTACACTACATTAAGCCTACATATAATAATCTGGTAAACTATCTGGAAACATTAGCAGCAACACTTATAATCCCCCTTGGTCTGAGAAAGGTAACAGTAAGATTACTAGCCCTGAAAACTTAAAATATAGAACTGAACACAACTTTAAGTTTAACACTGATTTAACGTATGTGCAAAGCAAGAAACTGATTTCCAACTGACTCGTGCGGGGTTGTTTGCTGAGACAATGTTCCGAGTGTTGTCGTGCACACAGGCTATAACACGCCCGGTGAGTCCCCATGACTCCACAGTCTGGTTGAGTTTATCAGCTAAATTATCAGATGTATGTCTCTCTGACAGGCTCTCCGTGAGAAGCACTGCTGACTTTATCTACCAGTAGTTTCCAATGTAGTGGCAAGTGATTGTTATGTAGCTCTCTGTAGTCAGTGCCGTCCAACAATCTGTTGTCAGAGCCATATTAGCCGCGGCTAACTGTGTTTTTAGCTCAGCCTTCTTGTTTTTGTAGCGTGCTTCCAAATGGGTAGTAATGGTCGCTCGAGAAGGGATATTATATCCTGTCTCCATGTAGTGTAATAATTCCCGAAATCCCTCACCGTCGGTGGTGCTAATTGGCATCATATCTTTTTCGATCATGCCGCAAATCCTCCGAGTAATGCCTTCCGCTTTCCTGTGGTCACATACTCCCCTTCCCACCACAGCAGCGATTGTAGGTTGTGAAGGCGACAGACTTCCTCCCTGCAACATGGCTGCATGCAAGTTATGAAGGTGGTATCTTAGCAAACTCGTAGAGCTGCTGAACTTAAACGTAGTACCGCAGAGTTTACATTGGGCGTCTTTGTCATCATTAATTAATTTGAAATGCTCACACACACTCCACTCCGTTTTTTGACCACCTCATGCTTGGTTTCTTTTTTGCCGCCTCAAGTTTGTGTCGGGTCTCTCACCGCCTGCGAGAATCTCGTGTCGCGTTCAATTAGGCCTACGTCCTGTGGAAAACGGTCTTAGATTGCAATGTTCAATTAGCTGACAATTAATTTCATTTAATCGAGTAAATTCTTATCGGCAATTAATCGATAGTCGATTAACTGTTTACATCCCTAAACCCTACCATAGAGGTCAGAGTCAAACACAAGGCAACGAGTACTAACCTGGTCGAGTCTGAGGGCTCCGCCGGAGAAGCGCTGAGCACGGAGGTTCTTGGCAATGGAGTGCAGGTTGAGCACAGCCTGATGGATCTCATCGATGGGGTGGTCAGGGTCCGCAGGTGGCAGCTCCTCAGCAGAGAACATCTTTTCAGGGGCCTCGATCATGCTCTGAGCATGGTCGTAACTCAGCTTCACGCAGGAGCGGATGACTGAGCGGCCAAACCACTCACTCAGGATCTGGGTAGGTGAAGTAGAACCAATGAGATGAATCACAAAACAGGAAAAAAAAAAAAAAACTCAAAAAAAAAAAAAAAAAAACACCCCAAGCAAATGGCAGCACAATTTCAGCTTAATCAGCCATCAGACGCTACCTGATGAACTTAACCTGTTTGAATGCATCTCTAACCGGTCCATGAATTTGATGTGGTCATACCTTCCCCTCCGGTGTGATTTTCCAAACGACAGAGAAAGTGAGTCTGTCAGTGAGAGGATTCAGACTGCACAGCTCCTCACACAGCAGCCTGGGCAACATGGGGATCACCTGGACAGTGACAAAAGACATGCACACAGTGAATTCTGAATAAGTTATTCATAAGTTAAGCTAATTATATAAATAAAATAAACAGGTCAAGCAGCACTCACCTTTTGAACCATATACACACTAGTTGCTCTCTGGCTGGCAATGGCATCCAGAGCATTGTCCTCCCCCACAAAATAACTCACATCAGCAATGTGGACTCCCACCTCAAAGTTACCTGTGTTGAAAAGACAGTCTATGACACAACTTCCCATTCCACTGGAAAAATAGTATCTATATCAGAATTCCTGTTCATCATTAACATCACTTAGCTCCTCAGTTAAGTTAGATTACCATCAGGGAGTTGTTTACAGGACAGAGCGTCGTCCAGGTCTCTGGCGGTAGAGGGGTCAATGGTGAAGATACACTCCTTCCTACATGAAAAACAATGCTTTGTGAATTATACAAATACATGTCCTAAATTAAGACTTAATACACTCGTTTGCTGCCATTAGATGTGGAGCTGCAAAAATGAATCAATTAATCGATTAGTTGTCAACTATTATATTAACGGCCAACTATTTTGATAATCGATTTATCAGTTTGAGTAATTTTTTATGAAAAGAAAAAGTAAAAAAAAAAAAAAAAAACAATAATTCTGATTCCAGCTTCTTAAATGTGAATATTTTTTTGTTTGTTTCTTCACCCCTTTATGGCAGTAAACTGAATATAACTGAGTTGTGGAAAAAAACAAGACATTTGAGGACGGCATCGGTCTTTGGAAAACACTAATTGACGTTGCAGCCCTAATTGGATGGCAAAGCTTCTTATTATCAGTAGCTCAATTATAAGGAATCATGTGTCTGGGTCTATAGAGCTCACATCTTTATTTTTGTGCCAAGCTGGAGCTGGCTCATGTAGTATGTTCCCATTCAGAGAACATATTCATAAAAAAGGATAAGAATGTAGAGCTACATAAGCATGCATGGGCTTCACAGTCCTACCTCAGGTCTCTCCTTTTTCTCATCTCCTCGGGTGGGATGGTCCAGGGCAAGTTCTTGGGAAGGCAGTCTAACACCTCATCTGAGAACTCAGAAAAATCAACGTCGTACTCTACCAGGATGCCCTCCGTCTCTGGCTCAATTTCTCCAGCCTGACCCAGTGTCTTAGCAAGTTGACTGAAGGAAACATTAGGAGAGAGTCCGGTTGGTTGTTATACTGTTAAAGTGGTTCCCTGCATCAAGCTTTGAACAGAACACTCACCCTTCTGCAAAGTTGCTGTCGGCTGCCCAGCTGGTGATCCGACATATGAACAAGGTGTTGCTGTAGTCCCCCGGGCGGGAACTAAAGTCTTCGGGACAGTCAGCAAGGAAAACGTTAATCCGTGGCACCCGGTGGTCCACGGGGGAGAACATGGCAAAAGGCTTATCTGGTAGGAATTTCAGGAAGCCTGTCACAGCTCTCGAGTGTTTCTTTTCAACAATGTACACCACCTGCCAGACAAATGATGAGTGTCTATTTAATATCCTGAGCACAAATGACAAACTGCTGCCAAGGAACAAGTGAAAGACCAAGCAGAACTTTTCTGATCTTAGGTTATCGTTAGTGCAAACAAAATTTCTTTTAGTTTCTTTTCATAGTAAAAGCCTTTCAGTGATGAGAAATGTGTAGCTTTATTTGTGAAGTAGCCAAATGAATTGTGAAGTTGTTGTGGAAACTTAGCATTACTTGTGGTGCTGTTATATCCCTGCCGTTATTTCATGTTAAGCAGTACTACTACTACTACTACTACTACCACCTGTATCATTGTGGTTAGTTGTATCTGGAAAATGCTTGGTAAAAAAAGAATCTAAGAAATACAGAACAGCTGATAGGTGGGACGCTCACTTTAGCAGTCTTTTGGAGTATTTCCCCATTGGGCCGTGGTGTTGAGGGGTCTTCCAGAGGTTCCACTATTTCCATCAGATGAAAGGAAAAATTTAGATGCATTAGCTGAACTATTGCTTTTAGTTTTTTTTGCTTCTGTGCATCGATACTCTTCTTAAACCAGTAAATAAAATATTAAAACGCAGATACCACAAGTCCCTATATTGATTGTGATAGGCAACAGCTGCTATAATCACAACTCCTTTACAGTACCTGTGTCAGTGAGGGTGGTGTTCTGCACTTTGCGGATGAGTTCATCCTGGTCACTACACTGGTCTTCCACAGTAACATCAGGCCTGGGGGTGCGTGCTGGCTTTTTCTGCACAATGTTTTCTTTCAGGCTCTCTGACTCACTGGTGCCATCACAGTCAGTATCTGACCTCACAACCTAAACAGATAGCATTCATCGTCAGGCTAAAATGGAGCCTATAATAATAATAACAATAACAACAACAACAACAATAATACTAGAAAAGCTGATGCCAAAAGTTTAAGACATCGGGCTTACAAACTAAAACTATACTGTACACAGATAGGCAAGTATAGTTTACCTTCCACTGCTCCCGAGGGAGAATTTGCACCACCACTATGTCTCCATTCAATGCTCTGTTACGAGCCACAATCCCATCCAGAAATATATCCCGTGTGTCATCCTGTGAAAATCAAAAAGGGAGTGCTTTTTTTTTTTTTTAGAACCCATTAAACAAGTTGTTGAAGCGCAAAACATTACATTTGACATATTGTGTCAAATCCATTCTGTGTTGAACTTACAGGAGATGGGACGAAAGCTTCGTGGTATTTCTTTGGGTTGATTCTTATCTGTCCCTGCAGAGAAAGTATGTTGAATTAGGAAATATTTCCACCAGTTTATTGTGTTACCCATACTCAATATAGATTTGAATGCAGTTTCAGGAACAGTAACCCTGGGTTTTTACCTGAATGAGTTCTCCTCTTTTAAGGCCATGGGAAACCTCCTCAAATGCCATGTAGGATTCAAACACTTGTTTCTTTGATCCTCTGCCTCCTTTGTTCTTACTCTTGTCAGCAGGAGAATTGGCACTTGAAGCTTAAAAAAAAAAAAAAAAAAAAGGATTTAACTAATTAATTTAATCCATCATAAATCATCACATTACAAATAAAATGTGTGTACCTGCTGAGAATTAAGATCTCAAAAACTAACCTACAATTTACCTCTGGATTGCTGCAGTGTTTTGTCTTTACCATAAGGGGACATCTGAGTGTCAAACCCAGACTTTGATGTTCCTTCTCTGCTTTTCTCCTCTTCAGGGTGCTTTGGCAGGTTTTTTTTCTTTGACTTTTTCATCTTCTCTTGCTCCTGTCCACTTGTACTGGCTTTCTTTGGGGACTGGGGATGTCCAACAAATGAGTCAGTCTCTTTTGAGGCGACCTCTCTGTTAGAGTCCTTGCTTTTCTTCTGCTGCTTCTGGTGTTTCCTCAAGTCATTGGGTTTTAAAGTGCTGAGCTCCTCACCAGACTCAACATCTCCATCGTGGCTGGTGGCGGTGTCCCTTCTCTGTCCCCATCGCTGTCTGTCAGACACACCCTGCTTCCTTTCACAGTCCTGCTGAGTACTGCGGGTGCTTAGTTTCTCCATGTATAAAGACAGGGAACTCTCCTCTCCTTTACTTTTCATGGAAGAGGGGGAGAAGTCACTTGAATCAGAGAAATCATTTGGCACTTGGTCCCTTTTTCGCTGTGGTATGTTCTGCCTGTCACTCTGGGCTTTGAGGAGTGTGCTTGGCCCATTTCCTTCCCTTTGGAATGCTGTGTCCTTTGCATATTGCTCTAGATACAGACTGAACTTGCTGCTGCTGTGCTGGCTGAGAAGCCTGGCATATGCGTCTTTCTGAGGAGGAGTGCTCGACTGAGTCTGGCTGCGCTTTGGCTCTCGATTCCGGTTCTTCGATTGCCGAGGAGAATCCATATGGCAATCCTTACAGAAACGATCTCTGAAAAGGCAAAAATCACACTGTGAGTGCTGCCATTCAAGCTGTAGTCAGTACACATAACTTCCAGACAAGATAGCTTTATTAGGCAACAATGTTTACAATTCAGTGCACTCAAAATATGTTACGAGATAGTTATCTAAAATTAATTTGAAGAAAATGAAAGCAACACTTCAGTAGCTAACTTTTGTTGCGTAGCTAATCCATTCCCCTTACGTCAAATAGCTACATTAGTTAGTTTAACTTAGCTAGCTAAGTCATAATTACAAACGTAAACATGACTAGAAGTTAACCAAGTAAACATTACTTAACGTTACATTGGGATGATGATTATACGAGACAACAAATTCTGTATCATCACATTGTCTTCGGTATTAACGTCTCTACGAGCTCAGAATGCCTTCTAAACATGTGTATCTTATAGCTACCAGCTAAATAACGTTAGCTAGCGCTTATTAGCAGTGCCTGACTAGCATCAGCTATGCTAACTGCAACGGCAGGTGTTGGTTTAACGTTAACTAGCTAGCTAGCTAACTGTAGTTGTATGTCAGACAGACCACGACCTTGACCACGATAAACGACTCGAAAATGGACTGAACGATTGTCACACACACAAAACTTAACCATTACCTTATTCACTGCGTGTAAGATATGTAACTTAGCTGTTATTCAGAGCAAAGTGCTAGCTAGCTGATGCATTCACCTCCTCCGTCGTTGTGAATTGAATGGTAGTCGTGCTACCTTTGAGTGCTATCGGAAATATCAGAATTAGCCGAACGCACGAAAACGCCACAATAGGGGAAAGTCCATACTGTCTATGGGAAAGTAAAGATACAATACAAATATGGCCTTTTTTGACCTGTCCTCTTATAAAATATTAGTCAGGTGGTACATTTTGGAAAAAAGTCTATTGACATTTTGGTGAGTGACTCTGTGTGCTCATATATTTTTGTGTGTGAAACAAAATACACCCAAATGAATTAGTACCCGATGTAATTGCCATGAGTGCTGTCATTCATTCCGATATTCACTGAGCAGCTCCATGACCACACATAAGAGAGACACAAGCAACCTCTAGAGGGCAGCACATACTAAATAATTCATTGATTTGACTATACAGTGACTTATTGCTGTATGTGTCAGCTGTGCGAACAACTCAACCTGTCTGATGACAACGATAGGAAGAAAGTAAACTTAACATTCAGTCAGGCAGAAATGTCTGTGTCTGAGTGTGTGAAGACATCTGTTGTTCTACAGGATGAATATAGTTCTTAGCTATCACCTACAGTATATTTGCTATAATGCTCTTTCCTGACAACCTGATTTCACACCTGTCTGTTCACGCTTGCTTCGTTTGCATAGTACAAGACAACTCATAAAGCCTCCTTCAAGCACACACACACACACACACACACACACACACACACACACACACACACACACACACACACACACACACACACACACACACACACACACATACACACACACCGCTTCCTCAGTATAATTCCTAGTGGATTACATGGGGGTGATTTTTGGCTAGGTGTATGTGTGCAGTCAGATGGTGCCTTCATACATCTGAGGATATACTGTAAATGAGGGTGTCATATCTCACCTAGAATTTCCTTGGAAACTTGCAAGACACTGATGCATACAGATCACATGTCTTGTCTTCAGTAGTTGTGATTAAGTTATGTACAGTAATAACTTTGCATGATTGAGGAGACATCGGCTCGGGGGAAAGCACCTAAAACGGGACCCCCACACCGAGTCTCACTCCACCCGGTCTCCATTACAGACCAACCAATCAGATGACATCTCTTTCCTGTCGTCTCCAGTACATCCTCCAGGACCAACCAACCAGACTACATCTCTTCTCAATCTCACCCACCATCCAAATCTATTACTATGTTCTTAACATTCATTATAATCAAGCATTCATTAAATCTTTAAATTACATATTGTTGTGGCGTGGTCCTTGCTAGTGAATTGTGATTTAATCAAGTCTTAGCTGATGTTGCACTATTAGACATACTGTATACTGTATTTGTGCATATCTGGTTTAAACAGTAGCTGGGTGTTATCAGTTTAACAGTTGTTGGAAACAGTATCGAACTAATGCTGAACTAAACTAATATGACCAAGGGGTATCATATACTGGTACTGGATCATATACTTGTACTGAAGCCAGGAAAAGTACAGAGGGACCCCTGACTTAGAGGCAGGAGAAGGGACATAATCACCAACGCCAATACTGGACCTGTTTCTTTGATAAATTTGAGGATTTAGGTGCTACTTACTCTCTTGCCTGTCCAACAGTAAGAGACAGCACCAACTACTATGCAGGCTGAATTGGCTGCTTTACATATTTACAGGTTTCTGACTCCAAATTCAAAAGCACAAATCAATATTTCTTCTATATGTCCCCAGTTGTTTGGCTTGTGATAGACTTGCAAACTATCTAGCGTTTACACAGGCTCTTGCCAATTGTGTGTTGGAATAGGCTTCAATTTATGTTGCCATCAATGTAACGAGGGGAACACGTGTATATAGATAAAGAACAACATATTTTGCCAAAATTTGATAAGATATTGTAACAATACACACTCAGACCATTCAACATTTTGTGCTGATATTTGCAGATTAATTAGTTGATTCAACCTTCCTTTGGCAGACTGTACCTAGGGAAATTAACATAGTAACAGTTTTCAGAAGCCTTTTTCATCTTCATCAGGCAACTGTGGTTGATCTGGCAGCCAGAGCATTGACATTTAACAGAATCCTTATTTTGAAACTTTTACTATTTCCCTAATTTGAATCTTGATGGCCTGTTTCTGTTTCATACCTCCACAAAACTAGTGGATTTCACTCAGAATTCTGATGAGTGGCAGAGCTTGAGCTACTGAGCTTGAGCTACTGAACATTACATATAATATAGAGCTTAAAAAAGTAATGTCTTTATTTTCATAATTTCTCCTTCATTATTCTTCATCATCACTCTCTGTAACTTTCCTGATACCCTACTGTAAAACCAACAGTCTTACTTCCAGAAACTTCACAACAACCAAAGTATAAAAATATGTCCCATGTTAATTAAAGTTGTTGACAGCTTATTAGCTTAGCACAGATAAAGAGCTGTGGGTAAGACTGAAGCTTTTAACATCAGACGATGACTCTATAGTATTTGGAGAAAATGTTAAGCCTCTGATAAAAATACACAACCATACCCTTTTAAGGAATAGTTATTCAATGTCCTCTAGAGCACGACATTGTAAACTTTTCTATTAGGCACTGACTGGCCACCTTCCCTCTGACAGCAACTTGAACTGTTTAAGTTCAATTCAGCTCCCAGCGGTAGCAAAGCAGACAAAAAAAGCATCTGAGTAAATGCACTTTTGCTCATGAGCCTGTTTTCCTTCTCTTGCTCTTTTCTGAAGAAATCTAAAGGAACCTCTGGGAGAACACTGAGCGGGGGTGAATGAATGGCTGGTACATCAGCCTCTCTACCACTGTTGTGGTTGTACGGACTCAAGTTGTAAAGCATGCAGATGAAGCAGCAAATGCCTATCAAATATTCATCAGGCCAGGGGAGGCAGTGAAGCTTGTAAAAGAAGATGAAATAGAGGGGGCAGGAACAGTTGCTTCGTACAGTCTCTCTGCCTCTGATGCTCTTTCACTGCTTGGCACTGTTACCTTTTTTTGATGGGGCCCGGAGGCTGCTTAGTCATTTAAGCCAGTGCACAAAATGAATGAAAGAGTGATTTATGGGATTAGCAAGTATTTTCGTGTCAGTATTATCTGCTCTATCACCATTTATCCATCTGCCAATGCATATCTGTCCTTATCATGTCCAAATATAAGGCTGATTTTGGCACAGACTGATCAGTATGTGAGTGTGATTGTGTGTGAAAGGGGTATATGCTGCAGGGCCAGACAGGTTACGCTTCCTCATCACTGGCTGCAGCGGGCAGCATGGGGAGATCTCTACAGTCGTCACCTTCTACTGCCATGGCAACGGCCTGCGAGTCACCTCGGGCGGGCTGCAGACTGCAACGCCCATTTATAGTCCTGATGGACCATTGCCCCTGGGAATCTCAGAGCAGACCGAGACAGATACTAAAGTAATAAGCCCAATGAGGCCGTGGATTACAATGATTTCAGAACAGCTAAGCGGCATTGTTAGGCACGACGCGGAGCATGAACACAAACACTCACTCACACAACAACAACAGCAATGCTTTCATGTTTTTTTTTTACTCATGAAGTATCTAAACACAGACAGACAGCACAGATTGGGATGTCCAACCTTGCTTATCTGTGTAAATGAGTAAGAGAGGTAGGCTCTGACTTCCCTTGTTCACATGCACCTAAATTTATATTTGTTTGTCTCATGTCTGTTTAACTGTGTCTATGTATATAACATATACACTGTAAGGCCAAAAGTAAGTGGACACCTCTGTCCCCATACTTTTGTGTTCAAGGCCCTATAGTTCCATTAAAGAGAGGCTTAATGCTACAACATGATGTTTTAGATTTGGGAAGGTCTGAACTGCAGCGCTTGTGATCCCTGCAGTTTGTGAGGTTTGAGGGTAAAGGTTTCATACAAATAATGTTTGTCGTATACAGTTTTATGAACTGTGCATTATATATCTTCACTGTGAGCACTTATACATTATTCCCCTGTGATATGCTACAAATATGTATTGATATTGTATAAAAGTCTTGTCATGTAGTCTACACAAGCCAAACAACAACAACAACAACAACAACAACAACAACAACAACAACAACAACACGTTTCTGATCATGGATGCCTTTTAAGAACACCTCCACTTCCTGCCACTGTCATTTCTGCACCAACTAAGCTGAAATTGGCTATACTTTGGTTTCTGACGGTCTGAACATCGCTGCATTTACAGTATCACCCATTGCTGTGTTACACAAGCTTCTCCATCAGATCACAGGTAATAAAGGACAATGCAACACAATGTATCCTCTGCACTGCTGACTGAATGAGTGTCTCAGCAGTATTCTCATTAGCAGATGCAGCTACATAGGCTTCAGTGTAGGTCTGCAATATGCAGGTGTGAGAGACACAAAGAGGGTGTTTTCTACTTAATCGACTTCCATTAGTATTTTGAACATCTTGAAGTTTCAAAACACAAATGTGGCTGACTCCGAATTTGAATCATAAACCCTCGATTACTCCCCCAAAGAACCCTTAACTGGGGATACATAGCAGAATTCTAGTATTAACGATCATGACGACACAAGTATAGATACTATTTTGGTGGAAAACGTGACGTCGAAGTAAATGATTGTATAGTTTTAGGAATTAGTTGGTTTGGGCTTATTTCTGGAAATGTGAGAAAAACTGTGAGACCCATGAAATATTTTTCAGTCATAAGTTGGTGTAATGTCTAGCTGTCAACATACGTTTGGCCATAAACTGTAGACAGAAAAAGTATATCGCATATTCAGTAGTACAACATATATACATGTGTATATGTTTGTCTCTGGTGGTCTCTCCCTCATTCACACTATTCTATTCTACTCGTGACGAGGCTGCTCCTCCATCCTCGTCACTGACAAGCCTTCACCACCTCCACCACCCAAGGGCGTAAATCCCAGGGGGGTCGGGGGGGTCAGGACCCCCCCCTTCTCAGGGTTGTCCCCCCTAGAAATATCATTAAAACAATGCTGTGTAGTGTAAATAACATAATGATGTATACTTAAAATATCTGTGTAAGTAGTAAAACAATACAAACCCCAAAAAAGGCTTTTTAAGTTTAGAAACATTTTGAGTCCCCCCTCCCTTGCCTCACAGTGGTTTGGTCCACTGCCTGCTGTACGTTACCCATCTTCACTCGACTCACAGTCACATCGGTAGTGACAGGAATGTAGTAAGTAGGCGGTTCAAGGCTGTTTTATTCACATTAAACATCGGATGAAGTTCTTTTCTCAAGTAGAAATGATGCTGAGTAATTAATGAATTAGTTATGACAAAAAGTTTGCTATGTTAGTGTAATATAATGTAAAGTTAGCTAGCTTGTTTAATAGCTTGTTGGATAGAAATGCACCCACTACAACTAACGTTACCACGGCGATAAGCCTAACTGACATTAGGGTTAATGTTGAAGATCTACAGCTGTGTTTAAAGTGGCTGATCAGTGGGTTTGCTGCAGTTAAATATATATCCTCTGTCCCAGACCAAACCTAATATTTATACGGAGAACGCAAGTATTTCTGTGGCTTGTGTACACATGTCCTCTACGAGTATAATTGTGGCTGTATTATTTGTGTCCCCTTCAAAAATTGCTCTTCAGAAATTTTATGTTTGCCCCCCTACTGTTAGATCAGATTTACGCCCATGCCACCACCCTCGCTTTTCTTCCTACGGGCGCTACTTTCAGCACCGGACAGCTCCAGTCTTTCCCAGGCTCCGCCCACCTCCGGCAGACTGGCAGTTAGAAACAACCACACACACCGGTGGGCGACACTTTAGATGGCCTATTAGGGTTTTATAGGGAGGGACGGAACTTCAAGAACAATTTGCTCCGTTCCTTGTCATCATACTCCTCTGTCTCACATGGATTTCTCCGAGAAGGAGTAAAGAAAAAAGAGATCGTGAGCGCTCGGTTAGAACGTCACTTCATATGGATTGCGGACTGATGAGGAGTCAGTGTTGTTTCTTCATTAGTTAGAAGACTGGAGGCTGTTTGGATGAGATAGAAAAAGAAGAAGAATAAGAAAAAGAAGAGAGGGAAAGTCTGTGTTTTCGCGGACAGAAGATGCACAGGATGAGAGGTGGAAAGGCTCTGTCGTTTTCAGCTTGATCATGGGTATGAAATTCAGGAAATTCTCTGGTGTGTGCTTCTCAAAGTGTTTCTAATCCCGCGAAGAAGCAGAAGAAAGAGAGTGGGCTTCGGTTATGCTCTCCACACTTTGCCAAGTGCCCCCGGATTCTTCTTTGTGCCTGTAAAACAGAAAGATATGGCTCTCCTGGTCGTCCCGCTGCTTCTGCAAACAGGACTGGTTTTGGGATCAAACTACGGTTATGTGGAGTGGTCGGATAATGAGCGAGACGAGAAGAACCCACCGGTCTTCAGCACCCAAAACATCAACAGGGAGCCGCCCCACCACCCGACCTACTACTCGATACCGGCCACGGAGCGCGCGGTGGTGGCGCACAAAATTGAGGAGGACCTGCCGAGGGTGGTGACCGCGTTCCTGCACACCGGGGATTCCTCAGCGCTGAGGCAGATCAACTGTTCGCGCAGGTACGAGCTGAGGAGCCTGAGAGGCGGCCTGCACGTCGCCTCCCACTACTCCCTGCACAGCATCCTGGACACTGTAGCGCACGCCACAAACTTCCTGAACATGATCCTGCAGGCCAACAGGTCCCGGGAGCAGAGCCCGCGGATGGACATCCACTGGTATCACGCGCTAGTCCAGAGTATCCTCGAGGGGGACCCCAAAATCCACAGGGCGGTGGTGACCTTCCACGCGGACGCACCGACACCGGGCCCACAGGTTTTCCTCCAGGCGACCAGAACCGAGAAGGAGGTGGTGCTGCAGGACTTGTCCGGCTCTGCGCACCGTCTGAGGAGCAAGAGCCCAGAGTCCGACTGGTTTACTGAGTTTAGTGACGGGAGGAGACCACACATGCACAGAAGAGTCCAGGAGGCATCGGGCACCAAGAGTGGAAGTTACCTTCTGGACAAAAACCAGATCAAGTGGTCGGCGCCGTACCTGGAGTGTGAACACGGGGCGTTTGTGCCATATTGGCTGCTCACCTTGTCTGCTGGCTTTTATGGACTGAAGAGGAACTCGGCACCAGAGTTCAGGTGAGAGGATGTGTTAGGGGTGTTAGGAATAACATAATTTTCAAGAAGAGCTGCATCGTGTGTGTGTGTGTGTGTGTGTGTGTGTGTGTGTGTGTGTGTGTGTGTGTGTGTGTGTGTGTGTGTGTGTGTGAAAGAGACAAAGAAAGAACATGCAGTTTGTGTTTGGTAACACAAACAAAACATGTTTTGTGATAGCATATTTAGTCCTCAAAATGTATTCATAACTTCATGTATAGTACACATTCATTCCACAAATATAGTACAGTATACAAATGCAGTATACTTATTAACAGTAAACCAAAACTAAGTATCCCACATTTGATTGACAGTAATGCTCTGAGAGACTGAATGTAAATATGGATTCAGATGATTTGCAGCCATGATGCAAGAAACAGATGGTGTAAAAGAGGCTACACAGACACAGGTAGACCTTTCTCATTTAATATGCTTGCCTGTCAAAGCACAGCTGTGCATCTCTACTGCTACAGCTTACCATCTAACAAACACTGCCAGCTTTACACAGTGTGTTTTGTCGGTGAAGGGATCTATACATGTAAGCTTATGTTAGGTGCATAAAATCACCCAAGGATCTCATATTTCAAGGCTTCGGTCCAAAAGTGTCCAGAAAAGATCAATTAAATCATGAATACATTTCAGGTGCACTAAACTATTTCATCCATCTAATAAGATGTCCAGTTGTACTATCATAACCCATGTAGTGCATGTTCAGGAAAACTTGTTAACAAAAACTTTCTCAATTTTTGGATCCAAAATTCTATCACACACACACACACACACACACACACACACACACACACACACACACACACACACACACACACACACACACACACACACACACCTCTACGCAGCGGCAGTAACTTGTTCTCCAGTATGTCTCGAGCATCTGTGCCCTCGTCCATCAAATCCAGTTTGGTGATTACTCCAATAGTCCTCAGACCTAGAAAATGGGTCAAAAAGAGGAAGGAAGGATGTAATAGAAATCTAGAAATGTTTTTTTGGAAGGTTAAAGGCACCATTTTTTTTTTATAATCGATTAATCATGTGGTTCACTTTCCTGAGTAAAATTGCAACACTTGCTGGTACAAGTTTCTTAAATGTTAGCTGTTTTGACGAAATTAGCTACTTGCGTCTCCAGCAAAATGCTGAGTAAAATCTACCTTAACTGAGACTGATGATGAATAAATGTAGGTGACATTTTATGTGGAAGACCCATAAATGTTGTTTTGTGGCTCAGCAGTGTGTTGTGCTAGTGATTTGGGCCTCAGGTTGGCAGGCATCCACCCTGCTGATATGTCCCTGAGCAAAGTGCTGCATCACTACCTGCTCCAGGGACAGTCACTCTTGGGTTATGGAGCTTGTGATCTGGCC
Organism: Zingel zingel; assembly: GCA_023566125.1. Classification (NCBI taxonomy): domain Eukaryota; kingdom Metazoa; phylum Chordata; class Actinopteri; order Perciformes; family Percidae; genus Zingel; species Zingel zingel. The sequence goes on from CM042324.1 coordinate 11,256,593, forward strand.
AGGATCTGCTCTGGATAATTTGGGGAGTTGTACTGCAGTTATGGTGGTAACTGTGGAGTTACCATAGAATCAGAATGATCAGAATCATCATGTAAGCTATGTACTGTATGAGTGAGACACTTTCATTTTGAGTCGAGAGTCTTCAATTTGCTTTAACAGCTCACATATTTCTGGCTTTGATGCCCCGTTTGTCTCCAAAAATGACTTATTATCTGTCTGAAACTATCAACATGCAGTGATAAGGATGTTTAACTGGTGAGAGAAATGGAAGATCTGCTTGTGTCAGTTGCCATAAGTGTCTGCTAATTTAAGTTTCAATAAATTCATAATTAGTCTATAACTATTCAAACTTAGCCAAGTGTGAGTGTTAAAATGATTGTGACATTTTACAAGTGATTTTCGACAGAAGAAGAAAATTCGGTTACTCGTGCATCAAATCCCACTTGTGAAGTTGCATAGGAATATAGAAACGAAAATCCTGAACACTGCTTTTGCAATATTAGACTATACTGTTGTTGGCTGATGTTGAAATGAGATGTAGAAATGGTGTGCATTCAAAAAAAAACCCATGTTTTTCTCATTCTTCAAATCCCTAAGACTAAAAGGTAAAACAATGCTACGTTGTCTGATTTCCTGTTTTCTCAAAGGATGTGTTGTATATTGATATGCAAAGTAATAAGTTTGACCCTAGTAGCTTTTTCCAGGGCTCTCAGTCAAACTGCATGCTATTCATCAGTGGTAAGAGTTTGCTAAATTGTCATGGAGATGGATCGGTTGACATGCGAACGCAGCTGTTTGATTTCATCCTAAGCATTTTTATCCAGCGCTGGCTTAAGCCGCCAACACATGATAAGCGATTTGCTCTCTGCACACTGCTTTGTAGGGCGCAGAGCAAAGCGCAGAGAGCATAGCGCAGCGCAGGTATTCGTCAACAAGAGTGGCAAGGAAGCTATATCCCATTGCTAGGTAATGACAGCTGTTATCTCATTGGTTGCACTTTGAAAAGGTCAGCGGCAACTGGGTCAAAGTGAGCGCAGCGCAAAGCGGAAAATCCGAGCGGTGTGCGACGCCAGAGGTAGCGCAGCGCATAGTTGGGCGGCATCGCTCTCCACATAGGAAATCAATGGAACGGCCAGTGCAAAGCATTTTTTTTGCCTATCATGTGTATGCGGCTTTAAAGTTAGGATTGAAAATTAATTCTTGACCTTGGATATAGTAGTTTGACACTGTTTAAACTCAAGGGTCCACTTACTAACTTTTTTTCCCAGAGCGTCCCAAATGCTATGACTGATATCACAACAGCTACTGAGCTTGTTTTTCACTTTGTCAACAACAGATATGATATAAGCAGTTGGAGCCAAGTTAGAAGGGAACATAATAAAGTGTTTGTTTAAGACCAGAGTGTGTCTTTTACAAAGATAGACTCCTTAATTGAGTATAATGATCGGCTGCAACTACACAACTCAATCCATACTGTTTTTCTCCTCACTCTACTTCTTGTCATGGGAGTGTGGTCTGCAACTTCTCTGCAACTTCTTTCACTCACCTCCGTCCTGTGATGACATTTCTAAAAATAGAAAGCTTGTTGGCTCTGAAGAGAAAAGCATGAGCTAGTGAAGATGATGGAGTTAGTTACACCATGTCTTGCTACTTTCTACCTAAAAGCAACCTCTTTCTCATCTTTTTTTCCTTTTTCCTTTTCCTTCCAAGGCCAAATTTAAAGCTCTGTGACCAGTGCAGATAGCTCTGGTGGTAGCTTTCCAACTACAGAACAGAGGCCATTAGTTTTTGTAAACCGAATCAAAATGTACATGATGCATATTTGAATCAGAATCATGAGGTAGTTACTTTTAAAAGTTCTACCGAATGTAAGCAAAGCAGTCTCCCTAGTTTACATTCAGTAAAACTGTTAAAGGTGATGTGACTATTTCCAGCTGTTAGGCGATAGACGACTTACAGCTGGCTTAAAGGTGCAGTAGGTAAGACTTATAAAACTAACTTTTTGTCATATTTGCTGAAACTGACCCTATGTTCCAGTTACCTGACTCCGCCAGATGGATTGTTTCGCATTTGCTCGGCATATCCATCTGGGAACTTTCCGTTGGAGAACTTTTGGGTGAGGGGCGAAAATACTGGTTAGCTGATTGGATAAACCATCTGTTTATCACAACCTATGTTGGTGATAGACGGGCCAAATCAACCAATCAGATCAACGATATATCAAACTCTTGCCGAAACCAGTTGGGAGAAGAGCAAAAACATCTTTTCCTCCGAGAAAAGCTGTTTTTTGCTCTTCTTTCAATGAAGGAATACTTTCTAATTCTAATAATAATAAACTTGCGCGATAGCTATGCTCATCTCATCCGTGGAAGCTGCCATGTTGTTTAGACTGAACAGCCGCTTCTCGTTGCGTCACCACCTCAAAACCAACGCTGATTGGTCGGTCGTTTGGTGAACGGCTCCAAATTTTCTCTGTCTCAAGATGCCAGACTGATCTGCGAGTGGAAAACTGGAGCTTGTGAGATCAGGACAGTCTCACGAGGCTAATGTTCCAGTAGAACTACATGAAGCAGGTCATTCAAAAAAAAAATAATCCACCACTCCCTGTTCAGATGCACCAATCATGGCCAGGGGGGGGTGTCTAACTGCGTGTCAATCACTGCTCATGCACATGCATTCATTCTCCCTTGTGGGGGGAGTGGCTTAGGAGATTGTTTTGGGCTTTAGCGGAAAGGGGGGGAGGGACTGAGAAGTTGTTGATGTTCAAATTTTTTGGCTAAGTCCTGGATCTTCGCAATCCTACCTACAAGGACCTTTAAAGGTGCAACAAGTAGAATTTTGGCATCTGTAAATCAAAACCACACAAATGTTGAGACACTGCAATGGACACAACAAACAAATCCACCTAACCACAGCAGAGAGTGAGAGAGATGTCGAGAGAGTGAATGTGAATGTTCAGCTTGTACGATGGTGGAGGAAATGGGTTGAAGACTAAGCATGCTTTATATGTGTGTGTGTGTGTGTGTGTGTGTGTGTGTGTGTATGACAATGAGAGATAGCTATATACAGTAGGCTATATGGCAACAGCTGAATTAAGCTCCACTGGTTTAAGTCCCAGGTAGTTTTCCTCTAGTGCTATATTGCAGTCACATCCCTGAACAGTCATTCACTTCACAGTGTGCATCTGTAATAGCTCACTGCTGCATAGGCCAGCAGTCTCCATGTATTGAACTGCACCAACATCCTGCAGAGATGTTTGGGGCTACAAGCAGACAGAAAACATGAGAATCGTTCTCACCTTTGATGGGAAAACATCACATGTCTGCTGTACAAGGCAGAGGGCACACTGCATGTGTAATAACTGTATTTAAAGGTTTATATTGAAACACAAACCAAGTGAAGATACTTCCAGAACTATCTGCACTGGCCACATATACAAAGCATTTAAGGATATGTCTGGTGATATACCTCTTATTATTAACAAATCCCATGAAAATACACAAACTGACAATGAATTGATCCTTCCAACAAGTATTGCCTGTGTTTCCAAAGCTTGATAAATATTATTCTGTTGTGCGATGGAGCTCCATTGTTTCCAAAACCTATTAAAAACACATTAATGAGCCACACTGTTGCACTGTGTAACATGTCCCTTCATTATAATGAATAATGAGGGAACACCCACTTGAAAATAGTCCCCAATAAATGCACTGTTTACTTTATGTTTGCCATAAGCCACAGTGCCCTGCTGTTTTAGGAAATTGCATTCAGTTCCCCATGTATTAGGTAGATGATTAGGTACCCCTAGCGGAAACTTGAATGCAGTCTAATATAACAGCCTTGCAATAAATCCTACCTTAATGGTTATATAAAGGTTACAATGTTGAATTTTAGTTGAAACTGTTTCATAGACTTGTTGATTCTACTTCATTAACCATGCCGTTGAATTGTATTGTGTTATGTGACAGGTGTTTTTATTATTTTGTCAACCCATCTACAGTATATCAATGAGTATCAAGGAGTAAAATATCTGGCTCTTTAGCTGCTAAATGGTAGTGTATAGGGGGTCTTTTAGAGCCCTTTCAATAAAAACAGCTCGGCCTTTCAAAGAGATTTCAGAGAGATTTCAGCCAGCTGGCACAAATATCGGAATAGTAACAGTAACACATGCCCATCTCCCGACACATCCATAACCTAACACCATTAACAGCATCCAAATACTGTCTAGTGAGGACTTGATAAATCATCTTCTAAATTAGTACTGATGTCCAGCATTTATAGTATTAAAGGAGGAAAACCAGGTTTAAGAATGAGGGGAGTAAGCTTTTGTTTTATTAAAAAAGACCTTGATATTAGTGTGTCCTTTGTTGACCAAAATTATACAATCTTTACATCTCTCAGTGCATACCTAGTGTCTGGGAACAAGTAGGATAATCTTATTGTGCAAGTATTCAACCTTGCTTCTGTTTGTTTTAGTTTTTTTTTACTTTTATCTCCCACTCTTTGTTTCACTTCTATCACTCTTAATGTCTTTCCCACTTTTGATCTATTTCATTAATTCCTCTCTATTACCACCCTCCCTTTCCCCGCTTCGTCCACCATTGACCTTACTTCCCCCGAGCATTGCTCTTTCTGTTATTTTAAATTTCTTCTTTTTTATTCTAGCCTTCTCTGCCTACACTTCTTCCTCCTCCCTTCTCCCCCTCGCACCAATTTGCTTAACTTTGTACAATGTTGTCACCTTTCTCCCATGTCTCATTTCTACATGTCTCTCATTTTCTATTTTTATTATTTCTCACCTTCCTTGCCCTTCTATTTCACTTTTCTTATATTCTCTCCTCAATTTTCTTCTTCTACGCTTCTTTGTTATCATTTATCTCAATCTAGTAATTCTGCATCTTCCAATTCAATTTTTTGACGCACCCCCCCCCCCCCCCACCCCCCCACCCCAATTTAATTTTGCCTCCTTATCATTTCCACCCTTTTATCTCTTCCCTCTAAACCTTCACTGTCATTCCGCTCTGTCTTTGTACCATCTTCTCTCGTGATTTCCCTCTCACTATTTCCTCTAACTTTACTCATCATCATTTCCTATTCTCCTCATTTACTTCCTCTTTCCCCCTTTTTTTTCTCTCTGGCAGGGGTGTGATTCGTGTGGATGTGAACCTGCAGGATGTGGACATTGACCAGTGCTCCAACAGTGGCTGGTTCGCTGGGACTCACCGCTGTAATGTCACCAGCATGGAAGTGAGTCTGCTTTACATTATAGTTGTCTTTCAATCAGCAGTAACAGAAAATGCTCTCGTATCACTTTGCTTGTCTATTTTGTCAATCTGCTGTGAAGTGAATGTACTTCATCATTACATTCAACCATTTGTTCACCCATACACCCTTCAGTCTGATAATTATGTCCTTAAAAATGCAACACACACACACTGTGACAAAGGCTATCAAATGTGCATCATGTGAAAGAAAAACAACAACAGCGGTGTAATATCTGAGAGCAATGCTCCTTATTAAAGTGTCCGCGGCCTACTTACTTACTGTCAGACTCTCTGGTTAAGAGCATCAGCTAACTGACCAAAACTGAAAGAGTAAAGCTGTCAGTTCACTCAGCCACAGTGTATGAAATGTAATATCTATAGAAAGTTCAAACGATAGTTCCATAGATAGATAGACACTGTAGAAGTTTTAACAATAATCTACAGCCATGTTAGCGGCTCTGTGAGGCTGTACTACACAGCCGCGCTTTCAGCTAATGCGTTCAAGTTGAACTGGGAAGTAACAATTTCACAGTCGAAAATTTCCAATGGCACCCCCTAAAGCCCACTCGGAAAGTTGGGAGAACCCTACCAACCCCGACATCACAATCCAACATGGCTGCTATAAGCACCAACAGTAGTGAAAGCTGTTACTATTGTCAACATAATCGTGTCACTAGAGGAAAAGTCAGGTGATCATTATCAAGTTATTAGGATTCATCATCCAATAGTTGTTGAGACATTTCAATAAAAACAAAATAATTAAAAAATGACTATCAGTATCTATCAATATCTGGATTCTTTATCCTCTGGGGACAGTGCATGCCCGTACAGAATTTCATGGCAAGCCATTCAACAGTTGAAGAGATATTTCAATCTGGAGCAAAGTGGTGAACACAGCCACAGAGATTGTTTCCATCACTTGCATCAGTGAGCATGCAAGTGTGCTTGTCTGTGATGATGAGGGTTGGTGATGGTGATATGTGTGTGTATGTGTCTTCTCCATGATATACTGCTTTTACCTGTGTGACCGCTGTAATGGAACTGGCAGCAGCCATACATCATGTTTGTATCTATAAGAGCTTCTGTGTACTATTTGCATAGCCTTTGTCAATGTGTGGGTTGGCTCAGCTGTGCAGTCGCTGCCTAGCTCATGTCAATGCCAGTGCGTTAGTTTTATGTGATGTATTGCAGGAAGCCTCTCTTCCTACAGCAGGGGAGAGTGGCTGCTTAGGCTTGCGTGGCATGTCCTTGGCCATATGATGTATAATAAATGCAGTGTAATGGATTGCAGCAAGATGTGATCAATAATTGACCATGCTCTTTGTCTGTGTGCCTCCCCCCCCCTCCACCCCCTCACTACAGAGGAAACATGTTCATCTCCATGTTCGTCTTTATCTGTTGTGCTGTTTCCTCTGCATTGTTCCATTTTTATAAGCAACTCTCTCATGGCTGCTGTCAAGTATAATCTGAATGGTGCTGATTAAAGTACTGTAGTTCTTCTCTTCAGATACGTGTGTGGACAGATGGTGTGTGTGGTGTCTTTTTATTATCATCACAGTGGTGGCAGAGAAAGCTTTTTAGTTACCAAGGCCATTCCAGCCTGCCTATAGAAAACCACATTCACGGAAATGCTTTGAATTACCCAAGGTGTCTCCTGCATGTGTCTTATGTTCTGTAAATAAAATTAAACCTGAACATGAAGCTCTATGAGAGGAGATTTTCAGAGGATCGTTACAGAGCGTACCACTCATTACTCTCCTCCTCTGATGATTCTTCTTCACACACCATATTTGGCCAAGCTCCTGTCAATGATTAAGTGCTATCTTGAATCAGCAGTGTTATTTGTCTCTGTTTCAAATGTAGGAATATTGGAAGGGAAAAGTATTGACCAGGGAAATCTATCTGTTTCTAACAATGTCATCAATGTTGTCCTTCTATGGATAATTTATTTTAGTAATGAAATCAACGATAGGCGTTTCTTGCAGGATGTATATTACAGCTGAATGTCTGTACCGGATTTCATGGCAATACTTTTAGTAGTTGTCAAGGCACTTCACTCAAAACAAAACATGTCAATCTCATTGTGGCTAGATGTGAAAAGTCAGATGGTCATCAAAGTCATTATGATTCATCCTCTGGGGATTATGAACGCCAGTACCACAGTTAATGACAATTCATCCAATAGTTGTCGAGACACTTCATTCTGAACCAAAGTGGTGGGCTAAAAACCAACCCAAGTCCTCCAACCCATATGATACCTACATTGGTTGTTTTTCCAACCCTCTAATACGACCTACAGGAGCGTTACTAAACTAGCGCCCCTACCGTTGGCAGCAGAGCAACACATCGTCATACCTAAATTTAACAGTCCCACATGTTGTGAAACGGTTGTAGTTTTATTAGGTTTAGGCAACAAAAATACTTGGTTAGGTTTAGGAAAACATCATGTTTTGGGTTTAAATAAGTACGTAACTTTAGTTAGAAGGTAATTTACGTATGTAAGTTAAAATACTGTAAGTTCACATTGACTTTTGGTTTCACACAGGATATACAGCGGTCGCTTGGGTGAAAAGTCCTGTGTTTGTTTGACCCATCCATCCGACCAAACACTCTGACCTCCTCCATATATGGACATTGTTGCATTGTATACTGTACTATGTCACCTGACTTCCTCTTTTGCTCCTATCATGATTACTACGGCCATCACAATAAACGTAAATATGAGTCGTAATAAGCTGCTTCTACAAATTACCTATGGGGTAATTTTTTTGGGGGAGGACAGTCTCCTAAAAACACATAAAAAAGCAAAACATACTTTCAGTGAGTCGAAAATGCTTCCATCATTAAAGTTGACAGTTCACTGATGGTGTTTGAGCTTTTGTAATATCTCCAGACTGTCACTTAAATCACTGTTATAGAGAAGTGAGAATTGTGGCACAGTTATAGAAGGGGAAGTGATAAAGAGTTATAATAAGCCTGAAAAAGTAAGTGAATCTATGGGAAATGTAATTAAACAACAAGCTATATGGCTTGAATGCTATTAAACAGTTGGAAATATAAGCCGTTTGACTTATGATCACAGTGCTGTATACAAATTAGATTTTGTTTTAAATGTAGGATGTGAAATATTCACTGTCTTGTTGCTTTCTTCCCCCCGTCATTTGTCTTTTTGGGCTATTTCCCTCTCAACAATTCAGTCTTTTCATTTCTTTTCCCAGTTACTTGCTGTAATTGATTTGGCTTGGTATCACAGACCAAGTAGAAAAGAGTTGCCTTTTGTCCCAAAGTCCGGATTAAAAAACAGTTCATTTCTAAATTTCGCTAAATAATTTTTTTGGGGAAATGGGCTGTGGAAAGTCAGTGTAAGGCTCATTTTGTTCCCCATTGAGAACAAAAACACCCTGAGGCTCTGTCTCAGAGAAAGATAATAACGAGACAGACTCTAGTAATGTGACAGAGCACAGTGTTACCACTCGCTTCTCATTGTTACTATGTAATGGCTCAGTTTGTACAACTACAGTTTTTCAACTTCTGTTTATTCTACGTGATGGAGAACAGCCTATTTTTTGTCCTCTTTGTTTTTTGCTTTGTTGTAAAGGCAGTTTAGTGAAACTTAAGGAGGTTTGACATTGTCTAGCAATTCATAATTTTAAACTGTATGTCTCACTTCCTTTTTTTTGTCACTTAAACATGCAAGAATTAATTTCATTATTTGGCCACTTGGACACCAACACAACAAGCTGTAAACTAAATATATTATTTACACATCCAACAAGCAATGTAGCATTCCAATCAGTAGAGACTTCGTTGCAGATATGAAAAGTTTATTGTACATATGCATAATATGAAATGTACAGAGTCTTTGGAGATTAGACTCCATCGTTATAAAATAATTTTTAAAGGGGTGGAGAAGCCAAGACATATCCCCCCCGATGGAGCCTAGACACTGGTGATGGTGGAGAAGGAACCCGGAGACCGAACAAAGGAGCTGTCTGCCGGAATTCAGGGTGCCATGGTAGACGATGACCAGAGGTGGAAGGGGAGGAGGAGGGTTGCACGTTTGCCTGAAAAGACAGCTGACAGCATGGAGAAGACATTTAAATCAGGATGTCATGCTGTGATTGGATCATGAACTTCATGGCCAATTGGTCGGTTTACTAAAAAGTGAACGCCTCTAAACAGCTGAATAGTTTTTAGGAAGAGAGCAGTGATTAGAAGTCTTCCTGAAAGAATTTATGCTGAGCTCTATTAGTTGCTAATTTTTATCTACCTGTCGTCTGGTGCAGGGCAGGTAGCGTACAGTGAGCTATTCTTCTGCGTCTGGAAACTGGTTTAATGCCAGATTTTGTGGGCTGGAAAACCAAAACAATGAATTTCTGATGGCTACAATATCTCATAATTGGTGAAAAGAACCATTTGTATCTTGTTTCACTTGTTAAAGACCCCCCACTACTATGAAGAAGATGTGTAAGCTTTCAGCCGTCCTAATGTCAATGGGGAGGTCATTCCACCCTTTAGGAGCCAGCAGCCAGTTCACTTTTAAATTCGGGTGTAAAGTCCTCACTAAATGATACGTTGAAACTAGTTAGTTTGATATTAAAGTTGTGTCGATGTTTGGTTGCACCATGGAGACGTAAGATTCATCACACTGCCATTAAGTCCACACTAACCATAATTTTGTCGCAGAAAATAACATTTTCACTTCCCGTGGCCAATCAGTGAAAAGCACTATTCTTAATGCAGTGTTTTATTAATAATATTATATTATTATTAATTAGTGTTATGCACTGACCGTAAATGGCAATTCCGAGCAGTGCGTGACGCCAAGGGTAGCGCTTCCTCTGTCTCCACCGCATGTAAAAACTGATTATTTTCCAATTCATGGCATGTTTTTTATTATAATTTTTTTTTCATGTGTTCTGCAGAGAAGGGAAACTGGTGTTGGTCACGGTTTGGAATGAAAGGGAGAAAACAGAACAGAGTAACACGGCGGATATCGCTCATATACATTTTTATTTATTTATTTTTTGACGACGTAGTTAAGGCGGCAGGCATGTGTTGCTTAGGCGGCCGCCTTAGCTGCAAAGTGCTGCGGGAAACCCTGTGATAATTCTCTTTGGGTCCCCTTTCACAGTACACATTGTCATTAATGTTAATAAACACAGTATTTACTAAGTTCTTAAGTGAAGTTAGGTTACCCAAAAAAGATTATCTTGGCATTAAAACCATGTGATGATGATGGATGATGAGGAATGCTCGCAAAACACCAGTGTAACCATTTAACTATGAGTTGTGGTTTAAATGAGCTGTATATGGATGAGCATCCATTCTTTTCAGCTACATGAGCTTCTTCTCCTCTTCTTCTCCTTGGCCTTTTTTTCCTGGTCTGCCCAGATACAGCGAGGTGGTGGAGGAAGGTAGGATGTGTCACCATGAACCAAATACAAGACTTTATGCATTATGAATAGTCAGTCGTAGGGGTAGCATCTTACATAAGGAGCCACTGCTTATGTAATTAGACCAGGACTTGAGAATGATTAGTGTGGGTGATTTGTAACCAGATGCATCTGAGTATGTAATATCTTTTTTTTTTCTTTGTGCATTCTTTTTAAATGTAAGTTAGCATCAAAGTGTGCAGTGTGTTTGCATATGCATGCCTGTTTGTGTGTGTTTTCTCTCCTCCCTGTGAAACGTGCTGCTGGAGATGAAGGGCTTCAAAGGCAGAGCTCTGCTAATTAGTGTAAACTGCTGTGACAGCCAAGAAGGGTTACCCCCTCTGTCTTTCCTCTTGCTTTCTCTCCTCAATCAGCTATACTTCCTCTTCCTGTTCTTTTCCACACTCCCTGTTTCCATGGCTAGTCACACTCTCCCAAATCTCTCTCTATCTTTGGCTATCTCCTCATCATCTCTCTTTAACTCTCTGGTTTTCCATTTTGCCTTTTCCATCACCTTTACTCCTGTCTCCGTGTCTCCGTTTTCTTGAAGCCAATTAACTCCTCTGAGGAGGGCAGAAAGACACGCTAGAAATTATCCCTCCATCTGTCAACATATCCTGCTCTGCTTTTGCCAGCCTTATCCATTAAATCGTTACTTGAACTGACCAAGCTATAATTGAGAAACACTCTTCACTTTCTTCTGCTGCTACCAAAAACATTGGTTGACTTCGGCTGTTATCATTGCAGCGCACAATTTAATAACTCCTAATTTGTGGATTTACCTTTATGCAGACACGGAAAGCACAATCTGACAAAGAAAAAGCAGCAACACCATTATTTTTAGCTGCAGCTCAGCTACTGTTGATAGTGATGTGTGAGTCCTTCTATTCTGTAAATCTAATTACTGTGGCCCCTCACTGCCCTGCTACAAGAAACCATGCACTGCAGTCTCGGACTGTATGACTGTATGGTGTTAAAAAAAGGGACATAAATGAAATATTTGTGCCTGCCTTACTGTGTGTCTTTTCACAATCCTTATCGTCTCTGGCACATTGTGGAGAAAGAAGGATTTAAGCTTCAGAAGTATACAGTTTGTATAAATACTTCATGTAAGGAAAGGGAGATCCAACTGAACAAGACACTGCAAAAGCCTGTGTAGAATGTTAGCAGTAATGGATGCTTAGGATAAAGTAAAATGATGGATTTGGGGTTTTTTTCTAAGATATGTCATTCTGTATTTGTCAGGATAAGCAAGACCTGTTTTTTTACTTGCCTTATCTCTAGCAGGAAAAAAACTGAGGTGACTTGAGGAGCAGAGGAGATAGAAAATAACTTGTTCTGCTCTGTCTTTTCCTGTTTCACTCTCCTCTTTCTATTTTAACCTGCCAGAGGCTCTCCGTCTCTCCTCGGGGAGTTTGAAGCTCTACAGCTAAAGATGAGTTGAAGGGTTTCGAGACTTACTGCATCTGTACACCTAATGGCAATGCATGTGTGTGTTTAAGTATCATCATCAAAGAAACCATTTGTGTTTATATTTAAAGCTGCATTTAAAAAAAAATTGTAAAGAAAACTCTCAAATTAATGAAGCGAGCTTTACTATACAGCTTTAAAAATGTAGATATTCAAAAAGGCTTTTCTCCTCTGGGAGCTGCAAGGATCACACATAACAGAGCACAAATTGGGAATGAACATAAAGTACCGTATTCTTTAAAGCCTATTGCCATCTGGAGTGATCCTATACACTGCCATGACTGGGACACTAAGGGGTTGCTTTCCAAATGGGCCCACTCATGCAAAATATGCATGCCACTCATAGACTGTATATAAAACTCTGCCACTGCAAAAAAATGTTGTTTCAATTCAAGTTCATTGGCTATTTATTTTTGTACTGTACACTTACAAGACTCACACTGAACACACAGATCCAGATAAAAGCTGAGCAGCACTATTTATGGGAAATGTATTGCTGGACCTTTTCGTTATATGAAAACCACATAAATAATACAAGAACTTAGCTTAATAAGATAGTCAGTTGTTCTCAATACTTGCGCATTGACCGTAAACACCTTTTATTAAAAAGGGAATATTGCAATATCTTTCCATTCTTTAATAAAACACTCAGTGGAAAGATACTTCAGGCAAATATCTCAGCTTTTTTATTCTCAGTAAATAACTCAAAGTTTACTTTGACTTAAGTTCACTAAACTTTGACAATGACAGCAATATCTTCTGTCATAAAATGATTTAATGTATTTATTAATTGTATTATTACTCTGAAAAGACAACAAAGTTATTGATCTGAATTTAAATGTGACATTGCTATGCTGCCACATGAATAACAATCTATAATGGAAAACAACCTATTGTAGGGATTGAGCTGGATATAGAAAATTATTTGGATCATTTTTGACATCTGAAAGTCAAATTAAGAAAAATCTTAGAGGGAATTCAACCAATTTAGCACATCAAAATCAGTTTACTGGGCAGAACTACACAGCGTGACAATAAACACGGTGAAATGTCCTGTGTGTCTCCGAAAGGGCTTTTCAGTGTCCAAAGACATTCCCAAGGTTATCTCCACTTAGACTTGGAACCTCATATTTTCCACTGAAAGCCTGGGTTACAAACTGGGGGCATGACATTTGAAAGAGATGGCAGGGAGGGTCCGCAGCTCCACACCTATAGCCTTTAGAACCGTACAACAGGATGGGCTTGACGTTGCTGTGAAACAGCATAGATGGGCTGTTGTTTGTAGGCTGTATTGCTAAATACAGCCTAAAAACACTACATACTACACACATGGACTACATACAGTATTGCTGTATGTAGTCCAGATGTTTCAGAGTTGGGAAAACACACTCCTTGCTGAAAAGGTATCCTATATAAGTGACATTCTCTCTCTCTCTCTCTTACATGAATGTAATTAGCTCTTACCAGTGTATCGCAGTGTGTATTTTGTCCGTAGCAAATCCCTGCCAATCGGTCCCAAAACATCCCAGTTAGACAGTAAATGCTGTATACTTATTCTTTAGAAATATTTACAATCATTTCCCGAAAGAACCAAGCAGGCCTGCCATGTTGCACGAGCTGGAGTGTCCCTTTTATGCCTGATCTCTGGAAAATGCATAACTCTAACAATATACCAATATACAACTCAATATAGATTATACAATATCTATGATTTTTAACAAGTGCATATTATTTGCAGTATTTTCTGGCAAATCTGGCATACCTTTGATCTTTAATTAGGCTGATGACGCATGCATTGTAGCAAGAAGTGAGGAAAGAGAGCAGAGAGACAAGGATGCATATAGGATGGAGAGCAAGACGAGACAGGGAGGGAGGAATGAGGAGTGACAGCAGAGAGGGACAGTCGTCAGGGAGGATTCATCCTCCGCAGAGAAACACCATTCACTCTCTAATCTGTTGCCTGCAGCTCAGCGGCTGCCACAGCCAAATGTAAGAGCCCATCGAGTCGGCGGCAGCAGTTGGATCTTAATTGAGTGTGGTCTCTCAGTCGAGTCCACATAGGCAGCTGGGGACCACCCACCCAGATGTCTGTGTGGGTAAAATTAAGGGTTCATCTCATGTCTTCAAATGCCAAGTGATACTTTCCAAAGGCTGCACAGCCAATCAGTGGAATATTTTGTCCTCTTTAAGTAACTTAAATATAAATCACAGCCCTGTAATCCCTCAGCTAATGTCCTTTAAGGATGCAGGGAGACCAACAGCAGCACTCAGCCCGGCCCTCCTGGTGACTCTATCTCTAGTCACAGCACTGTTACCACGACAAGCCACCAATCAATAAGCAGCTATATATCGCAGGCAGTTTTTGCCTCTTAACTTGATGGAGAAATTCCAGACAGGCTTAAGTCCAAGGTCTCCTCTCCTCAGACATCCACTGTTTTAGTGGTTGGTAGTCTTGTGAAACAGCAGCAGGCACATTCCACACCCAGGGGACAGAGTGATTGTAATGCTTTTAGGGTTTAATGCTTTCAGAGTATTTATAGATCTCTGAGGGACGCAGAGTGCTCTCTATTTCTATCTCCCTGTATTTCTCTCTTGCCAACTCCCATCTTGGTGTCGTGTTCACAGCTTTTTTATCAAATTGTAGAGTGAGCAATTTGAACAGGTATCACAGGCTGCAGTCCAAAACATTAGGGGCCTCAATGTGAAAGTTACAGATAATTTATTTTTTGGTTTTAATGTGAAGTATGTTTTACACTTTGTGTGATAGTATCAAGTGATATTGTTATGTGTTGGGGCTGTCGTTTTGTACTTGTTGACTTGTAGACTACTTGGCAGGTGCTCACTGGGTTTTTATAGGGCTGCTATGCTGTTTTAATATTTCAGTACTTAAGTTTGAAGATTGAAGTTTTTTAAGGGGAAAGTCACCCTAAAAGACTATATTTAAAACAGCCGGGTCTAATTTGTAGTATGCATTAATCCTGTAGAAAGCGGCGATATTTCCTGCTAAGCCACAATGGGCTTAAGTTGCAGAACAATTGAAACATGTACAGTATAATTTAAGCATTAGTCTGCCCTTTAAAATCAAAGAGCAGCAGCTTCTTTCCAGACTCTTCTTCTATTATACCATGAAAAGTTACCACTAGAAAAGTGAGAATTGACAGCAGCCTCATAAAACCATAATGCAATGCAGACACTGGACAGCGGAAATACAATTTTCACCTGGCTTGTTTCCACACCTTTGAACTTTTCACCTTCCCAATGTGTTCAGCAATTCAAAACATTGGTAGGCATCCTTAACAATGGGGGTGTCATCTTTGTATCCAGTATACAAGCTAGCTCTGTATCTAGGTGAAAGAATATGGCAATAAAAATGGCAACAACCGTGGATGAGATTGCCGTAGTTGTACAGGTTGTTTCTAAGTCAACTTTAAAAAAAACTCTTAAATCAGCATATTTCTTGGATCACCATGAAAACGTTAACTGCTCTTAATAACTTCTACTGCACTGTTACTGCTACCGATGGGTAAGCACAAAAACAACACAGCCTCCAATGCATCACAAACTGTTTACATTTACAACCACGTTATTAAAGTATGCCAGGATAAATTGACATTTCAATGATCAAGTGCTATTGATAAACTACAGTGTCTGTGAAAATGCAAGGATCAGGCTTGTAATAAAACATCCTCTCCTCAGGCTGCCTTTCTTAAAATAAGTCTTTTGCACTTTCTGTGATTGACAATGCAACCTTGAACCCTGTCAGCCAAGAGTTAGAAAAAAGAGGAATTAGAAGCCCTCACTGCATCCAAAGTAAGGTGCAATTATAAAATACTTTCTCTCAGTTTCAGCCTGCGGTCTGATGAAGGTGATCCATCAAACTGAGACACGTCAAACGACCATTTCATAGCCCTTTCATGGTGGCTGAGAAAAAGGGAAGCTGGCCTTGGCGTCGCTAAACACCTGTCCTTTAGATCGGTGTTCGATGTGTGTGTGTGTGTGTGTCTGTGTGTCTTGCTGCATGAGTGTGTATAATTTTGCTCCAGAAAGCAGCACTGGTGATAGACGACATATGGAGCGGTGTGCTAATGAGGCAGTTCAGGGGTATTGGGTGTCATTAATCTAGTTTTAATGGTCCTTGTCAATCTCCTGTGTGACATGCATGTTTCCTGTATTGTACTCATGGGATCTGTACTTGAACTAGTTCTGAGAGATGTATAGTATGGGCTCAAGTCATATAGGTAGGTTGGAAACAACAATGTTACTTCTCTCGTATAAGGTTGAAATAAGAGACTCGTGCACTTATTTATTTTACACTCTTACTTGCTGCGCTTTAAAATGCACTTGGGAACCACAAACTGCTTCTGCGGTGAAAGTGCAGACAGGTTTAATAAATGCAGCGATTTGGATGCACAGAGCCCAATAACGGTCTAAAATAAGCATCATATTTCATCCTTGCCCACCTCAGCGTCCCTGGGTATGTCTTATCTTAATGAGTATCCACTGCCTTTGGAGTAAGCAGAAAATAGTGGTGTTGTATGTTTATGTCTGCATTAGCACTAACTAACTGTACATAACTTAATCACAACTACTGAAGACAAGACATGTGATCTGTATGCATCAGTGTCTTGCAAGTTTCCAAGGAAATTCTGGGTGAGATATGACACCCTCATCTACAGTATATCCTGTATGAAGGCACCATCTGACTGCACACATACACCTAGCCAAAAATCACCCCCATGTAATCCCCTGGGAATTATACTGATGACATGGTGTGTATGTGTGTGTGTGTGTGTGTGTGTGTGTGTGTGTGTGTGTGTGTGTGTGTGTGTGTGTGTGCGTGCGCTTGTTTTACTATATTCGTGGGGTCCAAAAACTGGGGAATACAGTATACTTGCGGGGTCTGCACAGCCTTGTGGGGCCCAAAATGCTGGACCCCACAAGGTTAAAGGGCTGTTTGAGGGTTAAGACTTGGTTTTAGGATTAGGGTTAGAATTAGGTTATGGTTAGGGTGAGGGTAAGGGTTAAGGTTAGGCATTTAACATTTGTGGCATTTGTGAGGGTTAAGGTTAGGGTAAGGGGCTAGGGAATGCATTATGTCAATGATGGGTCCCCACAAAGATAGTGAAACAAACGTGTGTGTGTGTGTGTGTGTGTGTGTGGTTGGTCGTGGTCGGGCAGTTCCTCAATTTGCCATACAGGATTTGTGCATCTATCTATCTATCCATCCATCCATCCATCCATCCATCCATCCATCCATCCATCCATCCATCCATCCATCCATCTATCCATCCAACCAACCAACCAACCATCCATCCATCCATCCACCCAACCAACCAACCAACCAACCATCGATCCATCCACCCAACCAACCAACCAACCAACCAACTTACCGAAGCCGAAAGCTGGACTCCAACTGTGTTTAGGCCCTCGGGGAGGCTGAGTCCTCCGCTCGCCACCTGTTCCACCACTCAGAGAGGTAGAAACATCCCGGCCAAGACCCAGACTGATTCTCGTTTGGAGGAATAACAAAATGATCAGGCTGTGTAGCCAAATCAGTGCTCCCTTCTTGTATTTTGTATACTTTACTGTAATTTCACATGTATGCTTATCTCCTGAGAGAGAATACAAACAAATACACACACATGCCCTGGGCCCCATTTCAGGAAGGATGTTTAACAAACTCTGAGTCTAACCATCTGAGTTGATTTACCCTGAGATGGGAAACTCTGAGATTTTGGTTTCAGAACAGCTGATATGAGTTGATTCACGAGAGAGAATTTGCTTGGGAGAAAATTGCTGCTAGATTAAATATTCCAATATGGTAAATCATATTTAATCATAAGAATAGCCTAATATTACTGGAGAAATGGTATTGAACCTATAATCTATTTCATTTAGGTGTAATACTGCGGGCGAAAAAGTACTACGCCTACTAATCCCACTGAGGCTGCAGCACCATCATTAACAGAATTATAATTCATAATCTTTTATTTCAAAGCTTTTACATCATTCACCTGCAATACTGTGGAACTCCTTTTTAATGGCTCTTGCTGGTTTGTGTCCAGGGAACACTACAAAAACATTTAAAACAAGTTTCAGAGCGAGTCACTTCTGACGGCGCTACAGTGGCTTTACTAAAATGCTCCGCATCACCAATGTTGTAAAGAAAACTGCCTTTTTCAAAAAAAAATTATGTGACACAAATAATCTGCTGGGATGTAGAGCATGCCCAAGATGGGTGACGTTAGTGATATGAGGACTAAGGTTATGTAGCCTAGGCTGCATAACAGACTGTGAAGAAAAACGATACCGCTCAAATAGGAAGTTATCTGAAAATTAAAATGTCGGGGCTTCAATATCATCTCCCGACAACACCCTGCGAAGTAATCAACGGGATCATCAACACAAGGAAATGCCATGTTTTTAGAAAAAAATACATTTTATAGTCTGCCTAACATGGTTAATAAACCAACACAATTTATTTTATTCATGCTGATAACAAACTAAGCTAAAATGCGCCTGATACAGACTGAATGAATGAATGTGGAAAAGAAAGAACGCTGTGTCAGAGGGAGGAGACTGAGAGAAACTCGAGGTTTAGTGAAGAAAACCTGCTGACCAGATTAGGTTCACAGACTCAGTTACCATAGTAACTGACTCTGAGGTTAAGTTACCTCTCTTTCTGAAACAGAAAACCCAGAGTAGTAGTTAGTTAGTTTACACTAAACCTGCTTTCTGAAATGGGGCCCAGATCTGCTTCAGCAGTAGTCTCCAGTTCATGTTGTGTATGCACATTGTGATTTGACAAATGAGAGAGCTTGTATAGAAATGACATATTTAGCTTTAGCAGCATCACATAAATACTGTACTGTGTAATGTACTTGTTGTTGTGGGCATTTGAACTTAGAAAATCTAAAAGCACGAAAGGTGACTCATCTGCCCACAGGACAGTAGCATTTATCAACCTGGCTATGAGAAGCAACACACAGTTGTATGTGTGCCCAGCTTTTTTTGGACTATACACTCACTACTCTTTTCATTGCAGTTGGAATTTTGCTCTTTAATAGCTATTCTTAATGACTACTGTGGAGAGAGAAGTCATCATACACAATGTGAGAATCTACTTTATTTGCATAAATATAGTGAATCTCTTTTGTCTCTCTGAGAGAGAATGAGATGCTCTTATCTATTGCAGACCTATTTTTAGCCACAGTAGTGGTGTGGGTAAAAATGTCTGTTGGTCCGCCACTTTGGTCCAGACTGTACTATTTCAACAACTACCGGGCGACTTGCCATTCATGGTCCTCAGAGGATGTAGCCTATTGACTTTGGTGATACCTTGATTTTTCCTCTAGCGCCACCATGAGATGCTGTACTTTGTGTTTAGTGCTAAAAGAGGCGAACATGGTAAATATTACATGCTTAACATCAGCATGTTACTGTAACATTGTCATTGTGATGTTGTAATGTAGTTCAAAGCACCACTGTGCATCAGGTGTGGCTGTAGACTCTTTTGTTTCATTATGGCTCATAGGATTGGTTTATTTGACATTCAAACTTTAAACAAATATTTCCAAATCCTCTCACATATCTACTCTTGCTATGTAGTTGATTATAGTGCCAAGAATCAGTTTCTTATAAGTAGACATACTGTACAGTAGCTTCACAATGGCTGTATGTGAATGTAAGGACACTGATTATCGGCTGAAGGTGGTGAAAACATAGAGGCAGAAAAGTTCAAGAAGGATTTTTAACTATTCGGTAATACAAAACAGATGAAACACACAAAAATGACACTCATATTTTTCACAAAATAGATTTAAGGATCCCCATAGGACACAGTTCATACTTCACATAGCGTACTATAAAACAAGAGTTGAAGTCTCCAAGATGCAAACATGCATCATAATTCCCAGGCCTGCTTGTATTCATTGGTGCACAAATGGAGCAATGATTTACCATACCTGTTTATTCTGTCAACCACTTACACTTCAGTTCAGACATTTATACCCTCAGCTCATCCCTCATGCTGCTGCTTCCCAGTTCAGAGATTTGGGGCTGTTTGACAGCTTTGAAAAACAACTGATATGTGCAGAAGTTCAGCAGTAAGCTGAACTCTTCCACTGGAGAAAAATAAAGACATAAAAATAAATGTTATCTAAAATTGCATGGCGTTAAAGAAGAGTATCACTAAAATTCCATGTAGAAGCAAATAAGTGCATTTCCCAAAACTATTCTCAAACTATTCCTTAAACATCGGCTCCGCTTTGGATGACTATCAGTGACTGTCACTGATTTATGAAGTATAAACATAGTCCTGCTACTCTCCACAGCAGCCGTCCCATAGAAGATATACTGTTAAGCATGCAATCTAATGCACTATTTATTAACATTCATGTAATATTTATTGCAGCTTTATTTTAGTACAGGGATATGTGCATTCACATGAGTGTACAGAATCCACACTGGTGCCTGTGTGTGAGTGTCGCCGAGTGTGTTTTCGCTCCAGATGGTGCGTAAGCCCATGTAGCTCCCACAGTTATCAATGCAAGCTGGAATTATGCAGACACGCTTAAATTCTGCAAACAACCCTTAGTTCTTAATTTAGATATTAATTACTTTCCCTGTTACTTGGCAAAGCCCTGTGATTTCCCCTGACACCTCACATGTTTATATAACTGGGGCATCTTCAGGCTGCAGAAGAGCATGTAGATGATGTAGGAGACTTGATAACATAATCAAAACAAGTCCATTAACTGAGACCACCGCAGTGGGCCTGACGAGGAGCGCAATCACAAACACATAGGCACTGCACTTTATTAAGTTTGTAATGTCTATTTTAACTACTGAGACTCTGCATAACATTCACATTATTTGGTTCCAGTGAAGGATGAAGATCGTAAAACAATGTATCCTTTGTTTAGTCTTTTACATTATACATGTTACATCATTCTCCATTCCTAAACTGTTCTAATCTCACTGTTGGGTCCCATGAATCATTCAGGTCTGGACAATCATTTCCTGCAAATGCAAATCATATTTACTCAAGAGGCATTTTTAAGCATGCTGTGGAACCAGAAATGCTGCAAATATTAATCAACGTGTGAAGAGAACAATCACCACAATCACAGTTATGTCTTTGCAGTGACTATAATTTCGACCTCATATTTACTTGATGTCCATTATGTTTCATTTTCATTTTTGGATGATATAATTGTCTGTCTTTATTATTGTAGGGCTACAAATAACACTTTGTTTTGATTAATCCAGAGTTTTTTCTCGTATTTGGCCTGCAGTATTTCAGAAAATAATTAACCATTCCCAAGAGCCTAAGGTGACTTCCTCAGATATTCAATTTACTATAATATACCAAATATTACATTTTGTAATATACAATATTACAGACTATTATGTTGTTGCTGTGTCCTATAATATTTCATTTTGCTTCTGAAATCCTAAATACCAGAAAGAATTTCATGATTTTACTCCCACTTGCTTTTGGATTCAAAAAGCAAAACAAAGCTGTGTTGGCTGAGTCACCCAATGATTCCCCTTTCTCTTGTTGTTTCACATTCACGCAATTTCCTCTCAGCTTCTAACTTTTGCCTCCATGTAACTTACTCCTGTGATATTCTTGTTGACAACAACCAAAATAGGTAAACACTGATTCTTTTATCAATGTCCACCTGTCTGTCTTTGCATTTTCTTTCTCAGTGCACTCCCATCATCGGCCATGGATTTGTGTTGGATAAGTACAAGTGCCAGTGCAGGAGAGGATTCTTCCACCCAAGCCGAGTGGCGCTCAATGGCTTTAAAAGTAGGTTACAAACCCCTCTGTGATATAAAAATACATATTGCAGCGAGCTGTCAGATCAAAAGTTAGAATTTTTCAAAAGGAAACTTTTGGGATTCATGAAAAAACATTTTTTTTCAGCTGACAGCCACACATTTTGTTTGAAAGTCTTGTTATGTCTTTGAATGGGTATCCTGGGGCCTGTGAGGTTATGAAACCTCAAGCTTCAGTCAAAGGATTTTAACTGTTCTTATTGTGAAAAGGTTTACTATTTTATTTTTATTCTGAGCTCTCCTGGCAGCCACAGGTGGCTTCTGAATCTCAGACCTGTTGGATTATAGGGTGGCTGTGTAGACAGAGAACACACATTGGTGGAATACACTTGAATAAAGGATTAGTCACACTTTAAGTGACTGTTCACTAAGCCCCGCAACCCAAGTTACTGTTGCTATGCCTGTCACATTTTTCATTCTCACACGGCACTTAATGATTTACCATTTGACATTTTTTGTAATTTTTTTTAAACAAAGGCTCTTTGATTTCATCCAGAACTAGACAAAAGCCAGCAACCATGGATTAGGTCGAATTAAATGACAAATGTCGCTATCAGATTTTGTCAGTAGCGTAAGCTAATGCTAATGCTAATGCTATAGCTCCAGTTGAACCCTGTAGACCTTGAAATGAAGCAGCAGCATTGGTCATGTATCACAGGGTCAGAGATGTAGACAAGTCATTTTTTGGAAGTCCAAGTCAAGTCTCAAGTCTTTGAGCTCGAGTCCAAGTCAAGTCTCAAGTCTTTGAGGGGCAAGTTCAAGTCAAGTCTCAAGTCTTTTGCCACGAGACCAAGTCAAGTCTCAAGTCTCTGGCCATCTGATCTGTCCCTAACACTGTATTGTTAAATCTTATGAATTCAAAGCATGTCCTGTAGCTACCATCCATACAGCACAGTATCAAAATCAGTTGTAGGGTAACTATATGGGGTCTACTGCAATGCAATCTGAAGAAACACAAATTAAGAACTCTGATTCAATTTCAAATCTGTATTTTTCAACATTTTGACATTGTATAGTCAAATCTTCTGCTGCTTAACACATCCCTCTAGCCCTCGGACCTGGTGAAATATTAACCTAAGTTTGTATGATATGGATATATGGATACAACTATAAACATACAATTTGCCTGTTCCCTGCATTAGCACAACACTTTGTGATGGTTAGCTTGTTACCTGTGACGATATATGCTAAATGTAACGTCTCTTTCACATTAGCAAGTGACTGACCTATCTGGGTGCGTTTGGAGATGCCTGATGAAGTTCGACATTGTTGATCCGGCATCATTTATCTTGGTGCCACACACCTTGCATGTAGCTGTTTATTTACTGCCACTTTTTATGAAGTTATTGAAAGCAAAACTAATGACAAAAGGCACAACTCCGGGAGGACTTGGTGTCGCCATTGTCAATGCATGTATTGATATGTGAGTGCGCGCACATAGGCATAGCGCATGCGTTACGTTGCACATTATGGCAAAGGGCAGGGGACATGCAGCTTGTCATTTATATGCGGCAATAAAAGAAAATAGAAATACATGAATAAATTTAGATTTGAAGAGCAATAATTGCATGAAAACAGGTTGTTGACGAGTCTCAAAGCTCGAGTCCGAGTCAAGTCTGAAGTCTTTTGGGTCGAGTCGCAAGTCAAGTCAAGTCTGAAGTCACTGTTTGTGCGACTTAAGTGCGACTTGAGTACGAGTCTCAGACTCGAATCCCCATCTCTGCACAGGGTAAAGGTATTTATCCCGTGTATTAAAGTACAATGTTATGAATAAAAATGTAAGTGGGGATGACACGCAGCAAAGAGCCACACGTTGGATTCAAACCCGAACCACTGCAAAGGACTTAGCCTTACTGCTCTTACTGGGTGAGCTAGAGGTCGCCCCTTACGCTTTAATTTTAACAGTATGCTTCAACCAGTAACACTAAGCAGGTTTGGTCAGAGTTACTACAGTAATGTAATGTAAACCTCCCCAAACCAAATAAAGAGCAGGACAAGCCTGATAACGTTAAGTTACTCTAATCTCTGGTATGTTGGAGGTTGGATGCCCCAGTCCTGAAGGTATTATTCTAACCTAATTAACACTCAACCCCACAAAATAATGTAGTTAGCTATACACATGCCCTTTGCCTTTGGAAGTAACACTTGGTTATACTGTAAGCTCGTTAGCTGGACATGCTAATATTACTTTTGAGCAGACACGCTGTTTAATCCATTCCTTACACTTTCGCTTTTGTATTTTTGGTTTTGTAAAAGCCAACTACAAAAAAACTCATACTAAATATTACTCTTATTTCTGTAAAGCCCCATGCACACCTTTGTGTGTGAAGAAATCCAAAGCTATCGGTTGCTAAGCTATGATTGGACAATCGCAGTTCGAGAGAGGGTTTTAGTGAATGTTTTAGTGAATTTTTGCCACAGATGGTTCTCCTTTCACCCTTGGATTTTCAAGTATATCCATAACTTTACCTCCCTGTTCGTGCTTTGGATTTGAAAGCCAGTATTCTGACACCTTGACTGAAAGCCCTCCATCCTCGGGCAGAAAGCTTGGCCCTGATGAGCGAGATAATCAAGCAACTGCGGTGGTTTTCATCACTGACTCCGACAATACAGCACCCAAAGGGGGATGATATGCTAAACTGGAGGTTTATTGTAATGCAGCGTGATGAGGCCTGCAGTCAAACGGCTCAGTCTGTGAAGAGACTCATCTTCCAAACCCCATGCAGACCCCGTCATTAAAAATCACTGCGGCTCTGATTGGGTCGCAGTAGCTGGCGACCCTAATTTCCCTTCCTGGAACCTAACTGTTATTCCTTGTGCATCCCAGAAAACAGACCAGACTGCAAAAAAGATTTTCTATTGTTCCCTAGCAACAGGCCAAAAGGACAGATGTCAAAGAAGAGAAAGGATGAGGGAGAAAAACACAGCCTACAATAACAAATAAATTATTCTGTAAATGTGCAGTAGAACCTCATGAAACATGACATTGGATTTGAATGTCACAATCACACTTTTGCTGGTGATCAACATTTTGTCTAACTAGATAGACAGACAGATAGATAGATAGATAGATAGATAGATAGATAGATAGATAGATAGATAGATAGATAGATAGATAGATAGATAGATCGATAGATAGATTGATTGATTGACACAAGTTCCTGATCTTAAAAGACAATTTGGATTATAAACCGAAATGTATACAGTAAAGCCATTAGTGTGCCTCTTTATCAGCTGTCCCACACTGAAACTCTAAACACACGTCAAACTGACGAACGTTTCATTCAATTCATTAAACAGCCATAACACACAGTAACCATGTGAGCTGTTTCACCTCAAAACAAGTCTTTCCTCCTCATTATGTTATGTGCAGAACTATCCACCAACTTCTACTTTGCACATTGACCAGTTCGCTGGGGCTATAGCTCAGAGCGCAGAATTATAATTCTGCACTCTGAGCTATCTTCTTGAGGTAATGTTGATGTCAATGTTTCACTTCTACTTTTGTGATTCATGCAGTTTAATGTACAAAAATAACTTTTCATGTTGTTGAACTTTCCTAGTCTCAGTTATTTTGGTTTGTTTTCATTTCACTTATGATGTTGCTCGGATCCTGTCAGGTAGAGAGGTATACTGTTGACCTTTAGAATACTCACTAATACGTTCTTTTTGTCCAAAATCTTTTCCCAATCTCTTGTGGGTTAGGGTTATTTGAAATCCTCGAGCTAAGTGTAGCCCACATAGTACACATGAAAAGACAAAAAACAAGCAACACAAGTTTACATTTTTCATTTAAAATTGAGAAGATTGTGGAACTACACTTACAAACAAAAAAGCATCAAAATAGAAGCACAATTTAGCAGCTTGAACAACAAGCAATCACTGAAAACAAATCCCTCCCAATAGATAATCTGATGGAGATGCTGCCTGCCCATGACAACTGACCCCAAACAGAGAGGTGTGGCATCACTGAACATCTGGCCCCATGCTGAATGTGTGAAACTGAGTCAAGAAATTACAATTTAATAGGGTTTCTCTTCCTCTCGTTTGGTAATTTCCCTCTATCCTCTTTCCATTCATTGTAACAATAATTTGTCCCTCAAAAGTCAAATAAAAGAACAGATTGTGTGCCCAGAGGTTTGAAAGCAGAGCAGTTTTGCCCCTCTAATAATCAAATAGATGTGGATGTAAACCAATACGAATACGTTATTAAGATATGCACACATCTGAACAGATACTAAAACAATCAAATGTATTATGTGGCTAAAACACGGTACTCAATATTCATACATTTGAGATGATGAATTTGAGATTCTTAAGAGCTTTGAAATGTAATGCATTCCTCACTTGTTTTATTCCGCTAACCTCCTGTTCTCTCTCCACTATTGATTTCCACCCAGTACCACAGCTTTTTTATCAAGACTTAGTTTGGACTTTTTGCATTCTGTTTTGAAGATGGGGTACCGATAAAAAATCATGTTTCATTATTTGATGAATTCAGGTACACGGTTAAAATGTTATGTTGTTTTGAAAATTTTGCTATATTTTGCAGCTAAACTTGTAGATACTGTACATGTATGAGGAGTATAAATGGCAGCAGAAAACAATTTGTTGCAGAAAATGAAGCAGACTAACTTCTAAGCTTCCAGTATGAACCACATCTGTTATAAATCAGAATATGGATACGAATACAATACAGATATTTTTTGTAAGATAAACAAATACAGATAATAGCTTTGCGCTAACAACATCCTGGCACCAATTCTCATTGTGAATTTCAGTGAAGGCATGAATACCAGAGAAGATAAACAGCTTAACTGGGGTTTACAGCAACAAAAGGCAAAAGACAGTGAGAGGGTGGAGCATGAGTCATTTTGTTTTCACGGTCACCTCCTTCCCTTCTTTTCTAAACCAACAAAACCACTTTGTATGATTTCTTAGTCTCAGTGTCTGCATCATTGCTTGATAAATTGTCTTCAAGGTCTGTTATTATGTCAATAAACGTACCAGTCGATTCATGCCTAACTTGTTTGATCATTAGCGGAGGACTTTCTGCACATTCTCTTGCAATCGAGCTCTACTGAAGAACTGTAAAACTTTAGCACAATGTTTGCATACTGTATGAGCTCTGGGACTTACAAAGGAATTACATGCTTATCAAGCATCATTTTCAAGAAGAGCTGCATCATATGCGCATGTGCATGCTTGTGCGTGCATACGTGCTTGTGCGTGTGTGTGCGTGCGTGCGTGCGTGTGTGCGTGTGTGATGAAGATGGAGGATTTGGACTAAAGATTTACTCCAAATACTGCAACAGCAGAAATGTTGCCGAAT
Organism: Zingel zingel; assembly: GCA_023566125.1. Classification (NCBI taxonomy): domain Eukaryota; kingdom Metazoa; phylum Chordata; class Actinopteri; order Perciformes; family Percidae; genus Zingel; species Zingel zingel. The sequence goes on from CM042324.1 coordinate 11,283,940, forward strand.
GAAGATTATATTTTTGGCATCGCCTGTCCTTTCTTTATATGTTATTGATAACATTTCGGCTCCAAAGGCGCTTTAACAGAACACATACAGCCATGCGAATGTGACCCATTTCAAATAAAATGTTCGAAAAAAAATAATCTAGGGACAGATTTGATAAACCACATCCAAGTGTGCCACATGCTGGTATAACAACAATGATGCTGACCGGAGTGATGAAGGAGAGCGGTGTCACAGTATTTTATCCTCCTCCCCTTCATTAATCCCTCATCTGCCTAATTAAAGGCTGTATTCTTTTAATTATCACCCCCAAGGCTTTGTGATTGATTGGATTGATGTTTTTTACTCCTTTAAATTGATTAAGTGAGCATTTAATGAGAAGTCAGTGTGAGACGGCTATACCAAATTAATTGCATCGATAATCCTTGAAAACACTATATCAGAGCCAGATATTTTTAAAGGCTGTCTTTCATCTGTTAGAAGAGTACAAATGCTTGAGCTCTGCAGTAACATACAGTATGCAAATATATACCCGACATTTAGAGCTCTGATTGTCAACCGAAGTGCTCTCATGTCCTCAGGTAAGGAGCATGGCTCAAACAGAGACGAGACCTCTGACGTGTCCAGTAAGTGCCTGCCGTGCCATGATGGCTGCCCCTACTGCCGGGACGACACGCCCTGCCTGGCGCAGGAGGATGGTGCTCTGCGGCTTGCTGTGGCCTCCTTCCATGCTCTGTGCATGGTGCTAGACCTGGCCAGCATGGTGGTGGTCTACCACTTCAGGAGGAAGAAGGTGAGTGGACAGAGGCCACTGTGGAGGAGTGTTGGATGCCAAGCAAATGCTCTTCACACATCAGGACCTTAGAGCTACAGTTGATAACTTTTATAAAAAATAACTTTTTGTTATATTTGCTGAAACTGTTACTATATCGTGATAGTATGAGACAGATAATTTGTGAAAAAAGTCATGTTCCTCTGCCTCCTCCTGGTGGTGCTCCTAATGGCATGAGGAAAACAACCAATCAGAGCCGAGGAGTCTCTTACGCAGTGTCAATGACTGCTTGTGAACTGCGATCAAACTGTAAAAGTAGACAGCACTGATCAAATATGAATCAACATTCTGTTACTGCATTGCCTATTTCAAATCTGAAATTCACTTCTGTCAGGATATAGTGACAGTTTCAGCAAATTTGACAAAAACTAATTTTTTAAAAGTTACTTACTGCAGCTTTAAGGTTTACTAATCAGGAGTGGTACTACTGAGCCTGTATACATGGTTATATAATGTCCTCTGTGGCTTTGGAGGGAGCTGTCATCAAGGCTTATTTTAGATTGGAGACAGTTTTGTAACATAAAGTCTGTGTTTGAAACTTGGGGGTGTAGAGTTTGAAAGACCAGGTTAAGAGGGTCTAAAAGTACTGTCACATTATACGGACAGATTTAAGCATGCATTTCCTGTTTTGGAGCGATCTCTGGCTGGCTCTAGGTGGACAGGTGGTCCACCTTTGTTCAATATTGACCATGCAAAAGTGCACAGTCTGCCAATAAAAACATTTATGAGCTGTGTTTGGAAATATGAAGGACATTATTCCCTTCCATTGGTACAATATTACATTACCAGACAACAGTTTGTGATCGCTTTGCTCAGTTTTTATTTATTAACCACATTATAACCTTGACATCATTTTTTGGGGGGGAGGGCGGACAATGGGGCAATTTCATGCATTCTGCATTATAGGAATTGTAGGATTCAACTTTTTGGAGCTTGACCCATACTAAGGACTAAAAGTCAGAAAATCTTATGCTGTGCTGCTTGGATTTTTGGAGGAAGATGATAGGTCAGCTGAGACAGCGCTTGATAAGTTCCAAAAGCTGTTCCCGACAATCCAACATCCAGCATATTGTACCAGACTTATATACAAATGAAAGGCAAACAGTACCTCCATGCAATAGCTCACACAGTAAATGGTTGTAAAATTAGACAAGTTTCAGCAGTTTTATTTCACACAGGGTTGCCCTCTAACAAAGGGCTCCATGGATTTAACGCTGCCACTGAATTTCAGTAAGTTAGAGGAGCAAGTCTGATAAGTAAATGTTAATTTGCTGTTTATCTGTGTTTGAAAATATATGTAATTTCATACCACATGCATTTTACAGGGCCAAATTAAAAGACAATTCATTTAATGCTTTATTGTTTTTTTCTTGACAAACATTGAACTAATTAACACTTGCCTCAATTTGAATCGACATAGATTTTCAGCAAATAGTTGCATAATATCCCCTCTGATAATAGAATAAAGTGAAATAAATATGAGATCCTCACGGTGTAAGTTAATTACATCCGCTCCTCAGGCAAAGTTGAGTTGAATCTTTCCCAGTGTGCTATTTATAGACATTTGTGTTGTTGCATCAAAATCTCATACATTTCTTCAGTTCACAAGAAATGTCCCTGGAGCCCTTTGAATTTACATTAAAAACAATAAAAAAAAAAATGAAATCCAACCCAGAAAAGGTGCTGTCGTCACTTACATTCTTGTTTCAGGGGAAGGAAAAATGTTAGCAATCGTATATTTAACTCCTCTTTGTGTTTGTTTGCTTTGAAAGAGGCAATGATTTATTATTTGCATTTGCCTGTAATATGCAAAGAAGCTGGAGCTACAAATCCTCACAACACTGTTCAAACAAACGGGATCACAAAGGATTTGATGCAATACTTTTGACATGTTCTCAGTTGCAGTTCCTATGTTGTTGAATTTCACAACATAGTGCCAATTCACTGGGATGAGCAAACACCTTTAATTGATAACTTTAGAGTGGCAATATTTTTCAACCCCTCTTAACACACCAAGCCATGTATACATCACGTTTTTCCTGTCAGTGATTGATTGATTTATGTTTTTTGTTATTGTTTCTCTTTCTCCATTAACAGAGCATCCGCACATCTGGTCTCATTCTGCTGGAAGCCATCTTGTTTGGGGCTTTACTGCTCTACTTCCCAGTAAGTCTGCATTCTGATCTTAAATGGCACCCACAATTTACTCAGTCTGTCACTCCTTCGGTTTTTGATTTGCTCATATTAAAGTTATAATGCTTAAGATGTCCTAATTTACAGTAGCAACACCAGTGGTTACTGGTGGTAACATTGAGTGTGCTTTAATACTGCAGCTCCCAGAATTCCAAAAGTGGCCGTTATCTTATTTTGTAGACGTATTTTTCAAGGAACGATTGCTGTCAGCGTTAACCACGGCGACAAAAACAATATGCTTCCTGTGGTGGTTTCACAATAAAAGTCGCCCGTGTTTCAACAGTTCAATGGTTTAAAAATGAGGCGGCCATAGAAGGACATGCTGGCTTTGCATTAACAGTAACTTAATACAGCTCTGATACGGCTGTAGGAGAGATATAACTACAGTAAAGCTGGATTACATATGTACTGTTTCCAGTCAATCCCTTCTGAATGTGAAGGCAATTTGAATCCACTGTGGTAACAGCGGAATCTGCCGCTAACAATGACAACTACTATAGAGAGGTAATTACAGAATATGAATAAATTGAGTAGCTATTGCAGGAAAAATGGTATGCATAAATAGTAATGGGGTTTAGGGCTGGGACGGTTACCCCATTACCACAATACCGCGGTCACATGACGCCTACCGCGGATCTGAGCTCGTCACCGTCATCACCGCAAAAAAACAATGGCCTGCAGATGTGTGCACGTTGTGTCTAATGACATGGATTCAATGATTCTAATGACATGGATTGTGTCTGATGACATTGTGTCTTACATGGATTCATGGTTTTCTAAACAAAAGTTATCATCAAAAGATGGAGAAAATCCGACCTTTCACGAGTTTGGGAGCGCAATGTTCCATGACACATAATAAGAGTCCATTTGTGTTGACTATTGTTGGCCTATATGCGAGAGTACCTGTGTAATGGCTTGTAACGGACAAATGTCTTTGCCAGGCTTTCCTACTGTGTATTACGGTAGGAACGGCAAAGACATACTAGCTTAACAAGCTGCAGTGTTTACCGTTGCACATTAGCCTAGCAGCCAGCAGAGTTTCCTTCTGTTTGTAGCTTTATCCCGATAAAACGGCACAGTTGAATTTCAGCCTGCATACACGTTTCGTAGCCTAAAACAAAGCAGCTTATATTGGTAGAGAGAGCAACAAGTTAGCCTCTCTGCTCTCCGTTTGCTCACCTGCTAGACGGGCTGCACTCGGCATTGTCGGCAAACTATTTTATTTATATTTTACTTTATTGACAAAAGAGCTTTCTGAACTGTCTGTGGAATGGATCAACGGAGATGAGAGAAACCATTGTGGCCCTGAATGACAGCAAAACACAATGAAGACTCTCACATTGAGCTGAAATGGAAACACTGTGCTGCAATCTTTTACAGTCTATGGCTGCAACATATATTGTAAGGTTTAAGCCAATGTTTTTTCGGGGGTAACACCATTCACTTTACCGGCAGTATTGACAATAGAAGGAAAGAAGAAAAAATTCCATACCGTCCAAGCCCTAATGGGGTTTGAGTTCATGAAAATCTTAATGACCGTAACTTTTAAATGAGGGAGAGGTCAAAGTGTACAATTTAAAATCTATCATTTTACCAAGAAAATGAAGCCATTGCTTGTTGTTAAAAAAAGGATTAATGTTCATAATAGAATGCATTACTGTGTAAATAAGGCAGTAAATACTGCCTCCTACTTGTTCAGCTGCAGCTAGATGCTGTTTTAGTACTTCTGATCATTGTATGGAAAAAAACAAAGAGTTGGACATCAGTTAGTGTGCATGTACAGTATGAGTGTTGAGCGTGTTCTTGAGCTTGTTGAACTTACTTTGCCAGTCTTTCTGTTGCCTGTATGTGTGAGCAGGTCTAGGTGGGTAGGTGCCAGCGTGCATTGTACACAGTAGGTGTGTATTTGCATTTGTGCACACAGCCCACAGTGCACCTGGAGTGCTGCATCAGAAGCCCATCTTTAGCAGGGAAACAGATGGAAGAAACCTGAGCGCCATGTAACAGGGAGATCAGATGTAACCGGGGAATTCTCTCCCTTCAAATGCTTGCACAGACTGCCAACAGTGAGCCACTGCTCTCTTCAAACAGAAGGCCTGATGGCTGGATGTTGGCCATTTTTAAGAAGGAAAAAAATCTGCCGAGAGAAAAAGCTTCAGAGCGCTCGGCTGACTCTTGGGATAAAAGTTTTTGTTCTCATTCTAAAGTTACTGGAGTGTTACCATAGGAAATATATTTGAATTAGAATAGAAATCATGGTAGTGTTGGTGCAGCAGATAAGGACAGCAAGTATTTTAGATTTGTCCTTATGCGACCACACTTTGCGTATAATTCTGCTGTGAAGCTCAAAATGGATTTGATTTTGCATCCATCTGCCCTCTCCCCCCATTCACCCCAAGGATAACAAACCAAAGTACCAAAAATAGCGTCCCAGAAATATCCTGCCACTCTCTTATGTTCACACACACTTGGATAAACTCAATGGTCTCTTCCTCCCTTGGCTCTGCTGTATCTCCATCTTTTTCTGCATTTCTTGGCACCTCCCCCATCTTTTTCTTTCATTACCCCTCTGCGTGCTCACTCGCCGTCTCACCTCTGTGTCTGTCTCCTTTCCTGCAGTCTTAACGTTTGTTGCTGCTGCTGTTTCTTTGTTGCTGCCACCACAAGCCTCCTTAGCTAAGCTTGGTGCAGCTGCTCCGCTCTGGTGCTTGATGCATTTTTAAACAGTCCATCAAGTTCTAGCACAACTTGTTTTAAAAATACATCTACTGATTAATTGATGGAGGAGGCATGGGAGGTTGGATACAAACCAGGAGAGCCACATTCTCTTCTGGGCAATATAAAAATGTGTCTTTTTATTGTGCAGTCTCCTGTGACTTTGTAGTCCACATGGGTAGCACTGCAGAAATGGTGTGTTTGTGTCTGCCAATCTATGTGTGTGTGTGTGTGTGTGTGTGTGTGTGTGTGTGTGTGTATATAGGCAGGGTGGAGTGGCTTCAAATCTTCACATTTTCCTGTGATTCTGTGCATGTGCATTTGTGCATGGATTTGCAGTTCTGCATTTCTGTAGGCCCACAGTATGTGGGTGTAAGAAACAGTGCGGCCTACTTTTACCTGGTATTTATGGAAGTGATTTATTGTTTTGGTTTGTCATGTAGACCAGAGAGCTGGAAGGCTGGATATTTGCTCAGGAAGCAAAGAGATTAACGTACCAGGGAGGATGCTACTACTAACCACAGTTAGCATGAGAGTGAGACATGGAGAGGTAGGAGGACAAGAGGAAGAGAATACACTGAAAGAGACAGAGTATGCAAGTGTCTGGTGAATTGTTGCACTCTCAAGGGTTGGCAACATTTGGTCTGTTTAATCTACCTGTTCTTTACACTTTTATTTTTTTTGTGTTTATGTCTACTCTAATATTTGATGTAGCAGTAATGGTTGCTATTACCTCATTCAAGCTCTATGTTGCTTCACAGAAGCCGAGGAAGAATGTTACAAATGCTTATTGTTCAATTATCAAATCGGTTGTCATTTTCATTTTATAAATTTCATAAGTTCGACTTTAAAAAAAGACATGTTTGACAATGTTTAAAGCTGCTTTAATCAATATTTGTATATTAACACAGGATCCAATCATATTTAATGTAACAAACCTACCAAGACAGACAAAGTTAGATATTGAACATAGTGGAGCATTTAGCAGCTAAAGAGACAGATATTTCCCGCAGTAGTTGGTGGAGACCAAAACAAAACTTCAAGAAAAGCGAATATTGAGCTTATATTCATCAGGTGGCCAGTAAAAGCACATTTTGCTTCGCATTTGCTCGATCTGTTAATAAGCCACTGTTTGCTAACATGTTCACTATATCAGCTTTACAAGGTGATAAGATGTTGATGTTGTGTAGCGAGTGTGTTGTGGTGCCCCCAAGTGGCCACAAAATCAATGAATGCAGTTTTAAAAGAATAGTTCAATATTTTAGGAAATATGCTTATCCACCTTCTTATAAGAGTGCGATGAAAAGATTGATACCAGCCTCATATCTGTGCATTAGGTATGGAGCCGGAGCAGCAACCTGGTTAGCCTAGCTTAGCATAAAATCTGGAAACAGTGAGCCTGGCTCTGTCCAATTAAATACATTTGCCTTCCAATACCTCTAAAGCTGCCACAGCACAGCACTCTGACATGTAAAGATGCAAATATTTGCAAACTCCTCATAAAACCACAAATAGTTTTTTTATATCTCTGTTTGTGTATGAATTAAAAACACTATTAATAACATGTTAATTAATGAGCTTTAAAGGTGCTGTAGGGAGATTTTTAAATTGTGGACAGAGCCAGCTAGATGTTTCACACTAGATCCAATCGTTATGCTAATCTAATTGCTTCCTGGTTCTAGCTCCATACTTAATGCACAGACATGAATTAATATCATATGATTAGGAAAGAAAGCCAGTAACCATATTTCCCCAAAATGTTTATCCATTTCTATAAAAAAAAATGTTTCCAGGAAAGCACATTATTGGTATTAAAGCTATGAGTCATGTCAGGGCTGTCTTCCACATAATCACTATAATTTTGAAATATTGTCTTTGTCTGAAATATTGAGGGATTCATTTTTTGGTAGCAATTTTTATTTAAAAATTGACACGTACAATGAAACTCTTTCTTTTAATATCACAACTAATGTATCAGATCCTGAGCTGCAACAGTGACTCACAGTCGACACTGGAGCATTAAAAAGGAACAGCTATAATTCCTGTTCTTGGGTATAAAATGGACTTGGCTCCCCACTATCTCATGACCAGCATAACAACGACCGACTTTGGCACTGCAAGGTTTTGATGAGGAGTGTGGATGGAGGGAACCTGTTGATTCAACTCTGCGAGACACATTCTTAATCAGGAGGTGAGAGAAATGTCTGTATACCAGAGGTGAACTGAGAGTGGAGAAGACACACTGACAGCTGAAAATAGGGATGTTATGACAGTTTAATTGCACACTGAGCCACATTTGGCACATGGTAGAATGGGTGAAACTGATCTTGTCATTTTTGTATTCGATTACACAGACAAACACGGCAAAATTATGATGATGAAAAAAAATGTTCCATGTTTATGTTCCTCAAATGCTCATTACTTCAATACATCTTCATGTGTCATCTCGAAAATCTATTTTAATAGTAACTTCCTGAATAGCAGATTTCATATTGTTGTGATTTCATCATTCTGTCTTTGTAGCATACTATTACCTCTGTCTGAGGCCACATTGAGTATACACTATTATCCATATTTCCAATTAAACATTAGTTTCCCCTTTCTTTAATACATCTTGCAGCCAGACCGCTACAGTCTCAGGGTTGGCTGTTTTTTGAGTTTGCCACAGATCAAGGGCGTAAATCCCAGGGGGGTCGGGGGGGGGGGGGGGGGGGGGGTCCTGACCCCCCCGACCCCCCTGGGATTTACGCCCTTGATCTGTGGCAAACTCAAAAAACAGCCAACCCTGAGACTGTAAGCCTAACTGACATTAGGGTTAATGTTGAAGATCTACAGTTGTGTTTGAAGTGGCTGATCAGTGGGTTTGCTGCAGTTAAATATATATCCTCTGTCCCAGACCAAACCTAATATTTATACGGAGAACGCAAGTATTTTTGTGGCTTGTGTACACATGTCCTCTACGAGTATAATTGTGGCTGTATTATTTGTGTCCCCTTCAAAAATTGCTCTTCAGAAATTTTATGTTTATTGTCCCCCCCTACTGTTAGATCAGATTTACGCCCATGCCGCAGATGTTCTGCTTCTTTTCTGAGGAAAAGAGGTTACAGGTGCTGTTGTTGATTAAGCTTAATTACTCTGAATAGCTGCTGTCTCTTAAAATGCCAAGGCATCCTAAGAGCTGGGATGAATCACTGGCTGCACTCCTCTGGGATAGGTTTATACTGCATCTATAATGATATACAATATTCTGTCTGAGGCCATGTGGTTAACTGTAACCTCCAGTGGATGGATTTATGTAAAGCAAACATCCACTAATATAAATAGCATCCCACGATGCTGGAGTTTAACACAGCTCACAGTAGGTGAGAAGCGGGGAACACAGACTATAACAGGGCTAAACACAGTCTAAACACAGTCCTCTTGGGTGGATGATCTACTCAAACAACAGGGTGAATAACTAAGTGTAGGTGAAGTTATAAAATAAATAATATGGCCATTTGTGTGGGCAGATTCAGGTTTATTTCCAAGTAGGTTTTCACATACAAGGAATTTGCCTTTGTGTTTTGGTGCATGACAATAGTGATCGAAAGTAAAAATAAAAGCAAGTAATGCAAACGTCATGAAACGTAAATATAAAATTAAAAATGACAATAAAAAATGCTATAAAATATGTACAATATATCTGTTTTAAAATGAAAGAGATACAGTTAATAGGTGCAAAATATTGACCAGGGAATGTGCAAAAGTTCACAGTATGAATTATAGAGACTATGTGCAATGTACAGCAGCAAGGTAAATAGAATAACATCACATATGATGCAACATTGCAGCGTCTCTCTTTGAACCTGGAACTGGATGGAACAAGCAGTTTCAGCACTTCAAGAGCTGAATAATGGATTCTCAGACACTCTGATCAGGTCAATTCCATATATTTTTTTTACATGGAGCATACATACAGAAAAGCCTTTTTGTTGGTACCTCAACTTCTGTTTAAAATAAATTCAAATTGAAATCTGTAAGCATACAATACTTGCTTGTGGGAGGGTGCAAGACTGGAGGCACCTTGCGTGCTCTCTGTCTTTAGTGTCTGTAAGTATTTTTACAAAAAGTGTAGCTGAAGTTTTCCTCCATACTATGTCTTTGGTGTGAGGCCGCCTACCAGTTGCACACGTGATTATGCTGACCACTTGCTGGTTTAGAGTACTCAGCAAAAGCACCTCTCAATACTATGACATGTTTACCTTTTGGGAGCCAGTAATAAAGTTGCTCATCATAAAGTAAATGAAATGTAAATACAGATTATTCGGCATCAGTCGGCAGTCTGTAACATTTCTGTAACATTTTAATTCCTACATATGCTTTGTGTGGAATTGATACAGAGCACATTTAAACAGCAAAACTACTGTAGACTGACTCAGGAAGGAGTCATGCTTTAACATCCTGGAGGATTTTTATCCACCAGGTGAGTGAGGAAGGTTTTCTTTGCTTCAGTGGAAATAAGCACAGAGTTACTACACCAGGTCCTCAGCTTCACATGGGTCACTGGAGATTTGACATGTGGCGTCCCGTTGAGGTACACGCTAATGAAATGAAATGCAGCTGTAACAGAAGTGCAACTGGAAGCTCTGATCTTTACAGCATGACATGTGAGTATTCAACCACTGTCACAGCCTCGTCTTTAATAGTAATAGGTGCGAATAAACCTCACACCAAGCAGGAAATAAAAGACTGACATTTTATGAGTCACTGGCGGATTCTCTGTTTTATTTCAAATCACACAGGGACCAAAGATAACAACCTGGGCTGCACATGTGCACACACTGAAACATGTGAACGTCCATGCACTATAAATACAAATTAACAAATGATCACGCTCAGATGCAGTCGCCTGTTAAATACCACCAGTGAGATAAGGACTTTCATATTTAATGTGTTCTGGCAGCTGACATATGAACAACATACAGTTAAGAGATGTTAGCGGGAGCTCTGGAGGCGTAGGATAAATCTGCCTCCAGGAGTGTGACAGGAGTGGAAGTGCAATTCGCTGCTTGCAAAAAGAGAATATATATATATATATATTTATATAACCTCTGTCTATCAGTGTGAACACTAATACTGCTGTACCACTGCACAGGTGATGATCCTTTACTTCCAACCCAGTGTGTTTCGCTGTGTCCTCCTGAGGTGGGTTCGCCTCCTGGGTTTCGCCGTCATGTATGGCACTGTCATCCTCAAGCTGTACAGGTACTGTCAACTAAAAATGAAAGCATTTGAATCAAAAGAGTGGTAATCATCATATGGTATTTTCTATATGTTGTATCCCCTTCCTATGAATTATTCCTATAATAAAGCAAAAACTGTCTTCCCACCTCTTCCTCCTATCTCGTGTCCTGTCTTCCTACTTCTTCTCCTTGTCTCCTCATCTTATCTCATTCTGTCTCTGCTCTCTTCATCTCCTTGTCGTCTTATCTCCTCTACATGTCGTCCTTCCTCCTCTCCTGCTCTTCTCATTTCCTTTCTTCTCTCCTTGTCTCTTCACCTCACTCCTCTCCCCTCTTCTTGTCTCCTCATCTCCCCTCCTCTACTCTCTTCATATATCATCTCTTCTTCAGAGAAACAATTATGTGTTTGGATGGATGATCTTCATCCAAATATTCTTATATTCTCTCCGCCTATCTCCTTTCCTCACCTCCTCTCCTGGTATTACAACTTGCCCCATGAGTTAGACTTCTTTAGTTTCAATAAATTAGCTCCCTCTCAGGCTGCACTCACACACATGCAGTTAATAAGCACATTTAAATTCCACATCAGGTCTGGTCTATCTGCATCTGCCTGCTTAAGTATCTACTCAGACACACACTCACTTTCTGCTCTTCAGCTCCGAGCAAGATGGTAGAAGGGGGTCATAGGCCGGCCACAGTGTTCCCTTGGCAAAATTACCAGAGATTTTTTTCCGAGCTCACTGGGTGCGAAATGTGCCCCGAGGCCAAGCTCTTACAGCCCGGTCCCACTGAATATATCATAGAAGATTGTTACGGGTTGAGAGATGGAGGACCCAAATGCAGAGAGAGACGGCAGGCAGGAGATGGTGAGAGCTCAAAAAGTTTTAATGATAACGAAAAAGCAGCAGTACAGAGGCTGGAAAAGCCAAAAAACAGGACACAGAGGGATTCAAAAAGACACAGGCTGATGGCACGGGAACACACAAGGGCAAAACAATCTGACATGCGACAAGGGGAACACGGGGGTTAAATACATGAGGTAATGAACTAATGAGGGACAGGTGACACAACAGGTGAAACACATCAGGGTGGAGCAGGACAATCAACAAAGGCGGGAAAACAAAGACTATCAAAATAAAACAGGAACAAACCGACAGGAAACATGAAATGACCTAAACGCAGACACTTGACCAACATTAAACACAAGGGAGAACAGAATACAGGGATAACCAAAACATACACAATACAGACTAATCAACAAAAGCAGGAAATATACGGAAACTACAAACAAGGCAACAGAGATCTACAACCAGGTAATGTACAGAATAAATCTACAAAAACATACAGAAAACAATACAAGCAACAGAAAAATACACAACCACAACAGTACCCCCTCCTTAAGGGACGGATCCCAGACGTCCCACATATAATCAAAACAAAAAACAACCCAGAGAGGGCGAGAGTCCGGGGGAGGCAAAGAGTCACTGGGGCACAGGGAAGAGTGCCCTGGGGCACAGGGGACAAAGAGTCACTGTGGTACTCGTGGGAACAGGGGACCACTCGAGGAAGCAGAGGGGGCCACTCGGCAACAGGGGAGAGAGATCTCGGCAACAGGGGACAGAGAGCAGCAACGAAGGCAGGAGCCTTCTTGCGGCCGGCGACGAAGGCAGAATCCCTCAGGCGGCCGTACTGGACGTCGAGGGCAGTGCCCCTCCGGGGGGCCTAGCCGGTCGGCCAAGGCGAGACCCCTCAGGTGGCCGAACTGGACGTCGAGGATTCTGAGGCGGCCAGCCTGGACGTCAAGGGTTCCTTGGTGGCGTCGCCGCTGGCGAGTTCCTTCGGGCGGCCAAACTGGACGTCGAGGACAGCGCCCCTCCGGGGGCCGAGCAGGTAGGCCAAGGCGAAGTCCCTTGGGAGGCAGTGCCGGCGAAACAGGAGGGGCAGGAGTCGGTTTGACTGACACAGGCAAAGTCTCTGGGGGGGGGGTCTCAAAATTGGTTTCAGGGGCGCTGGAGACCGGCAATGTTTTAGAGGCGGTCTCAGGGGCGGCCTCAGGGTCGCCAGAGGCCGGCAATGTCTCAGGTGTGGTCTCGGGGACGACGGGGACCTGCAAAGTCCCAAGGGCGGTCTCGGGGGCGGCCTCAGGAGTGCCGGGGACTGGCAAAGTCTCAGGGGCGGTCTCAGGGGTAACCTCACGGGTGCCGCAGACCGGCAAAGTCTCAGAGGTGCAGATCAGCGTAGTCTCTGGAAGCTCCGTCAGCGCAGACTCTGGGGGGCTAGACGTCAGCTGGGACTCAAGGGGGGCAGCTAGCCAGCCGGGGATCAAGAGAGCCGCTAACCGGCCAGGGATAAGGACAGCCGCTAGCCGGCTGGGGATCTGGGACACAGGGCAACTTGGGAAGCGCTAGGAGCCGCAGGAACGCTAGGAGACTCGGGAATGCCAGAAAACTCTGAGGAGTTAGAGCTCCCCGGAACGCAAGGAATGCCAGAAAACTCAGAAACGCCAGAAAACTCAGGGGGCACCAGGGAGCCCGGGGGCACCAGAGAGCTGTTTGGGGGCACTAAAGGGCTGCTCGGGAGCACTAGGGAGCTGCCCGGGGGCATTAAAGGGCTGCTTGGGGACACTAGGGCAGCTGCTAGCTAACCTGGATTCAGGGGAACCGCTAACTGGTTGGGGTTCAGGGAGATCACTAGCTAGCCGGGGTTCAGGAAGACTGCCGGCTAGCGGGGAATCTGGGAGGCTGCACGTCAGCCCGGGGTCAGGGGGGCTGCACGTCAGCCCGGGAACAGAAGGGCTGCACGTCAGCCCGGGAACAGAAGGGCTGCACGTCAGCCCGGGAGCTCTAGGGAGCGAAGACTCCGGGGTGAAGAGCGGAGCATGGCGACGGGAGCCATGACGTCCTTTCCTCGGTCTTCGACCTGCACGGGTCCCCGAAAAGATGGCCAGGCGGGTACCCTCGAAAGTCTGCTGATGGTTGGGGGCATACACTGACTAGGTAGCCTCTGAGACGTCCAACGAGCGCTCTGGTGAAGCCGGTAAAGGAGCAGGCTGGTTGGTAAAACATGCCCCGACGGCCACAGTGTTTGCCGGCTGGGGAGGGTGCAGGCTAGTGGGTGAGTCACTGGAGGTGGATTGAAAAAAGTTCTCTAGGTGGTGCTTAAATACCTCCAGCTGGGGAACAAAGTGACTCACCCACGGCCTCTCTGATAGCCACTGCTGCTGCACGGCGAGCTTCTCCAGGAGGGGAGGGTGCCGGTCCAGCTCCGAGCAGAGCAAACACTGTACAGTCCACCCGAACAACACTCTTTTTTAAAATAGCGGTTTCTCCGCTGGGTTCATGCTGGTCAAATTGTTCTGTTACGGGTTGAGAGATGGAGGACCCAAATGCAGAGAGACGGCAGGCAGGAGATGGTGAGAGCTCATAATGTTTTAATGATAACGAAAAAGCAGTAGTACAGAGGCTGGAAAAGCCAAAAAACAGGACACAGAGGGATTCAGAAAGACACACAGGCTGATGGCATGGGAACACACATAAGGGCCAAACAATCTGACACGCGACAAGGGGAACACGGGGGTTAAATACATGAGGTAATGACCTAATGAGGGACAGGTGACACAACAGGTGAAACACATCAGGGTGGAGCAGGACAATCAACAAAGGCGGGAAAACAGAGACTATCAAAATAAAACCGGAACAAACCGACAGGAAACATGAAATGACCTAAACGCAGACACTTGACCAACATTAAACACAAGGGAGAACAGAATACAGGGATAACCAAAACATACACAATACAGACTAATCAACAAAAGCAGGAAATATACGGAAACTACAAACAAGGCAACAGAGATCTACAACCAGGTAACAGAAATGTACAGAATAAATCTACAAAAGCATAATACAAGCAACAGAAAAATACACAACCACAACAGAAGATGGATTTGTCACAGTCTGGTCGGGAGAAGGCAGATGAGCACAGCGCAGAGACAATAGTAAACAGAGAAGTGACTGTATGTCTGGATGGTGATATTCATATACGTAACCACATGCTATCTTTGTCTTATATAGCTCCCCTTACCCAGCATCAACTGGCTGATGTGTTGCATTTTGAATTCCCTTCACAGAGGCGGTATTGTCTTGTGTGAAGATACTGTGCAACTTATAAATAAACTGCCTTTGCATGCATTCAGTCTAATGTTAGTTCCAATCGCATTTGTTGACCCATCTCCAACCAGAAAAGTTAAAAACTGACACCAATAATATTCCAAGTTGTTAAATTTTGAAGAAACAGCATGAATTACAAATTAACATGAATGAATTGAAATAACAGTGCCATTTTCTCCCTGATTCTTTTAATTCAAGTTTACATGTTAGTAAGAGCAACAGCCGGGGGTATGAGTTGTCAATTGCAGCAAGATAATTTCTTACTCACCTACACTACTCAGTCTCAAGTATTCAGACTTAACTCCTGTCCTCTTCTTATTCCTCTCTCTCTCCTTCTCACAGGGTGTTAAAGGTGTTCCTGTCCCGCACGGCTCAGAGAACGCCTTACATGACCAGCTGGCGGGTCCTGCGACTGCTAGTGGTGATCCTGCTGGTGGTGCTGTGGTTCCTGGTGGCCTGGACCTCCGCCGTGTGCCAGAACCCCGAGCTGAGTCGGGCCCTGATTGCTGCAGGCCTCACTCCAGAGGGGCTGCAGTTCAGCATGTGTCTGCTGGATCGATGGGACTACATGATGGCTGTTGGTAAGTGTGTTTTCTGTATTTCTGTAGTTATGTACCCGATGTGTAGTGAGGACAAGAAACGAGTGAGGAAATTTTGGTCCTTCTTACCATTTAAGTAAGGAGATTTTGGGCTTATAGCTTGTGGGTAGGTTGCTCAGGTAAGGCTAAATGTTAAGTTTGGAAACTTTTGGACAAAGCTGTGGGCAAGGTCAGGTGGAAGAACTGCCTGATACCTCTAGGGTGTCTTTGAACGTTTTGGTTGAAAATTCTAAAAAATTTTCCAACAGTTTTTCTAAACTTTTGTTTAACTCTACATTAAATATATTCTGTACTGTATATACACACAGTCTTAAAAAAAACACTTTAAATGTATTTTGTGAGTGAGTCTTTCCTTGAAGAGTAACTTAAAGACACCCTGGGGAGTTTTTGACAATGTTTTTATCAGTGGGTTTAAAAGTATTGAAGTTCCAATGCCAGCGTGGTCAAAAGGTACACAGAGACTGATGTATACAGGAAAGCAAAAAGACACTCAACTTCACAGAACTGGTTTTCAATAGCACCATGTCTGATGCATTATTATGCTTTATAAAAGCTGTTGGTGCTGACAGCCAATGAATTGCACACAATTAGAGGGGACCGTTTGAAGAAACTGCATCTTAATATTTCCAGCGAGTCTGAATCACAATGCATCTTTGTCTTGTCACCTGGGGAATCTTGATTACATGTGATGAACTTCCCTGCTTTGACAAGTTTCTTGTTGAAGATAAAGAGCCACCTCTTTAAGCGAGGCATAAAATGCTCCCAAACATGCCACCCGCCCGCTTGCCAGAAGACATTATTGTGCTGTAATAGGCCCCTTTATTCAGCACCCAGCCCTCAAAGCAATATTGTGAAAAACCTCTGCTCCGAACTTGAGGTTAAATGGATGCAGTTGTGAATTTTGAAGATAGTGTCCATTGTTTGATTCAGTTTACCTGATGGGTTTGCTCACAAAAAGTTTAATGTATGGTCCTGTGTATTCAGTTAACAATGGGTTGCTCTGATAAACAAGATCGAGTACCCCTTTCTCAGTGTCTTGGGCTGCCACCAGCATTAAAGCAGAACCCTCCAGAGGGCGGGAGGTGCCGCTGAGTCTCTTATTTATTTTTTACAGCCCTTCACCACAAGCTTGTCTCTAAGGACTTTCCAGAGGACAAACTTCTCTAGTTTTAACTGGAAAATAATCAATGACAGAATATAATGGAACATTATAACATAAAACATATGAAAGCAAATCTAAGCACAATAGCAGAGTACTCACACCAAAGGATGTGAATGTGTATTTGCTGCTGCAACTTCACCTTGACTGTCCATACTCTGTCAGGTAGGGGAACAAAACTCAAACGCAGAGCTGGAATTGTAGAAACAAAAAATAATTTAAAACAAAAGAATTCTGGGTTGTGAGGAACTGGTCCGTAGTGATGGAAACTGGTAGTTGAGAACGCAGTGGTGGTCGAGGTTTGAAAAAAACAGGAGACTGGAGCTGACTGGGTCCGAAGTTTGGTGATGACTGAAGGTGAGTATCTTCTTCTAGGACATGGAAAACAGACAGGTTAGAACGAAGCAAGAATACTGAACTGGTGATCAACAACGAAGGCAGCAAGACACTCGTACTCAGGGTAAGTAACAATCCAGCGTCGAGCAGAAAGTCACACAGCTATTTAAAGGAGGCTGATGAGCTGATGAGTAGCAGGTGAGTTGATAGCGAATGGGAACCAGGTGTGGGAAGAGGGCAGCAGGAGGAGGTGTGTCCGCATACTGTGAAAAATGAAGGTAAGGCAGGAGAGAAAACAAAAAACACACCAACCACACTACAAGCAACCAAACGAGAAAAAATAAAACAAAAACACAGTCACACCAGACCAGAGAGTCACCGGGTCGTGACAGTACCTCCCCTCCGACGAGCGACCCCTGACGCTCCAGGTTTAGTAGGGTGAGAATCATGAAACTCCCTCACCATAGCAGCGTCCAGAATCTGACGCCTAGGCACCCAATTTCTCTCCTCAGGGCCATAACCCTCCCAGTCAATGAGATACTGAACACCCCTACCCCTGCGGCGGGAGTCGAGAATCCGACGAACCGTGTAGGCAGGATGATTGTCAATCATCCGAGGAGGAGGAGGTGCAGGTGGGGTGGCAGTAGAGGGCTGATCCTGACAGGTTTGATCCGAGAAACATGAAATGAGGGATTAACCCTGAGAGTGCGGGGCAACTTGAGGTGAACCACAACAGGGTTAATAACCCTTTCGATCACGAAAGGTCCCACAAACCTTGGGGACAACTTCCGGGAGTCAGTCTTCAAAGGAAGATCCTTAGAGGAGAGCCACACCTTATCCCCAACCGAATAGGATGGGGCGGGAAGGCGACGACGATTGGCGTGTCGCTGGTAGTGGTCAGAGTTCTTTAGGACTGCAGCCCGAGCCTGATGCCAGGTCCGATGACTCCTACGGATGTAGAACTGGACAGAAGGCACAAAGATCTCCTTCTCCTGTAGGCAAGGTGTTATGGGCGTACTGCACCCAGGGAAGTTGGGATGACCAGGTGGTAGGGTTGGTAGAGTCCACACAGCGAAGGGCAACCTTCAACTTCTGGTTAGCCCGTTCTGCTTGACCATTGGACTGAGGGTGAAATCCCGAGGTCAGGCTCACAGATGCACAAATAGCACGGCAGAAGGAGTGCCAAACAGCTGAGATGAACTGGGGTCCTCTATCCGACACAATGTCCACGGGAAGTCCAAAAATCAGAAACACCTCCTGTAACAACAATTCAGCAGTCTCCTTGGCAGAGGGAAGTTTAGGCAGAGGCAGGAAACGGGCAACAACAGTCAGTATAGTGGTCATACCTTTGGACAGTGGTAGTCCGGTCACAAAATCCAGGGAAAGGTGAGACCAAGGATGATGAGGATTTGGCAGTGGTCGCAGCAGGCCTGAACTGGGCTGATTGGATGTCTTGTTTTGGGCACACACAGAACAGGCTGAAACAAACGACTTAACATCTGCCTCTATAGTTGGCCACCAGAACCGTCTCCAGGTGTGGCCCGCAAGTGTGCGGGCCACACCTGGGTGACAGGTAAGTTTAGAGGAGTGTCCCCACAACAACACAGATGATCTGACAGACTGGGGTACAAACAGGCGTCCTTCCGGACCGTTACCTGGACCACGTTGCAGGGCCTCCTTGACTTCCTCTTCAATCCTCCAAGTCACCGCACCAATGACACAGGCATCGGAAATAATGGTGTAAGGAACAACAGATCCACTCTCCTCTTTCTCAAACAGGCGAGACAGGGAGTCAGGTTTGACATTACGAGAACCAGGTCTGTAAGTCAGGGAAAAGTTAAAACGACCAAAAAAAACAGGGCCCACCTAGCCTGCTGAGAGTTGAGACGCTTTGCTGAGCGGATGTATTCGAGATTCTTATGGTCAGTCCAAACCAGAAATGGTTGTTCGGCTCCCTCCAGCCAGTGCCTCCACTCCTCAAGTGCCATTTTCACAGCGAGCAGCTCTCTGTTACCAACATCATAATTCCTCTCTGTAGGAATTAAACGGTGAGAAAAGAAAGCACAAGGGTGGAGTTTATGATCACACGGGTTCCGTTGAGATAGGACAGCTCCAACTCCCACATCAGATGCATCAACCTCCACCACAAACTGTCGGCTGGTATCAGGCTGGGTGAGGATGGGAGCGGTAGTGAAGAGCTCCTTCAGTCCTGTGAAGGCCTCCTCTGCCTCAGGGGTCCATGAAAAAAAAGTCTATTAGTGGAAGTGAGAGAGGTTAGAGGAGCAGCCAAACGGCTGTAATTCCTATTAAAACGTCTATAGAAATTTGCAAATCCCAAAAACCTCTGTAATTGCCTCCTGTTCTCTGGTCTGGGCCACTCCTGGACGGCTCTCACCTTGCTTGGATCCATCAATAACTGCCCCTCAGCGACAATGTAACCCAGAAAGGAAACTGATGGAGCGTGAAACTCGCACTTCTCTGCCTTGACATACAGACGGTTCTCCAACAGCCGCTGAAGAACATGTCTTGTGTGCTCGGCGGGATCCCTGGAAAATATCAGAATGTCATCAAGATAGACAAACACAAATCTACCCAACATGTCCCTTAACATCATTTACCAGGCACTGGAAAACTGCAGGAGCATTAGTAAGGCCAAAAGGCATGACCAGGTACTCAAAATGTCCAAGCAGCGTGTTAAAAGCCGTCTTCCACTCATCTCCCTCACAGATACGCACCAGATGGTAGGCGTTGCGGAGGTCCAGTTTTGTGAAGATGGAAGCCCCCTGGAGGGACTCAAAAGCAGAACTCATGAGAGGAAGAGGATACTTATTTTTAATGGTAATGTCATTCAAACCTCTGAAGTCAATACAAGGGTGGAGAGTTCCATCCTTCTTGCCCACAAAAAAAGAATCCGGTTCCTAATGGGGAGGATGATGGGCGAATTATGCCAGCTGCTAGGGATCCATTAATATACTCCCTCATGGTCTCCTGCTCCGGTTTGGACAGGCTGTAAAGACTGCTACGTGGATGAATGGAACCAGGCAACAGATCGATAGCACAATCATATGGGCGGTGTGGAGGCAGAGTGAGGGCTTGCTGCTTACTGAAAACCTCCCCAAGGTCATGATAAACAGCAGGGATGAGAGAAAGGTCAGGAGCATCCAGGCTGGTTTTCTGGTTAGAGACAGGCAGAGATAGAGCTGATTGCAGGCAACTGGCATGGCAGGCGGGACTCCAGTTAGTTATCTTGGCTGAAGACCAGTCAATATTGGGATTGTGTTTAACGAGCCACCTAAAACCAGTGGCATTAAAGGTGAATCCATGACAAAAAAAGTGTATCTGTTCTGAGTGGTTACCAGACAACTGGAGTTGAATGGGACAGGTTCTGGTGGTGATCCTGGCCAATAGCCTACCGTCCAAGGTCTGGGTCTCCAATGGCTTCTCCAGATGTTCAACGGGCAGCCCAAGTTGATTAACTAGCCTGGTGTCCAAAAAACATTCATCAGCCCCAGAGTCAATTAATGCAAGGATTTCTAAAGACTGACCTTTCCAGCAGATGAAAGCATGAAGTTGGGGGCGAGAACGGGAAGATAAGGGTCAAGATGTCTGACTCGCTAGGATCCTTCCCTCAGCTAGCGAGCCCTCCGGTTTAAAGGACGGATAGGACAGCTGGCGACGTAGTGGCCCAGCTGACCACAGTAGAGACAACCGTTACTGGTTCTGCGACTCTCCCGTTCCTCCATGCTGAGCCTGTTCCGTCCCATCTGCATAGGTTCAGGCCCAGAAGAAGCTGCTCCCGAAGTACCAGGAAGGAGATCGAAATCCTCCACCTGACGAGCCACCGCAGCCGCACGATAATGATGTCCACGGCAAGGAGTGACGTCACCACCGGCTGCTCTTCTCTCCCTCCTTCTCTCACTGCAACGATTGTCGATGCAAATAGAAAGAGAAATCAAATCATCCAAATTCTTTGATTCTGGATAAGACACAAGTTCATCCTTTAATTGTTCATTAAGTCCGTGAAAAAAAAAAAAAAAACAGTCTGTGACGCCGCCTCATTCCAACCACACTCAGCAATAAGAGTACGAAACTCAATTGAGTACTCTGCAACACTCCGTGACCCCTGGCGAAGAGACATCAGTCTCCTGGCTGCATCTTGTCCTGTAACTGGATGATCAAAAATTTGACTCATCTCTCGGGTGAAATTGCCATACGTGGATGTCATCGGGTCCTGTTTCCTCCAGTGCATGGCCGCCCACTTCAACGCCTCTCCCTCCAGCAACCCAATAAGGTAAGCTATTTTAGCTTTCTCAGTGGAATATGTCAAAGGCTGCAGATCGAAGATTAGACCACATTGCAAGAGAAATGTTTTACATTTACCTAAATGTCCTTAATACCTCTCGGGCAGAGAAACCCAAGGTTCCCTTGTAGAAACTGCTTCCGGTGGAGGGGGTCCTTGCGTCGAAAAAGTGGCTTGAGAGACAGTCTGAAACTCAGTCAACCGGGCGTTGAGCTGTTTGAAACCACCCATGATATCTTGTAAAGTCTGGCTGTGTCCCTCCAAAATTGCGCCCTGTGTGGAAACAGCATGGCGCACTGGCTCCAGATCCGCTGAGTCCATACTGGCTGGATTGTTCTGTCAGGTAGGGCAACAGAACTCAAACGCAGAGCTGGAGTTGTAGAAACAAAACATATTTATTTAAAACAAAAGAATTCTGGGTTGGTGAGGAACTGGTCCGTAGTGATGGAAACTGGTAGTTGAGAACGCAGTGGTGGTCGAGGTTTGACGAAACAGGAGACTGGAGTGGAGCTGACTGGGTCCGAGGTTTGGTGATGACTGAAGGTGAGTATCTTCTTCTAGGACATGGAAAACAGACAGGTTAGAACGAAGCAAGAATACTGAACTGGTGATCAACAACGAAGGCAGCAAGACACTCGTACTCAGGGTAAGTAACAATCCAGCGTCGAGCAGAAAGTCACACAGCTATTTAAAGGAGGCTGATGAGCTGATGAGTAGCAGGTGAGTTGATAGCGAATGGGAACCAGGTGTGGGAAGAGGGCAGCAGGAGGAGGCGTGTCCGCACACTGTGAAAAATGAAGGTAAGGCAGGAGAGAAAACAAAAACACACCAACCACACTACAAGCAACCAAACGAGAAAAAATAAAACAAAAACACAGTCACACCAGACCAGAGAGTCACCAGGTCATGACACTCTGTCCTGCTCTCTTATATCTTTCATCCCTTTTATATTGTGCTTTGAGTTTCCTTTTCTTTTGATTCACATTTATCCATAGATCATATATTATATATCTAAGCCGCACATAAAAATGCAGTGAACCAGACTCTAAGAAACAATTTTTTTTGGTGAGTCCGCCATTAAGTTACCAGTAGTTACTAGACTTGTAATAGCAGCCCCTTAGGGACTGTACTCAATGTATTTGGTAAGCCTTATTTTCAACTTAGAAAAACAACCCATTTGCTTTGGACCCTCCACTTGACTGTGAAATAAATTGCAACACTCTCCCCTGATATTTCCACTTAGCCCAAATTTCAAGCTAAAAATAAATAAAATTGTACATTAGCAGTGTAATCAGCAATTTGCTAATTATGGAAAACATAACAAATGGTGTGTTGTGTTTACTGAGCATTCAAGCTGCTTCATTCTTTAACTAAGAGCTACTAAATAAACAGTTATCACCATCGTCACTGAATAAGTAAACAGGGCACGGACAATAATATTCAAATTTCTTCTAACTATAACGATATACTTGTATTTTTTTATTTTTTATTTTTATTTTTTTTAAACTGACATCATTGTACCAGCCACTAGTTAAATGTGAATCGGAAAATAAAGCCCAGATACAGAGACATGATTGTTGTCCTCTGCATATGGTAATACTCAGCATTATGGTAAATGGCACACACAAAATGCATTTTTGGATGTACCTTTTTTGATGTAGAGTCCCTCCCCCCCCCTACTAAATCTTGCAAGAAAAGGATGAATTAAAATGTAAATATAGGGCAAAAAATGAAAGACCCCACTCTGCCCTTCCAAAACAATCAGACCTTCAGCAAAAAAGAAAAAATACATATCGCTCCCCATTTTCTCACCCCATCTCCCAGACTAATACTTTTTGTACAGTCCCTAAAATGACCAGAGTCTATAACACTGTCAAGCTAATAAGCGATTGTTTAGGTGACAAGTTGCAGGTTCTATCCCTCATGTATTTGGTGACTCAGAGGGCCTTGTGTGTGCGTTACAGAAGCTTCCTAATGACAGACTCTTGAAGCAGGAGGCAGTGATGGGCACCTCACTGAAGCCAGAGACTAATCCTGTTTGGAAAGGGCCAAAGGACAGATCCCTGAGAGAAGCTTGGTCTGCCTCTGAAAACTGATAGACAGACCCAGAGAGAAAAAGAGAGAGACGGAAGTGGCAGGGAAAAAGAAGAGTGGAGCCTGTGAAGTATGAAGCTTAGAGGGATGTAGGAAACGATGCAGAGAGAGTTTTCCAGCAGCTGGGGAGTGGGGGGGGAGAACTTCAGCGGAAAAGAAGAAGAAGAGGGAGCTGGTGAAGGGAGGACAGCTAAGGACACTCTGGAGATGCAACAGAGGAGTGCAGCATCTTCAGAGGAAATTACGCTGTGTTTGTGCCGTGACAGCTTCCCACAAATGCAGCACTTTTAATGGAATGAAACACATAGATCACAACAATCTCTTTTTCCATCTGTGTGTCAGTGTGTATTTGTGTGTGCAGTCAAGACAAGACAGAAAGGTGTCCCTGCTGTTCGCTGCGACAGCCAGGGGGAACACACTGGTGTACTGAGCATGGGCGTAAATCCCAGGGGGGTCGGGGGGGGTCAGGACCCCCCCCCCTTCTAAAGGTTGTCCCCCCCTAGAAATATCATTAAAACAATGCTGTGTATTGTAAATAACATAATGATGTCTACTTAAACTATCTGTGTAAATAGTAAAACAATACAAACCCCCAAAAATGCTTTTTAAAAAGGAGAACTCCGGGTAATTTTTACGTTAATTTTGATCGCTATACTTTTTTGAGTACTGTCTATAGCAAAAAACACGAGCCGAATCGGTGCTAGCAACATCGAGCTACTGCAGCTAATGCCCAGAGCTCCCAGTTAGCTAAAACGGCAGTTTTGGGGGCATATCATAAAGAGTGCCTTTGTGCCTCTTAACAGACACAAAATGCAATTAAAATGTCTGTGCAACATGAACCGGGCCCTTACATGACAACAAGATGCGTTTAGCAACTTAGCCATTGTTTAAATTCACCTACCCTGTTAGCTGCTAGCTGCCGTCTGTAATAATCATCAAGCAGCAGTTCCGTGTATATTTGTAGCATAAATATCCATTTTGGTGTTGGTAAGTAGGAGTCTTGTCCGTGTCGATCGTTGTGGTTTCCTTAGCTGGGCTAGCAGGTCTGGCCGGCGTCCCTGCTTCTGCCTCCTCCCCGCCCTCCTGGCTTCACGCAGCCGACAACAATCCAACGAGCGCCCGCTGGTCTGGTGGATGTCTTCCAGAAGACCGTTCAAGCCTTCGCCGCGAAAATTGGTATTTTATTTCACCCTCAAAAATAGGTAATTGAGCACTGTAGTGGTTATGACCATATTAGTGACTATGTAACTACATGGAAACGGACCAAATTATGTTTGTGCCCTGTACAGTAAAATAGTGATTTTTAAAATAGTGTTCACAATTCGGAAAAGCACAAACGCAAACCATATCTTTTCCACAGTATATCAACACTTGTTTTTCGAACTCCAAGCTTCTTCCCTTGTGAACAACTCCGATCTTCACTCTTCACACACTACGCTCCTCCAACATGCACACTGCCATTTACCTTTCTCCTGCTAAACTGAATTCCCACAGGACTTAGCGAGACTACAGCTAGCCGTCTAAAACACTATTTTACTGTACAGGGCACAAACATAATTTGGTCCGTTTCCATGTAGTTACATAGTCACTAATATGGTCATAACCACTACATTGCTCAATTACCTATTTTTGAGGGTGAAATAAAATACCAATTTTCGCGGCGAAGGCTTGAACGGTCTTCTGGAAGACATCCACCAGACCAGCGGACGCTCGTTGGATTGTTGTCGGCTGTGTGAAGCCAGGAGGGCGGGGAGGAGGCAGAAGCAGGGACGCCGGCCGGACCTGCTAGCCCGGCTAAGGAAACCACAACGATCGACACGGACAAGACTCCTACTCACCAACGCCAGATGGATTGCACACAAAATGGATATTTATGCTACAAATACACACAGAACTGCTGCTTGATGATTATTACCAAAGCCGGGCTGGACACACTCACTCATCCCAGACGGCAGCTAGCAGCTAACAGGGTAGGTGAATTTAAACAATGTCTGAGTTCAAAACGCATCTTGTTGTCATGGAAGGGCCCTGTTCATGTTGCACAGACATTTTAATTGCATTTTGTGTCTGTTAAGAGACACAAAGGCACTCTTTATGATATGCCCCCAAAACTGCCGTTTTAGCTAACTGGGAGCTCTGGGCATTAGCTGCAGTAGCTCGATGTTGCTAGCACCAATTTGGCTCGTGTTTTTTGCTATAGACAGTACTCAAAAAAGTATAGCGATCAAGATTAACGTAAAAATTTCCCGGAGTTCTCCTTTAAGTTTAGAAACATTTTGAGTCCCCCCTCCCTTGCCTCACAGGGGTTTGGTCCACTGCATGCTGTACGTTAGGAATCGGATCTGCACTCGACTCACAGTCACATCGGTAGTGACAGGAATGTACTAAGTAGGCAGTTAAGGGCTGTTTTATTCATATTAAACATCAGATGAAGTTGTTCTTTTCTCAAATAAAACGATGCTGAGTAATTAGGGACTGTTAGTTATTTAATTAAGGGGCCACCAGAGGAGTTTTGCAGCCTCTAACCTATAAAGACTTCACCCTGACCTCTCCAGTAATTCAAAACAATTTGAAAAAAGAGGGATGACCCTCCCCTTTTGTGCAAGTTTGAACTTAATAAAGAAGTACAGATGCCATTTGATTTTTACAGCCATGGCATACAAGACTTAACCTCTGCATTCTCATCTTACACATCACAATCCTCTGTTATGATGTGGTGGCCATTTCAGTAGATTTACTCACTAACATTGTTGTGGAAACACAATAAGCATGGAAACTAAATGCACACTTCATGCATTACTGCATTACTTCAAATAGTAAGTTACTCTTCTAGTAAACTAGTATTCACATGAAATAAAACAATAAAACATTGAGACCATTCAGCAAAGGACACTGGGAAATCACCAATTCAACACTGTTGCTATGGACTGGTCACTAGGCTTCATCATTGTATATTTTAGCACATAGGTAAAGGTGCCAAAGCTGAACATTATATTCCAAAACATATGTTTATTTTTAAAGCAGATTTTAAATTACATTGTAACAATTTGCCCTTATGAAATCCAATCGCGGCACGGCTGTCTTGGAACGCACCAGACGCTTAGTAGAAGTATTGTATTTCTTTTATATGGGGACACTTTTTCAAAATAAGTTATAATTTTGGCTTGTGTACATATATCCTCTACAAGTATAATTGTGGCTGTATTATTTGTGTCCTCTTCAAAAATTGTTCTTCAGAAATGTTATGTTTATTGTCCCCCCCTACTGTTAGATCAGATTTACGCCCATGGTACTGAGGCTACACTGAAGGACAAGAAGCACCCTGCAAAGCTGCTTTGGAGGATGCATGTTGTGCTTGTAAAAATGAATCCTAATTGTGTTTTGCTTGTTTTGATATAATGCTGACAAGAGGAACGAATGTTTGTCTAGAAATTAATAAGTCATCCTAATTTGTCTGCAAATGCTGAGCAAAATGCAGCTGAAGCAAAACAGAGTATTCATGATGTCAACAATAAGCAATTAATTTGAATCCACAATTAATCTACATTAGTTGGAATTGTTCCCTCTTGCAAGCAGCTCGCCATGCATCCTGATTCAGAGGCTAAGTACCAAGTAATTAGTGATGATTTATACACTAGGCCTATTTATGAATATTAATGGACTGTAATCACTGTAAAGACTTTATGGACTCATATGCCAACACAGTCCTTGGCACAGTTCTTGGCGCTCTTTGCTGCCTGCAAACAAAACAAGAAGCTCATATAGTTTGCATCAGAGAAGCCTCAGACTTGGTGATGCTCATTTGGAATTTTTATATGTAGCATATAAGATTAGAATTTAATATTTTATTATTATAAAAAACATATATTTGAAAAAATGTTGTTTTGCATCTCCTTTTGTCCTACACCAGATACAGCAATATTTATCAAATTGCTTCAAGACATAATTGTATACCCCCAAAATGCAGCAACCCTAAAGGTATCCTCTTGATCGCATTCCAAATAAATAATATAGATTTTTGCAGTTCTTTGAAATTTCCGTTCACGTACAAGATGATAATGAGCTATCTATATACAGCAGAGTTCATATGCTAGCTTTTAAAATTCATCTTCCCTGTAAACTACAGGCGGACTGTGTGACCTAGGTGAGATTAGACGATAGCAGGAAGGTGTCAACACACTGTTGAGGAAGCAGCTGCCTCACTTAGGGGGACACTGCAAACACGGAGAACTGTCTAACTGCGTCAATCACTGCACACGCATTCATTCTCCTTTGTGGGGGGAGGGGCTTAGGAGACCGTTTGGGCTTTAGCAGAAAGGGGGGAGGGACTGAGAAGTTGTCGATGTTTAAATTCTTTGGCTAAAGCCTGGATCGTCACAATCCTACCTACAACACCTTTAAGGGGTATACAAAAACTTACTTAAAAACACTAATTATGAAAATAACGAAATTAAAGACAAACAATTTAAATCAGTCCTCTAACTCCCTTCGTAACCTTTTTGTTGTTTGTTTCTTTTGTTTCCAAGCGGAGTTCCTGTTCCTGCTGTGGGGGGTGTACCTCTGCTTCGCAGTCCGCACTGTACCGTCTGCCTTCCACGAGCCACGTTACATGGCTGTGGCCATCTACAATGAGCTCCTCATATCAGCCATCTTCCACATCATCAGGTGGGTGAGCAAAATAGGATGGAACAGGTGCGAGTGTGCGTGGACAAAGAGATGTCTGGTAAGAGGTTAATGTCTAAATCACGTCCTCTGAAAAGGAAAAGGGGAAGAATAATTCTCTTATACCTTTCATGAACATGTCTGTGACAGTAAGGAGCAAATAGTGTGAACAATGGCAAGGAGCTTAGATGGCTTTACCTCTTCTTGCACCTGTTGTTAATCATAATCACAGATATTTGCGTGGTAGAGCAGGGCATTAATTTACAAGTGCTGAACACTTCAGATGAAAGGCAGAGAGTTCACCCACCCCCTTCATCATATATCGTCATATATATATTTGCTTGAAAATACCTTAAAGGTCCTATGACATGCTGCTTTTTGGATGCTTTTATATAGGCCTTAGTGGTCTCCTAATAATTTATCTGAAGTCTCTTTCCCGAAATTCTGCCTTGGTGTAGAATTACAGCCACTAGAGCCAGTGATGCACTATGAGCTTTACTTAGTATGTGCCATTTCTGTGTCTGTAACTTTAAATGCTATTGAGGAGGAGAGAGGGGGGGCAAGGTGGAGGGTGGGGGTGTGGCCTTGACCAACTGCCACTTTGCTTGTTTGCAAGCCATGATGTCTCTCTCTTTCTCATTGGCGGGCCAAATTCTCTGGGCGGGCAAAGCAGAGAAAGAGGAGGTAACCTTGCTCCTTATGACCTCATAAGGAGGAGATTCCAGATCGGCCCATCTGAGCTTTCATTTTCTCAAAGGCCCAGGGCTCGGTTTACAGCTATCGCCATTTCTAGCCACTGGGGGACCATAGGCAGGCTGGGGGAACTCATATTAATGTTAAAAACCTCATAAAGTGAAATTTTCATGCCATGGGACCTTTAAAGAAGCTAAATGTTAACCAAACCTTGAGTGGTAATGGGTCATTAAATTATTTCTTGATTTCCACAGTAGTTGATGTGGAGGAATATATTGTCTTAATACTGCGTTTGAAGCTGCACTAATAAAAAAATTCAAATTATCATATCAAATACTGTAAATGTGTCATGTGAAATGGGTCGCTCTGAGGTGAACTCACAGAGAACTATCATCCACAGCTCTATGGCGCCTTTTACAGCTTTAGTTCATTGTTTTGGTTTTATGACCCACAACATTTTTGATTCACTCTCACCGGTCTCAGTGTCATTTCCAGCTGCAGCCCGTGGCTATTTTTAACCAATAAAGCTCTGAAAAACCCATAGTACGCTGACCTGCCCTGCACCTAATAGCAGACTAAGTTAGCAACTAGGTGGTGAACATAGAGCATTTAGAAGCTAAAGAGCTGGATATTTAGCTCAGGAGTTGGTGGAGACCAAAACCGAGCTAAAAGGACAAAACATGACTCCAAATAAATGCTAATGTTGCTACATGTCTGCTGGATGTATATTAAGGCAACTGTTAGCGGATACATTAGCCAAAACAACTTTATAAGAAGATAATATGCCAATCTTGTGTTTTCATCTTGTTTTAGCTGCCCCCAAGTGGCCAAAAATGATTAGAATCATCTGTTAAATTGTCATCTTTTTAAAGTGCCCATATTATGCTCATTTCAGTTTCATAATTGTATTTTGAGGTTGTACCAGAATAGGTTTACATGGTTTAATTTTCAAAAAAACACCATATTTTGTTGTACTGCACATTGCTGCAGATACTATTTTCACCCTGTGTGTTGAGCTCTCTGTTTTAGCTACAGATTGAGGCATCACACTTCTATCCCATCTTTGTTGGGAGGCGCACATGCACAGTAGCTAGGTAAGGATCACATCAGCTAGCTGTTTGTTTCTACAACTTCAATTAGTACAAGGCAGGATTAGCCGGGAGACTTCTTCTAAACGAGGGAGCACTTCCAACTTTGCGTGGAATACCTGCAGAACAGGGACATGTAAGTAGTTCTTTTGTAGATTATGGTGAACTAGTGTGTGTTGTAGCAGTGTTTTGCCATTGAGAACGAACTAGCCCCTGAAATATAAAAATAACACCCCAAATCCCAGAAAAGTGTTTTTTTCATAATATGGGCACTTTAAAACTCCTTCTGTGTCATTTTTTACACAAAACAATGTGACGGTTTAGGCTACAAAGTTTTAGAAGCCTTTTGCCTCAAGACTAAGATAAACGTCTTAATATTTTATGCTTTTGATGCACTCATTTTATCACACATTTGAAGACAAACTGTCGAATTTTTGGCAAAGCAGACTGGAGGCTGGTTTGGTGAATGTGAATTTCTTCCCTTCAGGCAGCCTTTTCATGTTTATGATGCATAAAAATCAGCTTGCAGAGACTTGGAACTTGATTGAAATGCATAATACATCTTTTCATCCATCTTACAATACAAGTACATCTCACAATCTATGGGGTAGTAACATGGTTAAAGGTAGGGACTGTAAAAATACAAAAACTCTTCTTTGGGGTTTGGAAAAATGCATTAGTGCCCCACTTGTGAATGATTGAATCATCATTTTAACCTGCAAAATCCGAGTCGACTGGGTGAATTCTGGCTGACTTATAACTGCCTTTGTGCCTCTTAGGAGCTTATTTACAGACAAGCAGTTTTCTATGTGTCTGAAAATTGGTTTTGACTATCTAAGTTGAAAAAACTGTTCAAAGAACGGTGGAGTAGTAATACATTCATTTTTACAAGACTTCTAAAGCAAAGAATACTTGTTTACTAGTTTTTTTATTGCGCGCCCGCAGGAGCCTGTGGCAAAAAATTCCATTTGTCACTTTTTTTTTCGATAAAACTGTAGGTGATTGAATATTCCTTCATTTAGGCAGTGGCCTATTGTGCTCAGTTGGACAAAAAGGAAAAGATCACATCATCATACTTTTAATCTGTTGAGAAACTGAAAAGTCCAATAGGTACACCTTCATCTTTGGTGTAAAGTTGTTATAAATCAAGTTGTTCTCGCTTGCTGGGAAATAAAAATAAAAAAAATGTGCCGCTGTGACCCAGAGATAAGGCTGGACTTGTGTGGGAAGTGTGTGTGTGTGTGCGTGTGTGTGTGGTAGGGTTGATAAACACACACACACACACACACTTTGGATATCTAATGTGAATTATGATGATTGTTGGGAGTGAGTCACCTTGGTCGATTTCTGACAAACAAGACAACCACACACACACACACACTTTGGCATATAGGAATCTTTTCACAGACTTTGGACAACATAAACAATACTCAGCTTGATAACGCCTATTCATTCCAATCATTTTTCTGTCATGGTGTCTGGACTGAATTGGTTGTGGAAAATTGTTGCCAAAATGCAGCCTCTTGTGAGAGCCCATTTAGACTTTTGTGTACTTTTCACGTTCTCCAGCAATACTGGAATTGGAGCAATAACCTGTGCTGGTGCTTGTGAATATTATACAAACTATGATTCAATACTGCTACAATAATGGGAATGATGACAAAGTGTTTAAAAGAACAACCATCTATTCAAGTTGCTGCTGTTAGTTTTGACTTTGATTCCACACGTCTGAGTCAGTGGTGACAGAAATGGCATTTGGGACACATTTTTTTAAACAATGTGACAAATTGATATAGTATGAAAATAAAAAACAGCAACAAATGGTTAAAATGAAATAGTAAAGTGAAACAGCACACAGATGATTAATGAATAAATAATGATTGGAGCAATGCCACAGATTCAAAAAATATGTTTAAAAAGGGGACACATACTTTGTCTTCTGCAACCAGAGGATTTCAACCAGCTAGCAGGCTGATAGGGGTTAAAAAAAATTGTAGCCTAGACGGAAGACAAGAGCAGGTTTTGTGGACTTAGGGATACAATTGACATGCTACCAACTCAGATAGTATCATGTCATATGTTGAGACCAGCTGTGGATTGCGGCAAAGATCCTTAAACCGTCTCGGATCACAGTTAATTTATGGGAAAATATTACAGCCTCCGTTGCACATAAAACAATACTGTCTACATCTCACTGTAACCAAGAGGCTAAATGCTAGGTGGTCAAGCTAACGTTCATAAACTAAATCCTAAAGAGCTGCTGCAGCTGTTTCAGTTTACAGACCATGTGGATGCCTGCTGTGTGTCTACAGCAGGGGTCGGCAACCTTTTGATATGAAGTGCCATTTTCAAAATTTCTTGTGTATTAGTGTGCCATGTCAAAATTAAGTTTAATTATGACATCACATCAACATTTAATATCCAGGGAATCTGTAATTTTATTCTATAGCAACATTTGATAACATTTATTTCCCATAATCAGGACATGTTACCAATCAGGACCAATTACATGACATTGTAATTACTGTATATCTGGAGTATGATACAAGGCTGCCATCCTTATGAAAACATCCACATCTGAGTTGAAATCATTAACCTTACCAACATTACACCGTTATAATGTCAGTAAATGTCAACAGGAGAATTAAGAGTAACAAACAGAAATATGAGAACTATACAATAATGCTGCCATGCTTATGAAACATCCACATCTGAGTTGAAATCATTAATCTTGTCAGCAATGAATTTGATATTTTTGCACAAAGATTTTCTTGGTGTATTATGCAGTTAAGTTTCATGATGGGGTGAGCAACTTGTCCCTCGATTAATGTGACTTGTGAATGTTTCCCGACCATGGCACTATCTGTTGTCACTGCAAAAATCTTGCTGTGCAAAAAATGCTCCAGGAAAACTCTAGCTATGTCCTCACCTTTTGTTGTTTCAGGCATTGGCTTTAAGCAACAGAGTTCCTCTCTAACAGTCACATCACCGTATCTTGACTTGCCAAACATAGTATGTCATTTACATCCACACTCTCATCAAGTGAGACTCTAAATACCATGGCTTCTTTCAAACCACCTGCGCTCTTACGTTTTCTGCCATTTCTTCACACGTTTAATAGATTCAGCCTTGTCTGCCGCATCCTTGAAAGTTCTCATGTTTGGTATCAAAATGGTGTTTAACACTCGATGTTCGGCAAACAACATTTTCAAGACATAAAGTCCTTCTGAAACACAAAACCCCACTCTTCTGACCATGATGGCTGGAATGCCCGAACATTATGCTGGTGGGAATTTTCAGTATCTTCAGCTTTCTTGCCCTCCGCCAGCAGCGCTAGTAGCCTACGAGCCAATCAGAGCAGAGGCTGTTGGGTGGGTCTTTGCTGCATGCGGATGGGGATAGTCTATGGTGGGGATACAAGTCAAACTACCGTAAATAACAGGTCACGCAACTGTGAACATTGTTATTTGACATGCGGATGAGAGAGTGCGTCAGCATTTCAACCATGATTTCAACACATAAATAACTTTCTTGCACACATATTGCCAGCGTGCCATTGGTTAAGGTATTGTGCCTAAAGTTGCCGACCCCTGGTCTACAGTGTAGATTACAGTGGCTTTGCTTTAGGAAGTCTTCACTAAGTCAAGCATGACTGCACTACACTCAAAACCAAAAAGAAATAATTCATAACATTTACGGATAGCCTCTCAAGAGGAGGCAATTGGTGTGTTCTTTCACAGACAAGTGCTCAGTTCAAAGTGCTGGTGAATGAACAACATTTCTTCTGTTAATGTTTTTTCTGCAGGTTCTCTCTGGTGCCAGGGCTGCACCCTGACTGGATGCTCATGTTGTTCTGTGCTCACACTCATCTGACTGTTACTGTGACTCTGGGCCTACTACTCCTTCCAAAGGTAACACTGCATCTACCATGTCACGTTACTAGTTTACTGGGCTGCCAGTCAGCGGTTGAAAGTAGCAGATTTAGTCAAAACTGTTTTCTGAAGGTACTTGTACTTTACTACTATACCATATCTATTTTATATTACTTTATACTTCAACGCCTTCACATTTCAGAGGGTGAGATTGTACTTTTTAAGGTCACTATATTTATTTGACAGATATATTTACTATTAATAATTTTATTTATATATTTTTATTATTATTTTTTTTAAATCTTATCAAATACATTTCGGTAATTCTCAACCTGGACCCTATTTTTTGCTCTGTGAGCAAACAAGACTGTCCATGGGCTTGAAAGTGCACAGAGCCCAATCAGTACAACTGAGTGAAAGAGGTTATTGTAGTGCGCTCATGTTCATAATAGTAAACACGGAAATAAGTGTATTGACCACAACTTTTAGTTTGCTCAAATTAAATTGTTATTTGCATGATCGTTTCTCTACAAAATATAATTTATGTGCTTACAAAATGTTTTTTTTCTCAGCACAAAACATGTCATTGCTTGCGCAGAATAGTTCCACAATAGTTTACACTGCTTGATCGGGAAACTAATCTGTAGAGGAGACGCAGCTCCTATTTGATCAGTGCAGAAGTCATACTTTTCTTATAAGTTTTTTTTAAATCCTGCAAATGTAATGGAGGTTACATTGAGTACAGAGATATTTCCATAATGGCTTGGCTACTGCTGTACTGCAGCTTGTATGTACAACAGTCCCTTCATCATCTTAAGTTCCATTTGATATTCGCGATCCCGAACAAACAGAGACAGATGCACACAGGCACATGTGCTACCATTACCTTAAACTCATTCAAACTGCGTTAGTGGTTACTGTAATTTAGCTTAGCACTCCCGCGGGCGTCTATGTGCAGTCTCTCAAGTCTGATGGAAAACATTTAATTCGCCTGCTGTGTAACAAATGCAGTACACCATCAGCGCTCTCTGTTCTTTCATTCTTTCTTAATTAGGCACCTCAGAAGTGCAAGTCGGTTGAGTACACTGGAATAATTAAGCACAATGGGAGGATGTTAATCTCACAGAGCGTCTGTTCCTGAATCTGGACTAAATGTTTGTTTCTGTGGTCCCAGATTTGTTATTTAAGCAAAGATGACTAATTTGGCCAAGAAAAGTCAAAATCAAACAGATCATTACAGATCATTCCCACTTCTCAATTTAATGTGTTATTGTAATATTGCAACCTCATCTCACCCTTTGTTCGTCTACTTAGGAATCCAAGTAAGGAGGAGATTAGTGCCTGCGAGAACTGAGCTGCATACATTCAAATTTGTTATACACAATTTGCATATAGTTGCATTGGATTAAATAATAAAAAAATAACTGCAAGAAACATTAAGTAAACAGAGTAACATATTTTAATGTATTTACCCCTTTAACTGTCATTTCAAAAGATTTAAAGAAAAAATTGAACTTGTTGATATTGCTGTCAACAGGAGATCAACTTAAATTTAGAAATCATGTAATTGGAGTTAAACATGTTTTTAATTATTGAATACGGAAATCAATACTATATTAAGTCAATAATATAGAAACAAATCTCCTAAATAGTGTACCCTTTTGTTTAAGTTTAACTAACCTATCGCAGTAACTTTTTCATTACCAGAAATCTTAATGAGTAAATATTTCGCTGCAGGAAAATGTTTTTCACCTCTAGCCCACCTCCAATGACCCCTTTAGCCAACATTTATTCTGTCATACAATAAATCGAATCAGAGGCGCCCTATAGGCCACAGTAATATGGTTTGACAAACTACATTTCCAATTTTGCATCTTTTTCTCACCCTTCCAGCAGGCTCAGTGATGCCATTCTTTAATCTTTCTCTCCATCTGTCTTAGTTCCTGTCCAAAGGGACTCAGGCTAGGGATGATATTGCCACTGAGGCCTATGAGGAGGAGCTGGACATGGGAAGGTCTGGCTCTTACCTCAACAACAGCATTACCTCAGCCTGGAGTGAGCACAGCTTGGACCCTGAGGATATAAGGGTAAAGTAGCATTTTCAGAATCATGGCAAGATGATTCTAAAGGTGTGTTATTTATACCAAGAAAGTTAATCGAGAAAATATGAATCTAACACTGGCAAACTAATTATTCAAAAGCTGCCCAACATTTACAGTCTAATTCTTTTTTTAGGATGAGTTGAAGAAGCTGTATGCCCAGCTGGAAGTCTACAAATGTAAGAAGATGCTCGCTAACAACCCTCACCTCCAAAAGAAGCGCAACTCCAAGAAAGGTCTGGGTCGCTCCCTGATAAAACGGATAACAGAGATCCCAGAGACGATGCACTTACACCGGCAGTGCAGTCGTGAGGACAGCAGCGAACACGGCAGCAACCGCAGCACCTTGAGGAGAAACCCATTTGAACCGAGTCACCATGGTAGGATCCTGGCTCCTCCTTTTTAATCTGGACCCTGAAACTGAAGCAGCTGAATGGAATTCAGCCATCATTGATTTGATCATTTACACCTGTGCCTACTTACTGTGACACGTCAAAATATCTTCTGTGTAAAAGGCCTATTAGCATTGTAACCACAAAAAGAACAGGAGGAACAGAAAACACAGTGTGCTGTCTGGTAATATCTTACGTCAGCTCCACATAGAGAAAGACAAGGAAACTGGCAGTGACCCAGTGTGCCATCATACAACAACAAGCAAAAAACAGAGTCTACAGCCATGCTAGCTGCTCTCTGAGGCTGTACTCAGGCACAACTGTGCTATGCTGTGCTTACAACGATAAAGCTAACTTTCTGATGTTTACCTGCTAACACTTGCTAACTAGCACTTAACACAAAGTACAGCTGAGGCTGATTGGAATGGTTTTGCAGGTCTTTGGTCATAAACCAAATTACTGAACAAAGTAAAATTCTGACATGTCTGTACAAAATTTCAAGGCAATCCATCCGATAATATTTCCGTTTGGACCAAAGTGGTGAAATGACTGAAAGGCTAACATTGCCATCCCTAGAGCCACACTGCCAACTTAAATAAACTTTTAAAGTATAGGCCTATGTCATTTCAAAATTCAAGGAAATAAGTCATATCAGTAAATGTATCCTTATGCTTTAATCTTCCCTCAGCCAAACCTCGGGATGACTCCCTGAAAAATAAAGTCATAGGTTTGAAGAAGTCACTCAGCTATGACCACGTATGTGACCAGGATGAGGAAACTGGAAGCCAAACTGGAAGCCAAACTGGCCCGACTGCAGGAGACAAAACGACTCCTGTTGGAAGTGGTGGGGAAGGATCTCTTCTGGGTTCCCTGATTGGTCGGAAGAATACTAAGAAGCAGCTGGAACCAGCTGCGACCCCACCGAGACTGGAACCAGCTGAGTCCACAGAGTCTGTTCCACTGTTCTGGAAATCAGCCAGCGCTCACAACTTAACGCACGAGAAGAAACCTGTCCACCTGCGGACCTCCATCATGCAGAAGTCGCTGAGTGTTATTGCGAGTGCCAAGGACAAGATGCCGGGGCTTACCAACAAGACGCAAAGCGTGGAGGACGCCAGTAAGAAGGGTCTGAAGGGAAAGGATGAGAGGATGCTGTCTGAAGTGGATGAGACCCCTGAGCATTACCCCAAGATGATCATCAGCCAGTCAGTGGAGTACTCCAAGACACCCATGAAGATGGGCATCATGAAACAACAGGTACTTTTTACATATTTACTTTCCAAATCCAAATTGATTGATGCATTAATGTGTTATTTAGCTGTAGTACGGAAATGTTTAGTATAGTAGTAAATTAGTCCATGAACATTTATGAAAAAGTTTCAATATCATCTCAAATGATGGAGAGCGTCATACACAGAGTAGAACATCTTATTAGAGAGGAGGAGGATGGAGAGGTTAAGGTGGGGCTTGTTTGTTGTAATTGTTTCTCTTGCCAACTAAGACAAGTAGTAGATAATGAGACAACTGGCCAGACATAAGACCAGGTTTAGACCAAGCTGAAAACACAACATTTACAAATTATCACTTTTTGAGTTGATTTGTCGAAGGCATTTTTGTTAGTAAATAGATATTTATTTGGAGAATTCATTGGGTTAAGTCCAATATTCACTCTCCTTTTAGCTCTGTTTTGGTCTCCACAAACACCTGCAGGAAATGTAATATTATGTAGTTAATCTACAGTCAGTTCAGCAGACATTTTTTACTTAAAACAGCTGCCTGCTGCTGCTGGAAACAACACTGATGAGATAGACTGAATTAAAACACTAAGGTTGCGGGCCCTAAAACCACTGAGGTAAAAGAAGCTGCAGTAAAACACTCTTTTGAAATGAGGGGAACTGTTGAGTCAAGCGGTATAAATCTGTGAGGTTGCCTCTATGGGTGACCCCTTGCACATAGTAATTTACTATAGCAGCTTTAAGTTACAAAAAGTCAGCACTTACTCCAAACACCCAAGGATCTCTGCTGGTACACCCTATAGGCAGGACCAGTGGTGTATGGCACCACATGCAGCAGCTGTAGTCAACACTAACTGTTCTCACGTGACAAATTTCCATACTTCGGTCATGTGAATACAATTAAGACATCTCCTTGACAACTGAAAAGTTAGCAAATGGACCTTGTATTAAGTTTTTTATGTACTAATAACTTTTGGGTTTTGCCCATTGATCAGAGACAAAAGGCGATTTGAAGACATCAGCTTGAGCTTTTGGACATTTTTTCACAATTTTCTGACATTTTATAGATGAAGCGATTAATACAAAAATATTTGATCATGAAAATAATAGATAGTTGCAGCCATTCTTAGCTCTCTAATAATTTGATGAATATATCAGTTGACTTACTGGGTGGATTGCTTGATTTTAACAGGTGAGTGGCAGCCAGCCGTCCATTTGCTCCGAGACTGGTAGGAACCTCTACGATGTGTCCGAGGTTTGTCCCTGGGATTTGGACGAACCTCAGACTCCCTCTGAAGCAAAGACCCAGAAACATGTTTCCATTGCTCCTGAAGAAACCACCACAGGCCGGAGAGGCAGCAGCAGCAGCTCTGGAATCAGCAAAGGCAGCCGGTCCCAGCAGAGGCAGAAAGCCACGCAGTCCCCTTCCAACAGACGGCGCTCTAAAGATAAAGGAGGGGAACGGGAGGAAGGCAGGGAGACACAGAAATCTCGACCACCCAGGTCACCTCTCCCTCTGAAGCCAGACGTCTGTCCCTGGAAATTCAATGAGCAGCCCATGCTGGGAGGAGTTTCAGATTCCATCTCCCCAGACAGGATCAGGCGCAAGAAAAGCGTCACACCCACTGATGGGAAACCCAAAGGGCTCCACTCAGACCACTCCAAATCCACGGGAAGCCTTTTGCAGCCTCCCTCCCTGATGGTAGAGATCTGCCCGTGGGATTACACCAGCCCACCTTCCCCTAAGCAGGAAAAGTCCTGCAACAGCCCCACCACACACAGGAAGAAACGGAAAGGCTCCTGCTCGTCCAACCACAAAGCCGAGAAGGAGAAAGCTAGGGAGAAAAGCAGAGAAAGGCGGAGCTCCTCCAGCAAGCCGCCGTCGGAGAGGAGACGCGTTAGCCAGTCGTCGGAGTGCAGCGGGCTGGTTTCTGAGCGGCGGAGGAGCTCTACCAGAGACCCAGAGGTGATGGAGCTCAGGAGGGGGGAGGTTTTCTCCCGGGAGACGGAGCCCGCAATCACCAGCTTTGCTCAGACTAAAAAATCGCCAGAGAAGAAGAAAGAGAGCTCTTTGAGTATGAGTTACAAACCTGCTGTCATCAGCGGTGCAAAGGTGGTTGATGTTTGCCCATGGGACTTTGAGGATCAAGACTCTGCAGAAAGGGCATGATGACTGGTGTGATGATTGTATTCTTTTGTATTCACAGACTGACAGCACAGAGGACAAAGCAACCGAACGATAAAGATGTAACATTGTATTTGATAAGAGAGTTTTTCTCGAGGTGATTTTGAAAAGGAAACCATTTCTTCTGTTGATGCCACCAAACATTAACTATTTGATAAATAGCAAACATCTCATTGTTACATTACAGTGAATGCAACCTTGAAGTGACTTTAGAGGAATTTTTAGTCTGCACTTTTGCTTGCACATTTGTCAAACTTACATTGTATGTTTTATCACTTTGAGTACATCAAGGCAATTTGAAAATGAAAGCATATCTGTATTTGACAAGCAAGTTGGACAATCACAGTCAAGTTCACATGGTCACAAACACAGTCAATGCTTCACCTATTGAGCTTATTGAATATTGCTGTACATTTCCCCTGTTACGCTGATGATTTTCTACGTTACGCAGTAAGCCAGTGGAGAATTACTGCATCAGATGCTTACGATGAAAACAAGCAGGTGGCAGGGAAAAAGACCAATGGAAAAAAAGGCCCAGACACAGCTGTTATGCTTTAGCTTTAGGTCAAATACATAATTCATGGCTGGAAAATGATCTGTATGATTAGTTAAACATGGGAATAACAAAGGATTATAGTGCAGATTCATGTTAAAATCAGAAAAACTGTATCTTTCAGTAAAAGTACTCGATATACAGTGTATTTTTCACACAAAAAAAACTTGCATGTGAACTTGCAAGCTATCAAGCATCCAATAACTAAATGTTCATTTATTGTACTGAATTATGACAGTGGAACTTTTGATGTTGTTGCTTCTCCCTATGTACTACATGATGCTTTTGAAATGATGTGCATTGCTATCAATAATGTACATACATATTTCAAATGGCTTGCAGTTACAGTTGCGCAGTACTAAAATATCCATGAGGCTCTCCCTTCGGTTGATATTTATTTACTGTTTATTCATGCCCTTGATGTCCCTCTTCTCAAAAGAGGCTGTAGTATTTCCACATGTCTAAAATAATGCAATGTCTTTCAAGGACCAAAACCAAGCCTGATGAGGGTGGATGATGTGAATAATGCATTTTTTTTCTGTCACTTAGTTGCCCATTTTACGTCTGCTTGAATGCACCTTTCTTCAAATCCTTGCACATATTCAATCACTAAACTATGCATGACCAAGCTTATTTTTTGCCACTTTCTGGCTAACAGAATATGAGAAATGTACCATTTCAACATCATCTCTAACAACAGCAGTCTGCCTTTCTGTCCTGTGATCAGCCACCCGCCAGTGACACCTAATAAAATGCGGTCGCACATGGTAGTCAGTTCAACTTCATTACGGCTGTGTGTGCATGACAGTGAAAATACAGGAGTACACTCAATTTCACGAGAAGGCATGAAAAAAATCATTGATAATGCATATATTTTGAAATACTTAAAAAGGACTTAGGAGCACATGGGATTTTCAAATATAGATGTCAGATGTTGTTGCGTATTTATCAAGAAACCCCTGTGAAAGATATTTTGCTCATCAAGCATTCATAAAGGAAAAGGCTTGATTACTAAACATGACCCACCGGTTTTTTTTCCTTTCAGAGGGTTTTTAGGCTCTATGAAATGGAATGTTGTAACTCACCCACTAAATGTACTTCATGCTTGTTATACTGTATAGTGTTGCTTCAAAAAAGTTACAAAACGTTGTAGCATCCACATGGAGCATTTATATTGTACATTCATATTGTGTTGCATGTAAATACAGTAAATAACCTGTTCTCAATTCTGGATTAAATCTTTCTATAAAACCCAAGTTTGCTTTTTTATTTTTTTACAAAATACCATATTAACTCTTAGAAACTCTTGGAACTCTTGATAATATTCCAATAATAATACATTATGTATTCTTTCAACCCTGAAACACCTACAATTCAATGAATTCTAGCTCTCTGTACATTTTATTGTAGCAGGTATTGCAGCCTGTGCAAGACTGCCACCATGTGGAAAATGAGATCCTATCTAGATCAGACGGTGGAAAATAATATTTACTCAAGTAATAAGTGACTACTCATTTTATGTTACTTTATACTTCTACTGCATTACATTCCAGAGGGAAATATTGTACCTTTTCAGCTGTTATTACAAGTTAGGCTCCTTTTTAGTAGATTATGATTTTTCAAACAAAACGTAAGATAATTTTGTAAAATGCAGTACATTGTTACATATTTAACTACCCATCAAAAGTTTTGAAGGTTTTCTCTACTTTGACCAGCTACAACATTAAAATGTTTCTTAAATATTTATGTATCATTAATATTAACTCTATAAGATAACGTGTTTTATTCTGCCGCATATACTTAAGTAAAATTTGGAATGCAGGACTTGTAAAGCAGTATTTATACACTGTGGTATTACTACTTTTACCT
The DNA here is from genome assembly GCA_023566125.1 of Zingel zingel. Classification (NCBI taxonomy): domain Eukaryota; kingdom Metazoa; phylum Chordata; class Actinopteri; order Perciformes; family Percidae; genus Zingel; species Zingel zingel. The sequence continues at coordinate 11,326,201 of CM042324.1, forward strand.
AAGACTGGGACTAAACCATTGTGTGAATGTATTTAATATAATCGGAATTTTAAGTATAAATTAGGGCTATATTTCAGGGATGCACAGTGTGTGGAGCACAGATATTTTACTTATAATAAGTTTTTAAAAAACAACTCATTACCACACCACACTAAAAAAAGTCATGCTTTCATAATTTTACTTATGTTTTTTTTTTATGAAAATGATTATAACTGATCTATTGATGTTTTAGCTGGTTGAGCTAATCTTGACTTCATCAGAACTTCCTTAGGTTTCTGTTGTAAAATTGAATCGATAACAAAGCATCATATTTCTATCTGAAAAAAATAGTAGTAGGTGAAAAGTAATATTTGCATCTAATATGTAGTGGAACTGATCAAGTATAATATAATACCTAGTTAAGTACAGTACTCGAGTAAAGGTTGCATGGGTACAGGAAACAAGAAATAATTCATTAGAACAAGTCTAACAACTAGTTGATGTTAACCTTACTGAGTCAATTATCGTTTTTCTACCATCACCCCCACCCAACTCCACCCTACTAAATTAATAAGCGGCAGTGACATCATCCCTGCAGCACCGGACAGGGCTGCGTCCTTTCAGAAACAACCGACCCGACTTAACACGCATCACATCAACTACAGAGCAGCACAACGCAGCACAGCACAACGTCACAACACAGCATCACAACACGCAGATTTTATTTCTTACTATCTCACTGGACAAAGCGGTCTGGAATAACATGGGCAACGTCCAGGTAAGAAAACTAGATTTGCTGTACTGTATCATAACTTACAGAAGCTTTTAATCACAGCAATCGGTGAATTCACTAATCAGAGACTTTTACAGAGTTGAAAGATGGCGTTTTCAGGGATGCAATACGATTTCATGTATAAAAATAATAATAATAATAAAAGCCATAATTATAAATCAGGAACAATATCACTAAAGTGTCACTGAATAGCACAGGCAGCGTTCAGAAAAATATAATAGGTTTATAATGTTCTAAGACTTTTTGTCTGTAAACAGTCAGTGCCGAGAAGCAGAACTTGCGTAGTTAAGTTGAGGAAAGGGAGTAGGCCTACAGGACGCAGCAGCAGAGACGAGGAATTTCTCAGAAACGCTGATCAGTAAGGCCGCATTGTATTAAACGGGGGGTGGGCGAGGAGAGGAGAGAAGAGGAGAGAAGAGGAAAGCAGAGTGCTGCTGCTGCCGCCCCATGACTCAGCAATCACACACAGGCTGCACCCTTTTCCTGCGGGAGAGACCGGCTTGGATGAAGGCCTACTGTAATATAATATATCATTCACAACCTCACTCTGTCATATGTTTGAGTGGAGACCATTAGCTTTATAGGCTACTAGAAGTTTTTAATATATATAATTATATATGTTACATCAGTTTTATTCTGTATTACTGTCTACGATTTTGCATGCTGCTGAATGTACAGTATATCAGTAATATGACATGACCCTAAACGTATGTGTTGAGATGATAATTTGATAGTTTTTACATATTTAGTTCCATTTTATAAATTGAATGTATATGTTTTCAATGATCCCGCCACTTTTTATTCTAGCCCACCATAGTCCCATATGAGGACTTTGATGTCACAGCTGATATAAAGGCTATCAGAAAAGCATGTAAAGGTTTAGGTAAGTGAGCCATATGATGTTTTGCTCATTCCTCTAAATAATGTGTTGTTTTTCATTCCTCTTATTTAATCATTTAGATTCTCTATTTGTGTGTGATTTAGGCATCCATTATCACCAAATTATATGGAATCACTTATATATATATATATATATATATATATATATATATATATATATATATATATATATATATATATATATATCATAAATCAGAAAATGAACAAATAAAACATAATTTTTAAGTTAACTGAGGATACAGTTGTGCAGACTGATACCAGACACCATGCAGAACATGTTAAGGCAATCTGTCAATGGCACCTGTTCAGATTCTAAATACCTGTAGTTTTGTGTTATCAATATATATGAGCAATACTTCCTCCTTATTTTATTCACAATTGTCATTGCAGCTATAAGACTGAATATCCAAAGGAACATCAAATTACAGTAAATAAAATGTCACAATTAGCATGATTATGACAGAATGTATTTGTTTCAAATGAGCTCAACATGAGTCTGTTGTGCACATTACTGTCAGTTGTGCACTATGATATTACATGAGGGTAATGTATAAATATAAAATTTAAAGTAATTTAAATAAATAAACTGTTATTTTGCCCAATTCTTAACAGAAACATGTCCGCCTGGCAGCCATTAATAAAAGGCATGTCCAGGTTGAGTGACAAGACTCCAAAACCACCTTCAATCATAAAACAGCTTTTAGGAGTCTAGTAATAGTGAAATATTGCTCTGATGGTGAAGCACTATTACTGCATTTGAAGGATCCCGATGTCCACCCTTGTGTTTAAACTGCTGTATTTTCTCCAGGCACAGATGAAGAGGCCATTATTCAAATCCTGGCCAACCGCTCTGCAGCTCAGCGTGTAGAGCTCAAGAAGGCCTACTTTGAGAAGTATGATGATGTAAGTACCTGCTTACACCGACCCTCTCTTTTTTAAATACACTCACACACTTACAGTATGTGTGGTTAATAACTCTGTTTTGTCAGGAGTTAGAGGAGGTCCTAAAAAAGGAGCTGACAGGTAGTTTTGAGAAGGCCACCATTGCCATGTTGGAGCCTCCACATGTTTACTTCGCCAAGGAGCTGAGGAAGGCCATGAAGGGGGCGGGCACGGACGAAGCCGTGCTAGTAGAGATCCTGTGCACAGCCACCAATGAGGTCTGTCAATATGTGATGCTATTCTTCGATACTATATGTTTCTATTTTCACTCTTTTATTAACTGCAGGTTAACTATAATAAACTTATTATGATTGTCGGTTCCATCCTTTATTTACTGTGGAGTTTGGCCTCACTGCCAGTTGATTATATTTTAAGAACAAACTGCTCATGATATGGGCTCCATTTTGGCTACAACATTCTAATAAGGAATTCTTTATAAGAAGTTTATAGTAGGTTCTAACAAATGGCTTTGTTATCGTTATTTACTCATTTATTAATGTTAATGAGTTGTTAAAAAATGGATTTTAGTCCTGATGCTCTGCAGCAAGTGGTCAACAACCAGCGACCCCCAGCGTTGGATACCGACAAACAGGGCACCCTTTGGCGTCCGTATGAGACACAGCAAGTCTTGCAAGAGTTTTCATCAGTTTTCACAAATCTAGAGTTACCATCTCGACACGGCCAGTTTTGCCCGGGGTTGACGTGTCTAGATGGTAACCCAAGGCATTGAGAATGGTTATGGTTAGGATAGGTCGCCGGACAGTTTTCACAATTCTATGGTTACCATCTAGACACAACTATTAATATAATACATCCATGGACACAACCTTTTCAACTGCTTGACCGCAGCGCTGTGAGTTGATTAAGTATAAAGAATATGGAGGAGGTGGGGTGGATGGATAGTGTAAACAACAAACAAACAAACAAACATGGACTTTCACCCAGGAGGCTGCTGTTTGTGTCCTGCATGAAACCAAAAGTCAACATTGACTTATTTTAACTTACGCTACATACTTAACTACTTAACAACACATAAGTAAGTTACGTAACCAAAATACCTATTTTAACCCAAACCAGTATCATTTCCTAAACCTAACCAAGTAGATCTGTTGCCTTATCTAACCATATCCTGCATGTTGTAAAATTATGCCAAAGGGGTACCCAGAGCGTTAAAACGTTGAGAGTGAGAATGTGTTGCAGTAAAGCAACAAAGCAAGTTGTGTTAAGCTTGTATCAGATATAACCCACACCAATGTGGTTACCCAAAAGGAAAAGCAGGGGAGATGACAGTCATAGCAATTTTGTAATCCCACTCTGTCACTGAGGAATGAGAAAAACATCTCTTACCGTATTGTCACACTTTTAAGCATGGTCAACAAGACAAAGGTTAGTTTGTAATATGCACACTGATGGGAAGCTGCACACACTCTCTCTCTCTCTCTCTCTCTCTCTCTCTATCTCTCTCTCTCTCTCTCTCTCTCTCTATCTCTCTCTCTCTCTCTCTCTCTCTCTCTCTCTCTCTCTCTCTCTCTCTCTCTCTATACCTTGGCTTGGTCCTCCCCCTCTGATCGATGTCACTTCTTTCAGTTAATGTTTTGCATGCCTTTGTTCTCAAGACAAAGGGCTCAAAAGCCAAAGGTCAGGATCTTCTGATGACATCCAAGTGAGCAACAATGCCTTATAGTTTATAGTCTTTATTTTTCATATATACTATGTATGAATGCTGGTTGTATATGTATTCTCTACTTGTAAATACTGTATGTTGTACATAGTTTTTTGCATTGTTTTTCACGTTTGAGTAGGTGTATTTCTACTTTATTATTATATCTTATCATTCTGTGTGGATGTTGTATGTCTTATACCTGCTGCTGTAACACAGTCAATTCCCAGTTTGGGATTAAAAAAGTCTATCTATCTATCTATCTATCTATCTATCAGTGGTGGAAGAAGTATTCAGATCCTTTACTTCATTAAAAGTGCTAATAAAACACTGTAAAAAATACTCTGTTACAAGTAAAAGTCCTGCATTGAAAATGTTACTCAAGTAAAAGTATGTAAGTATCACCAGGAAAATGTACTTTTTCTGTTGACAGATGATAAACCTGCATTAATTTGGTCGAAAAATAAATGACAGCGAGGGTGAATAAAAATAATAATTGTGTGGGCTAAAATCGCTAAAACATTCCACACAGCTGAACTGTAGAGTAGAGCCCTGCAAGCCCATTCGGGCTTTTTCTTTTTACAGATCGGGCTCGGGTCGGATTCGGGCTTATTTTAGCTTCTCTCCTCATTGTGCCCATAATATTCGTGCAGCAGAGCACACATCACAAAGTGTGTATGAAATATTGTTATATTGATTATATTATAAATATTATACATCGCCTAAGAAAGTAACACAAACGCAACACGCATACACGCGCGTCACTCACGTGCATTAAACAGGTGACACTGACACACACACTTCAACGGATTTTAATTTATTTTATTAATTTTATTTAACATTAGCTAGTTGACGAAGAGTTTTTTTTGGACATTGTTTTGAACATTTTGAACAGGTAGGCCGTTTATTTACTTATTTTTGCGGTTTGATCCCGTAGCACTATATTCTCCCTTCATGTTTATGCTTCTGTGTAATGGACAGTTTGTCCAATATGTTTGGTCATGATGTTTCAGGCCTATAATAAAAGTTTACCTCTTAGTAGCGTGTGACGTGTGTGTGTGCGTGTGTAGCAGAGACAGCGCGCATCAGAGAGAGCGCATCAGAGAGAGCGCATCAAAGAGCGCGCGCGTCAGAGAGAGCTTTGGTCTCGGGTCGGGTTGGGCTCGGGCTGAAAAAATTGCAGGCGTTGTCGGGCTGGGGTCGGGTAGGGCTTGAACACCACGGGCCAGGGCCGGGTTAGGGCTGGAGTTTTTGGCCCGTGCAGGGCTCTACTGTAGAGTTTTGGGGAGGATTCCCTGTGGGTTTGTCACTTTGAGTGACCCCTTTCATATTACACATAACTACTTGATCCATTTCAAATATAAAAATATTGATAAGAGCAGCTTTAATATTAGCGGACTGAATCTCATCTTTCTTTAACTTCCAACAGGACATCTTGTGCTACAAGCAGACTTATGCCCAGGGTGAGTTTTCTTCTATGCTGAGTCATGCATAAACAGCTACCAATCTGGTGTTCCTCTCATTCTGGAAAGTGTGATCATTTAACCAGCATGTGGAACAGATACATAGCAAGTTTTATATTTGTCATAATGCCATGGGTATTGTGAATCATGGTGTAATGAGCCATGTTTTCCTTTCTCGCTGGCCTCAAATACAGTCTGGTTTTATGCTTGTCACTTATTGGAAAATATTTTATTGCACTGTCCTGTTAGGATTTGAATACAGGTATTGTATATGTATTGATGTTATGGTGACTATTTTTGCCTCTTTCCTTACAGTGCATGAGCGTGAATTAGAGGCAGACATTGAGGATGACACCAGTGGAGATGTGAGGAACCTGCTGATGTCACTGCTGCAGGTAAAGTCTCATTATTTTAGCTTTATTCAACAATGAACAATGCTTCTACACTGTTATCCCGAATCAGTTGACTTTACTAGAAATGTGCATGGAAACCCGTTGCCTTAAACCGTTGAAGTTTAAAAGGTGAAACATAACAGGTCAAGTTGTATAAACGCTGACTGGTATGTTGATGCAGTAGACGAATCAAGTTTACATTAGTAGTCATTACTAAAAATCATTAGAAATCATAATTTACTTTTGTTGAAATATAACAAACATAAAACATTAAGGTCTACTTATTAAAACTATAGAAAAAAAGCATTCTTATACATATGTTTCTTTCTTTATCACAGTATAGTTTTAAGAACAATGCATTTCATGTATTAGTTCCAGTGAAACAGAAAGACTGACAATACCTAGATTTCAATCTCCAATGTGCTCTGCATGGATCTGAGTTACCTTACTTCACCATCACTGCCCAGACCCCATCAGTCCCCAGCTGGGTCTTGGTCATGGTGCAACAATAAATGTAGATAAACATGAATACTAAATCAACCATACACAACTAAACCCCAGATAACATAAATGCACACCCAAAACATTAACAGAAAATTATTAAAACAAACTTTAACTAGGACAGAATCCATTCAGAAACATATTTTTTTCCCCATGAGCCTTTGCATCGCTTCAGCGCAGAACAGTTCCAATGACCCCGCCCCTCCCATAGAGAAACTTAATATCCTTAGTTATCTCTGCTTAATATGATCTGTGCACTGCATACTTAAGCTGATTATTACAAAGAACTGATGTGATTTAGTAATGAATATGGTTTTTAACAAAACATGAAAGAATAACTAGTGACCACTAAAAAGTTTAATTACAACTAAATCTGGGTTTACAGTGTAGCATTGGTAGTTTCAAGGGGAGCTACAGTACACAAAGAAGAAAGAGTCAAAGTCTTGTATCTGGATGGAAGCCATAAAGCAAAGAAGAATAGTACTTTTCTTCCTTTGATAATGGCTCGCAGAATTGATTCTCCATTCTGTAATTCGCCCACTGAGACATTTGTCACTTATCACATCATTGGCATGCTTGGCCTCTATGCCAGCTTTTTCAACACTCCCACCCATTTCTGCTTCCAATCTCTCTTCCTTCCCCCAGACAGACAAGATAAACACAGTGTGACTCATGTTCTACAGCGACATCTATCCCAAGAGGCCTTCAAATATTTCCTGTTGATGTGTAGCAGATGATTGTTATCCCATTAAATGCCAGAAACTATTTTCATAATTCATCTTGTCGACCTTTCCTCCACTCACTAAATATTTTCCCTCATTCTCTCTACATGCATCACCTCCCTTATCCATCCTCTTAAACCTATCTTCCCCTTTTCTTCCTTCCATATCTCTGTATCCCCCTCTTCTCCAAAATCCCTCTTTCTCGCCAGGCGAGCAGAGACGACGGCTATGAAGTGGATGAGGGTTTAGCTGAACAGGATGCCATATCTTTGTTTGAGGTGCGTTCCCAGATGTTGCATAATTCTTTCAAATTACAGATCTTATTCATAGTTTGCTCTTTAAATAGCACCAGTGTTTACAAGGTAATGTGATCCTAGATTTAGATGTTAAAGCATGTGAGCCTTGGGTGACTGGCAAATCTCACAAGTGCAGATTTTATTAGATCAAAGCTTGTTTTTTTGTGGTAATGCTCCACTGTGGCTTGTATTACAGTACAGGAGTATGGGATCTTTGTGGAAATTCACAACTAAGGTGTGAAACCTTATATTTAAAGTTTCACACTAACACTGTACAAATATAAATGTGTGCAGACAGTAATGTGGCAAAGTCTGCCAGAATATCAGCAGGTTTTTCGCATACAACTCCTGCTGATATTCTTGCATATAAAAATGACCCTGAGTCAGTTCTTTTAGCCACTCTAATGTAGCATCGGTTGGTCCACCACTTTTGTCCAAACTGACCAATCTCAGCAACTATTGGATGGAATGCCATGAAATTCGGTCCTGGCATTCATGGTCCCCAGAGGCTTTTCATCTAGCGCCATTATCACGTCAAAATGTAATTTGTTTTCTACTTTGGTTTATGTCCAAATACCTGCTTAACTAATGACATTCCCATCATCAGCTGCACCTCACTTGTAGTGCCAATTAGCTAATGTTAGCATGCTAACATCTTAAGATGGTGACCATGGTAAACATTATACATGCTAAGCAACAGCACGTTAGCATTTTCATTGTGAGCATGTTAGCATGCTGATGTTAGCATTTAGCTACAGCCTCATAGTGCTGCTAGCATGGCTGTCTTGAAAAAATAAGACTCAGGTTGTAATAAAACAGAAAATATTCTTAATACTCACTACTGCTGGGGTACTATTACCTCGTTTGTGCCTGTCAGGCAGGAAAAGGCAGATTTGGCACCGATGAGTCCACCTTCAACTTCATCCTGACACACAGAAACTACCTGCAGCTTCAGGCCACCTTTAAGATCTATGAGTCGGTAAGGACGGCACTCATCCCTACAAAAAAAAGATGTTTTTTGCAAGATGATTTCCTACTGGCTTCTAATCATTGTTGATATTTTAAGTTCTCATGTTAACTCATTGTCTTGCAGCTTTCAGGAACAGACATTTTGGACACCATTGACTCTGAAGCAACAGGAACTCTGAAGGACTGCTACATTACTCTGGGTAGGCAATCGGATTGTTCACAAGCCATGAAATATCAAATCAAATATCCGTTCTTATAATAACACCTGCTGCCTTTGTGTGTGTGTGTGTGTGTGTGTGTGTGTGTGTGTGTGTGTGTGTGTGTGTGTGTTTATAGTCAGGTGTGCAAAGAACCCGCAACTGTATTTCGCCCGACGCCTTAATGCCGCCATGAAGGGAGTGGGCACTGATGAAGACACGCTCATTCGCATCATTGTAGGCCGCTCTGAGGCAAGTCTGCGTGTGTAACTGCACAGTAGTCATGATGTTTAATGAATTTATTTCCAGATTCCAAATTACCAAAACCTGGCCTTAAAATGTTTTCAAAAAGTAATGTAAGACCATGAAAATGTTCAATTCAAAGATAACAATAACCAATGAAAAGGGATTTTGTGGTGATAGCAGTGTTATGTTGTTAACCCCACAGTTTGACCTGGAGACAGTGAAGGACATGTACCTGGAGAAATACGATGTTACCCTGAAAGACGCTCTGGATTCAGAGTGTGGTGGAGACTTCAAACGCCTCCTCATCGAGATCCTGCACTAAAACATCTCACCTTCCTTCTACAGGCATTATTTAACCAATGTGACAGTCTCTGTACCTACTCATCCTTCCTCCTTCCTCCTCTTCTTTATACACCTTTGTACCAGTTTTACTCATTCACTTTGTGGACATCTCTCTGACTGTCAGTTATCATTGCAGCATGGACCAAAAACCAAGTCATTATTATATAATACATTGTTTTACACATGGCAAACTTACATTCATAGTCTTTAAATACACAGTTTTGCCAAGAACATTACACTCTCATACAATAGAGGTGCACTGGATGTTTGTTGTCCCTTTGACAATATTATGACAGCATTGTGGACGTTATATGGAACTTGTGCAGCTGAGCATCATGTTAATGTATTTATCTAAATAAATAGTGTTAGTCTATTCACAATCAGCAGTCTTTTTGTATTTCAGCTGTAGTTCACCATTTCAAGCATAACCCAAAGCTGTAAACATTGTGAGGCTGCTGCTGCTCAACGTAAACTATTCAATCTCATATATTTGTCATCATACTCTTATCATCATCTGTTAACTTCACAACTATTTGCCTCAAAGATGCCTTTCATAAGATGATAGCAATGCCATTTCACTTTTGCTGCAACACTTAAGTGCCGAATTAACACATTTAATATTTGATAACTGAATACACTAGATGATTAATTATACATAAATATATTATTACCCTGATACCAAAAGCCTAAACTCTTTAAGTATGCAGTATTGGCTTTTTGTTGTCACATCCCTAAATGTTATGTGGAATTTTTAACTCAAGACGGTTTGTAGTCTTATTTTTAGTCACAGCTAACATGCTGCCATTTACACACTTTATTAGACAGTCTCATTGAAATTTACTAGATTTAATTAAATTTAATACAAGTTATAGTCCTAAGTAATAAGTGTGTAAAACTTTGAGATGATTGGTGCATTTAAAATCATTCGATGATGATAATAGTGTTAGAAAAGACAAATGTTTGCTCTGTAACCACTGTAGTACAATCGCTGATAATGGACACTCCGTCTGCATCCATGTATGGAATTATATCTTAACTAATTTTATTTAAACCCAACAATAAAGTCATGTTTATGACCACGATATACAGTTGTATTGTCATATAGCAAAATAATAAACTAAATGATATGAAAGAAGTCATTGTTAGCCTGTTGTATCATACATATGCAGTCATAATACATTTTAACTCCACTAGAAAAGTTATATTCTCTTTATATCCTGTAGGGGACAGTATTGTACCACAAGGAATATTGTATAGTGTGTATTTCAGGAAGAAATTACATGACAGTTGAAGAAAATCACATTGAAATCAATGATATAATATTCTGTATAATTGTGTAACCTATTGTTTGCTTTAGCATACTGTACAAAAATGATTTAAATTGTTGCTGACCATTTCATGTTTGTGGTGGTGGCCTATGATCCAAAGCCATATAAAACTTGTTTTTTACAACATCTAGCCCAACACATTATAACTTGCTACAGAGCACAGTAACAATGGGATGCCTGTGGGCGACTTAAAAACGAAAAAGATAGGTTCAAAACAAGTGAGAACTGCTTCCAGATGCACTAACACAGAAGCAGCCGATTTCTCACTTTCTTTCCCATGGCTTTCTTCTTCTCTTTCTCCCACTCCTCCCTCTGTATCTTTCTTACCGTTCTTCATATTCCTTGATGTAATGGTTGATTGTGTCAAGGGCAAAGTTTGGAGTACACTTGCTTTCTGCAAATTCTTGCTACTTGCATATCCACAGTCTGTGCACCATATGTAGCCCAGTAGCCATGTCCACCTCATGCTTGCCTCTAGCAGCCTACCGATCTTTCTGGCTGTGACAGCTGTGTGCCTGTTAAAGGTGGGGAGTGTGGATTCCAGGCAGTGTATGGACACAAGTATTATGTGTCAGAGTAGAGGGGTTTTTAGAGGGAAATCAACCCTATGACAACATTGTCCTGATTAATTCTAGAGGGGTTGAATGTTGTATTTCATTTATTTTCCAACGCAATAGCCTCCTTAACTTGCAGCTGGATTCTCGGTATATCACAGGATCACAGAATCACACATAAAAGCCATCTTGTCAGGCTTCTTGTGTCCGAGCCACCATGTCGCGAACCAATCAGAATCTTGTGATGACACAGAGGTGATTGTTTGTTCAAAACAACAATGGCGGCTCCTGAAAAGGTTAGCGTTGATGCTACCGTAGCATCAGTTATATCAGAACTGGAGAGTATTTCTTCATTGAAAGAAGAGCAAAGAACGAGTTTGATAGACAAGTGGTTTATTCAATCACCTGCCAAGTATTTTTTTGGAAGTGCCTGCTCTTTTCCAAACAGTTTACAATGTAGGCTTCTCAGATGGTTCTGTGTAACAAACCATCAGGTTCAGACCCTCCATAGGATTATTAATATCTGATAGCTAAATATTAACATTTAATCTAAACGGGAAGCTTAAAATGAAAACTTAATCCAGACACTTTAAAAGTTACTTTCATGCTCTCTCAAAAAAGTATGACTACACTCCCTTCGGCAAAAAGATACAATACTACATTCACCCTTTTCTGAGTTTCCTTATTCTGTAATCATTTTTGTACAGTCCCCAAAATAACATAATGCAATACTTTATCAATTAGTGGATCAATTGTTATTCTTCTTTTAAAATATATCACAATAGTTTTTTAGAATTTAGTTTTATGGCATTAAATTACATTTATTTTGTATTTTGGAGGCTGTGAGAATTGACTGAGAATCCTAAACCAAATTCTGAAAATCCCATGTAAAAAGATAAGTCTCTGAGGACATGTAGGACCTAAAAATGAATGTCTGTTTTCAAATATACATGCGTGCAAACAAACAAATAAACATATGCACTTTCTTAAGATACACCTATTCCAACTCGACACACTCATTCACATATCTTTCCCTCCATCTGTGCTCTATTATTCAGAGTGCTAATGTGTAAGGACAACTAGTCTGCCAGACGGAGCTCTGCTCTCTGGACTGTAGGGCTTTGACCTTTTTCTTTAAACGGTTATCGTCAGACAACCATTACTCACCCAGCCAGCCATCAATCAGCCTGGAGATGGTTTCAATTTGTCCCAAGATATGCTTTCTTTCTGTTCTGTTAGTCGGCTCAGGTCTGCTTATTGTCTTTTGTCAAGTTTCAGACACAGGTTGTGTACAAGATTGAGTTCATAAACTGTCCTGTTCGTGCTTTATACGTCTGGTCAAGCAACCTTGAACTAGAGAGAATTAGATGACTGAAGTGGGAAATTGTCGTGTCGGCACTCTTTTGATCCCAGAGACTCCAGCCCCTTCAAGACACAAACCTGCATATTAATGGCACTAATCCCCTAAAAGTCATGATTTATTGAATAGCCTATAGCACACATCAACCTGGGGTCATAACTTCAAAGGCTGGAATAATAACATTGACTGGTCTACTGGTTTTCATAGAACATATGCTCAGGATTGTAATATGTTTTTTGATCTTTTGCCAAAGCAGAGCAGCACACTAGGAGTGAAAAGGGTTGTCGGGGGGCATGCGTAGGAAGGCCATTAGGAGGTTAACTACCCGACTAATATAATTTCAACTGTTTAAATTCATGATAAAGGACCTCTGTTCTTTGATGTGTAATTGGAAACACCTGGCAGCTTCTGCCAAGATGTTCATTTCAGTCTCCACGTTTCTAACTACGGCACATAGGAATAAGGTCATGGATTAGCCTAGTACATGCAAGATTATCAGCCTCTATATGGGAGATTTGGGATGAAACAAGGGCACCCCTGTCATTACAAAAAATACAGTGACAATTTGTGATATACAACATGGTATGGTTTGTTGTGATCCTGATATACCTTCAAATACATAAGAAAAAGCTGAGTTTTTACGAAATATTCTTGCAATTGTTGACAAGCTGTGAATACTAAATAGCTACAAATACTAAAGCACAGTTATAACTAGCAGCTATCCTAATTACTACTTTAAATGCTAATGCTATAACATGCTAATAATAATACATGCTGTAGTAAATGTAACATTAGCACAAGAAGTCATAGCCTACAGTCAGACGACTAACTCAGGAATGTCAGTTACAAAGCAATATCTCTAGCGATAACACCTAAACGTTTGCTAACACTAGCTAACATTAGCTACCATACAGTAAGCTAATAACCATAGCAGACCAAGTTTGGCTGTAGAGGTAAAACCCCTAAGTGTTTTAAAATGAGTGTTGTATTGCTTAAAAATGCTAGTTGTTGAAGATGAGAAAAATAATATCTTTAAAAATGTTGCTTTAAATGATGACACCCCATCTCAGCAAGCGGAGTCCTTACACAGAGGCAGCAGCAAAAAATCCAGCAAAACAATTTTAATTTTATTGGATTTAATATAAAACATCAAATATACACTTTATTACAGATTAGGTTGAGTAAACAGTAACTATATTTTAAGGTGTTAATATTTAAGATTAAGATTGTCAACTGGGCATTAGTGAGACTCTCTTTAATTCCATATTATGAAGAAAGTGGTCATTAAACAAGGCATGCAGTGGATATTCACATTAGAAAATGGCGGCTAACATGAAACACATGCTCTTAAAAAACACTCTTGAATGAAACCAGCAGTGATCTGCTATTTGTGACAGCAGAAAATGCTGTAGTCAAAGTAGGAATGAGCTGAAGGTCCTCAGGCGTCAACAGAGTAAATGAATTACATAAATAAAAGACACAACTACTACAGCACATGGAATTTCTGAACATAGCAAAAGCAGAAAACTCTATCGTGAGAAAATAGTTTACATCTACTTCTGTTGAAATTATTACACTACACAGGACACATGATGCTACATTTTCTTTTAAATAAAAGCCACATTTGAGCTTTTTTCAGCACAAAATATATTTAAAAAAATGTCAAATTACCTGTAGGCTACTCACTATAAAGTCAAGCAGCTTAAAGGAATAGTTTGGCAAATATGCTTATTTGCCTTCTTTCCAAAGTTACATGAGAAAATTGATACCTCTCTCATATCTGTCCATTAAACATGAAGCTACAGCCAGGAGACAGTTAGCTTGGCTTATTTTAGCACTAAGGCTGGGGGCAAGGGGAAGCAGCAAGCCTGCTGTCATACAACCACAATGTATTGCTTTTACACTTTCTTTTTGTACAAGCAAGATAGAATGTGTTTATTGGTAAGTTTTGTGAGTGCTGATCGGCATATTTTGTTACCTTTGGACAGAGCCATGCTAGCTGTTTCCTCCAAGCTAAGCTAACATTCTGGTGGCTGTAGCTTCATATTTAACCAACCCGATCTCACAGAAATACGTGAAATGACCACAACCTCTTAAAACCGCTTAACCATTTAGGTTTGGTAAGCAAAACTACTTGGTTAGTTTTAGATCATGCGTATGAAATAAATGCCAAATTTGAATTAACTTGCGACAAGAAACAAAGTAAGCATCTTTCCCAAAATGTCTAACTATTCCTCTAAAATCAAACCAATAAAACTAGTCTATCATACTGTATAAATGGCTAAACATCTGGTCTACTGAACTGGAAACCATATAAAAACAACATGTTTTGTCTTTCTTATGTTATGCTGCCACCCACAGGATTGACACTCCACTTCCTGTTTGGTAGCTGATCTGATTGACTCGTCCACGTACACAATCCAGTGTGAAGAACACTGCTGTGCCGTTACTAACCTGGAAGGATGCCCGCAGGCTAATACTGGCCCAATGGCTTCCCTCGGGCATCTGACCACCCACCTGCTGGGCCAGAGGGACAGGTCGCGCTCCCTCTGCCTCCCGTCCACCAACTGACCCTTCTGGATCACTTCGCCTTAGAAGAGTCACCTTGACCAGGTTGCAGGAGTGAATGAGTTTGAGATCCAGAGCCACACTGGCTGTGCCCCTCTCCCTGAAGACAAAATCTTGTCTCTGATCTGTGGTTGCCTTCCCCAGCAGCCCCATCTGGGACACCTGAGCGCTTGTCTGGCGGAAGAACAGCGGCTTGTTTCGAACTGCTCCCGAGGGTAGGCCGGTGTGAGACACGGAGGCAGAAAGAGAGGAAGAAAGAGCAGCGGGGACCCAAACCAAGCTGAGAATACTGATGCCTGTCTCATCGCCGAAGAAACGTACGTTGCACTGAGCAGGAGAGAGGATCTCAAAGCCCAGTGTGTCCCCAGAGCCAACTTTAGCCGCTCCAGACAGAGATAAGGATGTGTCTCGATAATGGACGCCTGGTTTGAAGGAACGGCACAGCTCCACGCTGGTTCCATTACGGTTGAGGTATGCCAACAGTTGGAAGCCCTCACTCACACA
This sequence comes from Zingel zingel, assembly GCA_023566125.1. Taxonomy (NCBI): domain Eukaryota; kingdom Metazoa; phylum Chordata; class Actinopteri; order Perciformes; family Percidae; genus Zingel; species Zingel zingel. Next base: position 11,341,917 of record CM042324.1, read on the forward strand.
CGCCTGGCCCATGGAGTACAACGCCTGCTGAAATACAAAACGCACGGTGCCACTTTCTGCAAAACGGATCCCACGGCCATCATGAGTCAGCCCCACCACGTAAGGGTCAGAGGTGGAGGTGGTACGGAAGACTGGGCGATAGTTTGTATGGTAGTGTGCGGACACCATGGCCTGTGCTGTCATGGCAACAGCCCCGGTGTCATGGGAGAGCCAGAGGAGACTGAGCGGAGCTGCTGAAGGGTCGTACAGCTGCAGACCTTCACTGCTTTGGTTACAGTGGTGGCTGGCGCTCCGGAGGAATAGGGAGATCATGTGACCCGGGGCAACCTCTGCTACTCCACTGATGCTGACGCTCTGCAGCGACCTTCCCTCCCGCTGCTCGACCCTAAAGCCACTGAGGTCGCGACCCTCAGAGCCGTCTGTATTGTTCATACGCAGACACAACTGGATGAAGCTTCGACAGCCGTGGCTCACAGAAAGATTATCATCCAGCCAGACCAGACCGTGCTGCCTAAGCACCAGGCGCCCATCCTCAGCCGACAGCAGCCCTGGATCACCTCTTCCCTGGATTTGAAGCTGTACGCTAGGGAAGGCGTGGGCCAGGACGTGGCCTTTTGCGCCAGGCAGACTCACATCTCCAGTCCAGGACAGAGAAAGGACACTGTCGCCAGCAGCAGCAGCAGGGCCAGAGCAGATGGTGTCTGTGGTGAAGGTACAAGGTGAAGCCACGGGCTCTCCATCACATTCATTACAGGCCTGACACTCATCCATGTCCGAGTTGTAGAAGTAGGCGTGGCCGCACATTCCTGAGCTGGCTTCTCGCTCTGTCATGCCCTGGCACCTGAATCCACCTGACGATAGGAAAGCAAATAGCTGAAAGTTCAAAACTTGTTTCAGAAAGCACTTAAATCATTGTCTCTAATTATAAATAATCTGTTTGTAGTTCAACAAATGGAAGAGCGGGAAAATGTGGGAATGTTTAAGAGACACTAGAGTTGTAATCAAATGCAGGCAATATTGACAAATGTTCTCAGTAATTCATGTTACCTGGAGTATTGAGACACTTCTGTCGATCCCCACACAGATCAGCTATTTCAAGGCATTCATCTCTGTCCTGTAATGACAAATAAATCTACATTTTGATTCCATTTCAAAGCAGCCATAATGAATTCTTAATTAGTTGTGAACCCACAGAAAGTAACCCCACTCTACGTCTTTCAGATCATTGTTTTGGTTTTGCAGCCACAACTTTATTGTTTTGGTTCACTCTCACCCCCCTTTTAACTTTGTATTTGACAGAAACCCAAATTCCTGCACAGTACCAAACTGCATACACACAAAGTCTCCTGCTAGTGTTTTTCTGTCTGTCATGACAATTCTACTTTAGATATTATATACATCTGCTATAACTCAGGGACCCACCAACATGGATGCATAATAATAACTGGTTACCGGATCCCAAAGGTTTACTTCCGTGATATGCGGCACCATTGAATATGCGCAGTAGTGTCCTGCTCGGCCCATACACTTAAATTGTGGTAACATCACAGGTTTTTAAATCGCTTTTCTCGTTTTTCAAATATAAAAAGTCACTGTATAAAAAAAATAATCATAATAGATAGAGTCATAATAGAACTTGTTTGAAGTGTGAGGTTTCCTGACAACTGTTTTACAGATGTCATTTTTACAATGGTGGCCTATTGGAAAAATCCTTTCAGGGCCCAGATCCTGGGGACCTGTAGGATGCCCCTCAGGTATATACAAAATATAAAGGACCCTCTAGGGTGCCCTTAAAGCTGAGAAAATGTGATGCAGTGCCATGTAGGCTGCCCTACATGCTAGAAAACTTTGTGCGTGCTGGTGCCCCTTTTAATTTCTTTCGCCCCTGTCCCTCAGACAACCTGAGTCCGCCACTGCCACCAACACAAGCTTTGTTTTGTCTCCCATGCATTAAGCTAGTTTTTTTCATATTGTATGAGTCCCGTTTATGTCCACAAGTTCAACTGTCATATTTTATGATAGTGCTAACCTGGCAGATTCTGTCTGCATGGACTGAACACTGTGCAACCAGGAAGAAGCCAGCAGGACAGATGGTACATTTCTCACAGCGAGGATGACCACTGCTGAAGCCACAGTACTCCTCAGAACCGCAGTTCCCACAGGCCAACCCGGAGCGACCCACCTGATGGCATCAAACACGTCATTGAACATCACAGTCTGGTCCATATCATAAAGAAAGTTATGTAGAGTAGCTAATCAGATTATCTTATTTACGTTTCCAATCCATTTAATATATGCTAGTTAAAGTAGGACGAGACAAAGTTTATGACTTACTTAATTACTCAATATTATTCTATGGTGCAGTGTATGCCTTTGCAGCAGATCATCAACTGATATAAGAATTTGAAAAAGAAAAACATTCACATATTCTTGCAAAATGGTGGCTGGCATGAAAATAAAGCCAATTCTGTACATTCCTTTAGTTCCAAATTACTTTTATCGCGTTGTCTTTACTTACAAATTAGGTCTCTAAGGATGGAAACATCTGGTATCATATTGACTGTCATGTATTGTTGTCCATACACTATATTTTGAACACCCTTGCACACCCTTGATTCCTGATTCAACTTGCAGCTCACCTCCATCACACTGGCCTCCATGTCCACCTTGTGCAGAGAGAGAGCCTGCTGTGCTTGGTGGGCTCTAACCTGCCCACTCATGGTTTCCATGTGACTGTCTAGCTCTCCCTGGAGGTTCTGGAAAGATGTGTGTTTGATGCTGTCCATCATTATGTTATACTGGGCTTTAACCTGAAAAAAATGAAATATGAAAAATAAAATTTCAGTGTGATCACGATAATAATCATTATGACTTATAATATGAACACACAAATTAAATTAAAAGATGTGTGACTATTCTATTCAGCCCCGATTGGTCTGTTCTGTGTATAATGGTCCGAATTTCAACTGGATTGTGGTGCAGAACATTCTCTTTCTTTGATCACCATATGGAAAAGATCCACCACAGGGAGGTCAGCAATATCATCTAACAAAATAAAACTTCTGTAGGTGTTTTTTTTTTTTATCCACCTCATCTAAATAAATGTGTAATGCTTTTCTAATCACTGCCCAGTAACAAAACCACCAACTATCAACATTTCGCTCATCATCATTCACAACAGCCTTACTTGCTCCATCTGGTCATGCATTCTCCTCTGCTGCTCCAGTATTTCTCTCTGCTGGTTGACCAGCGTCCCCTGCTGCTCACTGAGGAGCCTCTGCAGCTCCCTGACCTCGTCCTGCTGGCCCCTGAGGGCCTCAACCAGCTTCTCCTGGCTCTTAGACAGCTGCAGCTGCAGCACAAGAGCGTCCTCTGAGGGAAGCTCATTGGTCCCTGTGGCAAAGAAAGAAAGAACTATTACATAGCAATCTAAGTGACTATTATTTTCTCACTGAGAAGGCATGCAGTTTAAATGTTCTATCCTTCTATTCTGTGGCTAATCACTGACTGATACTGACCTGGTTTCATGTCACATGTTAGCTGTATCCATGCACCACGTTCCGACCCAAAGTCTGGAAGCTCATCCAGAAATTGCGCCGCTCTGTCTGTCACATGAACCGGCGAGTGTCCTTTCCCGTCGTCTCCTCCATGCGTACCGCAGCCGTCTCCGACGCAAGGCTTGGGCTTCTGGCGCATCCGGAGGGGAAGTTTACATCCAATCCCTTTACACTCCCGTGTTGCACTGTCATCACTCGTCGTGCGTTGAGAGACAGTGGTCGGACAGGTCCCACCGGCGCAGCCAGGATGGAACACCTCCGCCGTGATGGTTCTCGGGTTCGTCCTCCTGGTGCCATCCGTTCCCGCTGGTTGCGCAAAGCCTCCCTGCTGAGGTTGGATGATAGTGTAAGGTGCTAACGGCGCGCTCTGGGCTTGGCGATGAGTGAAATGAGCATCCTGTTGGTAACTCGGGTAGACTTGTCCTTGTCTGGATTGTGCAGAGTGGTGAAACTGTCGTCGGGACGCCGCTGGCTCTGTGCGCCCCTGGCAGTGCGCTCCGACGCACGGTCTGCTCCAGTCCTGGCCAGAGAAGCAGCGCGTCCCCCGGCACATCTCAGATACGCTCTCAGCTCCACTGAGTAAAGATGTTACAAAGAGTAAAAATATGGTAGAGATACGTGCCATGTTGCAATGCTGAAAGGTAAAAACGGAATCAGGGAACGGCTGAATGGTGGCCCTTTTTGCGCACCAATCATTCAGTCTTGTAGATCGTTTTTGATCATCTCTCTGAGAGAAAAAAATCCCTCAAATTAGTGATTGTCCATACATGTAAGTGTCAATTGATCTTGAACAAGGGATTACACAGACATCAGCTTGTCTCCATTGCGCGCACTGCAGTTTCTGCCCCCTTTTGCCCCTTCTGGAGATAGCTACGTCTAGCCCACATGTGGCGCTCACTGCTCCTAATTGGCAACAGGCTTTGCTCCTAGTCTTAAATTAACCCCTAGCTTTCCCGGACATACCACTCTACAGAGTCACTGTATTCCTATTGAAGCTGTGCATGTGGTACATATTTGGACTATTCCAATGTTATTTTTATTTTCACACTCCGGTGTTCACTCATGAGCAGTTTTGGATGCATGGTTACCATAACTTTATCAGAGACTCCAAATGGTCCAGTGGAATTTTAGATTTTAACTTTATAGGGCTTTCGCATAAGTATATTATTCAAAGGGGAAATAGCTATTTTTTTTCTTTTTCTTGGCCATTCATTTTGATGACAGGATCAGCCCTGTGGGTTTTTAACAAGCCCTGTCAGAATTAAAATATCTGCTTTATATGGCATAAAATCTTTGATCTCTCCTGTAGTACCAGATTAGGGTGCAGTGGTAGGACTCTGTGATATTTTTGAGCTCTCTTGTAAAATGTAAACTTTATTACAGTTTATTGCCTCTCTCATTTCCCTTCCCTGATGGCTTTGATTAAAGCTTTAATCCACATTAGCAACACTTAGATGTTTCCCCTCTTCTCATTTTTAGGGCAAAATAGAACTCACCCACACACACACAAACACGATGCACAGGCTGACTAAATGAAGACTGTGCGTAAATCCTCCACTTCTCAAAAGCAGTTTGTTATAAATCATCTGCATATAAACAGGTTTTCTGGACTATTAAAGGACGCATGCACACACATGCACATGTGCAGCCGGTGATAACAGGGTCACACTTAGACATGGTTACTAATTTACTCACTTAAGCTAAAGTGAGACCACACATGATCCTGTTTATAGCTACTGACATCAACTCTGTGCTTAAGAAGAAACCTATGAGATGGAACTTCTGAGGCTGTTAATGTCTGTTAGCCATACTGTTTTCCCACTATAGGACTTCACACACTATCACTGTCTGCACTTATTTATAGTGGTGTTATTATCATCAGTGTCTTGCTTGGTCTGCTGCCACATTAACTGTTTTATCATATTCTACACTGTTGCCAGTATTAGGTACACGTATTAAGTACGCTAAAACCAATGCAGTCCTGCAATGAATCCTCCCTTCATGAAGGTTACAATGTTTAGTTTTTGTTAAAACAGTTCGAGAGGTGTTGATTCAACTGTATGATCTTTTTGTGTTTCTATTATTCAGCCTACCCTAAAACAGTTAACTGGCTTTTGTCTAATATTTGTAATTTTGGGTTTTATTCTTTTAATCCTGATTGAAATTGCATTTGTTGTTGCTTGTTTATTTTCTGTTTTGGATTCTATTGTATTTTAATCAATTATCTTTTGTGTGAAGCACTTTGTGACTCTGTCTGTGAAAGGTGCTATATCAAATACATTACTTACTTACTTACTTACCCCATTAATATAAATACTAAATTAGAAACACCTTACAGTAGAACACAATAAAATAACAACTGCAGCCTCCAAATTGATCACACAGTTAAATCAGTTTCCCTGCAGAGCGTCAAAGTTGATCTTGTTTTAAAAACAATACTAACTGTAATCTTGTTTCTTTCATCAAACCCTGTAAGTCATTACTTAGTTACATGCTGCATTACCAACACAGGTGTTTCCAGTTATGCTGATTGATTTTCCCTCGTTAAGGCTAGGCTGGTTTATAGTAGTATAGCATTTTCTTTAACAACATGGCAACCAAGTTCTTTACATTACATAATAAGGCAGAAATACAAGATATGAAACAAATACATGGTGAAATTAAAAGACACATACAAATAGGATTTTAAAAAGAGTAATATAAAGTAGAAAAATAAAAAATAAGCTAAAACACATCAAAACTTATTAAGAAAGAGGATAATAAGAATTACACTGCACTACAATATAGTGCAAGATATGAATAGATAGATTTAAATTCAACTTTTTGTTAAAACACTGGCAAAGAGATACATGTTTAACAAAAGAGTAAGAGAGGTGTTTATCAATAATGTTTTATACATGCCCACAAAGTCCTGAGGACCGGTGTAATCAGGCAAAATAGGTTGGAACCCCTGCATGCCTCTACCATGAGTGTGGTGCGCCGTGAGAAATGAAGAGAAGAGTACATTGTACATTGTGGTCAGTAGCAACGCAGATATGCAACATAATTAGAAAACTTCACTCTGCTTTACCACATATGCAGTTTAATCTACTTCCTAATTTTACAGGAACTTCAGCTAGTATCTGCAGAAGCAGTGCAGGCAAAGTCATGTGTACAAGTGGTTAGTTATAGACCGACCCCTGAGCATTTTAGCACTTACACTTTATGAGGCTCCCATTGTGTGAAAGAGAAAGAAAAGGTAAGAACTTTAAACGATAGTGAATGTTTTTTATAGACGTTTATTATGGCAACTGTATAGTAAATCAATATAATAAAAATATGCTAATGTAAAATAGAATTATTATGTTTTTCACCCTTCTGTTCGTCCCTGTAAGAGTTAAATAGTTGAGCAGCTACATCAGCTTTGTTTAGGACAAACACATGTCCTCTCACAGCCGCCAATGGATGGTTGTGCAACTAATTAGAAAACAGTAAGAAGCTCTCGACCACAAGAAAAGAGAAAACATGTTGGTTTACTGTCAGCAAGCAATGCTTTCTGATTCCTTTCATGCATATAAGTCTCAATAAATCGCCTTTTGTACTCATGCTTTGGCCCGTCCGCCTGTTTGCCTGCCTTTGTTGATGTGTGAGACCACAGTGGGAGACGGCAGAAACAATCTGACATGCCCGAAGAGAACATGGAATGTGGTTTTGTAATGCATGCTTTGATGAGCACATGCCTGGAATCACTGGCAAGTAGTAGTAATTAAATAGATATACCTATGTATAAGAAAGATGTTACGAAACCAGAAGTTAATATTGGCTTTCACATATGTGAGACAGAAGTCCTGAGAAGTCACAAAGGTAATGTTCACTTTCCTGATTAACACAATTTACTTTCATATGGAAGCAATACTTAGTCCACTTCCTATTCTACCTCATTACAGATGATGGATGGTCTGTTTACCATTCAGCATAAACACAGAATGAGACTGAACAGCACAGGCAGGACTGTATACTGTAGCCTATGTGTTTCTGTTTGTGTGTATGTACATCAGGCTGCACGTGCATCTATACATATATATTATCTGTGTATGAAGAGCAGGACAGAGGCTCCAAATTTATGAATGTCACTTACACCACAGATGAGTTGCCGTACACAGGACAGAATATGCAATTTGCATTCCTCGAGCTGCAGCTTTAATGTGTATAATATATCAGCGTAAAGTTAAACAAAGCCAAACAAATGTCTGCTGTGTTCGTCACTTATTTAGACATACCCAGATTTTCACTTCTGACAATTTATTCACTCTTCCTCAGCTGGTATATCACAATGTAATCCAATGTTGTCTTAGCAAGTACAAAGAAAAATAAAATAGGCTGAAAAACATATTTTAAAGTTGCTATAATCAATATTTTTACATTAACAATGGATAACATGACTATTTGTATTTAAAAGGAGTCACATATAGTGACATACCCACAGAGAATTATCACCCAACTCTGCAGCTTTACTGTTTTAATTCACTCTCACCGCTCTAAAAGCGACATTTTCAGCAACAGCAGGCAGCTGTTTTCAGCATTAAAAGCTCTGATAAACCCATTGTACACTACCTGTCCACCACCAAACACATTTTCACTCTCATCTCGTCAAATTGGTAAGGACCTCTTGGCATTTTAACACTCTGGTTATCCCTTTTTCATCAATTTTACAATGTGCAGGGTATGGCAACACAAACTTGATTAGGTTTAGGAAAAGATTGTGGTTTTGGTTAATACAAGTACGTTATGTATTACGTGACTTACCGACGCAACGTTAGTTAATTATGTTACATTTATTAAAATGAGTCAACGTTTCCTTTAGGTTTCACACAGTACATGAACAGTAGTCTCCTGTGTGAAAGTCCAGAGTTAGTTTGACCCATCTATCTAGTCACCCTGACCTCCTCCCTATGCGTAATTTGGCACTGTTTATACTACGCCATCTCACAGCTAAAGGGTGCTTGTGCGTCGGTATCAGACGCTGAGGGCCACTGACCAAGCTGCCGTATTTGACGAGTTGGGAGTCAGAACTTGGACAGATACAGTTAGCAACTAGCTGGGGAACATAGTGAGACATTTAGCAGCTAACGAATGAGACATTTTCCTCAGGAGTTAGTGGATACCGAAACAGAGCTTAAAGGAGAGAATATTAAACTTGCACTCATCAGGTGGCCAGTTTTAGCTAAATGTTTGGATGTAGGGCCACAACTATAATAATTGTAAAAAATAATTGGCTTTGACCACAGCAGGCAACTGTTTTTGCCATAAAAAAAAGCTCCGATAAACACTACTGAAAGCTACCTGCCCAGCAGCAAACAGCAGATAAACACAGTTAACAACTATGGTGAGCAGTTAGCAGCAGGGATTTTCCTCAGGAGTTGATGGAGACCAAAAACAGAGCTAAAAGAAGAGTGAATATTGGACTTACATTTGCCAGGTGGCCAGAAACACAACGCCAAAGGAATGCTAATGTCTCCTCATGTCTGCTAGATGTGTAAATAAACTCTTTGCTAACGTTTTCATCATTTCAAGTTAAAAGGTGATAAAATGTCAGTGTTGTGTGTTTATAGCTTGTTTCTGTTGACCCAAAGTGGCCCAAAAAATAAGTTAATGCAGGTTTAGCAAGAAAACAAGAAATGAGGATTGGCTTTATTTCATTGTATTTAGGATAGATGTTGGAGCCTCTCCCAGCATCTACTGAGCAGAAGGCAAACTGACCACAAGTTGAGCGTGGTTATTGAATTACAGAATTAAGCAACATAAGAATTTCCAGAAAAAACTTAAAACAAAGCATGTACAATACAAAATGTGATTTCTTTCTCATATAATGAAGGCCAGAGGTGAGACGTATTTAGCACATAGGACACCATTTTGTCAGATTTTGTAATAATTATTAGACAGTTGTTATGTGTGCTTCCAACTATTGTGCTTGTTGTAGGACTGCACCGTGTCCACCTTGTCAATGCTGCTCAATACATTCCACAATAGAAGAGTTATCATTAAACTTCTTAAAATGTAAAGTAAGAAGTTACCCACCAATACTGCCTCTACATTTGTCATTTCCTCTGTTTCTTGTTTCTATGCATGTGTGCATGCTGTGGCTTTACAATATATATCCATATCTGTTGTTATTGATAACCGCACACAGCAATGGTCTCAAAGAGTTGGCAAGAAGTAGAGTTCATTCTTCAGTTTGCTTTTTAAGTCGCTCCACATGCGAGATGCATTTCTGGCCCTATAGCTGCCAAGGTGCTGCCTCCATATGGACAAACCCAGATGCTGAGTTCCACAAAGTTTTGCCTTTGATCTCAATGAAGCCCCTTTTTTTCGCAGAAATTATCAGCTATTAGTGCAAAAAAATTTGGTTTTGAACTGTAACCCATAATTCACAGATTACTTAGTGATTAGGCTCATAACACCTACACAAGACCTTTCAAATCACACTAGATGAATCTTTTTTCGTTAACAAATCTTAAGTGAGGAGTCTTCATATTAAGATATTTTGCCATCATCTCACATGGTGTCTGTCAGCAAAATGAGACAAAGGAATAACCAGTGAATACGTTTTAAAGTAACCAGTGAATATGTTTTAAAGTAACCAGTGAATACGTTTTCAAGTTGAGTTTATGTGACATTATTTCTGAACTCTATGTCCTGTAAGTGGAACATGGACCCAAATGATTCAGAGAAAATGTAGAATCTTGTTCAGTAGGGCATGTTTGCTCTCTCCACCTGTGACATATTTCACAGAGTTAGGTGAATTTAGCACTGTATCCCCCAGCACCTCGCTCCATAGTTTACTGAAGACGAGGTTCATGGGTTTGCTGGATGGTGATAAAAACAACATGTGCGACTTCACAGCCAGAGCAACATGGGAACCATTTTAACCTGCCACACACGCTGCTTTGTCACTTTGTGGAGAAATGGCAATGGTATTCCACTGCAGTGATCGTGACTTTGAACATTTTTAGAAATAGAGATCACATTTCAGTTTTTTTCTTTTCTGGGGTTTAAATCTTTTTGCATATTGTTTATCTGTTTTTACAGCTGTGACAGACATTTCCAAACTGTATATGTGTATGGGCATGCATGTGTCAAAGAGTGTTTGTATCTCCATGCCACAAAAATGTTGTTATGCAGGAGTTGCTGGCCCTATGCAGGCCTTCCAATAGAGTGTATATCCCAACTTTTCTGCTTGCTGCACGACAAACTATTCAAGAACTGGTGCCGTTAAAAACTGAATTTAAACTGAACTGAAATTATCCAACGTTTTTCAGTTCTGCAGTAGACATTCTGTTTATGTAATATCTGTACTGCTGCTAAAATGCTTTGTTCTACTTTCGCAGATGGACGACATAGATGCCATGTTCAGTCACATGCTTGGAGAGATTGATCATCTCTCTCAGGTGAGTTGTACAGCAGAGCTGTGACCAAAATGCTAATGTCAATGTGATAACATGCTTACAGTAGCAATGCTAACATGCTGATGTTTAGCAGGTACAATATTTACCAGATTTACCATCGTAGTTTAGCATAACATTTGCTAAGCCTTAATTCTTAAAAGCCCAGCAGTGCATTGATGCTACGCTAGACATGAGACATGAGTGAGTGTGTGTGTGTGTGTGTGTGTGTGTGTGTGTGTGTGTGTGTGTGTGTGTGTTACATCTGACATGACATCTGACTGATTGGGCTGTCTATTTTCCAATGATATATAGGCTAACACTTTGTGTGTCGCATAGTCTACTAAAGAAACGTCCAGGACAACAGTCAATAAATGGCTGTAACTCACTAAGTAAAATGTATGTTTGCACTAGACTTCACATGGAGCTCTAAAACACCTAAATACTATTTGCTGTGGATGAAGGTCTGGCAATGCGAGAGTAAATTATGTATCCCACTTGATACCGACATAAAGACAGAATTAGTCTAGATGCAGGCTTCAGTTAAGAAGACTATAAAGTACAGGTGAGGCCAAAAGGAATGTCATTTGTTTTTGGTTGATCATTAGTAAGAAGCCTGATGATAGCACTGTGAAAAGTAACAGGATCACCAAAGTAATTACAATTTATCCTAATGTATGTTTATATGGGGTTTTGAGATAATTCACTCAAAATATAAACTGTTGAGCTTTTGGTGGTGCTTATGGAAAAATCAAGGGATGGTCAGAGTCATTAGGATTCATCCTCTGAGAACAATGAATGTCTGCATGAAATCCAATCATCCAAGAGTTGTTGAGATATTTCAATCTGGGTTGAACTGGTGGACCGTCCGACCGCCATTGCCGTGCTTATCTGACAACACATTCCATTATGCATTAAAGTTCATCTGGTATTGTGAGAAGAAACATTGTGATATCAAACAATCTTTAGTCGCATTCTTTCTCAAAACATGACCAGATGAGCTGAGACTCTTCTCTGGTCGACTATTCCCATCAGAGCTTTTGAAGTAGGAACAGGTTACAAGAAGTGAATCAGACAAATCGCTTGATGTTTACCTCAATAAACTGGACATTATCTGATTACACATGACAGTATTTGTTTTGAAACTGAAGCAAGGGACAGAAAAATGCAAGGCAACGCTGAGATGTGAAGTCATCACATCTGTATTGGACCGTGGGTGATCACTGCAGATTCCCTTAAGCACACATAAGCTGCTCATCACATAACTGCAGCTGGCTAAGAAAAACATTACACACTTCTAACTGATGCAACCTCAGCCTGAGGCGCAATTCGATATTGCCCATTTTCAAATCTCTTTATGTAAGCTAAATGAGCGCAGCCCTGAGAATGGGATCAATCTGGAACATTACATCACCAGTACCAGAAAAAGCCTTTATATGTCACCTTGGCATGCGTCCCTTTTGGAAAGCCATCACAGTGACAAACACCACTCCACAGACTATTACCAGAGTTAGCAAGAAACACATTCTGATTAAAGCATTGATTCTCTCAGTCTGAGAAACAAAAGGATTTAAAGTGATTCTCATTGCCTTGATTGGGTCTATTCTCTGCTCCCCTGCCTTAAAACCAGAAAACAAAAAGGGGTGTTTTTTTATCCCTGACTTAAGGAGCTTGGAGGTGTCATTCAAGCAGCAGCTCCAGCATGACGACATGTGTTTTCAGATACAGTCATCAGGGTTAACCTGCATGCTCGCGGGAAATTTGTGTACAGGTTGGCAGTCTGCCCAGCTTGTTTATAGAATAGGATTGAGCCTGTAGAGACGTATGTTAATAATTAATATACAGTATATGCAGTCTGGATATCAGCCATTTTCCTCGTGATCTTCAAGTTCTTTAACAGGGACATCGATTCACCAGAGTCTGGATGTATGTACCGGATGTACAGCTTGTTGTTTTTCTTAATGAACTGATGTGTAATTTATTGATTGTCTTTGCTGAAGCTAAGTGCAATATGTTCTCCATTTATGGTACAGCTTGAAAACAGAGCATGATCAAGTGCAGGGAAACAATCACTGATAAATAACAGACTTGTGTAACATATTTATACAATAGTTTAGAGCAGTTCAAGGACTCATATGGCTACTTGGATTTTTGTGTGTCTCTTTTATTACAAGTGTTATCTGAAACTAAAATGTTTCTGTCAAATGACATGACTTCTGTATGAAATTTATTTTTAAATGTCCAATGAAATTGTATAAAAACTTTTCAAACTGTCATTTATGGGTGTGGGCCAGACAGTGGGATCCCGAGTTCATTTACCATCTCATTGCTTCGTTGCAGAGTTTAATGCCTGCAGCGGACACCGCAGAAGTGGACCCTGACTCGCAGGCAGAGAGAACCTTCTCCATTGGCTTCACAGATCTAAATGGTAAAATGCTAGTTCAGGTGATGATGCTCTCATTCAAAGCAGTAGATAAACCTTCGCTTTCTACATAAGCAATGTTACACAACCAGTCACACTGCCCTGAAAGTGTGATGTAGAAGGATGCAAGAGGGGAAAAATGTGAGGCGGCCTTTATAAGAGATAAGGTTTCTGTTGGGAGACGGGGAGTGACTGTTTCTTCTTGCGCCAAACGGTCATTCCAACCTCTAGAAACCAGGAGGGATAAAAATGGAGATATATCAGTTTGGGAAATGAAGGATAAGTGGAAGATTAAGGCACAACTGTTTAAAAAGAAAAGGCATACATAAGGATTTCAAGTGGTTAGGACTATGAATAAATTAGCTAAATAGACTATTTCAATTATGAGGAAAAAACTGATGTTGTGCCTACAAACCAAGCTAGTCTCTTTCTTCAACAAAAGTGAGATCTAGCTTGGGGAACTTATGCCCTTTCTTGCTAAGAGTGAAAAGATCGATACCACTCATTAAATATGAAGCTACAGCCAGGAGCTTGTTAGCTTAGCGTAGCATAAAGACTGGAAACAGGGGGAAACAGCTAGCCTGGCTCCAAGGGTCTTGTCGTCAGTGTGAAGTTGCCAGAGATTGAGCCTGGACCGGTACTTTTACAAGGCCTCTTCTCTAACCTTTAGGCCACAACCGCACCCTTATCTCCTTTCAGAGTATTTTAATGAACTGGAGGACCACGACCTGGATGCTCTAGTGGCTGACCTCGAATCAAAATCAACCCCCTCAGAAGAAAGACTCCTCACAGATCAACAGACCAGAAGCTGTACAGAAAATCAAATAGCAGCGTCAGCCATGACTCAGGAACCTGAGCCAGTAGCTGCTATTCCTCCACAATTGAACTCTGCTGAATCCTCTGGAGGGCTGCAGATGGTAACCTAGAATCTGTCACCGATCGTAAAAAATGAAGTTGTAATTTTGTGAAAGATTTATATCTGATTATCTCCTCTTATCATGCATCCAGAGCGAACCTCAGACAAAGATAGACAAAATCAAACTGGCTCTGGTGAAGCTGAGAGAAGCCAAAGTGAGGAAGGTAAAGCCAGCAGGTTTTTGAGTCTGTTTCTTCACCATGCAGTCACACAGATAAAGTTGAACCGAGCTTGCTGCCTCTCCTAGTTGATAGTAAAGGTGCTGATGAGTGACGGCGGCTCCAAGACACTGATGGTGGATGAGAGACAGACGGTCCGAGAGGTTTTGGACCAGCTTTTTGAGAAGACACACTGTGACTGCAGCATCGACTGGAGCCTGTGTGAGACCAACCCTGAGCTGCAGATTGGTGAGATGAGCACGCACACATGCTGCACATGCAGGCAATAAAGCAAATGCTAAAGAAAAAATCATTCACAGAGACAGAAGACATTGTTGCACACGTTTTCTCATCATTTCAGAAAGAGGCTTTGAGGACCACGAACACTTAGTGGAGTTCCTGTCTGCGTGGACTCGCCTCAGTGAAAACAAAATCTATTTTGTGTTGAGACCTCAGAAGTATGTGATGTTTACAGAGCCTCAAGTGAGTACGAGCAAGTGTTTCCTTTCAGCCAAAGTTTTATTACACAGTTTAATGCATAGTCAGTATACTGAACAATGCTATTCTCACCCTGAAGGTATTTTACATGTGGAAAAAGAAGAAAGAATGTTTGAGTGGGATTAATGAGCAAGCCAAACAGATCTTACTCAAGGTCAGTTACACCAAAGGTTCTCAATTTCTTTATAGAGAATATACTGGGGACGCCTTCGTGTGTGTACAGTGTATGTCCCATGGAATGAATTAACGTAGCCTATGTTTCACACTTCTTTAGTCTTAGTTATGTGAAAGAACAACACAAGAGAAATGTATTAGAAATATATTAGACATGAGATAATAGATTTGTTAGATTAGAAAATCTATGAATTATTTTAGATTGAAAATTGAAATCTTGTTGAATTATGAAGAAAACTTTTTTTTACATCCTACAAGTGCTGGACATTGTTAGGCTTAGTATTTTATCAACAATGAATAGCTCCATGGTAAATGTACTCCCTGCTGAACTTCAGTGAGGATGTAAAGTCCTGGATGGGAAAAAGCTTCCTACAGCTAAACCAGAATAAAACTGAGGTCCTAAACTTTGACCCCGCAGAGTACTCCAACACCACAATCAATACTCTTTTGTCATTAAATTCCCATGCAATATATCTCAATATTATATTTGATTCTGGTTTGAAATGTGACAATTTGATGAATAAATCAGCTCTGTTGTCCGCACTAGCTTCTTCCATCTTAGATCCCTGTAGAGCACTTTGGAAAACAGTTGTTGTTTTTGATGTGCTCTATAAATACAATGACTTCACTTGACTAACTGCATTGTTTTACAAATGAAATTAAGTATTTTTCTTTTTCTCTATCCTGTGTTAATGTCAGATTTGCATGTAATCTTTGGCCCTGCAGGAGCATTTCGGAGGTTCCGCTTTGATTGTTCCTGATCTTCAGGGCATGCTGTACCTAAAGGAAGATGGGAAAAAACTTTGGAAACCTCGCTACTTTGTGCTCCGAGCCTCAGGCATCTACTATGTACCTAAGGGAAAGACAAAGGTATGACGGATCATATACAAAAACATTCTACATCATATTTCATTTTTAAATGCAGGCGTGTTTATGGTGCACTGTTGACACCATTGTTGCTCTAGAGACAAAAGGTAGGTGACAGATTATATTTAGCTATTTAGCGACTTGTGTGGGCGAAACCACCTCCCATACACAGTTCAGATTGGTAAATACTCAGTTATGGTTATGTTTCATGAGGTGATTTTTGGCACCAGGCACAAAAGAAAAAAGACAACCTACTTTATTTTCATCTTACTCACTGTCTTAGAGTGGTATCAATCTTCTCATGTAACTCATGGTAATAAAATTGTCAACTGACAAACTATTGCTTAAAGGATGCATCTGCACAAATCTATATTCACAATGTTGAAAAATGGTGTCAGGTTTTTAATGCAGACTATTAACAACTGTCCAGTTGAGAAGAACATTCAAATTAAAAACTGGGGTGCTTGGGTTGCTCACCTGGTAGAGCACACACCCATAGACTGAGGTTTCCTCCTCGACGCAGCGGCTGCAGGTTCGACTCCAACCTGTGGCCCTTTGCTGAATGTCATTCACTTTCTCTCTCTCTCCCCTTTCTAGTCTCCAGCTGTCCTATAAATAAAGGCCTAAAATGCCTCCAAAAATTAATCTTAGTTAGTTAGTGTGGCAGTAGTCCTTAACCAGAGATACAAGAGACTGTTTTCACTGTGTGAACTCTATGATAGCTTCCACCTGAGCGCTCAAATGTAGCAGAGGCAGAAATGCAAGAGAAAGAGCCAGATAAATGAGGATGGACAGTGTGAATTGAGTCCAACATGTCGTTCTGTCACTGAGACAGACGAGAAAAACATCACCCGTGCAGCCTAACTCCAAAAATCCAGTCATCCAAGGGGGAGAATAGATAGATGGGGTGGGGGGTTGAACTGTGCAAAGCAGGTGTACAAATCACAAACATAAGAGTGCTGCAGGAATCATCTGAGGCCAAAGGACACATGAACGAAACAGAGGAAGATCTGTAAAGGATAATTCATTAGGCAGGGGAAAGAGAAATGGCCAAATCAGACAGAAAAAATGGTTTTACAGCAGTCTGAGGTGGACCTACTTGTCACTACAGTACGACAAGACTAAAGACATAGACACAGAAGCTACTGTCATATAAAGAGAGAGTAATGGAGCTGTTATCAATCAGGCAGAGTTAGAGAAAAGGTAAGAGATGGAAGAAATAAAGTGGACTAAAGTGTGAGATAATGTCAGAAAGAACCCTGAGAGTATAATAATAATAATAATAATAATAATAATAATAATAATAATAATAATAATAATAATAATAATAATAATAAAAGACAGCAAAGTCAGAACAACAGTCATCCTCAGCAGCCGGGTCACATCCACTTCTACGAAGCTTCCCTTTGTAGTTTCCAGTGAACAGCAGCATTTTTGTCAGTGTGGTTCACTGTGTGAACGTGATGTGTTTCTGCTTAAAGTTAAAAAAAAATGGAAGGAATGTTAAAATGCTGTAGAAAGAAAAACAAAGTCTTGAAGTTATGAAGGCCTGGCACGGAATTGTTTTCTTGGAAGAGTCAACTTAATTAAATTTGTAATACCTACTTACAATGAGATTAAGAACATTTATTTCTTATTCACAACATGCTAAAAAAAGACAAAACAATGGCTCTGCTGTGCACAGCATATTTTCAGGATAACGTATTACCATATATGAACACCTATAGTTAAGCAATAAATATGTTCTCCATTAAAAGATTTCTACCTGTCAATGTGATTATTTGCTTTTTTTTTCTCAAGTCCTCCAGTGATCTCGCCTGCTTTGTTTGCTTTGAAAAAGTCAACATCTACACCACCAACAACTTCAAACAGAAATACAGAGCTCCCACTAACTTCTGCTTCATGCTAAAGGTAAGCTCAATAGATCGTTATTGACACTGAGTGAATTAGAAACTTGGGAAGGATCATCTGACTGAACAAAAAAAAAGTTGTGATCGTAGACACTTGAAGGATCTACTGAAATAAGATTTGTTTTCTTTCTGACAGTCTCTCGGTAACATGGTCAGCGTTGTCTCAGTTCTAAGTAAAGCTGTTGTTATGCATTATCTCGACATTACACATGCTTGGAGAACCATGCGGTTTAGATTGTTGATGCATTTCAGAAGAGAGAGAGAGAAATAGGATGGAGGAGAATGGGACAAAGTGTAGGCTGGTGGTACTGCTGGTGGTGGTGGTGGTGGTGGTATGTGTGTGTTTGGAATTGTTTCATATAAAGGGCATGCAGGGTTGTATCTCTGCACTGCACAGACTCATATTCCCAGTAGGGATCCATGATGCTCTCAGAAGTCGACCTAGTAACTAGTTTTTGGGTTTTAAAAAGTCCAGAGTTATAGCTGCTGGTTAGATATCACATAAAAAAGATACCCATGAGCACTATTTAATGACACTAATTCCACTAACTATATGCTACGTACTTTCCATACTTCTCAAGAGTTTAGTTAAATCAAACATGAGCAGAGACTGAGTTGAAGTCTGAATATAACGAAAGCAGGAATCCACACAACTCTACTCACACTGCAAAAGATAAAGATCAAGTTGTTAGAAGATATAAAAAGGTGTTCTTGGCAATGACAGCTAAGTCATGTTGAGGGGAAGTAAGATGACTGAAGAAAAACCAACTAACCTCAACTTCTTTACCCAATTTGACCTTTGACTACAAAGTGTATTTCTGACAGCCTGTTGCCAGCCATATTAATATGGTGTTTGCAATGACTGTGCTGTTGTTTAGTTAATAAAACAAATATAGTCACATCTAGGATTTCCAATTCCAACTACCACATTCCCAGTGAGAAACAGATGTTTGGTCCTGTTATATGGTCATGCTTCGTGGTCCACAGTGCAGCAACAGTTTGGTATCAGCTGCCCTCTGCTGGCTCTAATGTGTTCTACAACATAAACTGGCAGCAGAGATGCAGCATTTGTATTTAAAGGAGCCACCGATTTTCCCTCTGAGAAAATTACCCCAGTGATGTCATAGGGATGTCATCAGGATTATCTCAGCTTGAGTTTTTGAGACTTAACATTTGTAAGAGAAAGCCTGTGTTACAAACTGGGGTTGAGGAGTTTGGAAGACGTGAGCATTTACCAGGGAGACAGGGTCTACCAAAAAACACCAATGACTTGCATTATGGGAAGTGTAGGATGCCGAATTTTTGGAGCTTGACCCATACTACGGACTGAAAGTCAGGATATTTCAACCTGTGCTGCATCAGTTTTGACCATTCTTTTTTTTTTAAATATGCCTTTCTTAAATCCCACAACTTTATGTGCAATACTAAATCATTGAAGCGCACCTTTAACATCACTTTTCTCTCTGCATGTACTCTATTCCCAGCATCCCTACATCCAGAAAGAGTCGCACTATGTCAAGTTCCTGTGCTGCGATGATGAGCACACGCTGTTGCTTTGGGTCAACTCCATCAGAATAGCCAAGGTCAGATTCAACAATGTCTGTAACACAAATCACTTTAACGTGAGCAGTTCAATTAGAAATCTATTTTTAATTCAGCTTTAAATTTGGGGATTTCATGCACAAACATAGCAAACGTAGACATTTCATCACTGGCAATTAAGCAGGTGTGTGTCCTCTGTCTGTGTTCAGTATGGGACTGTCCTGTATGAGAACTACCAGGCTGCAATAAAGAGAACCTCCAGTTTACAAACTCTCCAATTTGATGCACACAAAGGTGAGTCTACACATGAGAACAGTACTTAGACATGACTTAGATGCATTTGTGATGAAATAATTAAAGTTAACATCCTAAAGTGCCTTAATATGATAATGACATTACTAAGAGGTTACATGTTTTTAGGAAATGTGTGTGTGTAAGGAAAACGTGCAACTGTGCTCATTTCAAATGTGTGTGAGTGTGCTTGAGTAGATAATCAATGGTGCTCTTTACTATATGTGTGTAAACTGGATTAGAATATATATATTGAATGACAGAAGTTGACGAGACGTTATTATCCGTTTCTTAATAAACAAACTTTGCATAAAGAAGCTAAAGGTAAAGTTTAGCTAAATGTGTGTGTGATTCTTATAGTAAGACTGCAGTGACTCCCAAGTGCTGTTAAATGAGGACTATGTCTACCCAAAATGCCATCCTCCAAGCATTGAATCAGCCAATAGCAGGCCTCCACAGGTGGTATATCAATATATTGGGGTATTATTGATAAAAAAAATCTTAATGAGTTACCATTTGAGGTTAGAACTCTCTGTGGAGGCTGTATAAAATGTCTGTATGTTGTTGTAAAACATTTGCATGCATGGCATTTATTCTTAACTCTAAGAATAAAAGCAAAATTACATAATTCTAAAATAAATCTGATGTACTTTACTTTAAGCGGCTTTACAGCTACTGGCCCAGGTCAGCTTTTGAACAACAGCAATGGACAAAAATGTAGGAAAGCAGGAATACCACTACTAAAACCCATATTCCTGTGATTAATTCTCATTTGATTGTCTACAGGCAAATATAACAGTCACACCCCTCAGATCAGCCCACAGCCGAGTCCAGCTCCACCCAAAACCACAAAAGTTGAATCCACATGAGCCACCACCTGACTTCATCCCTCCTCCTCCTGGACACACACACGTTTGAGACACAGCTTCGCCACGTATACATTTTCTCACCTGTTCCAGCAGCTTTATGACGCACAAAACACACATTTCTGTCCATTGTTTCAATGAGCTGTTTATTACAAAAAGACTGTACATAAATGAAATGAACACATCCTATGTACAAACTGAGAGAAGACAAATATTGGATTTTGTTCCCATGAACATTTAAGTTACTCACCTCCCCCCCACGCTTCATCGTTAAGAAAAAACACATCAAAGAAAGGCGCCTTGACCTGTGATGCCCTGAAATGCTAGACGTTAAGTGGTAAACATTACAAAGTCAGTGGTTTTTCTCATGATTTCTTTATGAAAAAAGTATAAATTAATCCTTTACATACAAACTGCTAGTGGACCTTCTTCAGCAGTCCCCGAAACAAAAACAAGTTGAATGCAAAGCTAGAAATACATTAGGTAGAAAAAGTTGTTTTCTCAGAAAAGATTACCTCATGATGGAAAAAATACAATCAAGAATGGGATGTAATGGCAAATCATTCACTGTAATGACGTTTCGGTACTTTCATGCTGAATGAATACTGTTCACTTGACTGAGTCATTGACCTTTGCTAGTCTGTGTGAAAACCTGAAAATGTTACCTCTGGATAATATTCCCCTCACAACATAAGGAAGTCTGTATCCATTTCAAAATAAAAGTTTGTGTTCAATGCCCGTTATTCCCAAAGTACATATGATTATGTTGTTTACGTGACTTGTTACAAACATAGATTCTGAGACAAACATCAGCTTCAATGATATTTGACAGCAGCTTTTACTTGCACCAACAATCACTTTGTAAGAGCAGGCATCTTATTTTGCAAAAGTAGTAGAAATCAGAACAGAAATCTTCATATCGGCACGGTTTTTAAAAACCTTGGGATTGCAATTAATTCCTTCACTGCAGTTAGCAGTTGTCACTTATATGTAGCACAGACTTTAATCTGTATATGTGTGGAGATAGACAAAACCATACTGTAAGTAGCAGACTGAACCTAGCTTTAGTACATTACTGCAGGGTTGCCTACATTCACTAAAATGCAGAGGTGATTGAAGACGATTACAATCAAATCTCATCGGATGTTCACCCTCTGGAACAAAGTCATGAGACTAAAATCCCTTGGTGCATTTCTACAGTACCTAGAGCAGTCTTGGTTTGAGGTTGTTTGAGTTTGTGATTATGGTTGAGCACCAATGTAAAGCACCACACCAGCAACCACTGAAAGAACGGACGAAAAGTGTAAAGGATAGCGGATACTTCTGAATAGCAACTCTTGAAAATCAAAGCAATGGTGGAAATCATTAAGTCATCACAGTTGTTGATAACTAATCAGTGCAGCTATTCCAACACAATAGAAAACAACATGAAAGCATACAGGTTAGGCCTTCCTCTGCTTCACATTTGGAAGCAATCTCAAAGCTCTGCTACAGTAGCTGGACAGCATCACCGAATATAGTGACAATCATAGTGATGATCAAAATGGTATAGTGGTGACTGAACTTAGAAAAATAAATGTTTATACACGGCCACTTTGCCCTGATAAAGTTAAAATGGCACTGTGAGTGATGAATAAAATTAATATTCAAGTAAAAAGTTGAAAAAATTGAACTAGAACTGCAAGCAGTTATGACGGGGTCCAAGCCTCATTGCGCCAGTCGCCCCCGACGACCCAGGGAGCGAGCGAAAGTGGGACCCAAAGCGTAATGGTGGGGAAGCAAACGTCAGTAAATATCGAGAGATGTGAGCCACAAGGTCTGCGGTACATCGCAAATATCCCATTAACATTGATTGAGTAAAAGGGCCATAACTGGTGTACGTTGACTATAACGCCCCCTAATGGCCTATCTTCGCCAAATTTGGTACGAAGCCTCAGAGCGGCATGCCGAACGAGCATCACGAGTTTTGTGTCGATAAAAAGACGCAAAAAAGTCTAGGCAGAAATATGAATCTCTATATCCAGAGATTCAGCTGAATTCAGGGAACGCGTGGATATGTGTATTTTAATGTGCGATGTACGGTTTTGGAGTTATAAGGCCAAATGCGTCCTTGCAGGGATCTGGACTAGTCCTGAAAATGGCACCCCCACCCACCATGTACGGTTTAGGCTGTAGCGGCACTTTTAGGCGGAGAAAAATAAGAAGAAGAAGGAACCTTAGGAAAACAATAGGGTTCCACAGCTCTGCTGGATCTGTTCCAAGCCCCCTTGGGCTTGGGCCCCTAAAAAAGACATCCAATCTTGGCATCACCTCCACTTGACGCTGATGGAAACTCACAGGTGAAACACATTAACTGACAAATGTACTGTACTGGCAGCTTCTCACGTTACAGTTTATATACAAGTTAGAGAACAGAAAGAAACTCCACCAGAAAGAAGAAATTGTTGTCTTTTTTTGTAATGCATGCTATAAACTCACCCTTTTTAACAGCATCTGCACTGACAAAGAGCATAGTAAATACACAACTCGAGGTTGCTTATGTTCCCTCTCAAACATCTTGTGATATGGACATCGACAGCATTGAACATTCAGTCGTGTCCTAATGCACTTGTTGATGTCTGTTTGTCCTTTTCTGTTTGTATTTATGGATAAGGTATAATGGGTGTTTTTGAAAGGAGGGAAGGGTTGGTCTGCTGGTCTACAGTGCAAATAAAAGGGTTGGAGCGTCTGCGCAGCATTTTATCCTAAGAATGCTACACTGCCTCATCTATTCATGAAATCCTAGTAATACTCCACTGTCTGGATGTACTGCATACATGAAATACTTAAAATGTTTGTTGCGCATACACAAATTGACACTAAATCTAGATTTACTTGTCGTTTGTTGTAATTTCTTGTGAGGCAAAAAGTGATTGTTAAAGTTTGAAAAGTGCTACCGACCACCAACAGGTCTAACAGTGGCAGCAAAAAGGCCTTCATCTCCTCCCTTTCCTCCACAGTGTAAACTAACAGACCCCGGTCCAAAGCTTCAGCACCCTCCTTTGTGCGTAACAACATAACAACAATTTTTTTTGAAGCATAACAAAACCGTGCAAGCACAAGCCCCCACCTCCCCCCCACCCCAACAGAAAACCATTTGAAAATCCACCATGGCACTTCATTCAAAATGGGAGCTGTATGAACTGCAGTCACTGGACTGCATACATCTGTACATCTTCACGGTTTTACCTCAGTTCAAAACTGCTGTGCCATTTTTTTTTTAGTCAGCATAGTGCATGATCGACTCAACGTAGTTTCCTGGAAAGAGTCCGGTGACGCCGTTACAGACACCTTCAAACCAGCCGTCATCGTTTTTCTTGATTATGTAGATGATGGCTCCTTCCATGAAGGACAGCTCATCCTCCTTGTCTTTGCTGTAGTCATAGATGGCCACAACTGTGAAAAATCAAAGAAAGTTATTATTACAAAAATGGAAAAGGACATTAAGTTGAGAGTGTTGGAGAAAAAGAAAAGTCCACCAGAGGGTTGTATTCCCTGTCACTAACCTTTCTCTAAATAAATCTTGGGGGCCCAGTGGGGGTCTCCGTCAGCGTAGGGATCGTTGTAATGAACCACTGCGGCCTCCTCTTCCTCATAGTCCACAGGTGGGGGAGGAGGAGGGGGAGAGGGCTCCTCAAACACACCCATGTCCTCTGGGGGAGGCGGAGGAGGCGGGGCGGGGCTGTCTGTTACTGAAAGAGGACAGACAGTGGAGGAGATGGAGAATCAGAAAGAGGAAAGGAAAATCAAATAGAAGAGAATTTCACAGATAACACTCTGCTGATCTCATCTGTCACTACAGTCGATTTCAAAATGTATCTCTCGCAGCAGAGTGCGTGTTCATATTCCATTCCAAAATTCAATACTTTTTCACAGCCTTATTTATTTATTTTTTGGCTGGATTGGGTCAGAGTCCAAGATGACAAAGAAATCTGTAACAATGATTTGATTCTAGAACTATTTGTTAACATCAACAAATGCCAGCGTGTAGAGAAACAATCAGACTATATTTCAATAAAAACTAAGGAACATCATTATTCAGGACTTCAAACTGGCATACATATTGTCAAATTCATTTTTCCATATTGACAACCATCATGCAGACCATCAGAAACCTTTCCGTACCTTCATATTGAGGAGAGTTATGCATTTAAATGTTCACTAGAGGACAGCTTAGGGTCCTAGCTACAGCCCTGCTAGTATTGCTGTTCAAACTACAACTACTCGTAGCACTATTCATTTGTCGGCCCATAGAAACCAAGAATTTTAAATGGCTTAATCAGGATTTATTTTTCTTTTTCAATAGACAGCAAGTCATGTTTTGCGACAGTCCTCAGTCTTTTTGTGCTGGTGATACAAGTGTCCTGTTGGAGCGAGTCTCCCTATACACCTATAAGTCCAGTGACAAAAGAAAAACTGCACCTCTTATCTAACTAATTCGTAAGCCTGCTCTTGAATTAAACAAAGTGCAATAATGCACTAGAGGACTATATTTAATGCATCTCTTTAATTCCAATCTGCTCAGATGCCTAAATACCTCCAAAAAAGGTAATTAGTGGGGTAGTTTTTTCTTCATATTTTTACATTAATGTCACTAGGAAGCATACCAGTATAAATATATATTCATATTTGTAAGTGGGAGATATATATATATATATATATATATATATATATATATATATATATATATATATATATATATATATATATATATATATATATATATATATATATATATATATATATATATATATATATATATATATATATATATATATATAAGTATAAGTAAGTATATATATATATATATATATATATATATATATATATATATATATATATATAAGTATATATATATATATATATATATATATAAGTATAAGTAAGTGGTATTGTCTGGAATCTGCAATATAATAGCCATTATGGTGGGATACCGTGGCTAAGCAATTTACAAAAATGTCTGTGCTGACATAAATAGTTTACATGAGAATACATTATAATTTTGGCGCAAAGTTGGAGACCATGTAGAAATTTTGTTGCAATTTCAAAACCGGATTACCCAGGAACCGCTTGTTGTACCGATGCATGTGTTGAGTGAAGTTTGTGAGATATTTCACAGAGAGTAATGGGTGTGCAGAGATTTATGCAGAATGCAAATATGATAACATTTCATGTAAGTTCAATGTTAATTTTCTCGCAAACCATTTGTCACAGCAACTGGCGCTGATATCATTGGAAAGCTTAGATTCTGGTTGAGGTGGTTGTGCCAGACTTACGCCTTTGGCTGAATCTCTATCTGTCAGAGGGAGTGCAGGAGTGCGGTTGTGAAGAAGTTGGTAATTTCATGGTGCAGATTAACACTTTTGCATGCGCTATATCCGTGTCACATTCTCATTAGGGGCTGAGCCCCCCTAAAGGTCTGATCCTAGAATCGTCCCTGCTGCTACTTCATACTCACTACACCTCAGAGGGAAATGTTGTAATGTTTACTGCACTACATTTATCTGACAGTTTTTGCTTTATTGCTTCACGCTGGGCTTGTTTCTGCAACAGCTCATTGAGTATTGGATACAATTAAAACTATTGAGGAAATATTTTCCTTTGACATTGGTCCAGTATTAAATGAGATCACTGCAGTCGGCAACGGCGAAACAAGCTACAATAGGACGTCAATTGTCCAGCTTGTATTTACGTTCATTAAAGTGCTTGTTTTGCCACTGACGGGCTCAGATTAATATTCTAAGTGTCTGACAACATTATGGAAAGGATTTCTAAGGAGGTCGATCTTTCTGTTAGAGTAAGATCCTTTTTTTTTTTTTTTAAAGATAAAAAGTCCGCAAAATTGCGTTTGCTACACCCACCAGACTCCATGTACATAAACAGTAATTTTGGCATCGTAAAATATGAGCATTCTAGAACATCTCTGAGGTCTAAGCTTGCATGTGTAAGGTGCGCGAGTCAGCGCGACTATACGTTTGGTCAATGTTTTCTTTCTTTCATTCCAATTTCGGGTCTGTCAGTCACAGTGAAAACCGGGGAAATTTCTGGGGACAGCGCCAGACGGGGACAGGTCACAGAAACCGGGGACGTCTGGTCACCCTATTCTATTTACATATTAATCTCTGTTTCTGGTGCGTGAAATGTAAAATGCAACACCAGAGGCATCTACTGAGAAAGACTTTGAGAAATTGTCTGTAAAATAAAGGTAAAAGATTGATGGATATATGTTTACAATGTGCTAATCACTGGTTTAAAACCATCAACCTGGTTTAAGTTTTAAAGCATAATCTATTCTTTATCTGACTGTATGTCTCTCATCCAGTCGTGCAGTAGTGTGGCAGCCTGCTTTACGTTTGACCAGACACATACAGACAGTTAGATCGCTGCACAGCTGCATTTCTCCAGACAGGCGGATGGTGAATCAGGACACGGCATCAGGTCACATTTTCACTCCTCAGTGGACAGAAAGAACAGGACGACCCCCCCCCCCCCCCCCCTCACCCCTCACCCTCCCCCCCAGATCCCAAATACAGTGAAATAAAAGGCGTGCCGAGTGTAGCAAGCCGCAGAGAAGAGTGTGATGCAGTCTGTGGACTTTGAGAGTTTCAGAGCATGATGTGATGAAAGGTGTCTAGACATAGGTGATAGACATAACCAGAGTTAAAATAGGTCACATGATCTCAAATCTGTATCAAGATTAAGATTAATGTAACACATCTGACGATAAATGTAGCAATCACTTTTTTTTTAAATATGTTCTATACGTGTTGTAGCTGTTCTTACCTTACGGACATTCAGTGAAAATTGTGATTTGAGTCAATTTAGGTCGTTAAGAGATTTATAATTTAGGTCATTCAATACATTCAGCCCCCCCCCCCCCAATTGTATGTATGTGTGTTTAGTGCACATGTGTGGGAGTGAATGAGTCTCTGAGTAAGTGGACTTGAACATGAAGAGACATCTTTATAAGTATGTGATTTTTAAAGAATACATTCCTGAAACTTTCGAACATGCACAGCAGGTATGTGCACAAGTGAGTGTGCACACATGTTTGCATATAATGGGTTTCATTGAACTCATGCATGCATATCTGCTTAACTAAGTGCATGCTTTTGTATGGATTCTCTACTTACTGCTCTCCTGCATTCTGGCCACAAAGCCGGTCAGAGGGATCTGTGGGGTCAGCTGGACCATTGGAGGAGGAGGCGGAGGAGCCACAGACACTAGAGCAGCAACACCCAGAGAGGCAGACAAAGCAGCGGAGAGACAGAGAGCGATGGAGGTGGTGGACAGGGAGACAATGACAATGACGAGGGAAGAGCAAGTACACATAAAAAAGAAGACGATAAAAGTCCAATCACAAAATGGTGAAAAGGATGAGAATAAAAGAAAACAAAAAGCTTGTAAATCAGCGAAATAGTGCAGGAAGTATTGCTGAGCAACTCATTTACACATTTCCAATCAGTGTTCTTTTGTGCTGCGTTTTCTTGCTGGGCTAAAGAGGCATTCATCTCATCTCAGTCTGAGAATCTACCTCATCAGCATCCATTTTTTTTTTTACGTCAAAGGCAAAGCCTGTGGCTAGCAATAGGTTTCTGCTACAGTGAGAGAACTGCAAAGCATTACACAGACCCAAAAACATGACAGCGGCAAGGTGACAGCTGTGTGGCAGGAATAACAAAGTAGAGATATGTGATCTAAAAAAAAAAAAAAAGCATTTCCAGGTAGAGCTGCAGCATCTGCGTCTGATCCGACTGGCAATTTCATGCTAAATTAGCCTGGTATGTCTGGTCTGGTCAAGTGCAACATTTAGTTCAATCACACCCTTTACTGAATGACCTAGCATATATCATCTTCTGCCTCTGAAACGAGGCTTTTTGCTGCATTGTCTTAAAAAAGGAGGTAAATGCATATACAAACACAGCTGTCCTCACTCAAAGACATGATGTCACACACATGCACGCCAGGTCGGACTCATAAATCACATGTAATGGAAGGTCGTCTGTAATCTCACTGCTGGGCAGTAATGTCTTATTAGTGCGCTCACCGTGCTCTCACCGCAGAGCCACATCCAGCCACAGCTACACCCTGTGAGATCAATGAGCTCCCTCGTGTGCTAGAACTCGCTTTTTGTGCTGTAAAACTTCTATTACATTCATCAGGAATCCTAATGTATCTTTCACTTTAATTAAGTTCCAATGAGTAGACAGACATCACGGAGATCATATGCTGTCCCAGTTAAAGTCCCTGGTTGATGCAGCTCTGCATCATTGTCTCTCTCCTCCCAAACAAGACAGACAGCCTCCTCCTTCTGTGCCAAGGAAGATGCTTGTCCTTTGAGAGAGAGAGAAGCCATTAGAGGAGAATGGCTCAGAGTGATGCCTGCCAAAATTAATTATACTCCTCTGACAGAAAATATGTCCTGGGTTTCCCCTTGTCTAGCAACTATTTATGTGTCTTCTGTCCTGAAATGTCTCGTGCCTGTCTCTCCTGAACAAGAAGCCTTCTCCAGCTGACTAAAGTGATAATGTCATAACTCAATTACAAATGGTAATGAAACACTCTGCACGGCAGTGCTGAGGTGGAAAGGTTTCAACAACCCTGACTTCAGTAACTGTGGTTCATTATTCATTTTCATTTGCATCTGGAAGGACTTGCCCATGCATATCCTTTAGACCCCTAGGACCGTTTTTTAGCAGTTTCACATAATTATACAAAAGATTGTGGAGTGAAAACACTGAAAACTAACAAGAATAGATGGTACAATAATACAAGCTTCCTCTATTCTTTATTCATATTTACTGAAGGAGTGGCCAAAATGTACTGTATATGCATGTTTCATTAGATTAAATACGACTATTCCTACACACCAACCATATAGTAAAGCAGACCATTTATAACATACATACATACATTGATGAAAAACGTGTATTAAAGCTTAGTTACCGGAGTTCTGTGGGTAGGCGGGGCCCCCGTTGATGTGTGGCTGCTGGGAGGAGACGGAGGGTGCGCGGCGGTAGGTGCCGGTGGCCGACACCATGGAGGCCGAAGAGGTGGTGGAGGAGTTGTGACGGGAGATTTGGCGGGAGATGGTGCCAAACTGGGACATGGGTATGGGACCCAAGCCAGGGCCCTGGGGCACTGAGGCAGAGGATGTCGCCACTGCAGGAGAGGAGAGCCATGGGTACAGAGCGTTAAAAACCTCAGCCTGATATGTCACTTTTAGACTAGTGCTGACTTACTAAAAACATTATCAGTAGCTTTCTAATAGCATGCATTCATTTTCAGTATATTTCCATGTAGAATGTGAGTAAACTAGGTTCTGCTGGTATGACGAGAGCATTTAAATTCCGTTTACTCACACTACAGGTCCACAGAGATTTAAAAAAATAAACATCAAAAACAGTACAATGAAAAACCCTTTATGCTCATCATTCTTAACCACTTTAATATCTATTTCTCCTCAGGGCCTGCTGCTCTAATTTTCTTTTTTTGCTTAGAGCAAGGGGAACACATTTACCTGCACAGTAGTTACTTCAATGTACGTTTGAGTGACTATAAAACCTGATTATGGAATATACATTTAGTATAGATATATGCCTTTAGAAATTACTGTGCACCTGCAATGGTTTTTCAAAGGTTAATATACAAGCTGAGACTGAGAAAAATAAGTCCTAAATAAAGCAAAACCTTGATTTCCCCCCCCCCCCCGAGATTTACATAATATCTTCAATATTAAGTATAATTTTATAAATGCAACTTTCTTTTTGTAAGAAATGTTTTATTATTCCCAGTATTGTCTGTCTGCATTTGAATCCCATCTGTTTGACCTAATTAATGTCAATCTGAGTGAAAGTGATAATGTTTGAGTTAGAGGTGCAACGATGAATCGATTAGTTGTCAACTATTAAATTAATTGCCAACTATTTTGATAATCGATTAATCGTTTGAGTAATTTTTTTATTAAAAAAAATTCACATTTAACTGTTGTTAAATATCTTCTAGTTTCTCCTCTCCTTTGTGACAGTAAACTGAATATCTTTGAGTTTTGGACAAAACAAGACATCTGAGGACGTCATCTTAGGCTTTGGGAAACACTGATCCACATTTTTCACCATGTTTTGACATTTTTATAAATCAAACAACTAATCGATTAATCGAGAAAATAATCGACAGATTAATCGACTATGAAAATAATCGTTAGTTGCAGCCCTAGTTTGAGTGATAGAAATGAGAGCCAGGGAGGACAAGTGGCATACAGAGCCTGCAACTATCCGTTGTTGTAAACAGCAGTGAGTCTCCACTGTGATTAGCAGTGAGATTCCAGTGGCTGGGACCCACCTTGTCCCATACTGGGAGGGGAGGGGGTGGGAACTGCTAGAGGCATACCAACTCCGCTGCCTCCACTGTTCTCCCTGCCGCCACTACCCCCACTGCTGCCACTGCAGAGAGAGAGACAGAGTTAGACCGAGTCTTTGTGGTGACCATTAGAGGATGTGTGAGAAAAACCTAATTACATGACAGTGATTGACATCCTACTATTACTCTCTCATATGTCATTCTGTCATACCAATATCCTTGTCACCGTGGCAACAGATTCACAGTTGTGTGAATATGCTGTATACACCCATCTGGCACATTCACACATGAATACTGGACATAAATCTTTCAGCACAAAGTCACATCTGCAGTTACACAGTGTAACAAAAACAACACAAGAGCCAAGGCTTGTTTGGAATGCATAAAAAAAAAAACATGTTCACAGGTCCAAGTAGGTCCATGGTCCATGGCTTACTGGGATACCTGAATAGAACAGAGCTATTGCTAATGATTAAAGTAACACATGTGATTCTACTACTGTGATGGGTCAAAGTGTCTGCATGAAAAGGCTTATAGAGGCTACACATTAGTTTAGTTTCATTTATTACCCATCATTTCATATTGAACACTAATTATAGAGTGGCTACGTCTGTATTTTACATTACATGATTCTGGTTTGCGCCTCACAGTACTGGTTTATTGGATCCGTTTTTCAGCAATGCATTCACACCTGGGCTTGTCTGTGGTTGAGCTCTATAAAAGTATAAAGGTGCCCAAACACAGATGATAGTTCAATTCCATGGTACAAGAACAGAGGGTCTAAGCTACCTGTGTGTCCTGGGCCTCTGGTTGAGAGAGGCTGTGCGTGCAGGGCTTTGCTGGCTGCCCAGTCGGGCCGGGCTCGTCATGTAGTCATTGGGCACCACCGGAGGCTTCACTGGCTCCAGTGTCTTGTAGGGAGTGTTACGCCTGGATACAGATAGACATAGCCAGAGTTAATTCTCAATGTTTTCATGAAGTCAGATGAAGTGCTTTAACAGACACTGTTTATGGAACCATGGCCAGGTGGTGCTGGTGTTATAAACAACCATTGTGAAATGTAAGAATTGTCAAACAGTATTAACACATAACACATACAATGGTATAATGGTACAGAGAATAAGTAGAATCAGACGTATTTTGAAAACCACTACGAGAGCTGTATGTTCCTACCCCAGGGTACCACGACCAGCCATGGGGGGGCTCGGGGGTTTCTGTGTAGGTGGGGTGGTCCTGGAAAGTGTCCCTCCTCGTCCTGCCGCATTGTTCCCATGTTGCTAGAGGAGCAAAGACACGTTAAAACATTGCTTTGTATAAATCTGAAGAGCTGACACCAGTGTCCCCCTGCTAATGATTATTAAGGCTGAGAAGTCACTAAAACCCTATAGTTACAAAGCCAAAATTGAATTAGTTTCAAATGAGCATCTCATCTTAAATTTCAACAGAGCATAATATGTTGGGGGCACACTGTCACAAAGGTTTTTCTGTCCCCAGACAAATTATAGACATAGAAAAGGAGACTAAGAGAGATATAAGAGGAGAAAAAAAGGCAGGACTAAGCAGGCTGCCTTTGTTGTTACAAATTGTGGAAACAATAGATATGCATACATTCTGTGTGATGATACTGCTTTGTTGCATCATTATACTGATAAATCAGCTTCTTCATGGAATCATATTTGTTCCATGAAAACTTAATTCCATGTCACCAAAATGTTAAATTGCTATATATATTTTTTTATAAATGAAAGACAATTTTAATGGGTGCATGGATACCATGACTGGTTGGAGTTTTATCATGACAAAAAGAATAGAAAGACAACCATCTCTTACCTTGGCCTTAAGCCACTGAGTGCAAGCAGGCAAAAAGGGAAGACAGAAAACAAGATATGCACGTTGGTTAATGGTTAAAAAAGTGAGTTTAGTGAAAGCAAGTGTGAATTGTAAGCAGTATGCATGAACCCCATCTGTTCTTCATTATTACATTTTTATGTACAGTATATTAAGTTTAAAGAGCATTATGAAGAACAAAGTAAGGAAGCAGAGAAAATAAATAGAACATCTAGGTGACTAATATAATAGCGTAAAAACAAGTCTATGAGTCAAAGAACCCCATGTTGATCTTTACACCCAGCCAGACTCAAGTGGTTGGAACTGACCAGCCGGCCATGTGCCCAGAATACTGAAAGAGATGAGGGGCGGAAAATCTGTGTTAGATTAGAAGATCCATTCCTTTTTTTCTGTGTGTGTGTGATTAATTACAGCAATGTGTTATTATTTTAGACCGTTACATTTTCTTCTGACAATTTAACAACACTAAATAATAAGTTTATATTGTTAAAGATATACTACATTATAAGCCAAATTGTCATTGTCCTAATGAAGTAATGTAATGTAATGTTAGGGTTAGGGCTTTACACAACAAAGAGGAAGAAATAACTTCCTTGTGTTCCACTTGTAGTAAATAAAAGTTTGAAGAAACAAAAAAGGAGCGGAAAAAGGCGAAACCACCACTGTGCTCTAGATCAAAAATAAGTATATAAATATATATAAGTACTCACCAGCACTGTTTGTGTGTATGTGAGTCTATTCTGCATGTGTTAGAGTCTAGACTTGTGTTATAGACAGTAATCAGAATGAGAATCACTTAAATTGCTAGACACACTAGAAATAATGAGCAGTGCCTGAGCTACATGCGGCTGTGCTTACGTTTAAAGTGTTGCACCAAGAAAAAAACCTGGGCAATAAAGCACAACGAGGTCATAAATAACAGCAGTGAGGCGTTCAGACTCTCGGAGTGGCTGTAATGTGGCGGAAACAATGTCCCCCTAGTAACTGCTAGTAATGCCAACAAAGGCTGTTAAGGTGGAGGGGTGAGCACAGTCATCCGTAAATGTGTGAATTGGTCTTTCCATGCTCAAGTCTGACTTATCATCTATCTATGGGTGAGTTCCCCTGGTTATGTGGGTGAAATGCAGAGGGGTGGTGATCACGCCTTGAACGCTCGAGGGAATCCACCACAGCAAGGAGGAAATAGGCTGTAAGGATGGAGTGCTAATAAGCTGCCAATTCCCCACACAGTATGAATACACCATGGGCATGTATATGTATATGTACGCAAAAGCAAATACACAGACAAACGACATTCATTCTCAGAATAATTAACATTTCTATCTGATGCAGTAGTGAGTATGAAATTATATCAATCCTTCTGAATTATTCAGACGTGTGTGAGAGATAAAGTGGTCTGGGGGAAAGTATGGACTGTGATACGCATTTCTGCCTGCACCAACAAAAACACGCACGCACACACAAATTATAACAGATAATTTCAAATTGACCAGTAGCCAGGGAGTCTTCAATCTCTTTATTCTGTCCTAAAACTATGATCTAAGTAACTAAACTCCCAAAATCAGTCACTCTACAGATGTCGGAGTCGTGTTTTTTAACGTGCTGGCAGCATCACCGTCTGTTTTCCTATGTGGGTATATTTGAAAAGGAAAAAAAGCTTGCATATGTTCCAACATCTACACTGATCTTCACTGATTTCTGCAGAGATCCATCATTTGCAGCACCCATGAATGATGCTTAATTTGCATAGTGGGCCATGCCAAATCTGTCTCAGTGTGAGCCAGCTCTCAGACGAGGAAACACTGGCTTTTGAATTTAAATCAGCGAATGTTTGAAAATCAGCCACTATCTCAAAAGAGACAGACAGGGTGAGAGGGATGAAGAGGACGACTCACACAAGCTGCGGAAATGTGTGACACCAGCAATCAATGCAAATGACTGTGTACACACTCACACACAGGCAAAAAAATCCAAAGAATGTTATATAAAAGAGAAGGAGAAGAAGAAGAGGGGAAAGGAGAAAACAGATGGATCATGGGGAGAGAGAATACAATTTCTTTAGTGAGAATGAGCCGGAAAAGGGTTGAAAGAATATTTTCCCACATTTCAATAGGGGATGTGATGGTGTGAGTAGCAGCACTTGGCCTTGGCACACAAACACTTTTCATTAACTTCCAGTTTAAGAAGTTGATACTGGACATGAACAAAACTTCACAGCTTTTTTAGCCTCAGTCAGCTACCGACTTCACATCTCCTTGGGCGAGTGTTTGATACATTTCTAGGCGTTTCTGTACTTAATTAACTAAAAGGCCAGTGTATTGATCAGCTTGCAGTGTGAGTGAATTATGAAAGTAGACAGTCTTGTTCACATGAAAGTGTCAAGTGTTAACTTGAGTAAGTATGCGTTTTCCTGTCGAGCAAAATTGATTAACACTGGAAATCAAGACGATATATCAAAGTAATGACTTTGGTTGTGGTGAAGAAAGAAGTGTGTGGAAGTGCTTTCTGAAAAAACGGTAACTAGAGAGTAAACAGAAACTAGTGTGCTCTTGATAGGACTATATAAATGCATTGATATTTTGTCTGCCTGCCTTCTCTAAAGTATGTTTTGTTTACACTTAAACAAACTATGAGGGATTTTTTTTGGACATAATGACAGATAAATGTCTTACTTTGACACCGTGTCCCACATCATCCAACAGTGTGTAGTCAATGGGCTTTCGAATGTAGCGCACCGGCCGCTCCATGTTGCCCGGGGCGATGATCTTGTGGGTGCGAGCAGTGTTCTTATTTGTGGTCAAGATGCCAATCTCTCGACGTGCCACCTTCTCCTTATGGATATCCACTGTCTGCAGGAGAGAAATGAAGGGGGACATGAGTGATGGGGTACAACCAGTCTGGCTTACCAGATGTACAGGGCATCCAGCGCGTGATGTCAGGCATTCTCATCCCTTCTGCTATCTGTTATCTATTTTGCAAGCACATTTTTACTGGTACCGATAACACCTACGGTACCAAAAATACTGTGCCAGTACCCAACGGTACCCCCTCTGTAATGACATAAATTATTTCAGTTGTAAAAACAATTCCAAACCTATTTCGAACATATTTTCATATTTACTTGGAACATGTTGTTATTTGTACTCAAACCCATCCCAACAACCCATTAATTCAAATATTTATTAATTTATTACACTGCACTGTAACTTGTATTCTTGTATTTGTATCTTACTTTAATTTAGCCTGATTTTATTTTCTGTCTCTTTTTAATTGCTCTTTAATGTTGTATGTAAAGCACTGGGACAGTGTGCACAGTTCACAGGCAACATTTGGTTATCCTGTGCACAACAAATCCATATTTAATACCTGCTACATTCTACACTCACAGTTAAGCATTTCATACCTTGACCCTTTCCATGTTGCATGATATCAATCAAGTATTTATATAAAATAATAAAATAATCATGGCTTTTCAATTTCACCCAGTTCATTCCACTGTGGTTTTTCAATCCCAAGGCCTC
Source organism: Zingel zingel (assembly GCA_023566125.1). Classification (NCBI taxonomy): domain Eukaryota; kingdom Metazoa; phylum Chordata; class Actinopteri; order Perciformes; family Percidae; genus Zingel; species Zingel zingel. Next base: position 11,378,306 of record CM042324.1, read on the forward strand.
CCACTGCTTAGACACACACTCTGGGTTCATCCTTTGAACTCGTACTGACCCACTATTCTTCTCTATTGGCCTACACCCTGGGGCCCATTTGACAACGCACTCCTTTAACCCCTCGCATAAGGAGCAAGTGAAAATACTAGTGACCTCAATTTCTTCTGCAATTACAGTCATTATTGCTCACAACACCCATTCACAGCAGGTGCCTAAGCATTGGCCTTCAATTTATGAATGATAGATCAAACTGGAAGAAGAGAGGGATTAAAGTAGGGAGGGAAAGCTGAACGAAACGTGGGGAAGAATGAGGGAGGACAGACAGCTTCATCTCTGGAATATGAGATCACACTTGGGAGACGAGTGCTGACGAGTGCAAGTGTTATTAAGGCTTGAGGGAGACATATGAATCCATGATTGTTAATCATACTGTACATATCATATCATTGGTGCATACTAGATTGTAATGTAACTAATTTGAAATGAACTGAAAACATACATAAGTTTGTAAGTGTGTATATGTGAGTGCATGTTTTGTAAGTAGATGTTTGCTCATATGTGTGCGCGCGCGGACCCATACAGCAACAAGGTCACGCGTCAATCCCCCACCCAGACATCTCATCCAGTCGACCAGACAGCTCCACTGCTGCAACCGCCTCTCTCTGGGTGCTGGAGATGAAGAATCCGACTGAGAGATTGAAAGTCTGATAGGTGTTGTGAAGCTGACCCGCGTCTGCTGCTGTCTGCTGCTGTGCAGAACTCTCTCTGTGTCTGATGTAAAGTCTGTGTGCTGCATGTGATAGATATAGATAGATAGATAGATAGATAGATAGATAGATAGATAGATAGATAGATAGATAGATAGATAGATAGATAGATAGATAGATAGATACTGTATACTGTATATAGAGAGAACATGCTTGGCTCTTTTTTTAGGAGAGGAAACAGAAGCAAACACGCCCAGCTTCAGCTGGGGAAGTAAGAAAAAAGACCCGCCTATTTCCTGCCAGTGATAAGCGAGTAGAAGTGGAGTGCAGATCAGAGAAACCGAGGACAAAAAAAAAACTCAGAAGGACAGAAAGGCAAAGACAGTTTGAGATAGACAAGATAGAAAATACTGCATGTACTGTAAAACTAGAAGCTGCTTCTGGTGGACTGTCATGATCAGAAAGACACAGAGAATAAAGTAAAGTGGGGATGGGATATTGCTGAGAACATTTTAAGTCTGTGGATTTAACAAACACCAAACAAGAAATGCTGTCACTACCCATCCTTTGTCTATACTGTAATACCATAATAGTACTATCAAGAATTACTCTTAACAATGAGGAAGAAAATAAATGCAGAGGTGCAGCAATCATGGAACACATCTGTCGGTGATGACTGGACCCTGTCAGCTTCATTTCAGCATTTCCTCTACACGTACACAAACAAAACATTGCAACATAATAACTGTTACATAATCATTGATGACAGACTGGCTCTTCCTGCACTCTCTCAATCTCATTTTCTTTTGTAATATCTTTACTCTCTAATATCTCTCTTTATATCTAAACATCTGTCTGTCTGCTCAACCTTTGCAGTATGTTTCTGAGGGCAGATGGTACAGCTGTAATTTTCACAGCTGGATCTATATAGTACTTTCGTCCTAATAAATGTGTGTTTTGGCCATTGGTCTCCACAGTGAGTTGAAGCAGGTTGTACATTGTTTTTTTTACTCCTGCTGAAGTGTTATTGGCAAGAAGAAAATATGATGCAGTCTGTATTGAGACCAAGGCGTGTCAGCAGATGTGTGATCAATGATCTCATATAGTGTGGCTTAGGAACAAGTCTACAAAGTCAGCCAATTCTACAGTAGACATAAATATTCTGGGGCTATGAATGAAACCTCACAAGTATCCGCATCTGTGTCATTACCTTTTTTTTTTTTTTTTTAATTTACACTCAAATATAATTCTAGACATTCTGCACTTGAGAGGATTTGTTCAATTGAAATGGAGCAGAAAGAGGCACAAGTGGGTCATAGAGCTGATGAATGAGAACTTCTGATAAATAAGGAACATATGAATCAGAAAGCAAACTGGCAAACAGCAGCACTCAAGGAAATGGAAAAGAGAGAGCAAAGGAAATCATGGGAAGGTACTTGTGTTTTCTATTACAACAGAATCCTGAGCACTTTTGGGTTAGGGTTTCACAAACACATATTTAGGCACAACCATTCAATTTAACTGTTACACACAGAGGAGAAAGGGCTGCAACAGCTCTGCTTTTATTCAACATGCTGTAGTTTTGCATTTAGTAGCATTTATTGTAGAACTTCGTGACAGCCTCCTCTGCAATGGGCTTTTAAATCCTACAGAGCTGGGGCTTGGTTTTGGCAGCAATGTTTGGATACCTTCACTTTCTAATCCCTTTTTTAACTCTTTCAAGTCAAGACAATTTGCACAGCCTAAGGCAGGAAAACACTTGACACAACCGAGCATGTTAAAATGTAATTTCTTGGACACATCACTGCTACAATAATGAATCAAAGCCCTGGAGACATACCTGTACCAGTACGGGATGCATGTTAAAGTAAATTAACTTTTCTCTAGATTCAAACAATTTGCAGTGACTCCAACTCATCTGTGTGATATAACTCCTTTGAGACAGCCGCTGTCAAGGACATAGATCTCCATATTATAGTACCTTTTTTATATTCTCATGCAGCCATGTCTATTGGATTGCTTTTCATTCTGGAAGGAAAGCATTTTTCATTAAATGTACTAAAATATAGTATTCATTTATAATTTTTTTATTTAAAAGTATTAAATAAATAACCACCAGATAGCTGTTACTGTTCTAGGGCTCTAATATTGTGCATGTTGGCTCGTAGGCTTCAATCCTATGGAATGGAGCCAGCATTAATGTTTTAGTTTCACCTGTGCTTTTAATGCTATGACAACTCAAATGGCGGCTGTGAAAAAAACTATTTTGAAAATGATGGACAGACTGGTGCTGCTTTAAGTCTCTCCCTTGACTGACTATAGACAAATGTTCTCAGTACCAACTACAGTTAAGTGCCCACACAGACTTAAGAGTTTCTGTACTGGGGTGCTGTCAAGTGTTCACATCAGTGTGGTTACAAGGCCCTATAGAGCTAATGCATCTGAAGCAGAAATATCCACCATCAACTGACCATCTAAAGGATTTATAAAAGAGTTCCATTGTTCTTAGACTGCGCCCTGCTGTACTCCATCCTGCAGTCTGTGGAGTGACGCGGGAGCTGAAAATGCTAACCAGGCGAGAGAGTTGGGGTCAGGATTTCACTTCATCCCTGACAGGCTTAACGAAGCACACAGGGAGGGGACGGGGGTCATTCACTGGCTGACAGGCACGGTGGTGGCACACAGAGGGAAAGAGAGAGAGAGAGAGAGAGAGAGAGAGAGAGAACTGCTGATGAAGCAAGAGGGACTGAAGAGGGGCTGTGGAGGTTTGGCAGCGCCAGCATGATCCATGCCCCTGCCATGTTTGTCTGCCTTTATAATGTGTGTATGTGTCATTGTGTACTTTAGTGTTATTATAGTCTATATCAACAACGTTTCATTTACGGGATTGTTCCAGTGCCGCTGGAGGTTCTGCTGGATGTCCCTCATTTTCGGCCGGATGTCCCTCACCTTCTGTTTTCTTTATGTTGGCATTCTAAACTCCGGTCGATTCGGGAAACATCCTTCGAGCTAGAAAGAACTGACAATGAAATTATGTTTATCTTTTTTTTGTAAAATTTTCATCACACACACTTCGACAGCCATTTTACTTCCAGAGCTCGCCTGCCTACGTGCACACGTTCTACCAAAACAAGTTCCTTCCCGAAGCTATTTTGCAGAGGCACCGTACCTGCGCCCGGCGCTTAGCGCCAACCAAGACGACTGTGATTGGTTTAAAGAAATGACAATAAACCACAGCAGTGGTTTATTGTTTAATTCCTATCCAGGAATTTTGTGTGGACTAGCCAGACCTTCCTCCGCAGTGCTGTGGAGATAGATCTGGCAATGAGAGACTAGTGTTATTATGACACAGAATAATACCAGCAGGTTTGTACTTTACCGTACTGAAGGACCGAAACGTTAGTTTTTCTAAATAAAAGGTGACGCTATAGCAAGAGCAGAGTGTGGGATTTTTCCTTTGTCTCTAAGTTGATTTTATCATCCAACGCACCTGCACAGAAGAATTTGTTTGCATGTGCGAGTTGTTTCTTCAAAAAATACTTTACTGTACTCAAATAGGTTTAATCTTCAGATGACAATCCTCAAAATCACACCTTGATTTACTAAAGTTCCTCTATAACAGTATTTCTGTTAAAGACGAGAAACTGGTGGTGAGTGTGACATGGCTGGTGTGGAAATGAACATTATCCTGGATTTATAGACAGCAGGTGTTGTGGAGGAAGTTTTGAGTTTGCATTAACATCAAACAGCATCAAAAGCTAATTAAAACAGGAGTAGAACAGATTAAAGAGAGATGTCTCACTTCAATGTGATATATACATTTAAACAGAGGAAATTAGAAATAAAGGTCTGGGTCTGATATAGGTCTGCTTCAAATAAAGGCATTGCTTTCTCTGCAATTAAGGTAAATAAAGGCCCTGGTCATTGTGCTTTTACATGAATGCAATTTAAGCATGCATACAGTATGTGTATCTTCCAGCACTGTGGTGTGTACCTGGGAGATGTGGTTGATGGAGGACTCCATGCGTCGTAGTTGCGAGGCCTGGATGTCCAAGAGCTGCAGCACATTGTTAGCTAAGGCATTGATCTGGTAGGCCACGCTGGCCAGAGACTGGGTGGTGTAGGCCTTGGTCTCCTCCAGGGCCTTCTTCTTGTCTTGAGCCTGGCAGAGAGAGGAAAAAAGGACAGAGAGCAAGAGAAAACGCAAGTCAGAAAAAACATCAGTGGAAGGATGTGTGGGTGGAAGAAATGGAGAGGTTGGCAGAGGAAGGTAAGATATTAAGTTCGAAGAAACTCAAGAGGAAATGATGCACTCTCATTGTTACTCCAATCAGTTGTGTGAGTGGGGAGTGAGAGGGCAGCTTGTTACAGGGAACTGTATTTCAGGGTTCATACGCATTTTAACCAATACTTTTCCATGACTTTTTGGCAAATTTCCATGACTATGTATTCCTGAAAAAGTCAGTCGACATTATACAATAAGAACAGAAATCTGTGTTAAAGTTTACCCTCAGAGGTTTAATAATAAAATGAATGACAATTTATGTGGTTCATAGTGGGATTCATAATATCGTAACCCGAATACAACGGTGAGGTTAAGATGACGTGAAATACATTTATTAATCACGTATTATTATGCTGTGTTAAAAAAAAAATTCCATGACTTTTCCAAAACTTTCTGGGTCTTTTTAGGTTTCCAAAACCTTTCCAGGCCTGGAATTTGCATTTTTCAAATTCCATAACTTTTCCAGGTTTTTTCAAAACGTATGAATCCTGGTATTTGACAGGATCATTCATTCTCAAACTGAAAAACCCTGTTAAGATCTGAAGGGACGTGAACAAGTGTTCTTGATTCTCAGAGGGACTGACTTTGTGGGTGCAAAGGTGTCTGGAATTGGACAACAATAACTTCCAAATAACTCAGATGGACCACATGGGACAGGTGCATGGTGGGAGTTGAGCCCAGTGAGGAGGAATGCCAAGACATTTCCTAGGATCCTAAATCTCCACCCGGCTGTGCAAACCATCTGTTTGTGGATACCTTTAAATAGAGATGGGACTGAATAGACATATTTATAGTTTGGAAACAAAACAGGGATAATGCAGCCACACAGAGAACCACTTCAACAGGGGACTGCCAGTCCTTTTGCAGGAAAATAGAAGCAGGATTACAACTAGCAATTATTTTCTTTTTTCATTATTAAATTTCTCATTTAGTATATAAAATGTCAAAATGCCTACCACATGTTGAAAAGTACTTATTTTTTTTGTTTTACCAAAAGCCAAAACAAAACAAAAGTTGCTCAATTTACACACATTAAATGAGGCCAAGAATATGCAAATATTTACCATTTTATAGGCTTTGACCTGCAGATGGTTGGTACTTTATTATACGTTGTCTTAAAAATAGGCCATTATTGAAAAAAAAACAATGATTCATTTCTTTCATTTAATTTATTAATTTGTTAATCACCTTAGCGCTAGTTGAGGTGAGTGGTCTCACATCTTACCTCGAAGTATGACTTGAGTCATTCATGAAGCCTCACGGAGCAAGAAGAAGCTCTCCTTTAAGAATTAGTTGAATCTATCTATAGCTATATATAGCTATGCTATGGATTCAACACATTCAAAAAACTTTTGATGCCTGAAAAATGTCAAAACTATTTTTCAAAATTACGACAAGCATAGCTTAGCATAAAAACTGGAATTAGGGGAAAACAGCTAGTTTGGCTCTCTGCAAAGTAAAAAAAAAAAATACATATACGTATCAGCACCTCTACGTAAAGCTCACTTTTAACATATTGTAACTTGCTTGTTTTATCCGCACAAAAACAGACAAGTTGTGGTTTTAGCCAACAGGAAGTTACATGCTTAAACACCTGCTACCTGTTTCCTCTATTTACGCTAAAATGGGCTAATATTCTCTTGGCTCTAGTTTGATAGTTAATGGGCAGATATGAGAGTGGTATCAATCTTCCCATCTAACCCTTAACATTTCTTTGAAAATATTTCTTCCAACTGAGTTTGATCTGTTGCTGTATCTTAAGCTGTTCAGTCACTATATTTATTTATGTGGCTAGCTAAAGCTCTAATCTAGAATCCCATAAATGCAGTGCCACAAAGACATCAGCTATGATTTTCCAACTGTTACCATGCAACAATTTGGTTTGTGTGTGTGTGGTAGCAGGAGGATCACCATGAAACAATTCTACAGGACCACATGCCCACCAGCTACCTTGCAAACCACCTGCAGCACCAGTATCTGTTGCAGATGTCTGGTGGGACCTGCAGGTCGGCCCATTCTGTGCCGATCTTTGACTGCCAGTTTTAAAACACAGAGCCAGAAGATGAAACTGCTGGCTTACTCAGCATTTTCACAGAGACTGGAACAGCTCCTCATACCTAAGTTTGGAAAACGCTGACTTATGTTTCCAAAGACATGTACAGACTACTGAAACACCTTGCATGTTACTGTGCTAAATGAGCCACTTATACATACAAGATTTAAAGATATAGAAAAACATGCATAATCAATAACATTAGACATAGATACACACCACTATCTGTGAAATGCATGCATGAGAGGGAGCTGGATGACGAAAACATGTGAACTGGGATTTAAAGAGTGGTACAAAATTCCAACGGAATCAAACTAATTAAAAAAAAGGTCTGAAAATATCCTGCATTGAAAACCCATTTTAATATTAGCCTAGTAATTGTAACTAATAGACATTATTCATTATGGATCCCCCCCTCCCCTCTTTCTATCTTTCTTACTCACTTTCTCCTGCTTTTGAGATATTATGTTTCATATTAAGCTGACAAAAGGCTTTTTGTACAGGCTACTACTACTTTTTTTGTTGAGCACCAGACTCAAGCGTAACAATGCACTACAATTAAGCGATTTCTGAGTGCCATATCAAACAGAACACCAGGTATGATACTGGAATATGATGCACCAATGAACCATGAATTAAACAGCAATAAGTCAAAGGGGTATCATGTGAGCTGACAGGGAGTATTTTAGCGGGGTCAACATCAGGGAAATATTAAGCAGACTCGTGGGTTTCCATCTAACACCCCTTTCTCCACACATCTCTTCGTAGAGAGGAAAAACTCTCTCTTTAAGTTGGAAACAGATACTTATACTGATACCGATTGGTATCAGTATAAGAAAAAAAAAAAAAAAAAAAAGCCATTCAAACGTATTGATTGGAACTTTGTGGTTTAAATATGCAAATTACATACTGGAACAAAATAAATAAAGTAATGTTCATTTTAAGATATAGCAGTTTTTAAAACTAAATGTTAAGATCTATTTACACACCAATAGCAGCAAAGGCCCATCCAAAATAAGCAGTGCTCACTGTTACAATAGATCATTCAAAGAATTTCTATTGTAATATACAAAGGCACTAACAAAGCCGAGTTCTGCTTTTATGACATAATTTTGTATGTGACAGCTTTTTCAAATGGCTAATATCTCATCTAAGAATAAAACTCTTTTTCCCCCTACAGCGTCAGAGTGGATTTACATATCAGGGCATGCACTGTCAGTAGGTTATTTTGAGCATTTTTGCTATTCTGGTTGATAATATGAATGCATTAACTGCATTTATAAAATGTTAAATTAAGAACTGTATATGAGCATAAGCTATGACGGCCCGCCTCTTTACTCTTAATTCCCTGTTGTGTTTGTCAAGTGTGTTCATATGCATGCATAATTCAAGCTGATGTTTTTAATGTCCCCTAAGAAATCATTATTAAGGAGAAGCTGCACATACATGCATGTTCACATCCCAGGCAATATTCTAGATATTGCCGCAGAAAGTGACACTTAAAGTACATGGCTTTAAAAATTAGCAGAGAAGGGGGTAAAAAGCATCATGCACCCATTTCTCATAAATGTATTAAGACAAAGAACTATAAGCACTTTATAAATAGCTTGGGATGCTGTCAACTGAATCACTTAATTTTCTCAAAGTAAAATAAAAATGTATGCATAGAATTAGATATTTTTGTGACAGTTAAACCAGACAAATCTTCTATGACTTAAATGGCAGTTCAATTCTGTTATGCAAGAAAGTATTTATCTTTGTCTTTGTTTTATTCGACAACATATAAATGCAACAATCTTATTTGGATGATGCTCTTTCCAAAAAAAACTGGATTTTCTGAAGATTGGTAACATAATGTGACTCATAGACATGGTATGGTATGGTATAATTATTGATTTCATAAGGAGTTGGGTTACATAGTGAGGTAATATGATGAGTTGAGAATGGACATTGCTTAAAGAAGCTATGATCAAAAACCATCCAGCAGCAATTTTCTATTTTCTCATCGTCGCCGACGCCTACAAATATACACCAGTTTTGTCAGTTTTGCTCATTTCTAACCTTGCTTCATGCAGTGTGGTACAACATTTCCAAAACATGTCAGGGATTTTTCTCTTGACTTGACAACTGGTATGTGAAGGACACATCAATATCACCGCAGGGCACATCTGTTGTCAATCTGCAGCACCTCACAGTCATGGTTTCATTGCATCAGAGATTAAAGCAATTCCAAAGTGATGATTTGTGAGTATCATCAATCAGCAAAAATATGTTTGTTTGTTTTTAAATTTGGAGTTTGCATGCAGGAAGCATGATTTCTATGATTTTTTTTAGGTTTTATCCACAAGTTTATGGATGAAACCACATACATTTCTGCCTCGAAGTGACACAGTAGACAGGGTCAAGCTATCAACCTTCTAACAAGATGCAGTCTGCCGAAAATACTGAAATGTAAAATATCCCCAAGGGAACATGAATACAGTATATCAGCCATCTGGTTTAACTTGTAACCCACTGCTTCCTATAATAGCTTACCAACAGAAGCATGACATTTACTCTCCCCATGTCAACAGAATTGGCCACAAAGGGACATGTACCTGTAAGACCTTAAATAAAATGTAATAATAGCACAACCTTTGAGCTTAATATTTAATTCATTGGGTAGCTTTCTGCATAATGATATTGGGCTGGGCACACTTCAACACAGAGCTATGCATGCTCGTCAGTATCTAAGCACGCATTCAAGCAGTGAGTGTACATTGCATTTCTGATGACAAGCTAGGCAAAGTGATCTGACGTGTTATTATGGCTAACTGTGGGTTTCATCAGCACCACAGTCAAAAAATGACTATGCTGGAACACATTGGGGTTTCTGGTCAACAGACTCTACTGTTCACACCAGAACATTCAAGCTATGGTCTATGATGTAAGCTCACACTCTCACCAACATTAACTGAATACATTTTCACTGTGGCAAAGTAACAGGGTGACAACATGTACTGTGAGTAACTCTTCAGGCTAGAAATGCCCAAAATTGTTTTAATTTTTTTTTTTTTACACGTTGGAACATGGATCATTGCGATTTTGTCAGAGGGAGATCCCTATTCTGAGAAACATTTTGACGTTGAACATGTACAGAACTGATTTACCTTTTACAGTATTTTGTGTGTAGGGAAATAACACTAGCTTGTAATAATGTCTTTCTTCAAAACAGTTACTTCCAATTAAAGTAATACAATTACAAGTAATACTTGAATGGTACCTGCAAGTACCCAGGTTTGTCTCCAGTTTGGGAATCATTGCTTCTGATTTACACTTCTCCTGACACTGATTTAAAATTCAGTCTGTATATGCAAAAATCACACCTACATCATTAACCTGCAACATACATTTGATTACAAGCAAATGATCCAATGGACATGCTCTGGAGCCATGTTTTCAGCCCTGTGGCAACACATGATATATCTGCATCATGAGTAGCTTGACTACACATCTAGAGTCTTCAATGACTCATGTTTTCCCCTAAAAGTATTTAAGGACTTGACATAACATGATATCCATTCAAAAGTAACCTGACAGTTGAGAGATGCTTGGAGCCTACGTTAATGGCTAATGGCAAAGAATAAATCGTTTCTTTACTCAAAATGCTACAGTTATGAGTTTATATGGACTAGCTAAGCGTTTCATTGTATTTTTCTAATTTATTTTCTGGTGCAATAGCATTCACAAAATATGACTAAGTGCTTAGAACTTTGCTAATGTTAGCTTTTTAAAATGTGCACGAGTAAAATGGATCTTAGATTTCATTCGCGAGTTTTCCGTTATAACGATGTTATGTGGCCCAAACGTGAGACGCCGGTTTGGTTTAAATCATGTGAAAAAAGGATAAGTAACGCTAATGTCAATATGATACAAATGGGGGGAATTCATATTCTGTCACACAGGTACCTATCAAAGAATACCATTGACAAAACCACTCGGTCATAACAACGACACACCCTCTGTAAGCCCCCAGCAGCTTTCAACACATCGGATAACGTTATAGCCAGTAAACCGGGCCGGCAAGCCAAAACGAGAAAATAACGAAATGCAGCCCTGATTGACTGAATCACTTTACCAGGAGAAAAGGCCACTACATTACGTGTAGCTAGCGGTTTGTGGATCCCTTTCGTTACGACCAGCATTTCCTGTCCCTGTGGTTTCACTCACTTCTACTACAGCACCGCAGACACGACGGAGATAGCAGATACAATCACCAAATTTAACGGCCGTTAGGCATCTCTTACCTGAACATAATTGTTTTCACAGTATTCCGCAACCCGGGACAGGTTCTGATAGCTTTCCACAAGAGCTCTTTTACCGGCAGGGATTTCCTCCTCTAATAGCATTTGTAGCTCTGCCATCTTACATCCCTTTGCATTTCTCTCCTCTCTGTCCTTTTCAGTGAGGCGAGGCGGCGGTGATGCTGCGGTGTGTAGCTGAGAGAGGGGCTCCCCCGCCTGGCATTGTGGGGCCGCTGGCCTCCGATTCACAACAGCCTGTGACAAATGGCAGCTACGTAATAAACGGCGGCCGGTGATTGGCTTAGAGGCAGAGGTAGAAGCGCAGTAAACCAATCAATGACATTTCACTGTCATGACGTATAAGTCCATACTTTTTTTTTTTTTTAATAATGCTTATAATGATTGTAATAATAATAATAATTATTACTATTATTATTATAAACAATTTGGTTTTCTAGTAATGTCATAAAATATTGGATTTTAATTATTATAAAATAACACGTGAAATATATTTTAGGTTAAATGGTAGCCTATATATTTGAATGTATATGTTAATTATGAGGGAATCATATTTTCATAGGCCTATTATGTACCCTATTTCTTCACCCTTCTATCCCTAACCTACACAAAAATACATGTGGCAATTGAAACATCAAGTCAGATCATATCATAAGGCACACACGGCAAGCAGAATAGTAAAGTGTAACGTGTGTGAGGATAATTTTACAGTTACAAACATCGACATTATCATCGTGCATCAGTCATCACAATTACTAAACATAAATTGAATATTTAGCCATATGACAGCCTTGATAATGGTAACAAATAGGCATTAGGCTTTATAAAACGTTTTATAAACTATGGTAATTCTATAATTTTCAAAAAGATGCATAAACTATAACATTAAAACGTATCACTACAGATTGGATGTGTTGAGTAAACCCTATGTGATTGTATATGAGATAGGAAAAAAACTGTTAAAATTAACTTTTAAGTTTTAAATACACACTATAGTCCCTTGTAGGGTATCACATGTTTCGGTAAAAAAAAAAAAAAAAAACATAAGGACTGCACTCCTCAGTGCTATTTTGCTTTATGAGGAATACTTTCACGACACTACATTTCCCATACATCACCGCGGTTTAAAGCTCGGCTGAGAGGGGTTTGTGGGACTTGAAGGAGTAAACGTTGCATTTTAACATACTATTCTCCGATGTTTGGTTCCACAAAAACTACATTTCCCAGATATATTTAGTAATTAGACGTTAACTGTTTGGCTCATCCTTGACCGGTTTTCAGCTGCATATATTCCAGACAGACACCGGGCTAATGAAATAATTATTACACCGGCGAATATGAACTAGCCTATGTGGTGAGTTTCCAACAAATCAGCCATAGGGGGAATCATTCCTGCTAAATAAAATACTAAAGGCAATTTGCGCTAAACCGAGAAGGGCTTATTAAATAGGCCAAATTGGTCCTAGAATCTCCTAGATTAAAAAGGAAACGGTCTGCCTTCTTAGATAAGACATGGCAACTAGCTGATGACCAAATTGTGTTGAAGTGTCCATCGCTGAACACTTTCTGAACTGCCTTGATTATTCCATTAATTGCTTCATATTATTGTTCAAAGATGTGAGGACTCCTTCGTGTCATGCTTTTTGGGAGTCAGCATGGCGCAGGAAGAGGACAAACACAACCTGGAGACGAAATTTGTTGCGGCAGTTGAAGTGATCCGGAGTTTGCCTGAAGAAGGTGATGATGACTTTCTTTATTCTATCCTCGACTATAAATGAAAGTGATTGAACTGGTTTTCAGTTATGTGCTATCCGGTGTGAAGTCTGTGCTTGTTTGTGTGTAAACACTCGAGGTGATTGACCTACATGCAGAGCGTTTTAGAGCTGTCACTCTTGGCTGACCCTCTATTGATAAAGCTGCTAAAAGGATAAGAGCTGATTAACCGAATCAGTCATTTCTCAAGTCTAATAACTCCTGTAACTATATGTATCTCAGCATTTTATTCCATTTCCAAGCAGCCCTGCACATGTAGCCTATGTTTTAATTTGCTTCCTTCATTGCTCAGGTCCTTTCCAGCCATCTGATGACATGATGCTGTTGTTCTATAGTTACTACAAGCAGGCCACTGTGGGGCCCTGCAACATTCCCAGACCTAACGGCTTCTGGGACACTCGTGGAAAAGCTAAATGGTAGGTACCTATATGTTGTCTTAATGCACACTTGATTTTTATATTTCACAACTAAATTCAGAGTTAGGACTAATAGCAACACAGAAGATAGACAGCTCGTGCATTTGCATTTTTCACACTAACTTATGCATAAGATCCATAATATTCATACTATCAAAGTCCATTGAAAGCCTATAGGTCAAGGGTCAAACTCAACTTTATTTGTTTATTTATAAAGCACCTTTCACACAAGCATGTAGCCCAAAGGCCCAAAGTCACTCCACATGCCTGCTACACTATTGTTCTAAATGACTTATTTTAATTATAGTCAAATATTACTGCACAATACTGCAGGTATATGGGTAATCTTGCTAATACAGAATAGATTAAGTTTAGTGAGATTTCTGAACAACGTAATACTGCTGTAACTGCACACTAGTTAGCCAGTGTTCACTTTCCTCTTAGTGTTCAAGTGTTGACTTTGTGTTACCAGGGATTCATGGAGCTCTTTAGGAAATATGACAAAGGAGGAAGCCATGAAGAACTATGTCGAGGACATCCAGCTGGTAAGTCCTTTCATGGAAAACTGAATAGCTGAATAGAAGCAGCATAGCAATACAAAGTTAATGAACTTGGAGTGCATCTCTTTCTTCACATTTATGTTTTGCCATGACAAGAAGCATGTGCATGCCTAACACACACAGTAAATATATGTATATTTAGAATACATTGTTGGCTGATTGTTTTTTTAATATAAGTTTTCTTATAGGTTACTGATTTCTAAATCTTTAAAGACACTTTGTGTCAAGACAAATTATTAGACAATTTATGAGTATGATGATGCAGTTTATCTATCAGATATTTATTTTCAAGCCAGAGGAGATTTGCCGTGACATTTTGTACAGATATTCCTGGTCCTCAGTGGATGTATCATGCAGACTTTGGTGATCCCCTGACTTGTTCATCTAGCACCGTCATCAGGTCAAACTTTTAATTTGTCCAATACTTTGGCGTGTGTATTTATATAGCACCACAACCTGCTTTATAATAAAATAAAAACATGTAAATCTCAATTTTTTAAAATCTGGGACCTTTAAGATGCAACAAATTGCTAAAACAATGTCAGAACCTTTTAAATAACAGCAGAAACTGCATTTGCAAACATTTTTTTCACCTCATAGCACCTGAGTGGCTTCAGTTCCTCCAGTTACCAGCTGTTTTAATCATTAACTGGTTCAACAGATAAAGCAGTCAGCCTTTGCTGTATGTAATTAACTTGTTTTCTACTTGTTGACAGTCTTGCCGCACCTATTTATGCAAAAAAAATATGTTTTATTGTGACAATTTCAAATGATGCATATTTAACTAGATAACTTTATTATTTGTGTGTGTTATCAGATTTTGGAGGCCATTCCAATCTCAGAAGAAGTGTCTAACTTGGTACAGAAGCTTGGCAACTTCTACACAGAGGTGGACGTAGAAGGAGAAGAAGCTGAAGAAATTGAGCAGGACAGGAGACCCTTTACCAGGCCTTTTGCAAACCATACAGGTAATGTTGGCCTACATGATTAGCGATGCCATAATAACTCCACAATTGAAGGCACATCAAAGGCAAAGCAGAACACAATCTGAGGGAGAGCATTGCTGTTTAAGGGTGATGTAGTACTGCTGTTGGTCCTCTTTGTTAGTCACACAAATTACATTTTCTAGAATACTGAGCCTGTCTTATTTGTGTTTTTTATCACTAGATAAGCTGGTCAAACAATTGAACAAACCAACAATGGAAGGCGAGTCTTTGGTGTTCACAGTAGCTGTAGAGTTGATTGTTGGTCCCACAGTGTATAAGCTTATTTTTAACCTAATTAAGTTGCTTTCATTGTTGAAATATGTATATGCTGTAGTTGGTCAGTGTGTCGGTTGTTATCGTACATTATTTGCACTTTGTGGTATAGATGTAGTGTGTAGAAGCTGTGGAACGCAAAATGTTCTGTCAACCAACTGTGTGTATGTCTTTGCTTTGTGTAGATTTACATTGTGCAACATATACTGTGATAAAGAGTGTTTCCCTCACCGCTCAGGCTATGGGGATCTGTGGGATGATATACAAAACCTCCAAGAAGATGACAGCAGTGGTCATGGCATAAGTATCAGTAGCGAGGAGGCAGGGGGAAGCAAAGAAAATAGTGAAATCGAGAGAAAGGAGGAAAGTAGTGATTGGGTGAAAAGTGAGGAAGAGGAGAATGAGGATGAAGAAGACAATACAGACGATGAAGACGAGGCAGATGAAGAGGAGGAGGAAAAAGGTACCTGTAGTTGTATACAGGTATAGTATATTTGTGACCTGTTTGTAACCTTTAACACACTCTGAAGAATGCTTTGTTATTATGCAGCACAGCTTACTTATTTACTCTATGCACACTTGCATTACTGATAGGGCTGGGTACCGAATTCAATACTTTTTAGGCACTGACCGAATTGCCTCCTTAGTATAGAGTATTGAAAAATGCCTCGTCATTCAATACCCATTTTCAATACCTGAGGAGTAAATCTCGTCAGCGTCAGTGAGACAATCAGCATGCAGCATGCTTCTACCAAGATCTAATAATGTCTGTGATTGGTTGTCTAACGTTAAACTTTGTAGACACGCTGGAACAACTCTACGTTACACAGAGATGGCTACTTAATCGGGACTAGAACATGCATACAAAGATTTGTGCCGTAATGTTGTAATTTCTTTTGTTTTATAAAATTTGTATAAAAAAAGTATCATTTAGGAACCGGTATCAAAGTCACGGTATTGGTATCGGTACCGGTTACGAATAGTTTTAGCTTC
This sequence comes from Zingel zingel, assembly GCA_023566125.1. Taxonomy (NCBI): domain Eukaryota; kingdom Metazoa; phylum Chordata; class Actinopteri; order Perciformes; family Percidae; genus Zingel; species Zingel zingel. Next base: position 11,394,644 of record CM042324.1, read on the forward strand.
TCTATTCTAAGTGTAAAAGGGAAGGAGAGTAGCTGTTTGTGTTCTTCAGTTGGTCACTCGCAGAATATTAGAGAAGCGACTTAACGACCAGCCAGCACACATTTATTTATTTTTTTAAGAATAACGTTTTCACTATAATGTGACACACTTGGGTTAATGTTAAGGCTGCAAGATGTTCATAGTTTCCATTGAAAGTAAATTAATGTGATATTTTTCCCTCTGAATACATTCATATAAATGAGAACAGTATTTCAAGTAAGATAAAAAAAAAAAGTACATCCAGGGCAAAATATGGCTAGACATAGGGCACATAAAAAAACAACTGAACTTTTTTGTAATGCTTTGTCATTCTCTCTCTCTCTCTCTCTCTCTCTCTCTCTCTCTCTCTCTCTCTCTCTCTCTCTCTCTCTCTCTCTCTCTCTCTCTCTCTCTCTCTCTCTCTCTCTCTCTCTCTCTCTCTCTCTCTCTCTCTCGTTCTGTCTCAGTCTGGAGGCCTGACCCGAAGCTGCTGAGGGTGGAGAAAAGGTGGCGGTCTGACACAGGGGGGTCCAGCAGCAGCATGGAGCCCAGCATGTCTTCCTTCACCAACGGGACACACAGCTCCCTCAACAGCGAGGCAGAGGAGGAAGAGCTGGCCTGTTCCATAGAGCCCAGTGTGCAGTATAACTCCTATATGCTCTTTAATGGACACCTGAGAGGTAAGATCTCACATTAATGCAAAAAAGTGTGCATATGTTTGTATAACACTATAAAAAAGCACAATGTTTGATAACAAATACCTAATAGTTTATAATAATGATTATGCTTATCGAAACCATTAGATAAACTATAAGTTAGGATAAGGTGAAAAATAAAGTATCACTGTGGGAAAACGTTATTGTGGCAGCAGAAAATATAATAGCACAAAAAAGAGAAAAACAGAAAATATAATAAACTAACATGAATGTTTATTATGTAGATGTACACTGAAGAACGGTATAAAATTGACCATTTTGTTCATGTTCAGGTCATAGTGATGCTTTTCCTGAGAAGAACCACCGATCCACAGACTCAGATAATGAGGAATTCTGTGACTCCATGGAGCATCTGGCCATGGAAGAGGTGTGTTGTCCTTCCTTCATACTGTGCACCACATTAAAGGACTAGTTTTGACATTGTAGGAAATACGCTCATTTGCTTTCTTTCCGAGAGCTAGATGAGAAGATCGATACCACGCTCATGTCTGTACACAAAATATATAGCCAGGAGACCATTAGCTTAGCTTAGCTTAGCATAAAGACTGGAAGCAGAGGGAAAGTGCCGACCGACATAGAGTACCAGCACCTCTAAAGCTCACTGTAGACTCCAGGAAATCATTGCGCCCGGCCAAGAAATAGTCCAGCAAATAAACCCCCATAAAACTACAACATGTTGTTTATACTTTCTTAGTAAAGATCAAACTAGCTTCAAAAGTTACACATGATCAGAGGTAAAACCACGAGGTAGGCCGCAGAGCATATTTCAGGCACAGAGGCAAAGCGCAGCGCAGGCGTACGTCATCATTGCTTCTGGCTTTGTTTGTGCCTTGAAAGGTCAGCGGCAATGAGGTTAAAGTTACTAAATGTAACTTTTAAATGTTTCTAAAACTGTGTAATTTTCATCTGATGATCATAAATGACCTGTGACAGCAAACAAGACTAACAGTGAAAAGAACACTATTTTTATATTGTTTTTATTAATGCCTCTGTTTGATTTTTCCCGCAAAGTCACCAAATGATTTTCGACAGGTAGACGGCACTACAGAGCACACGTTCTGACGGGTCACAGATTTCGGTGTAACACTTACAGTATATAGGCCTACTTGTATTCTAATTTTATTTTAGAAATGACGTACTGTAGTTATGGCTGATACTGGGGCAGGGCCATCACAGAAAAGAAGGAAATTAAACGATGAACAACTAAAAGCTAAAAGGGAAAGTGAAAGACAACGGGCAAAACTGAGTCAATCTCGGCCATCAACAGAGACAGTTACGGGAATGTATATGATTACAAAAGCGTCCCCGAATTGGGTATGTAATATGTCTATCTCATTCATAAAATAACTTTACAATGCGCAATGTGGTTTAGATTAAATTACGTCCCTATTCCATTTAACGCAGACGTTTTATTCCTTTTAGTCCGTGTTTGTGTTGCCCTACTATTTTCTTTTCCCTTGTCCCTCTGTAACGTTACCTGTGTAAAGCATCTTTGGGTTTTGTGAAATGCGCATTATAAATGCAAGTTATTATGTTGGTTGCTACAACAAACTCTTAATGCTTTGGCTCGAGACACAGTGACAGTGATACCCGGTTTAGCTCACGATACATCCAAAGTAGGCTAAGTTACCGTATGCAACACTTGAAATGTAAAGATGCGTCTGTAACTTATTTTCTTATTGTAAATATATGATTTTCTGTCTGAGCAAAATATTCATCGCGACTATATGACCTCCCAGTAACGCTAAATCAGTAATCTACAGTGGGCAATACTACACCGTACAGAAAAGACCTTTACGACAGTGTGGTAAAAACACTACCGCTTTTGTCCAAAGCGGCCACTAGAATCAACACAAACTGAAAGTTACATATAACCACTTTTAAAGTTTAATCATTTACATTTTTAACGCAGGGTTTAGAGGTAATTTCGAGTGGTGCGCAACGCCAAGGGTAGCGCTTCCTCCGAGTTGTCTTCACCGCTCTCCCCATAGGAAAACAATGGCACAGCAAGTACAGATTTACCGCAGATCATGTGTAGGCGGCTTCAGAGTTCTTCAGGAAGAGCCAAGCTGGCTGTTTGTCCCTGCTCCCAGTCACTATGCTAAGCTAAAATAAGCTATGTTTATTTTCTCATGAAAACCTAGGCAAAAAAGCTAATAAAATAGTTCCTGTGTCTTCTACTTTTCCTCCTATCCTTTGCTGCTGCAACAGTGTGAATGTCCCAGTTGTGGGATTAATAAAGGCTTTTTGAATCTTAAATCTTCCCATAATTGTCAAACTATTTCTTTAATAATGTCAACATTATAGAAAAAACAAATATAAAGTGTTCTGACCCGATCATGGCTATTCAAACTGTGGTTGACTCTCTTCCTACCAAGGGGCTGTCTACATCAAACATACTGTCACCGGGATCAGGTGCTGCCTCTGTGAGGCAAAGTGATCTTTGGTTTGACAGCAACACTACCGCGAATGGAGGAGAGGATCAAGTACTCGTGGGGGAGTCCTACCTTAAAGAAGGGATTAGTGCAAGCCAGCACAACAGCTCCTTGTCAAGAAGAGGGAGAGGTGAGACTGTCGACTTTGATTTATACTGACATTGTATCCCTAATTTACCTTTCTCCTAAGATGTGCACTTAGTTCTTCTTCCTAAGCATTTAAAGGCATTAGATGCCTTTAAACACAGCACCGTTTTCCACAAAAGTTGCATGTTGTAGCATTAACCTGTCAAATTCGGACTCCTGTTTCAGGTTCACAATCGCTAAGGGCTACTTGCAGCTCTCAGCGGTGTGCCAGTGTAGATGCCGCACGCTGTTGTGTGTCACAGAGCAGACATCCTGTCAGCGTTGCCAGGGGAAACGTCAATGAGCAGATAGCTACAGCTCTGCTGAGGCTGCAGCATGACATGACCACAGTGTTGCACAGGCTACACGCTCTGGAGGCGCTCACGGTGTCACAGGTGAAAGACCACAGATGTTAGCCATAGTGTTAACTTCAGACTGTCTCCATGACAATTTATTAAATATTTATTGATAGATTTCAATTTTTCAGTCAAGATTATCTTCGCCAAGGCAGGAGGACTCTCTACCCGCAGCACAAACGGTCCTTATTAGATTTTTATTTAAAATTTAAAATGGTTTAGTTTTTTAAATATCTAATTTAATGCAAGTTTTTTATTTTTGTAGTTCCTGAGACCGTCTTGGTGGCCTTTCGACTTCTCTCCACTCACAGGGGTTTTAACTGCACTATGGCCTCTGATTGCCCATTGGCTTGTCCAGCTTTACTTACAACGGAGAAGAAGGTGAGCAAATACTGATCAAAAATGCCCTGCTTTATTTTCACTAATTCATTTTGCCTATAGCCATACTACAGACTACTAAAACTCAGTTTCACCTTTTTTCCTCACAGGAAAATCCCCTGAATTCTCTGACAACCTTCGGCATCATTCAAAGAACATGAAGCTGGGATGAAATTGTTGCCCTTTTGTTGCTTTTTCAAGCCACCGTCACAGACGGAGTATACTGAGGCATCAGTAGAAATGGAAAGGCCACTTTAGCTAAATGAATGGTCAGAAAGGTGTGTGAAGGGGCACTCTACAATATAGTGTAGCATTTTGACTTTATGGATACTTTTTAGGTGTTTAAGAAAGGGAAGATTAGTGCATTATAAAGGCTGGCACATTTTCTTTGTTACAGTGAGCTTAACATTAGTTGGTGACCTTATTTATGACATGTCTCACAGATCACCAGGTACTCGATATACACAACTCGCATAACTGAGTCAACTTGTAATTGAAATTAATTTATTATCATACAGTAGCTGTGGACCTTTATTTATTTATTGTACATGTCATTGTTTATTTTAGGTTTCTTTTCATGTTTAATGTCAAACAATATTTTTTTCTGATTACTAAGGGTCTTTTATATTTCATTTGAAATATAGGAATATTTTAGGTGAATTTCTTTTTAGACCAAATAGCGACCAAAATTGTTATCTATGTGTAAAAAGTTTAGATTTATTTTATGGCGTCAGTGCATTAGTATCAAAGATTGCACTTTTGCAAAAAAAAGTAATGACAATCCATCCATTCATTCTTTTTTTATTTTCAGCTGTACAGTGAAAATTAAGAATTCTCTTTTAAAGCAAGAGTGTGGTGCTTTCAAATATGCAGTTGTTAAACATAAGTGTATGAAGCAAATTTTGACTTGCAATAAACACATTCATTGGACAAATGCATGTATTTTAGTAAATCATTTGATGTTCAAAATCAAGATTAACTGCTGAAAAACTTGATTACATGAGCTGGGCTGGAAAATATAAGTGGTAAGGTTATAGTTTATATATCACATTTATCACATTTTACACTGTAAATTAGCTGAATAATATTTAAATTGTATACTGAATAGTCCAGTCATTTTAAGCCAAAATGGGGGTCAACCTAGGACAAATTGCAACAGAAGCAAACTCAACTGATTTTGTATCCTCAATATGTCCTGAGTAAGGAGAAATAAAAACCCAAATATAGCCTATTCATACACATATTCATTCTTTTTCTCATGTGTATAGGCTAAAAATGTTAATCTTTAGATATCACCATGAAAATTACTGAGTTGATTACTTACATCAAGACAAACAAAACATGTATTACAAGTTTTTTTTAAATTATTTGTTAACATGGGCAAACGGTGCATAATCTAATTTGCATAAATACCACAACAGATCTAAACATTGGATATAGCCAGGTGAAAATGGCTTGTTGACATCTTACAGTAAAAGACTATAGAGGCAAACAAATGTCACCATAAGGGGCAGAGATTCAGTCATTCATTCAAGGTCCACTCAACTGTCAATCAACTGTCACTAAGTTGTCACTCAGGTAAGAAAGATTTATTTTTGTTTCTCTTACATTGATTATTCAACCTACATTAATAAAACATACCTGGTGATCAACTACAATTTATTGGAACATCTGGATGTGTGTTGACCTGTGGTACGACTATTATTGGTGAGCTGCACAAACTCAATGCAGATGGCCTGTGACGAGAATGAAGATGAGATTCTGGGTAGATGGGTAGCCTAAATGGGTTCCATTCAGACTTTAACATTAAGTCTTTTACTGTTATATGTCAACAAGATTCAACAAGATATTTCACCTGGCTATACCCAATGTTTAGCTCTATTGTGGTATGCAAACTAGCACATATGTAATTAGATTATGCACCATTTGCCCATGTTAACAAACTATTTCAAATAAACTTGTAATACATTTTTTGTTTGTCTTGATGTAAGTAATCAACTCAGTAATTTTCATGGTGATATCTAAAGGGTAAAATGTTTACCCTATTCACTTGAGAAAAATAATGAATAGGCGTATGAATAGGGTATATTTGGGTCTTTTTCTAAACTTCCCCCTAATGGGATTCTTCTGAGCTTTTTTTTCCTTACTCAGGACATATTGAGGATACTAAATCAGTTGAGTTTGCTTCTGTTGCAATTTGTTCTACCTTTTCTCATAAAATGATTGGACTACTAGAAGCTAACTTTAGATAAACTGAAGATAGGCCAGAAAAAAAGTATTATGATGGAGACGTCATATCCGGTGTAGACTGCCGCTGAACTTCGCAGTTTGACTTGCTATGTCTGCTACAGAAAGATGAAGTGAAAGAAATACGGACCTTTAACTCTAAGGGGCAGTGGTATAACTCGTGTAGCTTAACTGCCGTTGTGTACCAGATAGAATTAAAAATGTTTTCTTTGTCAATGACTGTCCAACCACAGGTAAGAAAGCAGGAAACATTAGCTAGGCCAAGCTAACATTAGCATTGTTGTTGTTTGGGTTCTATCTAGTTGAGTTAAGCCTGCTAGCAAGCAAGCTAGCTAGCTAGCTAGCTAAGTTAACCTTAGCTTGTCAGCCAGACTGCTGTTGACCTTTCGTTATCGTTTGATGATTTGAAAGAAATTTACATTCAAGTCAGTTGACATTGTGTCAATGTTGTTATATTTCTATTTACCCGTAACGTTAAATAAACAGAAATAAAGACTGTGTGGACCTCCTGAGATAAGTTTCAGCTAACGTTTCTGTTCTGATGAGCGTTCAGCGTGTCCTTAGCTGCCAGATGGGAAACGGCGTCAATAATCGATATATTTGACTAGCTAATTACTGGTGAATTGTTTATGCTAATAAATCTGCAGTTCAACCAACTTTTATACTGATTAGCGATAATCACCTGTTTGCGAATACTTTTCAGCTCGCTGATGTACTTTACCTGTAACTACCAACAGTCTCTATATGGCTAAGGGCTAACGTTACCTAACAAATAGGGTTTGTGATAGTAATGTTAATTGTAACATATATGAAATGTATACATGAACAATCTTACATTTTCAAAACAATCATTCACTCACTGTTTGCTTACATGTGATCACAGGTGACTTTACCTCTTAGCCACCTCATCAATGTCCTCCACTCTATGAAAAGCTCAGTGGGAAGCAGCAGTGCCACCTGCAAATCAAGAAAACACAAGAAGCATGCCTCAGACTCAGAACTACACCGCACAGAGGTACATTAGTAGGCCATAATCTGTAATTGCTGTTTCAATTCAGAGACAGCGTGATGCTGGGGTTAGTTGATTTCATTCTCCTAAGTCCACTTGTTTAACAAAAAACGTTTTCAGAATAACTTTGTTAGGAATATAGATAAAATGTCATACACAAAATGATATAATTTCTGTTTGTGCAGCCCATGTGGAACATGCGTGAGCTTGGATTATCAGACCTAGGAGCACAGCAGCTGGATGAGCTGGTGAACGGTGTGTTACCACACTTGAGTCCACAGGAGGCGCCACTTCCATTGGGTGGACAGACAGCCTGGCACACCTCACATCGTTCTACACACTCCTTTTTCTTCAATAAACATGGTGAGAATGTACATCTTTGTTATAAACAGCCCTCCCATACTGTACCTTGAACCACTTAAATAGGTGTGCCGGTGGCTAGTTCCCGTGCCTGACTCCTCGTCATCATTCTTGAATGAATACAACATGCCAGGACCTCACAATCTGCAAGAAGTTAAAACATTTGTTTCATTTTTCACGTTTCATTTGACTGCATAGAATTGCAGAGATTCTAGTTAGTGGAGGTGGTAAGCATTCATCCTGATATTCTGATGAATCCCATCTTTTTGATTAGCTTAGTTACTAGTTGACTGTTTTAACAAGCAAATAGGGCCTCTGCTACCACTTTTTCTTAAAACTATCTCAATAATAAACCTTGTCCTCTGTTCCCAGGCTTCTCATGTGGTGCAATGCCCATGTCTTATTCCAGACAGCACTCTTCACCTCTTCAGTCTGTCTGCACAGAGCTACAACACTGGCCAGGTAACTATGGATTCATGTAATAGTTTATTACTAAACCAAAGCTTTGCATTCAATTGTTACTATTGAATAACTGGAGTTGGTTTGTATGCTATTTGACAACAATATACATGGCGTTACGTAGAGAATAACAAATATTCCACGTAATTGTCAATATTATCTATGGTGTCCTATTTTTACATGTACATTGTGAATGTAACAATGTGTATATTTATGGTATAATGCTTATGCAAATCTAGTAAAGTTATATGCTGTGTAAACATGGTTAGCTTTTTAATCTGTTTAAACAGCATGTGCTTATTGTATATTTCAAGTGTGGGTCCCGAGCAGAGGCTTTAAAACTTTAAAGAGCAAAACCAGACGACTGCAGTCGGCCCCCGGCCGCCCCCTGGAGTCTGAAGGATTCACACCATCTTTTATGAAGGTAAGTACTTTGAGATGTTGACATGCTTAAGCAAATTCTTAAAGGGATACTTTGCTGATTCTTTTAACCAGCTCTTTGTCATCTATTTGTGGGCAGTGTGTTTTTAGATTAACAGTGTTTGGCTTTCCTCCGTGGCGCCAATGCATGGAGGACCCTGGCGGCGGGGAGCATCGTTCATCTTAACACACTGCTTCCACTGCTTTGACACAGCTGGATTTGAATCAGCAAAATATGTTTTAAGCATGTTATGGATATGTTTGTATGTGCTTATTGTATTAAGAATATGAATTACCTTACCAGCAACAACATTTTCACCTTACTAGGGTATTGCACTTTTTGGAGTAAAATGCAACACCTGCTGAGATTTCAAGTTAAAAAATATTCAGCTCTTGAGTAGAAAATGCATCACATCTCTGTAGTTTTTTTCTATGCTGTCTAGTCAAATAGAAACACATGTCTTCCATTGGATCTTCTGCACACAAGACAATTTGAGGAAAAGTTGGCAATTGGTGTTCTGCCCACCTGAGTCACCAACAGGCCTAAAATAGATAGTATGGGTTTTTAACATGATCAGTTATGCAGCTATGTTTGCTAAGTAATTGACAGCAGCTGCCTTTGCACTTTCCTGACAACACAAAAGGGGCCTCCAGCTGTTTTGCCTATTTAGGAATCTAAAATAAAGGCAGAGCAGGTGCACCTGAGGTTTTTTAGGCCTACAAAGCATGTCCAGGTGGATGGCCTTGTGTAAAGGTGTGATAAAAGTGAAGTGAATATGATATCTGGAAATTGATTGTTGAGACAACTTCATAAATGACAGATTCCTATGTCTTTAGATCAAATGCAGCTTTATTTACCAATAGAGCACACACGGCCGAGCGGGAGGAACAGTCTTATACACAGAAAACATGCACAGACAATGTTCTCACTGAACACTAAGTTAACAGACTCCTTTCTACTGTTTGGCCTCACCTCTGGAGAACCAGTTGTCAATCACACAATTATAACTTAGAGTCGCACACTTTGGTGGCCTCTGACGTATGTTAGTCCCCCCCCCCCAGAGGTCACAGATGAAGATTACATCTTGTTTTTCAGCTCTCCTTCGCACAAAACATAATTACACCTGGAGTATATTAGATCCCATGGTGTACGATATCATCGTGTCATACCAAGATGTTTCCCATAAGTTTTCACCACTGGGGCCCCTTTTATCTACTTTTAGATGTCACGTGCAGTCCACACAAAATTGAACAGTATATAAGATATATTTAAAAGCATACAGACTTCATTTCATCCTATCAGAATATTGCTGACCAATCTTACCTTGTACTGCAGGGTTTCCTGACACGTGACAAGGGGGTTGAAGTTGAAAGTCTAGACAGCCTGATTAAGATCAAGAACATACCTGATGGACAGCAGGATTCTTACAAGAGGGGCTTCGCTGAGGGTTTCCTGAAAGCCCAAGCCTTGACACAACGCACACAAGGTAACGCTACAAACGAGCTCAAATTGAATCACACAACCGGTATTCCATTATTAAGCATTAAACAGTACTGATGTATAGTTTTCCTGCTTCAACTGTTCAGACTCTCTCCGGAGGACTCGTCTAATCCTGCTGGTGCTGCTTCTGGTTGGACTCTATGGTATCTCCAAGACCCCCTTCATATCGGGTAAAGGCTCCTTTTCTACTCTAAAGCTGCTGTCATACATGAAATCACCTCCAATATGTTAACATTTTAATATGTTAAAATGTGAATGTTAATAATAAAGTACAGCATTTGCCTGCTTAACTAAATCTATTCACATAAAATATTGAACATGTATTAACCCACCAAAGAAAATAACTAAGCTTGGTATAACTGAGCCATTTTCTGCTCTTTACAGACAAATTCTAACCTGCAGTATTGAAAGTGTGTGTGTGTGTGTGTGTGTGTGTGTGTGTGTGTGTGTGTGTGTGTGTGTGTGTGTGTGTGTGTGTGTGTGTGTGTGTGTGTGTGTGTGTGTGTGTGTGTGTGTGTGTGTGTGTGTGTGTGTGTGTGTGTGTGTGTGTGTGTGTGTGTTAACCATGCCATGCAGTGTGATTTCGAACTTTAATCTAACCATTTTTGATAGTACGGTTCCGAACCACATCAGGCCTGGACTCTGCAGTGGACCCTGTGCAGATGAAAAATGTGACATTTGAGCATGTCAAAGGGATAGAAGAAGCTAAGAACGAGCTGCAGGAAGTTGTGGAGTTCTTGAAAAACCCAAAGAAGTTCACAGTATTGGGAGGAAAGCTGCCAAAAGGTAGGGCTTTCACAGTGCATTTTAAGATGTTTTAAAAGCTTTGTGATTTTTATAAATTCTGCACTTATGTTAGAGTATGATGACTTGGTATGACTGAGATGGTAGTTGCACAACTACATTCAGAGATCTGTTTTTGTGTCTTTCTCTCTCGTTCTTCCTCCTCATCTCTTCACTTTAGGTGTTTTACTGGTTGGCCCTCCAGGGACCGGAAAGACTCTACTGGCCAGAGCTGTGGCAGGAGAGGCAGATGTGCCATTCTACTACGCATCCGGGTCCGAATTTGATGAGATGTTTGTTGGAGTGGGAGCCAGCCGCATCAGGAACCTTTTCAGTGGGATTTCTTTTTTTCTTTTCCCTTTGTCTTCCTTAGAAACTTCTTGAGAGTGTATAGTTGGCTTCTCCTGATACAAGGGCTGCATGATTGCAGCAAAAATATTATGTGTGTAATGATATGTGTTGTACTGCTTATTTCTAGAGGAGGCTAAAGCCAATGCTCCCTGTGTGATCTTCATTGATGAACTGGACAGCGTGGGTGGGAAAAGGATCGAGTCTCCCATGCACCCTTACTCCAGACAGACTATTAACCAACTCCTTGCTGAGATGGATGGGTAATCTCTCAAATTATCTGTTGCATATTTTAGAGTTTAAGAGTTGTCGTAATTCAGATTCAAGCAAATTTGGCAATACGTTGGGGTTGCCTTCAAACTTAACTCTGCATACAGTACTGTTCAGTGTTGGTTGACACACGAGTACGTGAAGTACTGTATTGTGGCTCAAAATATGAGTTAGAATGTAAGAACGATTGCTGTGGTGAGAGAATACAACAGAAAGCAAGAGGAGAGCTGCTGCGTTGCAGACGCTGACTTGCATGTACCCTGTGATATTATTTTGTAGGTTTAAACCTAACGAAGGTGTGATCATCATTGGAGCAACCAACTTCCCAGAGGCTTTGGATAAGTAAGTTTACCTCTGTGTCTCTTGCTATAGCCTGTGAAAATATCAGCGCTTACAATGCACATTCATGTCAAGGTTTACAACCCTCAGAGACACTGCTTTTCTTGTCAAAAACTAAGAATAGACTGCAACCCTGAGGCTGTTATTGATGCCGTGACCCAGATTGTATGCTGACACAGCATCAGTATTTTACTAACCTGTTGTTCTTGTTTTTTTTAAGTGCCCTGATCCGCCCAGGACGTTTTGACATGCAGGTGACTGTCCCCAAACCAGATGTGAAAGGGCGCACAGAGATCCTCAACTGGTATCTGAAGAAGATTAAAATGGATCCAGGTGTGAGATCACCATCTGCTAATCCTAAAATAATTATAACAATGTTTTTGCTAAAAGGTTTTGTTATGGTATATAATATTTTTAACCACTGTAAGACAGACAAAGTCAAATGGTGTTTTGAGGCAGTGTGAGAAATCCCGTACAGTAAACGGGAAACGTCGCTGCCTTTATCACTGCCAAAAGAAAGTTTTAAAACACTATAAAGGTGTAAAAAAAAGACGAAACACAAGCACTGAACTGCCTGGGAGTTTGTGTAATGGCTGAATGTTTCCTGCAACAACAAATCACTCGCTATGTCTCGCTCGTCTCTTTTCTTTCTCGCCCTCCTGTGAAATAAAGCTGCCTTCAAGTGCAGGTCGGAAACGTCGAGATTTATAAACAATCTGACTGAAAACAGAAATTGTGAAATATAAAGTCTTCTTGTGCTACATTGGGGGGGTTAAAGAACACAACAGGACGTCACAAATGGGCAGTTTTCATTGACAATCTCTCCCCCCCCCCCCCGCCTGAATTTTTTCTGAATGCACCGTAAGACAGAACCTACAGTTGCTTGAATGCCTTGGTTTGGTGGTCATCAAGCACTGAACACACTGGCACAGCACAGAGCACTGGTATTTTTTAAGATGACGTCATAAGCTAAATGTTTGTCATTTACTTGCCCCGTCTTGAGGCCTAAGACTGATTTAGATAATCGGTGTGATCTTTGTTGATGTCGCGTGTTATCTCTGCAGCTATTGAGGCCAATATTATTGCCCGGGGCACAGTGGGCTTCTCTGGAGCTGACCTGGAAAATCTGGTCAACCAGGCTGCCCTGAAGGCAGCAGTCGATGGTAAAGACATGGTCACCCTGAAAGAGCTGGAGTTTGCTAAAGACAAAATCCTCATGGGTGAGTAATGAGGAAGCTTTTTTAGTTGTTATAATGTGATTAATATTACTGCTAAATTATTTAAAGATAACTAAAGTTATCCTGATTGTCTGTGTGTTTTCATCGAACACGGCAAAAGCTTACTAATAGTGATTAGGATCACTCGCAAAGTCATGTCGAGAATGTGGCAATAAAATAAATTAATTCATACTTTCTTCTATTATCTTCAAGGCCCTGAGAGAAGGAGTGCAGAAATAGATGAGAAGAACAAGATCATCACAGCGTACCATGAATCTGGCCATGCAATAGTAGCTTACTATACCAAAGATGCCATGCCGATTAACAAGGCTACTATCATGCCCAGAGGCCCCAGTCTGGGACATGTAAGGAAACGTAGAGCTTGTAAACTAAATGGCTAAACTCTGCGTATTATAATTTGACACCGAGTCTGCAGACAGTCATTCCATTTGTTTACCTCTTATCCCCTTCATTTTTCATACCCCTTTTTCCATCCTCTCCAATGTCTCTTGTCAGGTATCCATGCTTCCAGAGAACGATCGCTGGAGTGAGACTCGCTCTCAGCTGCTGGCCCAGATGGACGTCAGTATGGGCGGCCGTGTAGCAGAGGAGATTATATTTGGCCATGAGTACATCACAACCGGTAAAAAGGAGTTCCTAAAAATGTTTTAACATAAAGTGTAGAATGTAGTAAGATCTTGATTCTCTTCTACATAGAAAGGTGGTTGGCAGGCTAGAATGTGTAAAGGCAACATGTCATTTCTTCCTCTCCAGGTGCATCAAGCGACTTTGATAGTGCCACAAAGATCGCTAAGATGATGGTGACCAGATTTGGAATGTGTGAAAAGGTAGGCTAATTTATGGGACTTACAAAGGGAAGGCTGGTCATAGTATTTGCACTGCACATGCATCGCAGTCTACATATTTTTGCTATAATTGTATGCACATTTATGTATATGTTTCCCCTTCCTGTCTCCCAGTTGGGTGTGATGACCTATACTGACATGACAGCCCAGAGCCCAGAGACACAAGCAGCGGTGGAGCATGAAGTCAGGGTGTTACTGAAGGTCTGTGTAATATTTTTTTATTATCTTTTTTTTTTTTTTTTTTTAGGACAGCTAACAAAAAAACAATTCAGCGATTCAACCAGCTCTTGTAAAACCTTTATTCTTACCATCTTTTCTCTTGCTGTCTCCAGGACTCTTATGAGCGTGCCAAAGTCCTGCTGAAGACTCATTCCAAAGAGCACAAAAACCTGGCAGATGCTCTGCTCATGTATGAGACACTGGATGCCAAAGAGATCAAGCTGGTCCTGGAGGGCAAGGCCCTGGAGGCCAGTTGAAACTAGAAGGGACTGCAACAATCGGGGGTTAGCAATGGGGGGAGGGGGCGGATTTGAAGAGCTCAGGGGTCATGGAAGGAGGGATGAACTCATTTCATGTCAGTGAATCAGAGGAGTATGAAGTGATAGCCTGCGTTCACAAAGTCTCTTGACAAGCACTCATGTGGGACTATGTCATATCTTCACTCTGTCCCCTTTGTGTAATCCCATCAATATTCCCAGATAAGTAGTGACTTTCCTGTGTTCAGAGGTAACTGCTTACCTCTGTATGTTGCACAGGCTCACTGTATGTGACAAAGGTTAATAGGTTAAATGCCTAATTTAAATGATGTTGCTCAGGTCACTTTATCCATTGGTGAGAGGAAATAATACATGAATGTAATTATGTACCTCAAACGTAAAAAGCATCCTGGTAGGATTCCCTTTTTAATGTTAATTGTTGTGAAAGGAGTTGAAATGTGGTCAAATTCTGTAATTATTGCAACTAGACTAAGTCAATCTCAACTCCTATTTGTCGATTATCTTCCAGGGTTCGTATCTGTTATTTGTCTTGTATATCTTCAAGGTCAGGCTACACACTGGACTTCTATCTTGTGAGCCTCTCAATTTGGCACAAAGAAGTGTCGCAATGGGGTGCTGCACTTTGTCTTTCCATCTGATTCTTTTTATCTTGGATGATTGGAAGCTCATGTATATACATTCTCCTGACCCCCTCTGCATATGTCCCTGTTACTTATCTTTAAAGGTGGCCTTTTGGGGAATGCATTAAGTGTATTTTTGTTTTCCTTTTGAAAGGAGGGAGTGTATAAAGTTAAACTATAATGTCTCAGCACTTTGGTTAAGTGTATTCATTGAAAATGCACTTGTGCTCTCTTCATTTATTTCATTTATGCTGTGTGTACAGACAATTGCTGCTTTGTCTCAAATAGCATGCAACAAATACACACTGTTATGTAGTGATAGACTATTGGGATCTTTAGGATTTTAAAGCTAAGTGAAGTTATTTAAAATAGTCTTTGAGTTCAGCTTCCAAAAAGCTTTAGGAAAAATATCAGTGTTTCTTGTAAATGCAAATGAGTTGAAATGCAAAAGACTCAATCTTTAGATTATTCAGACAAACAAGACCAGTTATCGGTTATTGTCCATTGGCGTCTCCTTTGTCGTTACATCAAAGAGTAATTTTGTCACATCTAGTGCTCTATACCTTTCTGTTTGAACACGTTTTGCACAGTGCAGTGGAAGAAAGATTCCAATGTTCAGTGCTTACTGGCACTGCTCTGTGTATAAAGGAAGTTTAAGCAACAAGTCTAATTTTAAAGTGACGTCCTTGAGTGTTTGACATTTCTTCAACACAGATTGTGGGTAGAAACTTGCAGACTTATGCGTCTGTTAAAATGTTGAATGTCCCAATTTGTGAATAGTTACAGCTACAGCAGTGTATGTAATCTGTATTTTAGCTTTTTGAGCATTTCATTTAAACTGTAGCTCGTATCAAGATTACCACCAGCATATGTATTTTTAGTTTGGCCCTTTTCAGTTTGTTTTCTTGGTTTCAATTTGAGACACTATTTAGTTTATTGGCCTTTTATCCATGTTTAGCTGTATATATGATTGGGATGTAACATTGTATATAGATGTAATGCTTTTATGCTGAGACATTGAATGGCTCTCTGCTGTTGATTGACAAAATCTCTCAACAATGTGATCGCAATGGTTAGTGAATGTTACTGCAGTTGAGATAAATAAAATGAAACCTAAATAAAATCTTGTGTACTTAAAATTTTTTTTTTTTCAAAACTTAAAATGCACATACCTTAGTTACAAATTAGACAAAATCCACAAAGTTTACACCTTCAGACACGTCAAAACATACTACATTTATTGGCATTTCTTTAAATCAATCAATCGTCTTGGCCGGTGCTAAGTAATGGAGAAAAGCCGCGGTTACGCTGCAAAATAGGCTTGGAAGGAACTAGTTTTGGTGGAACCTTTTTGTACGTTTAAAAGTTGTTTAAGTCATGCAACAGAAAACTCAAATTGGACAGATAGTCTGGATTTACCCTGCAGAGATCTGAGAAAAGGTTAACCATAGTCCTCATATATCGACCGGAGTTTAAAATGCCAACACAAAGGAAGCCCAAAGCAACGGATATCCGGCCTAAATTAGTGAAAGATATGAACGGAAGTGGAACGTCAAGGATATAGATCTCTCTTAATACATCCATGATATAGATTGAGTGAAAGGCAATAAGGCAATAGCACAACGAGCCTCCCAAAATGTTTTTTTACGTAACCAGCAAAGGCTTACACATTAGTCACAGCTGCCATGAGAACTCTGTTCCCCTCGTAGTGTTCCCCTCCCATTAGAATGGTGTTTTCTGTAGGGCCTCCCCTCTGCTGTTGAAGTTAGGGCTTAGGTTAGGTTATGGTAACGCCGGTGTAGCAGAGATAACAGGTTGGGTTTTCCACAAATATGTACAAAAATTATTTTATCTTCTGAAAAATAGCTGCAGTATCATTGTAGATTATATTTCTTTACACGAAAAGTGTGAAGAATTCAAATGTCAGTTTGCCTTTTAAATGTCATTTATAAACTGGACAACCTTACTTTAACACCACTTCCCACAGGATCCAAACAGAGTCAGAAACACTGGAATGAACACTAAGCCGTGGAGCAGCCCAAATGTAATCACAAGAAACACAATCTTAAAGAATGTCCTAAAGATGTAACTCCCAGACATGGACAGCACCGCCACTCCTAAAATAGTTGACAGTGCTCCTTGCAGTATCGGATAGCCTAGATGGGCCAATGCATTCATAGCTTTCTTATTCACATCACTCTGGGAGCTGGAGACAAAAGAGTAAGAAATATGTGCTGAGAAGTCTACAGAAAAACCAATGCACATGAGCAGGTTGATCATAGAGATGGAGTCCAGGTTTACACCCCACAGCGCCATGAACCCTGTCACACCAACAATGACTGAACAAATTGCAAAGGCCACCCACAGGGAACAAAGAGGATTGGGTATCAGGATGAGTGAGACGACCAGCATCACGATCACAGCCACCAGGATGGTTTGAATGGTGTTGTCCATAATGACAGTGTACTGGTCAAAGTAGATGAAAGCAGGGTGGTACACCAGTAGCTCTACTGGACATTCCTCTGCTGTTTTCCTGAGTCCAATCATCATGTCCTTTGTTGGGACTTTGTTGAGCGTCTGAATGAAAAAGCGAGAGGCCTGAATCTTATTGTCTACAGTGAAGTTGATGTCTTGTTTGAACATGGACTTGAGTTCTAAGAAATGTCGCAGATATGTTTGGAAAGCCTCTTGAGAACTTATATCGAGATTGGCTGCATTTGCATATTGTAGAAAGGAAAGAAACCAAGCTAAAGTGCCATTGACAAAGTTCAAACTCTCAAAATTTGAAATGCATGAGAGCAGATGCTTTTGTTCATCCTCATCCCAATATGGGAAGGGCTGCTTCACTGCTACCATCACGTTACAGCTATATTCAGAGAAGTGCTGCCTTTGATTGTTGTAGTAATCAATGATGTAGGAATCATCCAAAGCCAGATTCCTGATATCAAGTCCTTCCTTTAAGATAAAACAACCATAGATGCCTACAGCCAGATAGCCTGCATAAATGACAAATACACAAGCTTTCATCAATTTGTGGGTCAGCATTGGGCCGTAGAAGCGCTCAAACATGTAACTCATTGGGTCAGTTTCCTCCTTCTCTGTCATTCGATCGTAGCTCCCCCCAACACAGCATATACTAAGGACTTTTGAATTCCTGGATGGTAAGTCTTCTGGGATCTTGGCACAGGTGAACCAGTGCTTGTTCTCTGCTTCTCTCTGTCCGTTCAAAGCCATGCACGCCCCCAGGAAGGTGATGCTGTACAGATAGCAGAAGCAAATAGAAATCCCTGCGTACAGGCAGAAGGACCGGACTGAACCAAAGGGCGAGCAGCAGCCCAGTAAAATAGCAAGAGCGTTGGTCAGGGAGGTGATGGAGATAGAGACGGCAGCATCCTTGTAGGTGTCGGCCAGCCGGGCGGGGACACTGTCTAGAACACGGGTCCTCTGCCAGCAAGAGATCATGATAAACATATCATCCAGTCCAATACCTTAAGGTTGAAAGTCAGAAGAGAAAGAGATTTTAAAAATGGGAAATGGGACTGTGTAATCCCTCAATGTGCATATTATTACGTTTGGTCTTTAGAGGCCCAACAGAAAATGTTTGGCCAAGGGCCCCCTAACTGCTTAATCCAGCAATGAGTATGTGACATGAAATGAAAATGTACATTGTCAGAAGTCAAGAGTGTGAAACATGGACATGTCTTATGACAATACATATACAAATATTATATGACATAACAATGTATTAGAATGCCATGGACAACAGGAAGTAATGTTGTTTTATGACTACTTTCTAACTTTGATTCAGCCTTGGACAGTGGGACTTTATGGATCTGAATGTTCAAAAGAACCTACCTAATATCATGAAAGGACAGGAGGCCACTGTCATGACAAAAGGTTGATCCAGCAACAACAGCGCACCAAAACCGCTCAGGACTGCCAGACCTGTGGAGAGCACCCCACAGGATGCCACCCACACCTTTGTCCTCACATTATCCAACCTAAAAGAAAATCAGAAATTAAAAAATGCAATACATCCAAAAGTCATTGCATAACATGTTCAGCAGATGTTTTACCAACCTCCAACATGATACGATCGAAAATGTGATGGTAATGGCATAGGTGATGGAGAATGAATAGATGACGGAAGCTGGTGATTTTTTAAATTCCCATTGCATTGACATGGAGGTGGAGTATGACACCTAGAAAGAGTATCAATACATTTAACACAAGCCACTTAATTAAAAAACTAAAAGATGATGATTTAAAACACTGGAATGTTTTGCTTACCTGAATAGAAGTTGATGATATATTTGAGACCAAATTAATAAAGCTTTCTAACCAAAGGTCAGTCTTTGTTTTGTTGTCCTCATCTAAATAGTAATGGAGCTGTATGGCTTTAGCACTTTCAACTACTGAACTCTCCTCGTACAATTTCACACTCCCCAGACTTAAATATAAAGGAATACTCCTAAAATTAGAGTAATACCACGGAAAGGTCAAATTGATTGTGTCTATATTGTTGGCACTGTATTCAATAATATCTAAAATGTAATTAGAGGTGCAGGATCCCATCACCTCAGCACAAACATTCACATATTGAAATGACTGGTTGTTAAACTGCACTACCATATTCCTAACTTTAAAGTCTAAGTCTAGGATGTCTTGGAGCAACTCCACAGTCAGAATATTCCTGTCACTTGTAGCTATGAGAGTTGCATAATTCCCATCTGTGCTCAGTCGTAAACGTGAAAACATGGAATCATTTCCGGGAAAAGTTTCTTGGATGTATTTCCTCTCCAGCTTGGCTTGTCCGTCGACAGGTGTGAATTGCTCTTCAATATCGTTTGACATTCTGTCCTCGAGAAGAAAAAATCCGCTCCCCAGACTTGCCGAGAGAATGAGGGGGATGATTAAGAACCACCAGGGATGAGATCCAATAAAATAACCCATCATTTCAAAGCAGATGCGTAGTAGTCTCTCTACGCAATCTGTGCGGATTCTGCCCATAGCTGTGAAAACGTGCTCCCTTAAAATCTGGGTTTCTGGTTGGAATTTGTTAAGCTATTTTGGGGAAATATAAAAGAGCTGCTCTTTTTCCCAGAAATTCCAACATTAGAGAGGGCTTTGAGTATTCACAACCAGCTGTATTTATTGGGCTGCAGACTCTTCTTAGCTCCTTCATGAGATGAGATTTGCATAATAACAGAGTTGGCCCACTCTGTAATGAACAGAGGCAGATGAGGTTTGAGGAAAGGCTCAGTCAAAGAGCCTATTGAAGAACAGTTGGTGTAGTATGGCTCACTAGTCCCATTTCAATACTTACTGTCAGTGGTTTTCAATTGCCTAACCCCCAGGTAATTCCTTCTCATGGCTGAGGTAACATTAAACCGTTGGGCCCTTGAAGATTGATGGATGTTGCAAAGGTACAGAACAAAGAGGTGTTATAATGTGGATCTTTATTTACTTTTTCTACCTGCCAATTGACAATCATTTTCTATGGTAGACTTCCATCTAATCCCTCATCCACTTCTGCTCCAGGGTAACTGGCCAACATTAGCAAAAGAATATGTGGCTTTGTTGAAAACATGTGTACAAACCATGAAGACAAAACCACCTTTTGTGAAGTAATTTAGTATTTAAAAGTCAGTGGACGAAATAGCAGACACATGAAAAAGCTGTATAAGCAGTATATGTCACAGAACTTACTTTTTTACAAATTCAGAATATATCCTCCTGACAAATAAAGTATAAATACAGTTGTTTCATTATTGTACAATTTGAATGCTAACATTATTATTTAACACTTTAAGACTCAATACTTTTACCTCTAAACAGTCGTATCACTTTTGACATTTTGTAAATTGTTTTGTACATTTTTCATGAAATTAAGTATAATTTAATTCAAACAAAACTTTATTTAATTATATTAATGTACACGCAGTACAACTTCAGGTACAAAACTACTCAACCAGTCTACAAGAATACAATAATGACTTACCTATAAGTAACATACATTTTTATTTTCTATTTTATTTCATTATATTTTCAGACATCGTCAACCCATGGACGTAACGTCAACCATAGACAGTAAAAGGCGTCAACCTCCGTGACGTCATGCGTCCAAGGCTGGGCGGAAGTTGTGTGCCCAGCAGGCTGTCATCTGTTGTTGGAGCTGCTACAGTAGCCGCCTGATGCCCTAAAAAACAAGTGAAATTCATATATAAAAGCGTCACCAAGTGCAAGTCAAACTAGCTCCTATAGGAATATGGATGACGACGTGCTGACGACTTTGAAGCTGTTGATAATTGGCGAAAGTGGAGTCGGAAAGTCCAGGTTTGTCTCTTGTTTGTAGCGAGCCTAACGTTAGCTAGCTAGCCTGTTGTAAATGTTGACATTCTTTTTGTTATGTACATTTATTCCCTACTGCTCAGCAGCTGTTGCTACAGCTAGCTGGTAGTGTTGTTGTCCTTTTTCTGCCGATTTGGGCCAAATACTTACTGTTGACAGTTAGGTGACATATTACGTCAACGTTACGTAGGCACAACTTTTAACTTTTAACTGGTATTTTGTTTGCTGATAAGAGATTATGCTGCTTACCTAATTGTAACCATTACAACTGTATAGCTGTTGTGTTCTTCCTGTAACTGAGGAAAATCCTTGTAGCTTGTAGTCAACTCACAAAAGCATGAAGTACTGTATGCCCTGCTTATTTCCATGTTATCTTTATTCCTCCTAACAGTCTCCTCCTGAGGTTCACAGAAGATACCTTTGACCCAGACCAGTCAGCGACAATAGGTTTTAACTTACACACCTACACAGATGTACATAAACACATATACACAGAAGTATGGGAACTGCTAAACTGCTCAAAACAGGCAATGTAAAGCCTTTTATCTTTCCTCTCTTTCTCTCATGGCTGACCAGGTGTGGATTTCAAAGTAAAGACAGTCGCAATAGATGGGAACAAAGCAAAGCTCGCCATATGGGTAAGACTGAAGTCATTAAGCCATACTTTAGTCTTTGTTGTCAGGAAAAACATGACGAACTACAGGGTTTCTCCACAGGATGGCGACATTGCACAGCCACAACCATGGAAAGAAACAGAAAAACAGATTTAACTTCCTTTTATGAGGCACAAAGTCCTAATGTCCAGTGAAAACACACCATACACAGTGAGGCCATAACCTTAGCCCAAAACACTAATCTCCCATGGACTTTATTATTTGTTTTCTTAGCACAGGGGTCTTCAACGTTTTTTAAGCCAAGGACTTCTTAACTGAAAGAGAGACGTAGCAGAGACCCCCTACTAAATATATTGTATTAAATGAAGTTGCATATTAAACTGGACCTACAGTAACGTGTAGGGTGGCCTAGAGCCTTTATATATACATTTTTTGCATAGAAAATAATTGTTGGCATGAGTTTATAAATCATGTTTTAATGTTAACATACATGTGGTACAGTTAATCTCCTATATCCTATAGGCCAGTAAGCCTATCACCAGTGGGGAGTTATATTTGCTAATATTTTGTTGGATTCATGACCCCCTAGGGGTCCCAGACCCCCTGTTGAAGATCCCTGTCTTAGCAGAAATGTGCATGTGCTGGAGGATGCCAGAGGGCTCAAAATACTTTATGAGGAAGAGGACAGCACTTTGTGAAGTCTCATATTGCATGTACTGTAACACAACCTAGCGTTCCTCATTTTTAAATATAATAATTGCATATATTTTATAATATTCTGTCTAATTGAATGAAAACAAATCAATAAAAGCACATTTACAAAAATAAAACTACACAACTATGTAAATTAGATGTTGCTAGCTCTACAGTGTTCTGTTTTTGTGGTTATTTTTGAATGGTTACTCCTGTTTTTAACATTAGAATTATGGATAATTTCCTTAAGAAATGGCTTGAGCAAAAAGTCTGTTAAAAGTTCACAGACCTTGCAGACTTATCAGGAACACATGTCAAAGTGAGAGAGAGAGAAAGAGTCTGTGAGTGTTGGTGTCATGGAGTCTTTTGCTTTCATTCATCTTAAGTGTCTTTACTTTTCTAGGACACAGCCGGACAGGAACGGTTTCGCACTCTGACACCCAGCTACTACCGCGGTGCACAGGGAGTCATACTTGGTAAACATGATGCTTTTTTTAAAAAAAAACACCCGACCTAGAGACAATTTTCAGTTTCCAGTAAAAAAAAAAAAAAAAATGAATCCACTCTCCACTTTTTTGTAGCACTTTCTTTACACATGATCATGTATGTCACTTTGGAAAAAAACTGCAAATCAACAGCCGTCAGATAACGGCAGTGTCCTGTTAAAATTGTTATTACTAAAAGAAAGATGTTAATATGCTCGTATCAAATATTTCCTCTAACTCATTTTCTCTTGTTTGCATGGTTTTGACAGTATATGACGTCACAAAGCGCGAGACTTTTACCAAGCTCGACAACTGGCTGAATGAACTGGAAACCTACACAACACGCAATGACATTGTGAAGATGCTGGTTGGGAACAAAATTGATCAGGTGTGTCTGTCACTCTTGCCAGTTTGACACATACAATACAAGTTTACCAGCCATTGGTGTTGCTTTACTTGCATGGAACATGATATTTAATCCTTTACCATGCGTATTCCACGTAGAGAAAATTACATAGGATGTCTATTTTGTTTTCAGGATGACCATGAAGTGGACAGAAACGAGGGGCTGAAATTTGCTAGGAAACACTCTATGCTTTTTATTGGTAAGTATCCGTGTTAGAGTAAAAATCAGACATGGTCATTTAAACTAACAGAGCCATAACTTGTAAACTTACTGTATAGCCATTGCAGCTTACCATACTGTACTTAAAGATCAGAACTGTAATTGTGTAGTTGGAACAAGTCAAGACATCACTTAGTAAATCATGCATTTTACTTTGGGTTTATTGCGTTGTTTATACTGCTTTGGCATTTCGGAGTCTCTCGCGCTGAAAGATGCGGCCACTCCAGAAGAACTGCATTATGATTAAAATCTAGCGGGCTTTCATTTATCGCATCCATGTCTACACGTGTTCCTGATTCTCATCTACAATCTGCCTCACTCTGGGAAATTACGTTAACATTTCTGTGGAGTTTCCATTTTAGAACGGCTAAATTAAGGGGTTTTGAAAAGGGTTGGGCAAGAAGATGTCGTTGACTTAATCCGCTGTGAAGATGTCTTCATCCCACTGGATGTCTCTGGCTTCTTAAATGAAGTCATTCCATACTTTATATGTCCTGTTTGTCAACACATGGATATTTTTAAATCTCTATTATTAGTTTTCCTATATTGTAAAAAAGAAAGCTGTTTTGCTCTGTTTTGGATTTTACAGCGGACGTGTAGGTTTTTCTTCTTCTTAACATTTAGGAAAGTGTTCTACCAGTTTGGCTGATGTCGTAAATCTTGGTAACCTTCTTTCCTTTGTACAGAGGCCAGTGCAAAGACCAAAGATGGCGTCCAGTGTGCCTTTGAGGAGCTTGTGGAGAAGATCCTCCAGACTCCGGGGCTTTGGGAGAGTGAAAACCAGGGTCAGAGGGTCCGTCTGGGGGACCAGGAGCAGGGCCGTGGCAGGGCATGTGGAGGATACTGTTCCATACCCTGAAACTGAACCAAAAGAAAAAGCACCAACCTGATAGGAATGACTACGGACCAGAAACGGAGAGAAAGAAAGGGAACTGGATGAGTTTATTGTTTGGAGTAGTTCCATCAGTCAAAAGGACTTTGCTGTTTGCACACTTCCTTTTCAAACATCATCTGTCACTACTTTCTGTTTAAAACATGAATGAAAGGATCATACAAAAATAGCCTCTTGCCTAAGGAAGTATAGTGTTTTAAATTGACATAACCATGCCAAGTACGTCATACGAGTACATGTCTGGTTTGAATTTAGCTTATTTGCAGCAGTGATTCTGCTGTACATTAAGGCATCAGGTTAATAGCATAGTGCCTATTACATGAACCAATTTGTAGGTTACAGTACATAGCTTGTCAAATTCTACCCAAAATAACTTATTATAATCAATACAGATGTCCCCTAAAGTTCCCTGCTTATACTTTGTGAGCTGTAAATGTCAACTTCTATGTAGCTGCAAAGTACACAATGTTCTTCAAGTTCATATATAACACATCACTTGGATTGAGGATAGTGGTGGAAGAGCCTTGTTGTTGGAGTGGGAGTGATCGGTCATTATGCACCACAACACTGTGAAAGCTCGCAAATAAGACATTTCACAATGGACCCCAGTTACTGACACCAGTTCATTTTTTTTTTTTAACTGTTAATCCAATTATTATTATTATTATTATTAGTTTGATGGCGATTTCCATCAAATTCAGTGCTTCAGAACGTACAAGGCTACGAGGCTTTCAAATAAATAGATTTCCTGTTTTTTTTCTCTTTTTCCTCTTTTACATGGAAATATGCAAGACAAGTAACCATCTTTGTCTTTTAGGATTTCCTACAACCAAACCTGTCTTTGTCTTTGCATGTCTGATCTGGACCATAACTTTCACAGCTACAAGTGTAAGGTTTACAGTAATAAGACCTCGCAAAAAAATATGCTCTTTTACTCACTTGAGTTCACAGCTTTTTTTGATCTGGCAAAATGGCAAGCAGTTTGTTTTAAGCTTGTTTTCTCCCCATTTATTAAGCCATTTCTGTGTGGTGCTGTGGTCCATATAATGTCCATACTGACTTATTGAAGGCATTACTCACATCTATAGTATGAGAGCATTCCTGAGAGCTTTGTTCCTTCCTTCCTGTCTAAAGTATAGTATGGATTTGATGTATCGTTGCTATTTGTTTGAATTCCCTTTTTCTTGTTTAAATCATGTTGATCTTGCTGTACTTTTTCCTGTTGCGTTTGCTGTGTGCCTATTATGATTTTAAATAAGCAATATGTTAAATTAATATCTGCCTTAAAATTGAATGACGTGCTAAGAGTTATGGTCCAGTAACGCTTGTATAATTTCAAACTGAAATAAATGACAACCTCAAGAGATGCCGTCACTCAAGACTAATTATTGTTTAATTGCCATTTGAGAACTGCCATTACATTTCAGTGTGTAGAAGCCCATCTAATCAAAAGCAGGTTTACAGTGGAAACAGGAGTGAGTTGCTCTTTCCATAAAACTTTGTTGATGACTAGCCTGTCGTACATGCAAGACTGAAAACATTCTTTGCACAAAATGTCAAAAAACAGACCAAAACCGGGAGTGGAAAAGTCCTGTTAATCATGTTTTGTAAAAAAAAAAAGTCCCAGAGGACTGAGTGTGATTACACTGGATTACAAGCTTATGTTTGGTGTCAGGATGTCCCCAGATGGAAGACGCTCACCACAAGTCTCTATCTGACGTTCTCCTGTGGCTTATTGTGTTCTCCATATTTCCAATAACATAAGTTTTTGGCAGTTAATTGAGGTCATAAAATTCCTGAGCTCTCATTTGGCATTTCATGCTGTTTTAACATAAAAAACAGACGACAGTCGTATGTCTCACCTATCATAACGATGTTAGCTGTTCAGGATTTTGTTACTCAGACAGACATTCCGTTGTACTTGTGAGCAACTTACCTTATTATTTCTTTACAATACATTCACAATTTCATCAGGAACTCTTCCAAAAACCTGAACCTGCATTAACTGACCTTAAGGCCTCTTGGGGGCAGTGGAAACAAGCTGACGTCACGTTTTAAGTTGGTATTCACTTTTTAAGTTGGTATAAGAAGCTGTAAGCTAGCAGAAGCCTTTTTGCACATAAGGTTAGAGCCGACATGGAGCAACATTAGCATTCATTTGGAGTTGCATTTATGGTGACCTGATAAATGTAAGTGCAATATTTACTCTCATTTTAGCTCTGTTTTTTGGCTCCACTAACCTAACTCTTAAAGGGAAACTACCTTGCTCTTTAGCTTCTAAATGCTAAATGTTCACTGGCTAGCTGCTATTGCTAACATTGTATGTTGGCCGGTTGGTACTAAAAAGTCAGCATACAGTCGGTTTTCAGAGCCTTTTCTCTGAAAACAGTTACAGCTACAAAAATTTGGTCACCAACCTTTTCTGAATCCATCTTTAGCTGGATCGATGCTCCTCAGAAAAACTTTAACCAGCACTCCACTTGAAGACATGTCTCCCTGCTCATTCCACTATGCCACCCTTCTGCCTATATTAGGCTACAACCTTTAAAAAGCAATTTAAAAGTATATAATGAAACTGCGAGACCCACAATTGCACACATGAAAACTACCACTAAATACAGTTCAGTAAAACATAAGTATGCAGCTTCAGCCACTGCAAAGCAATGATTTAAAGCAAAAGACTGGTCAAAAGATTTCACATCAGGTTTATTCAAATAGCTGCTGTCAAACTTTAGCATTGGATGATAATCCGGTCTCATGGAAGTTAATATAACTTACTGCAACAGATGGCAATAGATGGCAAAAGACATTAGAAACATGGCAATAACAGTAGAAAATATTCAACTGCATTAGGTTAGTTCTTCCATTTTACAATGTAAAAATTATTTAAACGTCAAAGTTTATCAGCATTACAAAATAACAGAGGATGTACAGATATTGCAAGGCACTTAAGCATCTGGTATTCCTATATGGAACGATAGACCAGATGCTTAAATTAAATGCCTATACACTGTTTGCCAGGGCCACGTCAACAGTCTGGACCTCAGAGATATGAGAGGACTTCTGGATGATGCGGTTGGTGAGAGTGGGCCCCGTGGTGCAGCTCTGCCTCATAACGGCGGTGGGTCCTGTGACACACATCCTGTCCATGATAGTGGTCCTAGTAACCGAGAAGGGCTCAGCTTTGGGCACTGTCACATGGCTCTGGTCTGCTGTGCAGCTCTGCCCCTGGGCCAAGCTGGTCAGAGCAACGGCGGCGTGGATCTCCCTCCAGCCCTGATCGTCTCGTCTCTGCTGGCCTCGGCCATGCTGCGGTTGTCTGTGAATATGTGAAGAAAAAAGACAACTGTAAATTAAATAGATTATTAAATACCATCTCACTCCTTTAACTAAAATCAGCCAAAGAGCAATTTTAGAAATCCAAAGCAGAAATGGTGCATTTGCTTCTCCTTTTGATATAAAGCCAGCATAATATGGCTGAATTAGAGGTGGGGGTTCAGTTTCAAGAACAACTTCCAAGAGGGATAATGATTAGTATTACTTTTCAAGCTGATTAAAGTTGAAAAGTGCAAACATCTGTTTCAATTGCAGATTAAGCAATGAATAAATACACGTACCTGTCACATTTAGTTGAAGTATAGTCCATTGTGTCTACAAGAAAGAAGAAAAAGACTCACCTAAATAAGAATCACTTTACTTTATAGCATTGAAATTGCAAACAGAGAATATTCACAGGGCAATCAATGTTGGATTAGGCTATAGACTGTATGTTAGTGATACATAGTATTAATGCATAAGAGTTTTAATTTGCAACATGTGGGTATGTGTGTATTTATGGATGATTGTGCATCTGCATGGGTTAAGTGTGTGTGTGTGTGTGTGTGTGTGTGTGTGTGTGTGTGTGTGTGTGTGTGTGTGTGTGTGTGTGATGGGTGATTGTGCATCTGCATGGGTTAAGTGTGTGTGTGTGTGTGTGTGTGTGTGTGTGTGTGTGTTTGTTTGTTCACATGAAGGTGCTCCCAAATGCAAGTGTTTGCATCTCTGAATATAAGTACATTTGTGTACAGTTACTACTCGTCCACTATGTCTCTCTGGATGTGTTTTACGGTGCCAGAGAGGTTTGACTCAGTGCACCATTCTGCCAGTGCTTAGCTACTTAGCTTTTGAGAAGAAAAAAAATCAGATAACTGCACTGTCATAGCGACTGACTCTGTGTTTTCAGGTTTCCAAAGCTCTGCTAGCACCTGTAAAGTTGTTCCAGTTCACTACGTGCTATTCCTTTCCAAAAGCTGTCCCTGCACAGCTCCATCTTTTTTGACCAAGGCCTAAGCACTTGATTCAATTACACCAACAGGCAGGGGAGTGTCTCACGAATGAATACCTGAGAACCTTGCTACATCTGTGGGAAGGAAGGGTCTTTCTCTCTAAATGCCCTAAATTGAAACTACAATATCTCTCTGGCTATTTTAGAAGCAGGAGCATGACTTTAAAGTAGCATTATATTGCTTGCACAGTCTCTGTTTGAGGTCTGCGCATTATATGTAGAACTTATTTTCCATTTCAGTTTTGGAATAATGCCTTTTTTTAATGGAGCAGATAGAATGGTCAAAACTGATTTTTCTTTAGAGGGCCATTGACAGGCAAATTAGAGGCCCACTGTGAAACAGTCTTTGAATGCAACAGCCCAAAACATCCCCGTCTCTGATTTCTTTAGCCAGGCTGGAGCCAAGAGTAACTACTTGCCGATAGTAAATCATTTTTCTGTTTTATACTTTTTTGCTACTGAATGTCCCTGAGCATTTCTCTCTTTAGCCATAACATGCTTTGCCAATAAAGTACTTTAGTACCGCTATTGTATTTATTACCTAGAAAAAACATTGTTTTATATCTGGTGAGTCTCACATTTATAGCAGGGATTTTACAAAGGGTAATGAAGCTCCTGACTGCTTTGTTTTTATATTACATTGTGTATTGTTGCAGTATAGTTATAATTTCATGTTGGAGCTTACTGTACATCGAACCTTATTTATTCACAAATAAGGAATAGTTTGATATTTTGGGAATGACTCTGTTTTACTTGCTTGCCGAGAGTTAGATGAGAAGATTAATACCACTCTCGTGTTTGTACGCTTAATATCAAGCTACAGCAAGCAGCTGGTTAGCTTAGCTTAGCACAAACACTGAATAACAAACGACTAGCCTGTCTCTGTTTAAAGGTAACGAAATTTGACTACCAGCACCTCTAAAGCTCACTCACAACAACACGTTTTGTTTAATCTGTCCAAAAACTAAAGAATAAAAAAACAAACAAGGTTCTTGGTCAAAAAAGTGTCTGGCACATAGCCCCCCCACTAAGAAATATTTTAACCTTCGGACTAAAGGCTTTAACACACCAGAGGCGTTTTTTTTGGTGCGATTAATTTACATGTCAATACATTTTTTCGAAAAGTTGTTTTTGTCACGAGTACTTTCACACAGACCAAGAATATTACTTGAGCCAGGCTAGCTGTCTCCCCCTCCTTCCACTCTTTGTGCTAAGCTAAGCTAAGCGCCTCCTGGCTCTGTACAAAAACCAGAGTAACGAGTTACCAGTGGAGACTCCAGACATAGCAGGCCAGGCTGGCTTTTTTCACCACTTCCAGACTTGCTAAGCTATATCAGCTAAGATAATTACCTGCTGGTTTTAGCTTCCTATTTACCATCCAGTAATCATCTTCCCTTCTAACTCTTGGCAAGAAAGTGAATAAGTATATTTTTAATTAGTTTGAAACATCATTTTTTGTATATGGAATTTAGCTTTCTATTAATACCAATCCTGTCTCATGTAACCCATTCATAATTAATTGTCTACATGAGCTGATTTTATGTGTTACCTCGTTTACACGTACACGGTTATTTTGAAAAACTGAGACATTTCCCTTCGTCTACACGCAAATGGAGAATTCGCTTCTGAAAACTATTCTTTCTAAAAACTCCGGCCAGAGTGGAGATTTTGGAAAACTTCGTTTGCATGTTCGCATGTAAACTGAGAAAAACGGAGGTTTCATCTTTGTTCAAAAGAGAAAGAGGAAGTGATTGGTTGCTGTTGTTGGTATTTTCGGGATTCTGATTGGTTAACGTGGGCTTGAGCTTCTCGTTACACTGCCACCTACAGGTTTGGCATGCTCTTGACGGCGTATACACGGGTTTGTGTAAACGAACACTTTTCTGAAAACTGACAAGTGTGCACAATGTTATTTTTGAAAACGGAGAGGGTGAAATATCCGTTTATGATGTAGCCTGTGTGTTCTCCCACAATATTGGTTTAAATCCCTTCAGTCATCTCACAGGTGTGTCATTGGGATCCACACTGTAAAACAACTGTGTACTGAGAAAATATTGTACCATCTTATTTCCTTAATGCGGATTATGTATTCACGAACAAGAGGCTCCCCTTGCATGCATGTTTTCATTTGAAACAAAATGGGTGGAAAACGCAGCAAGGCGTTTGTCCAGATAGGTTCTTTGCCGTTCTGCGTCTAATAAAACATGATTCTGGACACATTTATGACTCTCCAGCCTTTTTAAGGGAAATACTGAAGCCGATGCGAGTACCATATTATATGTTGTAAACATCCTCACATTCCTGTACAGAAAATGAAACATCACTATACTATTCCATAAGACTTTTACTGCCTGTGGGATTCAGACTGATATGTTTAAATTGTCCTTGTAAGACACTATGTAGTGGCATCACTTATTAGTTCCTCATATGAGGTTTACTTTTAGCCGTCTCACGGGTGGAGTATAAACGTGTTAATGGTGTTAGTGGCTGTCATGAATCTGGCAGCTTGACTTTCCACTTCACCTCCACAGAGGAGCCATACTGGGTTACGATAACCTTTAATATGACCAGCAGGGATACATTAAAAGTTTGCACAAACAGTGCTTGCCACATAGTGTGTCATGACATTAAGAAACCCCCAAATACTCCAAAAGACATATGATTTGAGTAAGCAATAACATGTTTCAAGGAATGGTGTAACATTTTGGGAAATACACTTATTAGCTCTCTTCAGGCCGATTCAAGAGACCCTCCGCTCGGGTTCCCTTACTTAGCATAAAGACTGAAAACAGGGGGAAACAGCTAGCCTGGCTCTGTCCAAAGCAGCTTACTAGTCAAGCACCTCTAATGCTCACAAATTAACATGTTATACCTCATTTAATATTATTTGTATCTGTACAAAATCGAAAGGAAAAAAGTTCATGCACCAATCTAAAACATAGCCCGGCACATAACCCCACTTAAGACTTACACTTTTGAACGGATAAAACAAATGAGATGTTAATTAGTGAACTTAAAATGTGCTGGTAGGTGGTCTTTGTTGTTGTGTTTGGACAAAGCCAAGCTAGCTGTTTACAGTCTTTGAGCTATGCTAGGCTAACCATCTGCAGGCTGTATTTGTACAGTAAATATGAAGCTACAGCCAGCAGCCGGCTAGCTTAGCTTAGCATAAAAACTAGTGTAAGCCTGTCTCTTTCCAAAAGTTACAAAATCCAGCTACCAATAGGCTATGCTACAACCGGAACCAATTGCAAAGCAACCAGCGGCGACTCCAGGAAGTTACTGCTCCCAGCTGTGTCCAGTCTTTATGCTAAGCTACACAAAGCTAACCTGCTGCTGACTGTAGATAGTTAACAGATCTTCTCATGGCTAACTCTTGGCAAGACAGTGAATAAACGTAATTCCCAAAATGTCCAACTATTCCCTAAAATGAATGAGGTAAATGAGAATCCTTGAATTGTCATTGTTTAATTGATATAAACACTAATTAAAACGTTTGTAAAATATATAGCACAAGCCTGCTAAAATTATTAATTATCCCAATTATTCAAGTTACCAATCTGTAGACCAATTCGAGGTTAAAATAAGTTTCCTGGATACAGATTAAGCCTTGTCACAGACTATACAAAATATCCATTAAATAACCATCTTTAGACTGGGACCAGGATGTAATGTTTGCCTGGAAATGGTTCTAAAATAATAAAAAAGGAACTTAAAGCATGCCTTGTTGAATGTTTAGAGTGAAACTGATGACATATGCTAAAGAGTAGAATTGGTTTCAAAAATCTTTTCACAACTCTTATAATGTCATGTACATTTAGATTGATTTTGAGTAGGAAAGTAACACTTGGGAGGAGCTGCCTGCCAAAGCACACATGAGTCAGGGAAGCAACACCCTCAAAGAGTGATGGGAAAATCCAAATGGATATTAGTGATCTGGTACGGCGATGTCTCACAGATGAGTGGCAGCACACTACGAGAGTGTCGCACTACCAAACGTCTTCAGTGCTTTACTGACAGACTGCTGAATTTCTACTTTTGGCTGAGGTTCCCACTTCTCACCCTGGGAAGAATAAAGTCTCAGACATTCTGTAATTGTCCTTGAGACTGAACCGGACATTTCCACCATGGCAAGAAGCTGAAGCGGAACAAATGGCACATTCTAGTATATGGAAATGATATTTGCGGTGTGCAGCGGCAGCCAGCGTGAGCTCCGTCCAATTTTAAAATGAGGGATTTCAGCGTCTGCATGAGTCTTTATTAGTAATGTTTGTAAAGGCTTTGGCTCATGTACCTCTAGCAGATTCAAGGGTTGTCAGTATGCTGGGCTCCCTATAGGTCTGAAAGGGCACCCAGGTGTCAAACTCCCTTCCAGATTCGCTGTAACTTTATAATTGAATCTCGCAGAGCTTCTGACTTTCAGTGGAATGCCTGAGATTTATTAATGTCAGGGAGCTCTGTGGGACCATGTGGAAGTTTCTGTTCAGTCTGTTCTTATTTTACTGTACACTGTGGTGTGTTAAAAATGAACTGAGGGGAAGCAGGGTAGTTAAAATGTAATTTGACCTGACATTCAACATAAATCTGCAATTAACAAGGAAGATGCATTAATGATTTCTGTGGACAGGGGG
Organism: Zingel zingel; assembly: GCA_023566125.1. NCBI lineage: Eukaryota > Metazoa > Chordata > Actinopteri > Perciformes > Percidae > Zingel > Zingel zingel. Next base: position 11,428,224 of record CM042324.1, read on the forward strand.
TGCTAGCATCTCTGTTTCTCCCAATCTACCCTCTATGTTGCATTATTACATCCTTTCCCTGATTCTTTTTACACATATTCAGTGCAGATTCTGTGTTAAAGGGGCATTTTCCTCTCAAGTAAGAACACTCATCTCTGCTTTAATGTGTGATATTGTCCTGCACAGTGACAAACACTGACATTCCTCACCCATGTGGTAGACAAAGTTGGCCTCTGTTTCGTAGGACGACGCCGGAGATACAACATCTCGATCACACTCGTTGGAGCTGAACGACTCGGAGTGGCTCCTCCTCTTACGGGTCGAGGTGACGCCGTCAGCCTTTGCCACCATCATGTGCCGCAGGGTGTCGTTCAGATACCGATTCAGTAAACTGCTCTTGTACTTGGATGGAGGTGACGCGCTGTCGTCACTGTTGGCGGAGTCCGCCATGGCGAGGACGCTGCCCTGCTTCTCTAGCACGCTCTTGTGGGATGATGATCTGCCAAAGTCTGATTGGCTGATTGGAGTTTGTAAGGGACACTCTTCATCTGCAGCAATGGAAACAACTGTGACTTGTTTCATGTTGTACTTGTTCAAATGATTCATATGAAGATACATGATGTTACAAACTATGACAAATACGAACTGCTGTTTCAGTGGACAAGTCTTTTTTCAATAATTCCATTTATAAAAAGGAACAGAAATGATCTTAAACACACTATAAAATGATTCTGTAGCCCGTACCATCTGAGTCGGTGTTATTGCTGCACACGCTCAGTCTCTCAGCGTTCCCCTGGATGTATTTATTGTACAGTTTGATCCTCAGGGCCCAGCTCAGGTCCGGCTGTCTCACTGTGTTCTTCAGCCTCCGCCGGGCATTCGCAAACCAGTTCGAAACCTGCACAGATGCACCTTGTTATAGAACAGCAATGACTTAATTTTTTAACCCACAAACCTCAAAATCAACACATCCCTGAAGTCACTTTTCCTTCATTCCACCATCCCTGCTTTCTTTCACAGGCTTGTCTCTCACCTGCACTAGCGTCATGTGTGAGCCCAGAGCCAGCAGGACCTTCTCGGTCTTGGTTGGGTAGGGGTTGTCCCGGTGTTTGTACAGCCAATGTTTCAGCGGCCGGGCCATGTCCTGCAGCACCTGTCTCTTGTGGCGAACTTTGACCCCACCCAGACGAGACCTGGAGGAATCACAAGTTGCCTCATAGATACACCAAGACCACCTACAATTCCCTCTGTTTAAACTAGTAACTTCCATGTCTAAAGAACTACAAAGAACTATTTAACTATGTATGAAAAGGCAGAAAAAAACAACATTTTAACATGACATAATGTCAGGTTAGAGAATTGTCTTTACATTTTGCATTTTAAGATACATATTACAACTGTAATACAAAATACAACCCCCTGTTTTAACTCTTTAGAACTATATTTTCAACTCAGACAACAAGGGCGTACCCATATCTTCTGTACTTGATAGGAGAGTTGTCGTCAGTGGTCTCCTGGCATCGCAGCAGGTCTGTGTTCTGTCCGTCTGTTAAACTGCTCTGAGGTAAGTCTACACAGTTCAGTCTGCTCCTCTCCTCTGATCTCATGTTGTCCTCAAAATGAAGCCGAGTGTCAGACTTCATCTCAGCCACTTTGTTCATTGTTAAACACAGAGTTTTCCTCGATCAACAGGTGCATCAGTTGACTTCCAGATGTAAATAGAAGCAGCAGGTTCCCATCCTGGATACACTCGATGTAAAGGTAATTTAAAAAAGAAAAGAAAAAAAGGGTTCCGTCCTCTTACTTCTGTGCCCACGGGAGCAGTGACTGAGCAGACAGACGATGACAGACTCTTGTGAGAGAAAAATGTTTGAAAAGTCAGAGGATGTTGTCTGGTTTAGTTGAGCTGTGTGAGGAGAGTTCAAATAACCTGCTGCTCAGCCACCCATTGGCTATCCCGCCGTCCAATCCCTTCTCTGGAGAGCTCTGTGAGGAAAAGCTTGCAGAGTGGCAGCCTCGGTAGCACTCCAGGATAAGAAAAATACTGCACATGCATATCAGCAAATGTGGTCATCAGATTTACTAGTGAGATTTTGCCTGGTGTGACGGCAGCCTGTGCTAAGCACTCCGACATGCTCTCATATTTTCTACATGGCGTATGAATCTCTTGCGGTTTTACCAAAAATCGTGTCAGCAGATATTAATGCATGTTTTAACAGGGGATTCTGGAAATTTATGAGTGTAATTGCATGGTTGCTAATAACCAGCAAAACCACCAAACTGTGCCTCATGTTCAGCAGTGAATCCTGCTGAGCTGAAATGGATTTCAGTACAAATTGTCTAATGTAGTTAACACATGAAATTGATCCTCGCCTATATACGCCTATTTTTTGGAGTCAGAAAGTGTGTCAGCGTGTGCGTTTGAGTGTCAGAAATGTGCATCTTTCACGCTGTCTGCAGTGTGAGCAGGGCTAATCCAACCATAATGCTCATATTTGTAAATGTTTGTCTCCATTTTGAAGCAACAAGGACTGTAAACAATTACAAAAAGTGGGTCTGAAAGAAGCTTAGCGTCGTTATTAGTGGAACTACTTGACCACAAGCTGGCACTGGGCCCAGTATTCAAAGGCTGTGGTTCAACTTTAGCTGTCATCCCTGTATGTTTTTCCTCTTGACATCCAAACACTCCACTTGTTTGGATATAGCACAGCGATAATGACTTTGCCATGCACAATCATCACCAAATATTCTTTATGTAAATATGTGATAATGCGTTTTTCCTGCCTACAGCCAACTTTTGAAGGTTATGGCTAAAATCCGAGCAGCACTTGTTTAACCGTTAACCATATTAAAGGGCTCCATAACTCTCGCCCCTGTTCATAATTCAGCAGTATTGGTGGGGAGGTTGAGTTTCAATGCTTTCAAAGCAGAAAAACACATGGACCACAAGCATCCCCGTTAGGTGCAGTAAATTCCTCGCTCACATTCCTCAGCAGTGGCCGGAGAATGCTACATGCTATCACACACCATTTACTCCCGTCCCTCTGTGATACGTTCACCGGCTCGACTGTTGATGTTAGCTGGGAACACACCTACATTCGGCAGCCAGGAGACCTTTAAAAAACACTGTGGAAGGACATATATCTCTTCTTGTTTGGGTTGTGTGTGTGTGTGTGTGTGTGTGTGTGTCTTTTGCAGGTTCACAAACTTCAGGCCAAAAGGGCCAACAAGTGTGTTTTGGAGAAATTGATCCAAAATATCCTTAAGTATAGCTTTTGCCAAATGTAGATATCGATAGTAAGGTATCGAGTGGAATAAGAGATTCTTGATAATACTTATGAAATGCTGTTCATGCGGTTTCATGCTGCTGCTGTATGCGCCAAGACTTTTACTGAACAGAGGCCACTGTGACCGGAGGAGTTCATTACGGCAAAATTACCAAGATGTCTTCAGTTAAAGCTGCACTAATCTATATTTTTTTTATATTAACAATGGATCACTCAGATTGAAGCATTTTAACATGAGTTTTATGGCTTGCAACTTTACCGTCTTGTTTCACTGCTCTTATCAACCTCATTTCCAGCTGCAGCTGTTTTTTTAAACCTACTGTATAATGCCCAGCCAGCAACAAACAAACTGATGTTAGCAACCAGCTGGCGAACATAGTCGAACATTTAGATTAGAGTGTTTATAGATAGATAGATTGTTTATTAGCCCCACGACCAAGGCCGGTGGAATTTGTTTTCGGTACAGTATGTTATTCTCTGCAGCACAAACACACAAATGGACAACAACGGCACACAATCAGGGTAATGCTTGTGAGGAGGAGGGGTAGAAGCAGGAGTTCAGAGTCCTGATGGCTAAGGGAAAAAAAAGCTGTTTAAACTAAAGAACCAGATATTTGCCTCAGGAGTTGGTGTACACCAAAACAGAGCAAACAGGAGAGTGATGAATATGCAAATTGTTTGCTAATGCAGTATGTACAATAATAAGTCTGTAAGGTGATAAACTGTCAATGTTGTGTTTATAGCTTTGCAGGTTTAAAGACATCATATTTGGGTGACCTCGCGAGAGAACCACAAGCAGAAAACAACAAACGTGTCTTCTGGTCACGTCAGGTGTGTTCACGTTCTGTTTTACTTTTGTAATAAAACCATAGACTGTGAGTGTATTGAATTGATGAAGGGTGCGTTTTAGTGCTAATAAATTTAGTTAGTTCTCCTTTCAAAAGTTACATAGTCTGCCTTTAATGTGTCAAAATTAGGAAGTATGAATCCGTAGATGACTTTCAATTTCATCAACTGAAAACCTTTTCCCCTTCCTGCTTTAGGTTTGTATAATTAACTCCCATGTACTTTCAGCACGTGCCTTACCGCGTTATAAGTTATGAATATTTCATGCAACGATGGAGATATTGTTTTAACATCAGTCGTATTTATTTTTACATACTTCAAATAGACAGTTACATGATTGAGCCAAATTATCCGAGACCAATTGACATCATACTGCTGTGTAATGTTTGAAGTTGGAGCTGCAGTGAACATAAAACGGTGGGTTTTCATTGGATCACTCCGGTGTCTTAAATGGCATCATTATGATCTCAGAGGGTGCCTGCAGGTTCTCAGTGGTGTGATGAAGTTACACTGCCACGCTTTGGCTGAGGTCAGGCTTCAAGACCTGGCAGACGTGCGACTGTTGTGACAGTCTGGTTTGTATGTTTTGAGTGCATCTGCCCTCATCTATTTAACACTGACAATAAGCCTGCCAAAGTCAAATAAATACCTGTTAAATAAAATTACATGCTATTTATCCCTGCAGTCTAATCCACTATAGCCTCACCATGCTTTTACAGTAAGCTTTCATTTGCGGTCGTAACTTTCTCTCTGTACGTCTGCGAAGGCCCAGGTCCCTAGAAAGCCATTACCGTCTCCCCACATCACACTGCTCCCTCTTCCTCCCAAACCCGACATGATAGACACATTAACACTCCTTCACACCCAATTGAACACAGCATCCAAAAAGAGGAAGGAAACACCATGAATGTGGAGGAATGCAGCCATCAATAATAATAAGCAGCTCGTGTGAAGCAGAACAGTAGCATCTGCACCCGTCAGGCAGCTGTGATGCTCAAATATGAGTATTTGTTAATGGAGTGTCACTAATGGGGCGTTTCTGCCAATTATTCATAATTGTTTCAATATGTTTGTGTATTAAAAAAAAAAAAGACTTCTTTACAATTAATGGTCCATAATAGAGTAGATTTCTAGTGTAGGGTGCTTAAAAATACAACCCCTTAAAATCTTTAACAACCAAGTTTCTATAGTGTCTACAGTACAATAATTGTGAAACCTACACACATGTTAAAGCATCTATAGTCCTCATCTACAATATTTACACAATTCTGAAATGTACAGCTATTAAACAGGGTTTCCCTCTTCATCTGCAGTCTTTAATTGACTGTTATCTTTCGTTTGTGTCCCTATTTTGTACAGCATGTTGTTGGCGCAATGCCTCCCTGACTGCTACTAATAATATTTCTCTGGTGTACATTACAGTTAATTGAAGTGCAGCAGCTGTCAGAATAATTACATGCTGATGTTTGCGACTTGGCAGGGAAGGATTACACTCAGCCACAAGCTCTGCAGAGTTTCCTTTTTTCTTTTCTTCTTCTTTTCTGTCCTGCGAGCCAATGTTTTTTTAGCCAAATGCCAACAGAAAAACTGTCTCTTAGTCAGACGGAGGGAGCGAGAGACGGATTCTGTTTGCCTAATTAGATACACACAAAGGGACACTGTGGAAAATTGTGGTAATCACAGGACTTGTTTACAAACGTAAACATATTTAAAATATGACAAAAATGCAATGTTGAAGGTAAACTACATATAATTGAGAAACATTTTTCTGTCCTTTTTTTGTGTGTTTCTTTCTAAGTTCAAAGTTTAAATCCAGCTGTCCAAATGACCACAACTTCTCCGCACTTTTGTTGGTGAAGAGCAAATCCACTCTGCAGGAATCCACTGGACTTCTGCCTCCTCCACTTTCTCGAGAGCCGCCTTTAGCTCAATGAATGCCACGGCGATATCTCCGTTAACGATCACCTTGTCAAACAAGTGACCGCTCTGGCTCTCCATAGTTTCAGCCGAATTAATCATGTCCTCAAAATCCTCCTCCTGTGACAAGAGAACACCTGGGTAAATAAAATGTTGTAACACAATGCTATAATACCTCCATTCAGCTCCTTTCATAGTTTTATTTGAGTGTCTTTTGATTAATCATCAAGCAATAGATGAAAAGAATCCGCACTAAAAACACATTGATGATTAATGATGATTTCATTGTTAATTTGACAAACACTGTTGATGGAAACAGAACAGCTAAAGCCTGACCATATGGTGACATCGTCCAAAAAGATGCTTTACAATAATCTGCACATACTGTAACGTAACAGGACATGGAATGGATCCCCGTGAGCATTCAGCTCTACTGACCAAGGCGTAACACATCGTTACATGCTGAGAGTAAAGGATAAGAGGCCTTTTCACACCAGCTGTAGTACAAGTTGGAAGCACAGCCCCATAAGATATGCCTGAACCCTCTAAGGGATGCGGTGCTTGGCACTGGGCAAACTCCAGCCATGCTGCATCACAGGTGTGTGACCTCATGGGTTTAATAAGGGCAACATGGGCAGCCAGGGTCAAACAGGGAAGAAGAAGCCAGATGGGGATTATGAAAGTAACCAAGCAGCTTTTTGTCACAAATCTACCATCAAACATACACGCTCTTGTTTTTAGATTGGTTTTGATCACCTCAATAAGTCATTATTTCAACCCATCACACACAAGGTGTAACCTTCATCTCCTGGACATACTCACCTGTACGTCAGTTATGGAACAAGAAGCCACCCACCAAGTAAGCCTCGTAACTCCCTCTGTCTCTTAAATGCAAACCAAAGGGTCAGCCATGTGTAAGGCAAGGTGCGCTCATGAGTGAGGGGAGTTTAGGTGTGCATGTGCATGTCTGTGGGGTGGGGTTGCGTGGGTGCATTAAGGTCAGAGTGTTTGACCTCACACCGCCCTGCATGTTACACGACATGGAAAAAGCACCTGACTCCACACATGTACCTGGTGGACTGTGTTTTGTGTGTTTATGTTATAGTTTGTCTTACTGAAAAGATCCTGACTGAGTTCTTGTCCTCTTCAGCGCAGGTGAATTCAGCTCTCCGTCGGGTGAGGCGCAGCTCCTGTATATGCGGAGGCTTCACAAACACCACGTACGGTTTGAATTCAGCTGTGTACACATGCTTTATTTTCTGTGGTGACGGAGAAAAGAAGAAGTAGGTCAGACGAAGGCAGAAAGTATTTATGGTAAAATAAGTTGTGTAAACAACGTAGACATATTACAAGAAAACAATAATTTTCAGAAGATGGGCCCAGCTCTTGAAGTAAATGTTGAATAATCTGAAATGTTGCAACCGAATATGGTAGTTTGTACAGAATAAGGAATCCATCCATTATACCCCTCCTTTTCCAGATTTTGGACTGTCCTTGTGTACCACAACACCCGTAACTGCTAACTCCCACTGTTGCTGTAGGGACAGTGAAGAGCGTACTTGTTAGCAAGGACCTTAATTGGCAGGGTGTAACAAGTGGAGGTTCATGCTATCTCTTCTTTGCCCAGGCCAGGCACCCCAACAAACCAGCAGCACGCAACCCCTCACTGGCTTCCCACAATACGAACACTGCCAATTGTGTGGTCAATTGAGGGCCTGGCCAAAAGGGAAGCACCACTGCCAGGAACTAAACACTGTAGTGTGGACAGACACACACACACACACACATACTACGGGCCCTTGGAAAATTCATTTTTATTATTAAAACATCAAGAAGTCATAAGATGAAAAACCATAGATTTGTATTACTGAAAAGGCAATCGTCGCAGTTAACGTGTAGTATGAAGCACCACGAATGATTTACCAGGGACATGAATTATTTTGGTTAAAAACTTTTTTTTTTCCTCGGACACCTGGTCAAATTCAGTTGGCTACGTAAACATGAATGTCATTATCTTTTTTTAATGGCATACTCACATTCGGGTGCACATCGAGGAGGCACACCTTGCCCTCAGCCATCACTCTGTGCACAGAGTCTAGACTTGTTCCATAGTAGTGTCCCCTGTATCTCCCGTATTCTACAAACCTTCAGGCAGTAAGAAACAGACACAGGAACAGACAGGGAAGACAGAAATCAGGCAGTGGTAGAAATGAAAATCAGGAAAAAAATCAGTGAGTGAGTGGGACGATTTTTAACACCATGGGAAAGGAAGCCTTAAGAGTGACGCCTGCATATGTACCTATGATTGAGAATATCCTCTTCAAACATGTGAATTGACACGAAATGATAATCCACCCCTTCCTTCTCCTGACTTCTCTTCTCACGTGTGGTGTCTGAAAGAGAACAGGACCGGAGCTTGAACACAGCTGTAAAAAGATGAGAAACCATTGTGGGCGCGGGAGGTAAAGGTAACAGTTTTGGATGTCTGTCTTACGTGGCACAGTGACGCCATAGTGGTCAGGCTCGGAGATCAGGAGCCTCCTCTTCAGTTCAGTAACGCCAACGCCACTGGGCCCTTGAGACAAAGATCAAACACTGAGTTCTGTATGTGGGTATTCATTCCTAATATCTCGGTGTACTAATGTTTTCCTCACGACAATTCCGACATCAAATAGGCTCAGTGATCTAGTGACACATCTGTCTTTATCATCAGAGAAGGAGAAGGGGAGCAAGAGAGAGTCAAGACAGACAGAGCTCTGATTTCATACTGATTTCAGTCTGAAAACGATTCTCCAACCAGCCTTACTCTTTTTCTCAGCCTGTGTCTCTCTATTGAATGTTAAACGCTCCTATGCCCTAGAAAATCTATAGCATCACATCTAAATGTGACATCTGCAAAGCCGCGCAGTGTCAGTGTCATTTTAGTGTAGGATGCACAGGATGAAGCATACACACATACTGTAGCATCTGGGATTTTCTTCTAAAGCCGGTTTCCGCAGCCCCAGATTGCATCAGACTCTAATGGAGTGCTGTCTGAAAGTAGGATTCCTGACATAACTGCCTTTTCCATCACAGCGTTGCATGAGCTCGATACATTACAAAATATCAAGTTTATAGACTCTCCACTCTAACACTGCTGATGTCTTTCACAGCTGCTCTACAGAACTGGAGAGGAGCATCATCGGGCTCTGCGCATACTTTCTACTGACCTTTTTTTTTTTTTCAAAAGTTACACGATCTGTAGGGCTTAAAGTGGCTGGCAGTCGCTTTCACCAACTTTCCTGGGGCATAACGGTCTATTGTTTCATTCAAAGTGCGTATGCAATGCAAACAAAAATGGATATATTTCCAACCTGGTCAAACATTATCCAGCTGGTCCTGTTTTAGCGATCCAGGCTTTGGTTTCCCTGTCTATAACTCTCATTGCCAATACGTTATATATTCTTAATGATGACCTCCGGTCAATGAAGAGCCTTCACAGCAGACAGTAAAACGTAATCCAGAGTTGGAGTAAGCTCCAACTCAATTAAAGAGGTCTAAATCTAAATCCAAGCTGTCTTAACTGTTCCAGTTTGATGATGGAGCACTTGGCTGACATTATGGGGGATCTTATTCACAATTCACTCATCCCCTTCTCTCCGTTCACCTTTCATTTATCTCCTCTCTATCTGGTTTTGTTTTTGCACCTCTTCAGTTCATTGTGTTTCTCTCCTCTCTGACTTAATTTTTGTAACTCTCCCCTTCTCTTCTCTCTTTGATTCATATGATATCATAATATGACATTAAAGAAACCCCTTCAGCGGGACTCAATGTAAAATTCCCCGGAGAGAGATACAGCTCAAAAAATACATAGAGCAGGCCTGCAGGATTGGCAGAGAAGTGAATATAGGGTGGGCCATTTGGTAACTTAAGAGAACACAATATATTCTGACTTAGAGCGCTTTGACAGTGTTTACGTGGTTCTGATGGGAAAGGATTGTTCGTGCACTCAAGAGTGGGGACATAAATCTTCATCAATGCATTCTTTTTTTTTTTTATCAACAACAGCTTCAATAAAACTGTCCTTTTAGTGAATGGAATCATGTTTTTAATTTTTTATATGGACAAAAACAGGCAGTGGGGTGATATAAAACAGAACACAATTGACAACTATGTGCAATACTGTACATATAACCACAGTAACATAGGCTTTGTATGCAGCAATGTTGTATACATGTGTCACACTTTGCTCATAGACTAATTCATAGCATAGCAAGCTACAAGCTTTGGCATTGTGCTTGAAAAACAAACTTTTCACAGAAGATGGGAACTTGCCTGTTTCTTTACGCGACCGTATGTTTAGCTCATACGTACCAACCAGAACGACCAGACGGTGTCTGTCCTTGGGGTCTCTGTGGTAGGGGATAACCTCTATGTAGGTAGGGGGACAAACTGAGCCGTGCACCCCCGTGCTCCACCTCCCGGACCGAGCCGCTTCTCCGGCCAGACTGCTCTTTGTCCCGAGTCGGAAACTCCTTCTTAAACCAGCTGGAAAAGAGAGAGAGGGAGCATTGACCTGCCAGGTGTATTAATGAAAGCCTAGCAGGATGATATAGCCTCATTGGGACGGTCCTAAAACTTGCATTCTTTCATTTTTTGGACACTTGAACGCACCGCAATATCTGGCATTGTATCGGCTTATAAAGTTGACGTGGTGAATGTGTTAGGAAAATAATTCTGTACTGATTTGAACATCCAGCAGGTACGGAGAAACAGCATTCTTTTGGAGTCACCTGGCGAATGCAAGTCTATTATTCACTCATCTTTTAGCTCTGTTTTAGTCCACCCATTCCTGAGGGAAATATCTGGCTCTTTAGCTGCTAAATGCTCCGCTACGTTCACCAGCTAGTAGCTAACTTTGTCTGTCTGCCATTTGGTGCTGGGCAGGTATAATGTACAGGTTTTTCATTTTCACTGATAACAATTTCCTGCTGTGGCTGGAATTGAGGTTGATGAGAGCGGTGAGAGTGAACCAACAATGAGCTGAAAGACTCTAAAACAGTTCGTAGAGGAGCAGAGTCAGGTGATAATTCTCTGTGGGTTCGTCACTATCAGCCACCCCTTTAACATTACACAAAGTAATTTGATCTATTCTAAATACAAAAACAATGAGCAGTGCAGCTTTAACAACACGAAAGAAAGAGATTTTTTAAATCTTGACACAAGAAAGGCCATATTTATCCTTCATGACGATCTATTTGGCCCATTCTCATGTTATTTAGTTTTATTACGACCACAATTTTGAGATAACTTACCTTCACATATTAATAAATTGCACATGTAAGGTTTGATTTATTCAAGACCTAAATTACTTCAATGATTCACCAACATTGCTTCCCTTTGTGCACCACTTGGACACCACTTGATTAAAAGTGTGAAAACAAGAACTCTTAAAAACTGTTAAAAAAGTATCAGATACTCAGATGGCAACAAGGACCATGACAGAAGAGAGAGCTACAGTAGTAATGTCAGGCAGAATAGAAAACAAAACCATTAACACTGCCACCCAAACTCTGGTGTCAAGCACACTCCTGAAGCAGCACAAATCTCAGTCAACACACGACAACTCAGTCTGTCACGCGTCGCTTGTAGGCCGTCTGACAGCCAGCGTCTGACAGCCAGCGTCTGCCATGCGACTGTGGTCTGGTCTGGCCTGGCTTGGCAAGCTCACTCTCTTTCATGATGTTAACTGCTGCTAAGTGATGCTGCCAGGCTTTCTTCGATGTCAGCTGCAATTTCACTTTTGTAAGCATATCTGTCAATTTCCTCTCCAGGCTTCATTCTAAGAAACATGCCACTATGAGTAGAGATTTCAAACTTTTGTTTACATGGGATTCAAACTGATGATTTCACTCAGACATTTCTAAGGGTATACTGCTGTTATACGGCAAACAAAAAAAAAATCATATTTCGTAGAATGAAAATAAGGTCTAGAGGAGAACATATTGTAATTGTCAATCTTAAGTTGAAATTCATCATGTTTTACTGAAAATGCTCTCAGCTGTAAAACCGTAGTACATTCTTTTGGAAATGCTGCGCGCTATTTCTGATTGACTCGACAGTATGAAATAAGGGTGAGTGAATACGTGCAATGCATGTCATGAACTGGGCCTATGCCCTTCATGTCAAGATGAAATGATATGAGCCTCAACCTAGCAGTGCAAGAGAATGGACATAAACTCTCAGTATGAAGCATTCTAGTCCCAGACCATTTATTTGACTAGTTCAAAAGAAAATGACACTCAGCACTGTGCACTGACCTTAGAAATATAATGAGTTAGCCCACCACAATGGTCACAATTCTTTGCAATGGCAACGGAACATATTACAATGGCTGCCGTTCTGACCATCCTATTATGTTTATTTTAATAGGAATGTCCGTTCTACTTTCATTTTATTTCTATGAGTGGTACTGAATAAGTCAGTCTCACCATTGGAAGTAATACTTTGATATTTTGGGAAATATGATTATTCACTTATTGCTTTCTTGCAGCAATTTAGAAAAGAAGATCGAAACCACACCCTCTTTGTTAAAGTCACTGTGAAACGAGATTTTAAAGCCTTTTTAGCTTCTGTAATGTGACATATTTCTAAAGTTAAACTTAATATCTGGACTGGATATAAATTAGTTAGAAGAGGGATTTTAATCCAATCCTTCACATTGGCCTTAATCCGACCTCAACAACATTCTTTGGAGAGGTAAAAGGTCCTACAGGTGTGTGTTTGATACTAATTTGCTACAAGAGGCTCTCTTCATCATCCTGGCTACTGTGACCCACGAGCTAACCGCAAAGTGCGGTTTTATATGATGGGTGCCACCGAGTTCAAGATGAGTCATAAAAAAAATATGTTTTGACATATTTGTGATGTAACGAAAGATAACTGAACAATTGGCACATGATTAGAACTTGGAAAACAATATTGTTTTTAATAGTGTTTTTAAAATATCAAGCTAGAGCTGGTAGCTTAGCTTAGCATAAAGAATGGGAGCAGGAGGAAACAGCTAGCCTGGCTCTGTTTAAAGGTCCAATGTGTGGGAATTTCTCTAGCGTTGAGATCATATATCGCAATCAACTCTCTCGTGCCACGCAGTTCAAAGTACGTATTACAGCTACAGCTTTTTCTGATGAGGCTGGTCTCTTGCTCTTTTCAATATCCTTTTTCTGTTTCTTGGCGAAGAAGAAGAAGACTCCTCTTCCTAAAATTTGGATTTGGAATATGTGTGGTCCTCCATGTTTCGTTCTTCAAACTTGCCCGGGGCCGGGTAGCGACGATACCCATTAGCAGCACCTGTGAGTTTATCATGTGACAGCGAAAACGCGAAAGGCGGAGCAGTATGTCCTGTATGTCTTTTACCGGCTAACGTATTTCAAGATGAATATGCAGCGTCTACCCCAGTTCATGAAAACGCAAATGTAAAATTTCAAGCCAATAGGAATACTTGGAATTGATGATGGTGGTAAATATTCATGAAACAGACATGTTTGTGAACGGGCAACACAGAGTTTGATAATGAACAACTAAAAACGTTACACACTGGACCTTTTAAGGTATCAGAAAATGACACTATCAAACACAAAAAAAAACACTTTATATGTAATTTGTTTCATTAAACAACATTATTTTTTTAAACATACACATTAGTACATATAAGTACTAGCTGTGAGCCTGTTTTTCCCCTTCACCATGTCTTTACTTGTGTATCTACACAAAGTACTCCATTATGTCCCTTCTCTTTCAGCCACTCTCTGCTCTGATTACTCTGCATACAGTCATTTAGTCGTGCAGCATCGATAACGGTTTACATGTCAGACAAAGAGGAAACACAGAGTCTGAACCACGTCATCAGGTGAAAGCTGGCCTGAGATAAGATGAAATGTACATTATTAAATACACATGACTTTTGGAACTGATATAATGTAACATCTGTAATTACCTTGCCTTGTACCGACATAAGGAGCCTTTTTATAATCAGCCATAAGTGCACGCCCCCATATGAACATCCTGCACTGCTCATATGCACGCAAACACACACAAGCACATCATATCCAATCCATGAGATCAAGACAAATGGGATAAATGGAAAGGCTAAAACCACATTTTCTGTTCTAGTCCTCTCCCTCAAATCCCCAAAACCACAAAACGACATCATCATATGAACTGGTTTGTAATATAAATATAACCATGGTCTCCTTTTGTTGCTGGTTTGTCTCCATTTAATTTTATTGCTAAGTTCAATATATATTCATTATATGTGTGTTGTTGTGAGCCGTCATGTTCAATTGCCCTGAGTTGTGTTGTCTTGTATCATACTGGTCCATTTTCCAGTATCAGTGGGATTTTAATGGAACAAGTCAAACATCTCACCAATGTGGATCCCTGTTATAGCTCCGTAGTCTACGTCCTCCAGGACTGGAAAAACAGGAAGAGAGAAGAGGAAAGAGTGAGGAAATTATGGACACAAACCACAAGGGGATGACACGTGCCTTGCTCTAAAATTTCATACTCAAAGTATTAGCATATGTTCTGACCCAAATGTCCTAATTTTTTGCTTTGGAAATTCTAATAATAGTTTTATTTAGAAATGATATACACAATTTAGAAATATTAATAACTACCTTACTCTTACAAATTGATTGTTAGCGGAAAAAGAAAAAGTGCATTACATAAACATTATTTTTGAAAAATGCACCGCCTTAAATCTTAAAAAAAAAAAATATACATGTGTATTATATAATGAAAATTACGCTCAATGTAAGTTTTCAAAAGCAAATTCAAACCGACAGTACCTTCCCCCTCATCTGTGGAGCATGTGGAGAAAACAAAAGCAGTGAGTACAACAGGAGGGCAGCAGAACTCACCCATGACCTGGATCTTCAGACATGACCTGTCACCTCTCAGCTTAGCGCTAGAGGCGCTTTAATATGTTTATTGGTAAAGTGTTAAAAGGTTTTATTCTTTTCAGGTGTGGTGATTTTATGGACAGACGTTGACTCATCACCTGGCGTTTTGACTCGTTGAGGCTTGAACAGGGCTTTAGGTCGCTGTAGTGCAACTCTCCTGTAGAGATCCGAATAAAACAAGGCTGTATCAAAACATCAAAATGTCTTATAGATATTACATGACAGTGTTTTCAAGTGAGTGATCATGTAGCTATTGACTAAAACGCGTAAAATGACCACCTCTCGTGGAGCTGCTGCGAGGGGATGAGCCCTGCCCGAGTGTTGCTGTCGCCCAGGTGACAGGCCTGCCACCAGGTGTCATCCTCCATGCTGACAATTTGGAGGACGTTGCCCCTTTCAAATGCTACCGCTGCATCCTTGCACGGAACGGTGGGATCCTCGTTAGGATCGTAGTCAAACAGAGCCCGCATAAACAGCTGAGGATAGAAAAATCATTTCATGTTTTTTTTTTTTAACAGAGTTTCTGCAGGTTTCACTAAGTCAAATTAAAGACTTTTTAAGACCATTATGAATTAAATGTAAGACCTTTATCGCAACAACAACTAAGCCCTAAATTGAGTTTTTTCAAGCCAAGTATCGCTAAACTTGCTTCCCCGTAGCTGAAGAATAAAATCTGTTTTATGTCTGTGATACAATCCGAAAGAGACTCGCACCAATAACACGAAAGCTGATTGGCTGCAATGTAAGTTGCATGTTGGTCTCATTTGTAGTCGTAATACAGCAAAATTATATTTGAACTAGCGAAAGAAAGAACACATTTTAAAAAAGAGCATTAGAGGGAGCGTTACATGGACGTCGGAAAATTAGGCCCTGTTTATAATTATTTAAGACCTAGAAAACAATACTTCAGTGAGTTTAAGAATTTTACAGACATACAATTTTGATTTTGAAATTTTAGACAAAATAGGTGACAAAGGAAAATACACATTATATGTAATTAATTTATTAATTCCTCTCTTTTCCTACTGCAGCTTTGTGAACGTTTTCTGTATCCTAGCAATGGACACAACATCTTTCTCTGGTGCTTTTTCACATATGTTGGTGTCATTCTTGAGAAATGATCATGATCATAGAAAATAATTTGTCTTAATCCATTGCAAATGCTCTGTGCTCTAACAGTTTCCAGCTTGGACATTCATGTATGTGGCGGTAGTGGCCTAGAATTCTTCCTAAACGAAGAAAAGGATTGGGGAACTTGACATTTTCCACACCAAGTTGTGTAGAATCATTAATGTTAAATTGAGTTGATGTAGCTCAACACACGTGATGGGTGCAAAATGATTAATAAAAAGCTGTAAATTGTAATGAAGTTAGTTATTGTCTTATCCTTGACTGTCTGACCTGAATTTAGTTCTTGACAATGCGCTGCTGTAGTGACAGCACCGTGGCAAAAACACAAAATATAACCAAACACACAAGATACCACTGATTTCATCTCTTTTTACTGAAACCAGCTGGGCAACTTTCCCCATGCAGTCAGATTGCATGCTAACATAAAAAAAAAAAAACACACACCACGGGAGATACATATGTAGTTAATATTTACTGCACCTTCTTATGTGATGACATTTCTTCCTTGGAGGAAGCAGGAATGATTTTGAATGTAACTTCACCCTGAGAACGAGCCTGCGCAAGAGGAGTAGTTAGATATGTTAGGGAATTCATATTTGCTTTCAGTTAGATGAGAAGATTGATACAACTCTCATGTCTGTATGGAAAATATGGAGCGACACCCAGCAGCCGATTAGCTTAGCTTAACATAAAGACTGGAAGTAGGAGGAAACTGCTAGCTTGGTTCTGCCCAAAGGTAACTAAGACACATTGTCTGTTCAGTCAAATCCTGATATATCTTACTGCTATTCATTTAAGCTACATTGTTGTCCAGAAACTATTAAAATACTTCAATGAGCCACAGTGTTGCCCATGTTATTTTTTTCATGAACATGGGCAACGTAGTTTCATAATACACCATCCTGCTCCTGTACATACTAGATGCTCACTTGTGCACCAAATGTGTATTAATCCACAGCAGGAAATAGTCCCAAAACAAATACACTGTTTACTCCTGTTTGAGTCACGTTTGCTAAAAACTACAGTATTCAGCTGTCTTAGGATATGACTGAGATCTTCTCGAAAGTATTTGTGACTTGTTAAAGTTTTATTCGGAACAAACATGGATGGAGTTGAGAGACAGACATGGTAGAGAAGTGGCGCTGTGTTGGTTTTTTTTTTTTTTTTAAATTAGATTGGTTGACAATAAGTTATATATCGAACAATGTCAGCCTTATCGTTTAAGTTACAACACTGAAAAGAAGAAAGGAAAGGTTGAGAGCAAAAGCAGAGAAGCAGTGGTGGAAGAAGTATTCAGATCTTAAGTTAAAAGTACTAATACCACACTGTAGAAATACGCTGTGACGAGTAAAAGCCCTGCATTGAAAATGTTACTTGAGTAAAAGTATGTAAGTATCATTAGGAAAATGTACTCAAAGTATTAAAAGTAAAAGTACTCAATGCAGAAAAATTCATTTTTAATTAATACAATTTTAGAAACTGGAAACAATCAAAACATTTCTGTGTTTAATCGTCAAATCATTTCAGCTGTACTTGTAGGCCTATACATGGTTGGGTAGTTCAATTTATAATAAAACATCGCATTTTATAAATTTACATGCATTTTGTGTGAAAAAATCCAAATTTGTAAAGTAGTAGGAAGTGAGACTAACCAGAAGAGTAAGGATTTCCTTTGGCTTCCTGTGCTCCAGCGAGACTCCATTCACCTCTTTCAGCTCATCTCCTTCATGCATCAGGCCTTCAAAGTGTTGGAAATACATATGGAAATTTGTATCACATGCTCTTCTCTGTAACATTTACTATAGGCCATCATAATGTTACTACAACTTTATATAAAGCTAGTGTGACAGAGTAGAGTGGACACAACTGTGATAAATAAAGAGTTTTTCATCTTACCGCTTTTATCAGCTGCACCTCCTCTCATGATCCTCGCCACAACAATAGCCCCCGTGGATTTATCCCTCTTAATTGTTGCCCCCTTGAGGATGGTGATAAGTGAATGAAAGGACGATGAACAAAGAGGTCAAGCGATGAAAATACCACATTGGTTTTATTACAGTCCAGACAAATTTCTCATTTAGAGTCACTTCATTCCAGGGAAAATTATTTGTATCAAGACGGGACCATTTAGTCGGCTGCCTTCATGTAACACACAAAGCGCTGGAAAAGGTTATCCAAATCAGCATTATTTTCAACAGATGTTATTGATGTGGAGAAAATCGCAATGGAAAGAGCATCTTATGTAGCGGACTACAATCAGCTCACGCACGCTCGGGTGTAACCCTGTTGTCTGGAAAACGGGAACATGCTGGATCGATCAAAAGAGACCATGTCAGAAAAAGGTCAGTCCCCTTCCAATCTAGTTTTGGGATCAATACAAAAGTGTGTTCTCTATTATTGGTCCTAACCACATTCCACTCTCAAAGCTCAAACACTAACATATGAGCATACACACACTGCAAAAAAAATGTATCATTAAGTAAATGAGTCTCATATTTCCCCCTAAAATCATTATCATTTTTATTTCATAAATTAACATCTCCATCTTAACATGTTTTTTATGGCGATGTTTGTCTTTAGTTAGCAGGATATCTCAAAAAACCTGTCAACAAATTTCAATATAATTTGTTGGAAAGTAAGGCCACAGGCTAAGAAACAAACTTGTGTGTGAGGGTATATTTGAACATTTCTGCTATTTTCTAATGAACTAGAACTTGAGTGGAATAAATCTGGCACATGTACCCCACAGCTGTCCATCACTACATGTATTTTATTGAGATCTTGATCCAGATGCAGATAAAAAAAAAAAAAAAAAATCTGAACTTCATTTTATTATTAAAATAACAAATTTAGAGGATTTTGTGGCCTTGGCAGAAAAATGCACTCTTTATAGTTTGGTTTGTTTTCAGTCCAAATTCACTTGATCCAGGAAATTTCCAGAAATAAGTGACAATGGCTTGGAACAAGGTGGAATAAGGCAGATCATTCCGGTAGTATCAAGAAAATGAGCTATGATTAAAAGACCTTGAAACGAGTTGATTTACATCAGAAACGGAAAAGAATTCGATCCATTGTAATGCTTAAAATTGCTTTAAAAAGACTCATTTAAGAGAGTGGCTACACATGCATAAATATGTGCACGCACAAACACACAACAATGCTGAAACTATGTTGTGCGTCACAGCAGTTATATGGCAGCAAAGATGTGGAAGAATTGACTGTAAACTCTTGGCTGCAGGATTCTTTTCTTATGTTTCGTGTCATTCCAAGGGCTGTAGTCCTGCTACACCTTGGCATACATGGCTTGAGCAGTCACGCAATTCGACAACATGACATAAATTCAGTCACCAGAGAAAAATTCAGCTGTCCTGTGGACATGTTTATTGCTTTGAACTGCCTGTGTATGTCACATATTGTGGCTGGACAAATTACAAGTGCCGTTGCCCAGTTATATGGTTGTCTTAACTTAAATTCTTACATTTGTGTTTGTTTTGTGTGCATTACAAGGCCAGGTAGACCAAATTAGAAACAGCCTGAAAAGTAGTAAAGTACAGTTATACTTGTTTGAGAAGATTGGTACCACTCTCATCTGTAAACACTAACGTAAATGTGCAGCTAGAGCCAGCAGGTTATCTTAGCTTGGAATAGATGTTGGAGACAGGGGAAAACAGCTGGCCTAGCCTTCAGACAACTTTAAAACTTACTAATTAACACGAGATCAAGAAAATAAAAAGACAAAATCTACTGTACCACCCTCTCAACAGAGCCAGACTAGCTGCTTCCCAGTTTCCTGTCTTCATTCTATGATGAATTTTAAAATTCATTCTTTTCCATAGAATAATTTTTTCAAATTTTTTAATTTTTACCAATGATTCATCTAAAGATTTTCTGTTTATACGGTACCGCTGATGGCAACTACACCATAACCGCTTTCAGCTAAACAGAGCGAAAGCAGAAAATACATGTTATGTTCTTCTTTACAAATGAAATAAGAATCGCAATAAATGAAAATCGCAATACAAATTGAAGGGGCACCCATGTATCGTGAAAGAATCAAATCGGGACAAAGCATATTGTGCCAGCCCTACTAAGCTAACAGCCTGCTGGCTTTAACTGCACATTTACATGTAACATACAGGCAGAGTGGTTCTGCATCAACCTTCTCATAAACTCTCTGGAAGAAAGCATATAAGTGTATTTCCCAAAATGTCAAACTATTCATTTAAGCCAAATGGGATAAATCAAATTGTTAACTCAACCTCTGAAACATGAAGACATGTTTACTGACCAGGGGGTCTTTGGTTTTGACCAGACTGACAATTTTGACAGAATCCTCATCCTCCTCCAGTACATCATCAGGTATTGGTGGCAGAGTAGGCTCAAAGTCTCTCTGAGCTACAGCGTCATGGACAGACAGCAGACCCTAGGAAACAGAAATACAGCAAAGGTGCTGATCTGCAGTCAGGTTTGTCACTTTGAATTTGAGGTGTTGTGAAAAGATGTGGCACTGGGGCTAGTATCCTCTAATGCATCTCACTTGGTATGGAAAAATGGCACTGGATAAAGCCGACAGAACACTCCAAACAAAATGGAAAGCGACACAAATTCAACATTGTGAACTAATGCCAGTGTAATCACTGCAAAAGTCTGTTCATTTAATTGTGGTCATTCTAGATGTAAGCGCAATGAAGAACCACTGTCACCAGTTTTACCAGTGCAGGTTTAAATCAACATATTTAGGCCAACTGGTTAGGCTAGAGATGGTTAAATGTAATTGTGAGGTTAAAAAATGGTAAGCACTCAAACAAAAATGCCAAAAATCCCTATTGACTAATTCAACTTCCAATAAGTTTGTCTGGCCTGCCTGCACACACTACAGCAACCGAATCCAAAAAAAGCACTTTCCTCCTGGTCACTAACCTTCAGTTTTGCCAACATGCCAAATTTGATTTGGTCTGGAATGTACTGCCAGCCTGTGGGCCACCTGAAAGCAACCCCCCACACTACTAACAGTCTTATTGGCAAACAACACAAGTCATAGAAGAAACTGCTTTTCCAGTGATGGGACTGTGAATTGATATATGACTCACTATCAATGCCCAGACAGTTCATTTAAGGTCACTCTTTGTTAACTTTGGCTGTGCGAAAACTCCAGGTTTGTTTGCAGAAAAACAATATTCTGGATAAACGTTAATCTCTCACTGTGAGCCTGCACATGGTACAATTTACTGTTATAAAAACAAAAAAACCTGAGAAGAGGAGGAAAACATCTGCTCATCAATTTGATTTTAACAATCAGCCAATCGATCTGTCAGTTAGTCTACTTATCCATGTTGTCCATCAACAGTTGCTCTGCTCAGAAGCTGCCAGCGTGTGAGCAATGTGTCTCTGGCCACTTTCAGACAGGTTTTCAAAAAACAAACATTCATTCACAGAATATTATACCCCGAGTCTCTCATAAGTATGTGTGAGCTCCTGCGTTGGGGCCAAGAACAAACAGGTCATAAGACTGTGCAAACAAGCCTGTTAGTTCTCGGGCTGGCCTCAGCTCCTCATTAAGAAAAGCCACGACTTCTGCAGCTCACTGGAAAACCGTATGCTGTGTGTGTATGTGTGTGTGCGTCTGAAATATGACTGTCATCACATCTGAAATTAGGAAACATGTATTTGAGTAGTCTGGGCCTCTACATGAGTGAACACTAATAAACATAACTAGGCAGTAGATTAGCTTCAAGTCCAGTGTGGTTAATAGATGTCAGCACCTCTCAGTGGGCAACATGATTAGGTGAAATACATTTAATAGAATTTATATTTGGATTAATTTGTCACTTTGTGTGACCCATATAAACCTTTTGGTGTGTGTGTGTGTGTGTGTGTGTGTGTGTGTGTGTGTGTGTGTGTGTGTGTGTGTGTGTGTGTGTGTGTGTGTGTGTGCTCCAGTGTTCAGTCGCCTGAACAGCATCAGAATAGCTCAGATGAAGCATTCCTGCATGGAAATTAGCTTCTCAGATTAGAGTTCTAGTGTTACCTACAGTATGTCAAGAAAAATGACTGAACATGTAACCACACCATCATAAGTACGTTACTTGTATTGTTAATTATCCTTTGGCTCACTGAAGTAGAAGGAAGCAAAACAACATCTTCCGAGTGGATTACATTCTTGCTTCATATATGGTCCATGTGAATGGCAATCATAGGATGTGCTTCAGTGACAGAAAAACGCTTTCTTGCCAAGAGTTAGATGAGAAGAGCGATACCACTCCCATGTCTGTCTGATAAATAGCTGGAGCTAGCAGCCGGTTAGCTTAATTAGCGTAGAATAAAAATTGAAATCAGGGGGAAACATTAGCCTGGCTTTGTAAAAAAGGTAACTAAAGCTGACTAATTAACACTTTATATCTGGTTTGTTTAATTTGTACAAAAACCAAAGTGTAAAAACTGAGCGATTGTGACTTTACAGAAAGTTAAGCAGTTTTTTTTTACCTTTGGATAAAGCAAAGCTATCCGTTTCCCCCTGCTTCCATTCTTTATGCTAAGCTAAGGTAAGCTAACCTAACATTCCCTGGCTGTAGTTTCATATTTAATGGGTAGCTATTAGAGCAGTATTGATACTTCTTGTCTAACTCAGCAAAACAGTGATCTGAAAATAGAGGGGAAACAGCTAATGTATTTTTTTTTTTTACATTTATAATATTCTCAGTTGTTTTGCCAAGATAAGCTACAATAACCATCCCCTGTATGTAGCTTCGTTTTTTTTAACAGTTTAGCTAACTACAAGGACTAGACACTTGAGGAAACAGTTACCTTAGTTAGTTATATCTCATTTGTTTAATCAGTACAAAAACTGAAGTGTAAAAACGTCAAGTTGCAGATTTACAGGAAGACTCTTGAGAAGCCAGGCTAGTTGCTTTCCTCTCTTTCTAGTCTTTGTGCTAAGCTAAGCTAATCGGCTGCTGGCTGTAGCTTCATATTTGTCATAGAGACAAAAGAGTGGTATCAATCCTCTATGATTGATAAGCAAACAAGTGTATTTCCCAAAATGTTGAACCATTTATTTTAAGAGTGGTGTATTTCATTGGTAGAAGTGATGCAATTTGACTGGACAAAGGACTTGGCTGTGGGAGTGTTGGGTTGACACACGTGTGAAGCTACAGGACCACATCATCACCATGGAAGGAAATACTCTTCACCTTAAAGTTGGGTTTGGAAAAGAGGGCAACCAGTTCTTCGACTTCATCTCTCCAGACTTGGTATATCAGCTCATCCGCCAGCTGGAAGGAGAGAAAAAGAGAAGGGGCAGGATATATATATATATATATATATATATATATATATATATATATATATATATATATATATATATATATATATATATATATATATATATATATATACATTTTTTTTTTTTATATATAATTAGAGGTATACATTTATATCATTGCCTGAGTGAGGTTTAGCCAAGAGAGACAGCAAAACGAGCAGAGAGACAAAAAAGGTTAGTGAAATTCAAATCTGATTCAGACTGCAGTGACACATCATCAGTACTGTCATTATTTCTACACTTTCATATGGCCCTGTTCACTTCACTGGGGCTTTGCCTTTTTTTTTTCTTCATGATGTTAACTATTTGTGTCCCGGAAAAAAGCTCCCGAATGTTCAAGGCTACACGACAGCTGCGGCGACAGCTAAAACAGAGCAGCCTTGACCGTCAGCGGCAAGTGGAGAGGCGGAGTGTGACTGTGTGCAGTCCCACGTCTTGTCAAGCATTTTACTGTAATGACTTCTACTGCTTCAAGATGTCTAGGCACACTCCAGAGACACAATGCATGAAGGTCATTAGTTTCCACTGTGAGCAAACAGAAGCCTCTCTGAGGAGAAACAGACCCATGGTTTGGCCCTTCCAGTAGGTCCTGATGATTTAAGCCAGGCGGAGAGTGGATGTCTAACAGAATATGAAGCAAAGGGAGTGAAGAGAAGGAGATGGAGAGGAGTTTGGGGGAGAGGATAGGGTTAGATAGACAGTATGGAAACATGGCAGGAATTACAGTGTGCAGCAGGGTATTGAGAGAAGATAAAGAAACACAAATGGAGAGAAAGGGGAAAGGATACAGAGAAAGGGGAAGAATAGAGACAATGGAAATGGGGAGTATGGTTTGGGGATGGAGAGAAGAAAAGATGGAGTAAGGGAAAAGTGTAAAAAGAACATCCTTGTTTAACACTTTGTCCAGGAACAAGAGGGGAAAAGTCAGGAAATGAAGGTGGAACATGACCAAAATGGTTCAACGAAGGTAGTGGGATGAGATGGAAATATAGGAGTGATTGGTTGGTAACAGGAACGAAGAGAACTGGTACATGAAATAGGATGCACATCTGAAGAGACTGGTCGTGCCATTTTGAGTCACAGCGTAGTGGGAACACTCTCTGTCACTTCATCTTAAATCTGAAATGAATTGTATTCCTCCAACTTGAAACATTAGACTACACACAAAATGAGTTTAGCAGCCTTTTGCTCGGAACTGTCCTCGATGACCTAACTCCTGGCATGCAGATACAAAACGATATTTGCTATAAAGCACAGCCTTTCAAGTGATACTATCCGAGGTGACAGAGTTTTGAGATAACATTTCATAATTCAGTCCGCATAAGAAGGACTGTGCGTTCCACTCGTGCTTCTGTGTGACAGGAAAGTCATCTGTATGTGGAGGAAACTATTTGAACATTTCCCTCTGCTGTCAAACTGTCATCCTCGGCAGCGCGTCTATCTGCAAAAAATGTTTGGAGAGAGTCACTTACATCTGAAGCCAGACTCGCGGCATGCTCTTGGACCGGGATAGGGCTTCGCTTCTCAAAACGCTTCAGCCGCTCGTGGATCTGTCAAGTCAGGAAAGTATCACAATAAAAGTTTTCTCTGCAGTAAAAAAAAGGCACTTACTGCAACTTCAAATACTACTTCTACCACTAATTAAAATAATTTATAATAATACAATTTACATTATTAAAATATTTTGGGTTTCTAATAGAATATGTTTACATGCTTTAATGTTAAAAATACACATTATTTTTCTCACACTGTCTCTCTGAATGTACTGTACCTGTACATGAAAAGCTCTGTTTTAGCGCCTGTCTCCCCCAAGCCCCCCTCCCGAAAAAGGCCAGTCTGCTTTTACAGGTCTTCCACATCTGCGCTCTTGGAGAATCTTATAAGAGTCTTATAAAATATGATACATTTTTACATTAATCTACCCAACAGTATATACAATACAGTAGTTAAAATTAGCTCCATCTTGACTAGCTGCAACACTGAAGTGCCACTTACATATTAATGCATAAGTAATAATAATACGAATGTAATACTAATGTATAATAGAGTAACACTGACAGGAGCCATTCTTCCTGTATAATCTTTTACTGAAAAGCAGAGGCAGATGAGGCAGATGACCGGCCACCAAGAGCCAAATTCTGTCCGAGGTTTCTGCCTGTTAAAAGGCGTTTTTTTGCTCGCACCAAATGCATGCTCTTGGGGAAATCGTTTGGTTTCTGTAAATGATAGTGTTGTGTAAAGTGTAAAGTGTCCTGAGATAACGTCTTTTGTGATTTGACACTATAAATAAAATAAAATTGAATTGAATTGAATTAAGTAACACTTTGGATGCGGAACATTTACTCGTAATGGAGTATTTTTACACTGGTGTACTACTAAAAATAAGATCTGTGTTAAAAGTTAGACAAAATAGATGCTGTGACTAAAATAAGTGGAAGTAAACAAGCACAAATTGTTGTAGCACAAATGTGTCTCCACCTTAAAGAGCAGGTGAAGCTTCTTCTCCATCAACATGCTGTGGAGGAACCTGTAGTCCTCCTCCCTGTCTGTGTGAGACTCGGTTCCTGACATCACTGATGATAGCAACCTGCACACGCCTGCAGGAGGAGGAGCAGAACACTGTCACACGTATAAACGCATATACACCACCTGCACCTGATATTAATCTATGGAGCTTTATCAGGGTTTCTGTTTATGGGTTTTTAAGACCATTTTAAGACCTTTATGAATGAAATTTAAGACCTGTATCCCAACATAAAAGTACAACAAAATGCAGAGTCACAAAATGACTTGCAAAGTTGCAAAAATAGGAGGAAGCCCCCGTGGGAAAATTAAGAACTGTTTAAAATTATTTAAGACCTAGATCACAATACTTCAGTGAATTTAAGACTTTTTAAGACCCCGCGTAAACCCCGTTTAGGGTTATGAGGTGAGGTCAGAACCCAAAGAGAGAGGTCAAAGGTTAAATGGAGGGTGTGATAAAACACCTTCCACAGGGCAGCATTTAAAAATGTGCCCAAATTGCCTACATATTGCCTATCATGTACATATATACGTATAACCTGTTAACCTGCTCCACTTTGGACGTACCTCTGTGTTCTGTACGACTCAGCATCCTCCTCACTCTGAGAACAGAAAAAGAAAAATTCAACAAATATTGAAACCCTTGATATATATTCATACTCCGTAACTTGCTCCAGATTTCTTTTGAATTTTATTAGTGAAGAGGGAGACTAGAGCGTGACACAGAGAAAGAGAAATAATGAGAGAAAGGAAAGAAATGTTTTTCACACGGTGTGTGAAATATCTTTCTTCTGACATATTACTGCCCCCTAATGCTGGTATGAAATATTGCAACATTACAGTAATACACTGTTTCACTGTACATATATAAAAAAGTATTACCGGTAAATCAGTAAAAGTTTTATCAATAATATGCAGAGTTCTTTTCCTTTTTCACATTAAACTAATTTAAAAGTACAACAAACAAAAATGAAAACATAACTCATACTACAGGATACATATTGGATGTCCTCTGCTCAAAATGAATCAATTTTTATCCTCTCTCCGTTCATGATTTTGATCAATTTTAGAAAATTTAACAATGGTTGGCAAAACAAATAGTGTCCAGTATCCCTCAATTAACACGGCTAGAGAAATAATACAATGCTATATTGACACTGATATTTGTTTTTAATGTTTCAATAGCAGATAATAAATGAAAATATTGTGAGAAGTATGTTTGGACTAATACATCAAATCTGGGTTACAGATTAGGAGTGTAACACACATGTTTGTGTCCATTCCAACACATTTTAAGTAGAGGAAAACAGCTCAGCACATTGGAACCACACAATTTAAATTGCACTCACCAGAGACTATCCATTCCATCAGGCCCAGTATAGACAGGCCATATCGCTTAATACCTAAAGAGTATGAGCTACATGTGAACATCCACTTGTAGAGAGAGGTTGTATAGTGTTCGACTGGCCAAATTGTAAAAGTGACTGTTCCTTATCCAGTCAATATGTGTCAGTCTGACCTAAATCAAGCCGACGGGCAATCGATACAGCAATTAAACAGCATGGGGCATAATGTTAGCTTACACCATTTCACTTTCCACATATGACTGTCACACAGATTTAATTGAATCTCAGGTCAGCATTTGCATCCTTTCAGTAGGCCTACTTTTATTTCATTTGATTCTCTTTAATTTCACAATTGTATATGTGGTGATAAAATAGGCTGCATGAGAGTTCTGTTTTTTAAGGTAACGTTAATAACATGAAGATGTGTGTTAAAGGGAGTGCATCAACCTAAACAATCATAGGAAGTGAGATGTAGTGTGATGCATGTCACAATATCAACCCCATTACCCTTATTCATTGGGTTCAAGTCTTCTTTATCAGGGGCATGACCCTGTGCAAAACAATTAATACTTACCCAGTGCAGTAGCGGTTCAGTGTCACCCTGACCTCTCTGTGGGGATGCTGAGAACGTACATTTAAACCAACAGGCCCATATGTTCTGTGGAATACATTTAGAAATAAAAGTTCATCTGTTGCTCGTCTGCATCATGGATGTATTAAGAGGTCTGCATACTGACCAGAAAGTCAGTGTCTCTCGTACTGCCTTATCCACACACCGTATACCAAATAAGTCCCAAGAGGAAAAGACATACTGTAGGCTACATGGAGGGCAAGTGTTCATTACATTAATGTAGAGACAACAGATCAGACTATAGACCGTGGGTGTGTCCCAGAAATTTCCAACCAACGAGATGTGAACTCAGAGGAGGAGTCCACAGCACCAACTAGCTTCGTTTTCAGCTGCGTCACGTTAGCCAGAGACAGCTAGGCTAATACCGGAAATGTGGCTACTTACTTCGAAATAAGAGCGCAAACTTAAAACTGCTTTAGTGAGAAAAAATAAATATTGTATTTGTCGTTACAACGTGGTCGTGACGTTTTTCGTTCTGCTTTGCCATGCTAAGAGGATATTGTTTTCGATATATCAACACAAATGAATGGCGAGTCTGATTGCTACTGCCTTACTTTCAGCATTATGTCCCGTTTCATTTCATGATAAAAAAAAACCATTACATTACTTGTCAATTTAACGTTAAATGTCTCGTTATAATGAAATATCTGCGTACACAGAAGTTCCCTGCTTATCAGAAACGTCTTGAAACTAACGTTAGCAGACCCACTCAGTTTGCTAACGTTAGCTAAGTTATCCAGTAACCACTACCAGTGTTTCAGCGGTTATTCCTTCCTATTTCTGTTTTTGAATTAAACATTACGACCGTCCAAAAACGGCATTTGAACAATTTACCTAATGTATTTTTATTCGTTGTGGTACCTCTCTTTATTCAATAAGGTTCTCATAATTTGAAAATACAACCGGAACTTATTTTTTTCTAGCTAAACATTAGCGAGGAGTCCGTTTCCTCCTGACTCTGCTGCTTTTCGCTGAGCTACATCGGCCGAGCCAAGCGTATACCGTAACTACATGCCAGACGATGCACTGAGGGTGGTTTGCAATAAAGACCACCCGCTATGCAGTGCTGGTGCTCGGTGCACTGTTTGTAGGTTTCTGTTTGGTAGGACAGACTGAGTCCAGATATCAGGAATCTGAAGAAAAGAGAGCTGTTAAAGCAGACAGACAGACAGGAGGCCACGGTTCCCCCTCTCTCTCACACACACACACACACACACACCACCCCGGCCTTGATGGTGATGTATGCAAGGAAACCAACAAGAGTCAGCGATGGGTAAATCAAGCACAAACCATAACATGTTTAAAGTTATTCGTAGAGTTTACCTATTTTTTTCATATGTAGGTTTGTTATTCGTGTTGCCTGTAACCGTTAGCTATCATTGCTACGAGCTAGCTAACAGTTTGCAATTAGCTCTGGGTTCCGGATATTTCCTGTAGCCTATCAATTAACGTAACGTTAGCTAACTAACGTGTTAATGGTAAACCGTGGGTGTATAGGTCACAATATGTAGCTACGATACGTTTTAAACATGATCGGCATTTTCTACTAGCTAACGTTAGAGCAAGCCGCTGTTGCTAAGGTGGCAAATCAAGCTAACTTAGCTAGCTAACGGTAGGCTAAATAAGCTCCAGAAAGTATGTTGCTAAGGTAAAAAAGTAGCTTAGCCGTACAAATGCAAACTGTCTTGCAATACTGTTTGTTCTGTGTTTCCCCAGGTGCAACGACAGAAGGGATTCGCAATCCTATCAGGTAGGACATATGACAATTTGTTAAGTCACCTGTCATTACTTTATACTAACGTAACGTTAGCTAATCAAGGTGCAGTATTTTCCATTCAAATTAAATCTCACTAACACTTCCAGTTAAATTCCCAATTATAATGTCACTTAATCATACTGTTGAACAAAATAAACCACTACAAACTTTATTTACATTCAATCTACATGGCTATCACACAACTTCCCATAGGAAGTACTTTTGTGGCAGTTTGTGTAATGTTCTTGTTAAACCTGGCAAAGTTTGCATTTAAATTCATGTTGTGTTGATATAGCATCAGGCACAAATTTTGGCACCACTGTAGTACTCCTTGAACATTGCCACAAAGTGATGTTACCAACTTTTAAATGGCTTTAAAACTTCCTACTTCCTGTCGGATACATTCAAGACATGCTGAAAAGCAGAGAACCATGGCTGTACACTTGTATTTTTATATTTATTACAGACACACACATTTCACACGTATATTTATTTAAACAAAATAAGGGAAAAAATGACAAACTACCCATCCCAACAATTCTTTCTGCCATGCTTTATTCAATCTAGGCCCATAAATCTCAGCCAAAGAGCCAGTCCAGCAGCCTTCACCGCTATGACAAAGTGCGCGATGGCTCATCAGACCCCACACCCCCTTACAAGATGCTGCGGCGCTCCGACGAAAGTCCTGGCAGCAGACAGGGAGACGGCACAGGACACGGCAAGGCAAAAACCTCTCACGCAGTTAGAGGAAAAAATGGTAAGCCCGGATCAATTCAATTCAACAACTTTATTAATCCCTCAATTATTAGGATCTGATGGTCCTACAAATGCATGCACGTTTTAACTTAAAGGGATGCTATAAGGAAAAAGCAGCATCTTGGTCCTGCACCTCAGACAAATATCAGATGCTTGTGGCTGCAGGCAAACTATCAGCTCTCAGCCTCAGCTGACTTTAATCAATTGTGTACGTTGATCAACAAATACATTCTTCTGATCAGTATCTTCAATGTTAATTATTGCATTCTTTCTGTGTTAATCTCTGACATACTGTGTGGACTTGTTTTGTCATATATGCACTTTTAACACTTATCACTTTTGAGCAGACGTGGGTGCAGAGTTTGATGAAAAGCATAACTTTTTCAGAAACTGTCATGGGGAACAAAGTAAAGCTTCACACTATTTTGTCCTCTCACTGCCATCAGATCACAATCTATCTATTGCTGCTCAAATCTGAATAATACAAACATAAAACAATCTCAGACAAAGTGTTTCTTATTTGGCAGTTGCAGCTGTCACTAAGATTCACTCCCCTGCCAAACATTGTGTGTTTACTCTTACTTGATGAATGGCTTTGTTACAGGGACCAGCGGCTCTCCTCAGGAGAACTCTCACAACAACAGCTCCCACCATGGCTCCGACTCGCATGCGACTCAGAGCAAGCCTGCAGACAGGGTAAGATGTTGTCTAGTGTTATCTAATGATAAACTCTCAGCATTTCGTGTCGGAATTCCTATCACGCTAATTGGAACACGGTATGCAAGACATTATGTAGAAGCATCTCTCTTTCTCTCTGTGCAGACATTTATTGTCTCAACAACAATGCGTGATTGAATCTTATGTAACAGGCTCCTTCTATAGAGTAGATGGTCTGATGAGATGTAGGACTTCCATGTTAAAATATTTAATTATCTTATTATATCTCACTCAGTATCTGGTTGAACTGAGCAATAAGGCCAGATACTCAATGTTTAACGTTGTTTGGGAACCCGGTGTTGATGTATACTGTTATTAGTTATTATTTTGAAGTGAGTAGAGGGTGGAGTGCATATGTAAAGTCAACATCATGACAAGACGACAAAGCAAAAATGTTTCCAAATCTAAACTTAAATGTGCATACACAGTATGGTTTCTACAAGCAAGTGACAAATATGTAGCGCAAAGGCAGGTTTTTTTCCTCATTTGTGCACCGTTGTGCTTCCATTATGAGATGAGAGATGAAAGGAAAAGAAATCCACAGAGGAACACATTAAGAGGCACATGGGTTTTACAGTTCAGGTTTGGCAAGATTAAGTTATTAAAGATTATCTTTCGCTAATGTAGTCTGTTGATAATTATGACATCCTGCCCTTCTCTGCTCTATGTTGAGATGCACAAGCTGAGAACAGGTTGATTAGTTGTTAGCTGCTGCTAAAATAAGGATAGAATTGAAGAGGATTCAAAAGTGTACATCTCTTATGTTCCGTTTTTGCCCGGGGGGTTGATGCAAAATCTGTAACTGCAATTCATGCAGTAACTGTCAAATCACATCTCAATTACATTTGTTTTTAGCAACACCAAGGCCCTGCTATAAAATCTAAAGTTACTACTGCTGTCCATATTTTTCTTAAGACCATCTAACCTTTTTGTTTGTTTGTGAGAAAGCATGAAATAAATGTTATTGTGGCTCAAGCCTCCTCTGCAAAATCAGTCAGTTGGAAAGACAGGATGAGGCAACGTACATTTTCTTCTTGGAATTGTTGTAATGACTGGAACTGTCGGTATGTACATGATCATGAATATTAAACCTATCACTCCCAACCAGACTGAAAAGCCCTTATCCATTATTGAGGGTGGAAAGTGAGGGATGCTTACCTACTAAATGAACACGGATGCTTACTTATCAAAGGATCATAGACTTAGAGGAGCATAGCTCATTTACCTGCAAGTCATCAGTGAACATAGCTGCTGACTATTTTTTCAAACATGTTGCTAATGTCCATTTGCTTCCATGTAGCATGGACATTTAAGACTTAAGAAAATTGATATTTGCAATCGTTTCTAAAAAGCATCATATATCTTACAATTACATTTCAGGATATAGTGTCCTTCTCTCACAGAAAGTCTTTGGATTAGAATACAATCTGTTTTACTATGTGAGTCCTTTCAGCTTTACATATTGATATCACACATACAAAATATGGACAGTAACTTTACGTGAAACAGGCGATTTAACGTCACCGCTCATTTTACATATAGCTTAGCAACAAAACAATATGCTGTAGGAACATTACTACGATTTTTCACGTTGGTTTTGAGGGGTATGCATCCCCACTAACCTGGAAAATGTTTTAAACAGTAACGTTAATACAGCGTGTCGGGGGAATACGACGTCTCCTGCAGCGGGGAGTCAAAGACAGAGGGGCCGCAGGGTACGCTAACGTTAGCTTCTTGTCTCATCTGGGGTCTAATAAACAGTAAATTCATAAAATTCAGTGCCCATAACGCTATTTTCCAAGCAACTGTAGCTGTCATATTTCACGCGCTTTCCGTGGTAAATCAGCCACCGAGACTTTCGTCGCCATTTGACCCTCTGCCTGCGGAGGAAATGCTGTACTCGCGCTGTTGTTTATTTGGTTGCCATGACTTCGCGAGTGATGACGTCCTGTCACTGTTCCAGTTGCTCGCCCTCAAAGGGGACAGCGAGCTGATGACTGTTCTCTTGAGTTCAGGGGAGCAGACAGCTCTGCAGAGTCATGTAATTACGACTTTGGGACATTTTTTTCAATGCTAAAGGAGCAGCGGCAATCGCTCCTTCAGCGGCGGACCAAATGTATAGTTTTTGTGATCGTTACAAGCCAAAATCAATGACATTTAAAAAAAAAAAAAAAATTAATTTCACAGCCCTAGGTACTCTTTAACTTGTCATAATATCTCTAAAGCTTTCTAAGGTCTCATATCTTGTCTCTCTCAGCACCAGGACCCAGCAGATGACTGGACAGAACACATCAGTTCCTCTGGGAAGAAGTACTACTACAACTGTAGAACTGAGGTCTCCCAATGGGAGAAGCCCAAGGACCTGTTGGAGAGGCAAGCCCTCTTAAAATGAAATGACAAAATACGTACACTAAAAGCCAATTCAATTTTCAACCTGAAACCGTAATCGAGATTCTCATGCAGTCGTACATTACAAGTTCAAGCAGTGCACCAGATTATCGTTAGCTTAGTGTACAGAGTCTAACTGCATCCTGCATATTGTCACTGTTGCTTTCTGCTTATTCTGCTTCAGGGAACAACGACCGAAAGACCCAGTCAAGATGGGGGCGAATAGTTTCCCCAGGGACATGGACTACAGACAAGAGGCCTTGCAGGACAAAGCCTCAACTAGTAAGTATAGCAGAACTATAAAACCTAAGCAACATGGTTCAAGTTTTTATAAAGTCGTGCACAAATTTCCCTGACAAATATCGTAATGCTTTGTTCTCCTGCTCTGCTCGTCTCCACAGAGACAACATCAGGGGACCAGTCCACAGCATCCAACTCCGGCCATTCCTCCTCTTCCTCTTCTTCTCAGAGCCTGAACTCTGCTCCTGGTGCTTTGGCTTCCACCCCCTCCGCCATGTCCTGCTCCTCTTCCTCCTCTTCGGGGCAGGTGCCTCAGTCTGTCCAGTCCCCGTCACCAGCACTGCTGCAGGACCCAGCCCTCCTGCATCAGCTGCTCCCAGCGCTGCAGGCCACTCTACAGATGAACAACGGCAGCATGGACATGGCCAAACTCAATGAGGGTGAGGGCACAACCGATCAAAGAAACACAAGACGTCACTTTCACACAGCTGTTTTCCATAGTGTCTTTCTTGGTAGTTTCACCGGGATCGTGAATTTTCATTGTATACACATAGTGGCTTTAACGTAACATTTCCATTAGGGATCGACCAATACTGTTTGTTCAAGGCCGATATCTATTAGTAGTTAATGAAACTGATAACCGTTTTTTAGAACTTATGCATTTACAGTGAAAATTAGACCTAAGTCTTTAGGTCAAAATTAAGATTTTGGAATGTTACAGTCTCCAACAAAAAAACCTTGTTTAAATGCTTTTAAGCAATTATTTAGTACTTTCAACATAATACACAGTAAAAGTGTGTTCCGTCGTCTGTCGGAGGAGCCGTCTGCCTTCATTTGACATGTTGAATCGGAAGGCTGGCAGTCGGACTCAGTGGCCAATCTGATTGGTGGAGCGCTAACCCGGAAATGACGTGCCGGATGAGCCTGACTAACGCCATCTCAAAATCTGACAAATCTTTTAAACAGACCTTTGTCGATCTGAAATGAAGACCGATTCAGCAACTGCAAAGGCAGTCAGTCCGACTGCCTTTATTGCCGAAGGTCGGCCGTCGGGTTGGTGTGTCAGAGCCTTTATGGGTTGTTTGTAGCTTTTTTGTTGCTCAGCTAACAAGTGTTTACAAGTCCGTTTTATAGTGTGTCCTTCAAGAGTTAGTGTTTCGTTAGCCCGGCTAAACCCACAGGAGTTTAACGTGGTTTTTGCCGCCACGAAATAAGTACATTCATGATGAGTGAAAAATGAGTGAAGCATCTCCTGACGTCTTTAGTGCAAAAACAGACTGTGGATTGAACCAACTGTCAAGCAGACATGAATTAACGCACAAAAAAGATTAATGCTAACTGCTGGAGAAACTTATTTTTGACAGTTTTTTAAGCGTCTGATAGGAGAGCTATAGAATTATGTGACGGATTTTCCAAGAGAAAATATTTCAAGGATGAAGACTCTGTTCTCCTTTTGATTAACAGTATCCCAGGTAGGGCTGGGCGATATATCGATATTATATCGATATCGTGATATGAGAGTAGATATCGTCTTAGATTTTGGATATCGTGATATGATATAAGTGTTGTCTTTTCCTGGTTTTAAAGGCTGCATTACAGAAAAGTGATGTCATTTTCTGAACTTACCAGACTGTTCTATTATTTGCCTTTTCCCCACTTAGACATTATGTCCACATTACTGATGATTATTTATCTAAAATCTAAGTGTGAAGATAGTTTGTTAAAGCACCAATTGTCAACCCTAGAATATCGCCGCAATATCGATATTGAGATATTTGGTCAAGAATATTGTGATATCTGATTTTCTCCATATCGCCCAGCCCTAATCCCAGGGAAACTTTCCTAACAGGACTAGTGTGAAAATGCGTTGTATCTTTTTCCAAAAAACAGTGTGAAGAGCATGCATGTAGTGTGTGTGTGTGTGTGTGTGTGTGTGTGTGTGTGTGTGTGTGTGTGTGTGTGTGTGTGTGTGTGTGTGTGTGTGTGTGTGTGTGTGTGTGTGTGTGTGTGTGTGTGTGTGTGTGTGTGTGTTGATCCTGTTATTAATGGGCGACAGTGTTCTGCTGTTATTAACCCGGCAGTTAATATGATTAGTTTCTTGCTATTCTGTGTGAACCTGACATGCATGTGTGATTGCTGTTTAATAGTAGTAAAATGACATATACGTAAACTGGCTCCACTGGCTGGTGAAAAGACGAATCTTTCCACTTATTAGTTTTAAAAAAAAATCTTAACTGTGTTTTCTGACACATAACTATACGTGTTTGTGTACTTACCTGTTGTGCATCCTTGCTCACTCGTGTGTGTGTGTGTGTGTGTGTTTCCTCTTTCCTCCCTCCAGTCTTGGCAGCTGCTGTCACCCAAGCTTCCTTGCGGTCTGTGCTTCATAAGCTCCTCACTGCTGGACCTGCTTTCAACATCACTGCTCTGCTCTCAGCTGCTCAGCACTCCAACCAAGGTACGGCCTCCTCACTGTTTCTCACTATCTGCTACACTAACTCATTTGTTTTTTAAGGATCCTGCTCTCCCTGTCCCTGCCAGTTCTTTTTAAATGCAGTGTAATGCACAATTTGTTCTTGACCTTCAGTCAGTAAAATTCTGCATTTTATGCAAGTTAACTGCGTGTATCGCTTTTTCAAATTGACTATAGCTATGTGGGAAAACCACAGATGTCCTCCCATGTATTCCAGTGAGCCTTCTCTGCTGGAACAAAGGATGTGTTGCATAGCAATCGCAACAAGTGTGCCAGAAAAAAGATGACACAAGTCTTCTTGTGTCATCTTTTAGCCTTTTAATGTGCTTGTGTTGTCAGATTGTTTGCTGCCTTGTTGCTAAACCGATTATTCACATTTGAAAGCAAGCAAGGGAATTACTGCAGGCGGAGGGTTTTCATGAGGACCAGTACTGCCAGTAGGGCTGGGCGATATATCGATATTATATCGATATCGTGATATGAGAGTAGATATCGTCTTAGATTTTGGATATCGTGATATGACATAAGTGTTGTCTTTTCCTGGTTCTAAAGGCAGCATTACAGTAAAGTGATGTACTTTTCTGATCTTACCAGCCTGTTCTAGCTGTTCTATTATTTGCCTTTTCCCCACTTAGACATTATGTCCACATTACTGATGATTATTTATCTAAAATCTAAGTGTGAAGATATTTTGTTAAAGCACCAATTGTCAACCCTAGAATATCGCCGCAATATCGATATCGAGATATTTGGTCAAGAATATCGTGATATCTGATTTTCTCCATATCGCCCAGCCCTAACTGCCAGTGTCGAGGGAAATCATCGCAATGAACCTTCTTTTCCTCCGTACTGATTCTACGTCCTCCTGTTGCAGCCCAGCACTCCAGTCAGTCCCCCGTCTCCCTGACGTCGGATGCATCATCGCCGCGGCCGTACGTCTCACCACGCAACGGCACGCCACAGAGCAACCAGAAATCCCTTCTTGGCGTGCACCCTGGCAGCATCGCATCCTCACAAACAAGGGTGAGTCACAGGAGCAAAAGTAACAGAAAAGTCCAGTTTGAAGAATGTCGGGAGTACTTCCCGTTGCTCGTGACTCACCCCCACCTTCTCTCCACGTTGTCATGACTGCCCTTGTCTGTTAAATTTTCTTTTTCTGGTTTTCATTCCTATTTCTGTCTCTCCTGCCGTCGGTCCTTCCCTCTTCAGGGCAGCATGTCTTCAGGTAAACAAGGATCAGTCCCCCTGTCTCAGACCGCAGAGAAGCGTCCAGAGGACCCCAGAACTCTCCAGCAGAGAAGGTACAAGTCACTTCAACACAACATTTTGTTTGTGATGAAGGATTGCATGGAGGTAAAGCAAACCATTAAAAACCTTTACAAGGCCGTTTTACAAGTAAAAGGACACCTGAATTACAACAAGACATTTTACAAATTTCAATAGCAACGCAAGCAGTTTTCATGATTACCATCAGTTTGGTAGAAATTAGTTCCAAAGAGGTCTGTGTATTATTCAGAGTAATGTTTTCTGGAAAGACATGTAAACAATAGGGAAAGTAATTTATTCTTGCACAAATCATAAGGCGATATATTGGGATTTTTTAAAAGTATAATTTAAAATAAAAATAATATTTAAAAACAGACATGATGTGCATAAAAGTCAAAGAAGTTTACTTTAGGTAAACAATTCAGTACACAGAAAATCAAACTGCCAGTTTGGAATTGTGGTTCACAGGTTCTTGCTGAGCAAATTTTTGTATGCTAAAGTTGGCCAAAGTTCAGCCATAGCTACATTGTTAGCTTCTAGCAAAAAGTCAGGCACTGCTAGGTGTACTGTTAGGCAAGGACACTAGTGGTGCGTCTCAGCATAGCCATCTAGCGGTAGGGGGTTTAAACGCAACATAAACGTGAATCACTGTCTTTAAAAAAAAAAAAAAAAAAAAAACGATATTGTGTTTTTGAAAATTGATACAGTATTGCAAAATAAAATATTGTGATACTCAAGTGTATCGGGTTTTTTCTTACACCCCTAATACCATTACATAAATGCATATCCAGCATTTTTTACGTAATACTATAGGACCACACTTGGACTTTTCATGGCGGTTAAGTGCTAAACACATTTGTGACGTTGGTTATTCAGCCAAATTTAATCTAAAATATGATGAGCAGCATTTGAGGTATTCTAAAGTAATAACAAAAAAATGCTATGGGCTGAATAAATCGCAGTATCCTTGACTATTATGCCCAAACATCGGTATTTCAACATTAGGGAAACTGCAGCTGGATGTCATTTTATTTACACCCTCTTCACCCCGGTAATTATTTGTCTCGCTCCACCAGCCAGGAGATGCTGTGCACGGGATCAAACATAGCTGGTGCTACGTTGCCCCATGTCCCCTCAGGCAGCACCAGCCAATGCCAGGGCGACAACCCCGGCTCATTCACCCCCACCCTGGCAACTCATTTCGATGAGAGCCTCATCAGACATATCCAAGGATGGCCTTCAGAGAACACTGAGAAACAGGTAAAATCCGCCACAGAGATTTCTACGTTACAGAGCAATAGTGTTGCCAGTTACCACTGTTTGTTATAGCTGTAGCATCATTACAGCGCTACAAAAGCAGAACCGCTCCGTGGGGCTGCTGGCACAAATATAGACTTTTAGTCTTTGAGAAAAAAAAGAAAAGTCATCACAAGGTCTACTTACTTGGGTGTTTCCAGAGCTTTCAGGCTCATCTTGTGGCCTTTCTCAGCTGTTGCGATAAACCATAATAGCTAAATCATCTCCATGATAAGTAAGCAGTAGGGGTGGGAATCACCAGAGACCTCAACATTACGATATCACGATACTTATGTCACCATACGATATTATTGCGGTTTTAAACATATTACGGTGTGTATATATATATATATATATATATATATATATATATATATATATATATATATATATATATATATATATATATATCTCGCAATGGATTACCTTTTTTCCATTTTAATATTTTTCACAATTTCAAATTATGTCCCCAAAGGAAAAATGTGTCAACATCTCTTTTATCTAATTAGATAAATGTCTCTGTTCATCTCACTTCTTATTGCTGCAAAATGGAATCGTCAATTAGACAAACTGGCCGACACATACTGTATATAATAATAGATTGATACTTGCCGTCAGTGTATCGATACAGTATTGCTACGGAAAATATCGCGATACTATGCTGTATCGAATCTGAATCCATCTGAAGAGGGAGGCCATTAGTTGTGGTTGAAAGCTTTGCAAATATCAAGTAAGTGGTAGTAAGGTCAAGAATAAACCCTCAGCTCAACTTTTGAGTTTTGATTCATCCAGAATCAGTAAGCTAATGTTTGATCCTTGTTCTCAAAGTATTGATTGATGTTGAATGTTTGTCGTGTAAATCTAAAGTCGTGACTTGACAATGAGCACTCGTCCCTCTCCGCCAGGCGGCTCGGTTGCACGAGGACCTCCACAACATGGGCAGCTTGTACATGTCTGAGATCTGCACAGAGATGAAAAACCTCCGCTCCCTGGTCAGAGTGTGTGAAATCCAGGCCACACTGAGGGAACAGAGGTGAGGCAAATGTTCCATTTGCATTCACATTTTAGCTTATGCGGACATTCACAGCACACGTTCACATGTACTTGTTTTCTCCTCAACTACAGAATCCTGTTTCTGAGGCAGCAGAGCAAAGAGCTGGACAAGCTGAAGAACCAGAACTCCTACATGGTGTGAGGACCAGAGAAGAAAGGACTGGGATGGATTGAAATAATGATTGAATAAGAGGAATAGACTTGGACAGCAAGTTGCTACAGCCCGTTTACTCTCCCCACCAGAGCAACTGAGAAAAGCTGTTAGAAGACAAATAAGGTGGCTGCTGGCAAGGTGAAGCTCCATAATCCCGAACATGTCCTTGTTTTTTTGTTTTCTTTTTAAAATAAAAAATCTTTTTCCAGTGTCCAGCACATGAATTGCTTTCGCCGAAAGGTGAAAATGCCGCTTCACCGAGTCGGACCTTTTAACCAGTGGACATATAGGACCTGAGGCTCTTTCCAAACAGCACCTTTTCGGACTGTGAACGTTGGATTGTGTGTATTGTATTGGGTTAACTTGTTTTCTGGTGTGTTTTGACGTGTAGTGGTCAGGAAAAGATTACAATTCATTTTTCGGAAAATGAACTCAAAACCATCTCATAATAATTGGTGTGACACCGTTTTGGGGTTGCTCCCCAATCTTCTGAAATGGACTTAGTCATGCATTGAAATGTATGGATTCAATGGCAGTGATGTTACTAATGTTATTTTTAATTCACTATACTTGTCCGTGGTTTTGCCATCCCAGTGTGTCCTCAAGCTGGTTGGTTTTTACATGAGATTAGCTAAGATCTTTGGCCAGACCTTTCTGAAAATACTTAAATGTGCTTCAGCTATTTTGTCCCAATTGATTGGAATCTGCGTCATGGTTTCAGTGGTACAGATTCACTGGGATGTTATGGCTAGTTATGGCAAACACATTCCAGATGTTTCAAAGCCATTTTGGGGGAAAAAAGGCCTACATTTTTGGACCTAGGTTGGCTGCTAGTACATTTAATGGTTGCATTCATTTGTAGCCCTGCTGGCTGTTTTTCTTATCCCTTCTGCTATTTGTCTTTCTTTTGTATAATTGTTATCCTTTTGTTTCTCTCCCAAGTCCACTTGGGGGCAATATTTCATTCCTTTTGTGCAGCTTAGCAAGAGATTGTGTAAACAAATAGAAAAGCGACTAAATCGAGTCATGTAAAGCTAAATTCTTGTTGCACATGATTGATTACGTCCTTGTAGGCATAATGGAAAAGATCAATGAAAATAAGTTTTATTTTGTCAAGAAGGAAACTCATGCTTCGTTTAATCCATTTTTGTTCAGTTGTCATGGCTGCAGCCCTTTTATCAACTGACTGGAGCCAGATTTGGCTACTTTTTTTAAAAGGGTTATTCATGATGAGAGGGTATACTTTTTATATCAACATCACATTAAATTGCAGTCGTACAATTTCACACCCATAAAGCAACTTCCTTTTGTCGCTCGGCTATTCTTTATCTTGTCCTTGAATAGTTTCCACCAGATCTGATGTGCACACTTTTTGTTGGGGGGGTCGGGGGCTTTGTATTCCATAAAATATGAGAATAAAATATTATACCACACATCTTGCTTGACATTTACTCCTGTTCCAGACTTGTGTGTGTGTGTGTGTTTATGTGTACTGTATGTCTGAGTAAATTTACTGATGAATTATACATTCTGTAATTATGCTAAATTAAAGTGTAATTATGCAGCTAGGGGAGGGTTAGGATGATAGCTTTGAGTAATTCATGTCTTGTTGGGTCACAGGAAGCACATAATTCTGTCATCTGTACATACCAGTAATATACAGGATATTAAGGAGTGCAGTTTCATGTATGGCCTCAAGATGGTGACCGTGAACACCTTACCTTGAATCTGGTTCTGCTTATGTGTACATTTTTTTCAGATTAAAAAGCTATTACTGCTCATGCCATGTAAAATGTGGCCTAAACAAAAGCAGAAGGCTGGATAAAATCAGAATTGAGTTGACCCATGTTATTCTTGGCCTACTCTGAGGTGAAAGTTAACATTTATTGTCATGTCCTTCAGACTTTTACTGGCAGTCGGGCTCTGTCAGCAGGATTTACACGTGTGCTGAAGTTCACCAGTAAGAGCTTGGACTGTGACCTCATGTTATGTGATGCAAGCACACCATACAATACACTTGTATAGGTTAACAGATGTAAACTAATGAAGGCATGTGAATGCTGCCAGCTGAAATTAATGTCGGTATTGCTGAAAATGCAGAAATTTTAAAGCTCAAATGCATTGAACTGCGCTGCTGAAAAACCTGGAAACTGAAACGTCAAACCAGCAGAATTGAAAGCTTACTGTATTACCTAAAGAAGCTAAGAGCTGAAAGATATTGCTATAGAAAGGCTTAAAGCTAGATTGTAATACTGCCAAAGTTGAAAGGAATGGCCTAAAATAAATGCTTTGTATTAATGTCAGATAGGAACAAGCATTGCCCTAAGGAGCGGAGAATTGAAATGTATTGCCTGAAAAGAATAGTTGAGTTACATTTTGAACAAAGCAAACAAAACCTATACGTTTTCACGTATCAACACATTCCATTCCAGAACAATTATGACTAAACTCTCTTTTTAATTTAACTTTCTCTAAATCCTTAAAATCATATTCTTGTAGTTTGAGGCTTCAGATTTATGGTGGAGGTATGGTCCTTTTTTTTTTTTATTCGTAGTATCTAAATAAATCTACATACATTTCCTTTAAAACTCGTCTGTTTGACACCAAAATAACATAACATTGTTCCTCTAAGTCCAAATCCCATTTGTGTATCATATTTGTTAGTTAAACTATGAAACACATTTCTAATAATCTAAATGAATCCAAATCATTTAAGAGCTCTCTGTGTGAAACAGATTGTGTTTCCTCTTTGGTCCTGATTTGTTATTTTTGTGTCACAGTAAAATCCCTCTATTTGTACTTAATGGTGAAGCTCACATGTCTTAGGACAGCTCCACTCACAGCATGTGTCCTCTGTTCAACAAGCCAGATGATAAGAAACACGTACAACAGTTATTTGCAATTTAGTTCAAGTTAGCTGTGAAATGGTTGTTTGATTATATTGGCACAAATCTAATTCCATACAAACTGTCATGAAGATTGAATGCATATGAATTTAACCTGCTGTGATTTCCCTTGTGAAATGTTGAAATTGCTTTCTTATCTATACAAAACATAATATCAGTTCATCTAAACATCCTAAATCAAAAAAAAAATATATAC
Source organism: Zingel zingel (assembly GCA_023566125.1). Taxonomy (NCBI): domain Eukaryota; kingdom Metazoa; phylum Chordata; class Actinopteri; order Perciformes; family Percidae; genus Zingel; species Zingel zingel. The sequence continues at coordinate 11,471,348 of CM042324.1, forward strand.
AGTGAGGAAAATAAGTATTTGAACACCCTGCTATTTTGCAAGTTCTCCCACTTGGAAATCATGGAGGGGTCTGAAATTGTCATCGTAGGTGCATGTCCACTGTGAGAGACATAATCTAAAAACAAAAATCCAGAAATCACAATGTATGATTTTTTTAACTATTTATTTGTATGATACAGCTGCAAATAAGTATTTCAACACCTGTCTATCAGCTAGAATTCTGACCCTCAAAGACCTGTTAGTCTGCCTTTAAAATGTCCACCTCCACTCCATTTATTATCCTAAATTAGATGTACCTGTTTGAGGTCGTTAGCTGCATAAAGACACCTGTCCACCCCATACAATCAGTAAGAATCCAACTACTAACATGGACAAGACCAAAGACCTGTCCAAAGACACTAGAGACAAAATTGTACACCTCCACAAGGCTGGAAAGGGCTACGGGGAAATTGCCAAGCAGCTTGGTGAAAAAAGGTCCACTGTTGGAGCAATCATTAGAAAATGGAAGAAGCTAAACATGACTGTCAATCTCCCTCGGACTGGGACTCCATGCAAGATCTCACCTCGTGGGGTCTCAATGATCCTAAGAAAGGTGAGAAATCAGCCCAGGACTACACGGGAGGAGCTGGTCAATGACCTGAAAAGAGCTGGGACCACCGTTTCCAAGGTTACTGTTGGTAATACACTAAGACGTCATGGTTTGAAATCATGCATGGCACGGAAGGTTCCCCTGCTTAAACCAGCACATGTCAAGGCCCGTCTTAAGTTTGCCAATGACCATGTGGATGATCCAGCGGAGTCATGGGAGAAAGTCATGTGGTCAGATGAGACCAAAATAGAACTTTTTGGTCATAATTCCACTAACCGTGTTTGGAGGAAGAATAATGATGAGTACCATCCCAAGAACACCATCCCTACTGTGAAGCATGGGGGTGGTAGCATCATGCTTTGGGGGTGTTTTTCTGCACATGGGACAGGGCGACTGCACTGTATTAAGGAGAGGATGACCGGGGCCATGTATTGCGAGATTTTGGGGAACAACCTCCTTCCCTCAGTTAGAGCATTGAAGATGGGTCGAGGCTGGGTCTTCCAACACGACAATGACCCGAAGCACACATCCAGGATAACCAAGGAGTGGCTCTGTAAGAAGCATATCAAGGTTCTGGCGTGGCCTAGCCAGTCTCCAGACCTAAACCCAATAGAGAATCTTTGGAGGGAGCTCAAACTCAGTGTTTCTCAGCGACAGCCCAGAAACCTGACTGATCTAGAGAAGATCTGTGTGGAGGAGTGGGCCAAACTCCCTCCTGCAGTGTGTGCAAACCTGGTGAAAAACTACAGGAAACGTTTGACCTCTGTAATTGCAAACAAAGGCTACTGTACCAAATATTAACATTGATTTTCTCAGGTGTTCAAATACTTATTTGCAGCTGTATCATACAAATAAATAGTTAAAAAATCATACATTGTGATTTCTGGATTTTTGTTTTTAGATTATGTCTCTCACAGTGGACATGCACCTACGATGACAATTTCAGACCCCTCCATGATTTCCAAGTGGGAGAACCTGCAAAATAGCAGGGTGTTCAAATACTTATTTTCCTCACTGTATATATATATATATATATATATATATATATATATAAAATTTGTATTGTCTTCAAGAACCTCTTAAGCTGCTTCTTAAAACCTTTGTACAGACTGTATTATTGTTACATTCAGCTAACTGCTGCAACCTGCTGTTTTAATTTTTACTGCACTGCGTGTTGACCCTTAATATACTGCTATACTTTTTTCTAATCTTATTTTAATCTGCTGTTTTGTTACCGTTTGCTTCAAATATCTGACTGCAAACAGACACCATAAAGTTTGAACTAATTTTAATCAATTATGTCAGAAATGTGCTCATACATGTACATTTACATACATAGATGGACACCTTGACTTTTAAGAAGTTAAGTTGATTTTACTATTATTATTATTACCATCACCTTCAAACTAAAGACTCTCAGACCTGTTTAGTCACACAGCAGTGGTAATATCTTCGGTGGAACTTTATCCACAGTGCTGATGTATGGAAACAGCCTCTCAGTGAAAGTGTGTGTGAAGGTGTGTATGTGTGTGGTCGTATCAGGATCAGAGAACGACAGCTTTCCTCTGTTCCAGTCCAGATTCACTCTGATCCTCTGGAGCTTCTTCTCCACTCTGAGATCAGTGAGCGGAGCTGGTAGTGACCGTGCTGAGTATTCACTTTTATGGAACCGCATTTCCCATAATCCAGACCGCATGAGTTGCTTTCTCTGGAAAGACTCTGCTAACACACCCAGTGACCAGAATGTATTTGTCACGTTTCAATAGGACAGGAACCCAAAAGCAGACAAGGACAAGGTAAGTAGAATGGAAAAAGGTAGGTATTTATTTGGTTTTGGTACGGTGAGGCAGTGGCTTGGAATTGAGTCGGCTGACGGATTAATGCAGATCCAGTAATAATGGTGAATTAGACGGCCAGACGGAGATGGAGTGAATCTTCCAGGTCACAAAACTGCAGACAGAGGAACAGGCAGATTAGCAACGGCAAAACGTCACAAAACAGCAGAATAAACGTCTCAAACTTTCTAACTGATACTCTAGCAAACATACTGGTGAGGCTATCGATCCGGCAGGGAATGGATGTCAGTTCACGTCTTAAATGGTGGAGAGGTGATGACCTGGACCAGTTGTGCAGATTGCAGATGAGAAACAGGTGAGTGTGATTGCAGATTCTCCCGCCTTGCTTCGTCGCCAGGCAACCAGACAGGATGCGTTCAGGAACTCCCAGAAAACAGTCTCACAGGTGAAAAACAGAAACTGAGGCAGAAAATGAATTTAGGAAGCAGAATTCATGACAGTATTGTCTCCAACCTCGACATCCCAGCTGTGATTCCCTGAGTTGAAGCACTCAGAGCCCTGGACAATGAAATAATGATCAAACCTCTCTGGGTTATCAGGAAGCTGCTGTCTCTCTCCTCCTCTCCCACTGGTCAGATCTGCAGACAGGATGAGTTCTGGATTAGCAGAGTTTGGGTCCAGAATCACAGGAGTGTAGGAGACCATCTCCTTCAACTTGTTCCAGATGTTGAAGCTCAAGTTGCCCAGGTGTTTGGCCTCATCTATAAGAGCTCCTGAGAGCCGCTGGACTTGTTAGCAATACCAGTTGATAACAACAATATTACGCCGTTTTTTGTGCATGCAAACAGCGTAACAACATGTCCACAGATAGAAGTTGGACATGCCTGTGTGAACAACTGATTTAGTGACACAAATAAGACAGAAGTGCTTATAACTTTATGTTACTGCAGCTTGTCACAACTGTTGATACAGGGGGCAGCCATGTTGGATTTTGAACTTGGGCTACTGCGAGGTTGTCCGAGTTCCGAGCTCATAAATCCGAGGTCAGGGGGGCGTGTTTACGACGTTGATCTTGTTAAAACTGAGTTCCGAGGTAAATAGAACGCGGCATAATGCCTAACACCTCCTTGGTCTCTTCTCAGTGAGAAACAGAACAATAACAAACTTGTTTCCTGGTTTGTCACAGATGATGTAATGTAAGGGGGTGGAGCTTTGTCAGGCAGCTGTTGTGTTACATGCTCTGTTTTATTAGTGGTAATGCTGATTCAGTAGCATTCACGCTAATAAAACAGAGCTGCAAGACAAAAGCACGATTACAAAGCCCATTGAAAATATGGAGCTCAAAATGTCAAAGTATATCACCCACAGTGGTGTATCTGGGATGACATTAAGCTTGGCCTTTCAGTTAGATCAGCAGCTTTTCATACTTGCACAGCTCCACAGTGGGCGTGTGAGCCTTTGAACATAGGTCAACTCACAAACTCTATACCACTATGCTAGATGAAATACTTGAATACTTTTCTTTAACTTCGTTTTTTTTTTTCTTTCCATAAGCTCATAAACATTTTAATACGGGTTCATTTGGTTCCTAAAGAATTGTGACCAAGATACATACTGAGATGGACATTTACAGTTTACAAGAAAATAAATTTGCTCTCTCATAGACAAACAAGGCCCGTTCACACCAGCATTTAAAATGGCAAAATCAATTAATTAGTGGTATTCATTCATGCAGATACATCTTTTTTTATTTTATTTTTTATTTGTCTAGGTTTTTAGATATCTGCTTCTGAGATATCTGCCTCTGAGACTCTGCCGCTACCATAATATGATACAGGTGAATGGAATCTTTAAGGTGCTCACAGCGTGGAAAAATACAACTTTTAATCTATCTATTTTAATGAACGGGGTTCCTGTTACCCTAAAACTCTCAGAGACCGTGGCCGGGTTGGCTCAGTTGGTGGAGCAGGCACACGTGGAGGTTTACTCCTCGAAGCAGCGACCGCGGGTTCGACTCCGACCTGCGGCCCTTTGCTGCATGTCATTCCCCCTCTCTCTCCCCTTTCATGTCTTCATCTGTCCTATGGAAATAGAGGCCTAAAATGCCCGAAAAAATTATCTAAATAAAAAAAATGTATTAAAAGAAACTCTCAGAGACAGATCAAAGACTATGACTAAGACTATTTGCATGGCTCGACACCACTAGAGGTAACTGAGAAAACATGTTTGTTTGTTTTTTATCATTTCAGTTAACAGACGCTTAAATCAATACACTAGTACAGCTTTTCACATCATTTAGAGACACCCCACAGACTGCAGATATGCTTTGGTGTCAGTGTCACTCTTCTAATTATGTTTGCATATGAACTCAATCATGTCTTTTAACTTAAAAGCATGTGTGCTGATGAACCTCAGACGTGTTTGTTTACCTCTTTTAACACATCAAGTGAACTACATTCTGTTCTTGATTATTCTTGTTCTGAAGTTGAGCTTTGATGTTAGATGTGTTCAAATATTTGATTTGCGCTCTTGCCACATGTGTTTGATCTCTTCAATTTCTAGATAGATAGATAGATGGATACTATTATAGAACTGTTGTCAGCATACTTAAACATTTTGACTGAGCTGTGGTGAGATGTAAACTCGTATGTGTGAATGGAGATAACACACAGCCTTGTGGTGCACCAGTACACTGATGGTCAGAGGGCGTGATGTAGCGTTGTTAAGCTTGACAGATTAAATTCTGTTTCTAAGAAAGTCCAGTGCAGAGTTGGCCTGGTGTTCGTGTCTTGAAGCCTGGTGAGGAGTGTGAGAGGCTCAATGGTGGTAAAGGCCCCCTCCACCTTGCTCATGTTTATATCCCCTAAATTGCCTAAAATGTCAGACCTTGACTATACTGACTTGTATCTGTGTCACTAGCGAGGTGTTTTCACATTCCTTTCCTGAAGGGGGAGATGTCTGTGCATTTCCCTGAAATCGGAGATTCAACCAATCCCAAGCAAGCTTGAATAGATACACCACTTCAGCTTCATTATGGCTCTCCAGAAACCTATGGGTGACATCACAGAGACTATGTCCATATTTGATACTGTCTATGGTCTCAACTAGCCGAGGCAAGGTCAGATCCAGAATATCTTAATGATAGAGAAAGAGTAGAGGTGCTTCCAGCCCCTTTTCAGAGTTTTTGTTTTGACTTTTTATGTGGGAAGTGGAGGTAAAGTCTATAAACAGGATGTGAGCGTATGGTGTTTCTAGGTGTTGCAAAAAGGAAGTGAAGGTTTTTAATGAATTGCAAGAATGAGCATGAGCAAAGTGTTTGTGTTACTATACTTCCAATTAATCCTATTTATAATCTTAAACTGCTTATTGTGTATTCAACATGTAGCTTCGATTTGAATTTGTAACCATTTATTCATAGCACCTGAGACTTTTCCCAGTTTTTCATCAGCAGCTATACATGCAGAAATCACCAAATGTGTCTACTAGCTGCTTCATTCGCCCTCATATACAGTATTATCAGATGGAACAGAACATGGCAGAGAAATTGCAGTGTGCTGCTCTCATTACAAACCAATCTGCAACAGTCTCTAGCTTCAGCTTCATCACCAGCATTACACACAAATAAAAAAACCTTTGTTTTATTATGTGATCTACGGCTCTGAAGGGACCCATTAATTTTCGGATTAGTCTGACCTAAGATAATATTATTCATCTTGTTTATTTATCTTTATCTGAGTGCTAAACACAATAAGTATGTGCTGACATAATACCTCAAACTGACAAGGCTTCCCCACACTATCACTGAGAGAGTTGTTCTAAATTGTTTTTGTATTTTGGGTTTGCAGTCATAGAAATCTTCTGGTCCATTTACAATAGTGATACATTTGTATAAAGTTAAATGTATTGATACTTTCCTTCTAACTCACAGCTGATAACAAATCTCAAGCTGTGTGATACATTCAAATGCTATTTTACCATATTAATGGAGGAGGAAAGTTAACCCAGCTTCTTCATTGGTCTGCAGCCAAATGTCACCCCTAGCCTGCAGCGTCTGCATCATTGATACCAAGGCCTGCAGCCAAGTTACCATAATGTCTATATAGTACTGGTCTTACGTAATTACCACAGCTCTGTCATACCTTAATAGTGGGTAAACTGATTTGGAAAGAAAAGGTGCAGCAGGATTTGGAGTGCAAATTCTCATTGTAGGGGTGCTTCTTGTAGCAGATGACCGTGTACAGTATACATTAGCTGGAACAGGGTATGTCATGCCCAAGGCTTATGCTTTTCAAACCAACATTTCCCTAAACACCAGGAGGGCATGGGGGGTCATTGTTACCCTCTGTGACTGTTTCACTCCTCTCTATCTTACCCCTAAAGCTTTTTACAAATCATGATTTATTCTGCAGTATTATCCGATTATATTACAGATTTTGCCTAAATGCATGGATGGATCAATGCATTGGATATTGCACCCCTGCTAGACATTGTCTATTACATTAGTTTTACCTTTGGCACCTTCTCTCCTGAGGGCCATCATGTTCATGTTTGCTCTCTCTCCCTGGGTGCCCCTGGCAAGCTGTCCATATGACACAATGTCTTTTATGGTTATATGAGAAATAGAAGTGAACTTATTTTTTTTTTTAAATCATGTTAAGTTAGTTAGTGCTTGGGTGCGAGCATACTTCAGTCCCAGGGTGTTCTTCTTCTGCCATTCTATTAAACTCTAGGCTCTTCGTGCATCTTCCTTTGCTTCCTTGGCCACAGCTTTCTTTTCATCTTCCATCTATCTTTACTGGTTCTTCCAGCAGCAACACCATTATATTAGTAACAGAGTACAGCCTCATCATGGTGTCTGTGAGAACCTGGCTGAGCACAAGATTGTGGAGGTATGCACTTTTTCTTTGGTATATGCACATTACTTCATCGTGTATGACAAGATAGTAAAATGCAGTTGTATGGGATAGTAAAGTGCATTGTCATTTCACTTATTATTTTCACTTTTGTTAAACTGAACTTTTCCCGACCCGTTTCATCATTCTATAGCACAACTATTTTTCCAACGTCAGCAGGAATTTATAGTTCTGTCAAAGGCAGTCTGGACAAAATATTGCCTTTTTTGCCCATGTCATACCTCCTGAACATTGCACTTCATATCATCCCTTAAACCCTGATCAGGCTTGATCACTGTCACCTTATATAACAACCAATATATCGATCCCTCAGTTTTTGTCTCACACAGCTTAGGTTAAAGGTCATCCTCATCTACTCTTACCTTTTCTGTGTTCAGTTTGTTCTCCTCTGGGGATTCTTGTAATGCTGATCAGCCACTTATCAGTCACGGTGTGTGAAACACTGGGCCCTGTATGGCCCCTTTTGCCGGCAGTGTCCTTGGGGGACATGGTGAATGTGCTGATGACCTGTCATACTATATTTATCGCTGCCAAACGTTTATTTATGGGTCCCCACTAACCCAGTGAGCCAGCTGTGGGCCTTGGCCATTAGCCTTGTTTTTCCATTCACCGTCCCTCCCGTCCTCTCTTCAATTAGCCCTTTTCCCTCTCCACCCCACCTTACCCGTCTCTGAGATAAGAAATCTCACCCTCCTGGCATATCCTCCTCATCTCACTGTTTTCTCCTTGTTTTTCTCTCTATCGCCCACTCTTTCCCTCTGTCCTTATCATCTCCCTCACCCTTCCACTGACCATTTCCACCCCTGACATCTCATAGACTCCCTACTCACTCCTCTCCCATCGTCACTGCCAGAGGGGTTACATTAAAGTGACCGATGTCCATTCAAAATGAACTTCACATCGAGGGGGGGTAAGCTTTGGTTGACTTTCTAAAACTTTTGATAAATGACAGAGTAGACCAGCTGCCTTTTAAAGCTCACATTGGTCCAACTTGCTAGGTGTGAGGTGAGGCTGGGTGTCATACAGTCATGTGTCATAACTGTATGCACTCTCTCTAAATGTAGCACATGTTTTACTGCACACTGTACCTTTGATTTCTACACTAGAATGGTCTCACTTGTGGATTGATGGTCGTGGGTGGAGTTTAAGACTGTTTACTGATGCAGCATGCATTTGATTGGTTGTTGCAAGATCATGGTCCTCTGGATGAAACTGGTACATTACAGTTTTTCTCAATCGCTTTGGCATAATCGTGGAATGACTATTAAACTTTGTCAAACCATATGACATTAGGTCAGTTGTTTACATGACTATAGTCATTTATAATTGCTTTGGCACAAAATGCACAGAGTAAGCCTTGCAGATCTAAATAGTTTGCATTCATTTGCTATTGAATCATATTACTCTCAAATGCAATTATACACATGTTCATTGTGTAAATCTCTCCATGCAAAATAGAGCAACCAACAATCACAATAAACTGTCACACATATATTAGATACGTTGTGGTATTGTTGGAAAAGTTGTCAGATGGCTAGACTAAGGCTAGATGGGGAACAAGGAGATCAGGTGTGATGTCTATAAAATGTTCTGGCCAGACAGAGAGGAGAGATTGGATGACCCATGAGGCTAATACATCTGCAGCATATTTTCTTTTTTCTTGCACATATTGTACAGTAGTTTGTGATAATTTTTGCTGTTGTATATCTTTTTTTTTTCTGTACAAGCTTTTGTTATTTGCGGTTGGCTGGTGTGCACATACAATGGGAAATAAATGTTTTGTTGAAAGTATAGTGTGTGCCATGGCTGACATCAATACTATTCATATAGTACTATACTACTATACTATACTAATATATAGTACTACCTATTTGTAAGTCATATTTGTGAAGTGTCAGTTTAGTGTACAGGCTTGAACCGTTGAAGTGTGTAGGTTTGGAAGAGAGCATTATAATGACCTATGTAATCATTGGATTTGACACAACTCTTACTTGGCCTGCTTAACAAACCTGATGATATTCTTCCTCTTCTTACAGTGTTTGTATAACTATGACCACAATGCAAAATCATTCAAAAGATGTTGCGGGTATTCCAACTCATTTTTACAGAAAGGATTATACTTCTCTTCTTCTTCGTCTTACATATTGTGTTCAATGTTTTTCATTAGCCTCAGCAAGCCATTTTTCACTTACATTGACTATCTATCCTGGTAATGCATAAATCTAAGCTAGGAAGAATAGAGTTGAGTTTTTATAGATTTGCATGGTTTCCTCCAGCCAAACATTAATAAAGGACCCAGCTTTATAGTCATGTACACATGAAAGCCACTAAGAGCATAACTGTGTGCACATCCACAGAGTTAAGACAGGCATTTACTCGAGGTAGGTCCACTTGCAGTGCAGCGTATGGGTGTGATTATTTGTAGACGAGATAACCTTTCAAAAAAGGGTTTTATAAGAAGGTCATGTGTATTTTGTTTTTAATAATTTGTTAATTGCTCTTGCTCCTTGTGAAATGGCTATATAATCCTATAGGAACTCTTTCCACTTCCTTTATTGTAATTTCACTGTAAACTCAGAACCTAGTCAACTACTGCAAGTATTTGGCTTAAAGCATCAGCTGTACTGTAAAACCTTGTTTTCAATTACCATTGGCCCATCCAAAACCCACTGACGCCCAATAAACTCATTCCATCCCAAGCCAAGAGAATGTGTTCAAGTCATTTTAAAAAGCGCTGAGCTGACAATATTCAACAGAGATGCATTGATGGCACTGAAAATGCCGCGACATTGTACCCCTCAGCTGGACCGTAAATGCTTAATAACAATAAATAGCCGAGGAAATCCTCAGACAGCTTGGAGTACCATTCGACTGGACCAATTAGCCTTCCGAGAACAATGGCCTGGGGCATAATTGCATCGCAAAACCGTTTTCGTTTCGAATAGTTACATCACTTTTGTACAGCTCATGGGGCTCCAAGTTGCTTAATGTGCCTAAGGCAAGTTTTATTTTGGGAGAAGTGTAAATACGTGCTTCAACAGCCAAATGCTGTCTCCTCATTGGGCCCTCTTCTACTTTAAAGTGTGAACAGGGACCACAGTGGATATTAAAGGATAATAACATAAAACGTAATGTTACAGTAGCGTAGCAAAGAAGTATAGAAGCAGAAAGTCAAAAGTCTGACTTAGTAATGTCAGTTACAACTATATCTAGCTTAAAATGGCCATATTATGCTCATTTTCAGGTTAATAATTGTATTTTGAGGTTGTACCAGAATAGGTTTACATGGTTTAATTTTCAAAAAACACCATATTTTTGTTGTTCTGCACATTGCTGCAGCTCCTCTTTTCACCCTGTGTTCAGGTCTCTGTTTTAGCTACAGAGTGAGACCTCACAACTTCTGTAACATCTTTGTTGGCAGTCGCACATGCGCAGTAGCTAGGTAAGATCACATCATAAAGCTAGCTGTTTGTTTCTACAACTTCAGTAGTACAAGGCAGGATTAGCCGGGAGACTTCTTCTAAACGAGGGCACGCTTCCAACTTTGCGTGGAATACCTGCAGAACAGGGACATGTAAGTAGTTCTTTTGTAGATTATGGTGAACTAGTGTGTGTTGCAGCAGTGTTTTGCCATTCAGAACAATCTAGCATGCTACGGTTAGCCACCTCGTTTCGGCTAGTGACGTAAAAAGCCCTGTCGATTTTGACCAGCTCACCTGGAAATTGAAGGCAGGACACATTCAGAAACCAGTATATCACTCAAAACAGCATAGATGTTTTTTTTCCCAAGTTTGTATTTGTGTGGAAGCACCAGAGACACAAAATAACACCCCAAATCCCAGAAAAGTGTTATAATATGGGCACTTTAAGGTAGTACAAATATAAAACATTTAGGGATTAAAAATGCATGATAGAAAGAGTAATAATTTACAGTGTTTGCAGTTTGAAGAGTCCTGTGTGTCTAGCACATCCACTGTGTAATATACACTATTTCCACATTGTGTGTCTATGGGAAAGTTTACACTCAAGTAGTCTCGCTTTGCCAGACCCTCCTCCAAAGTGCGCTGAAGGAGAGGCTGGCTACTCCACATAGCATTCGGGAAAAAAACTCAGTGGGATATAGTGTTTTCAACCAAATCATGCAGCTAACTTTAGCTTAATTAGCTAGCTAGCTACAGGTAATAAAATCTGCAGTTGTCATTTCGCCAGTCCCTGGCAATGAATGAGAAACTCCTTTTGTCAACCTTTGTCTAACATTAAGGATCCATTGTTTCCAAAATGTATATATTTTTAAGTGGAGAATTAAGGACAATTGAAAAAGAGACAATTGTTTAATTAAGTATGAATTCAACTTCTCATTTGTAAGAGGATTGTGTCTCCCCCAGTCTCCCTTTTATTCCAGACAACCTTGTGTTTCCATGCAATGAAGGTTACAATGTAATGTCTTCAAAATGGATTTTCATCAAGTCTTTATGTCCTCACATAAATAAATATCAATGAGCTGTGCAACGTGCAATCCAATCAGCAGAATCCCCTTCTACTAGGCCAGTTTGATTTCCAGACCATAGGATGATTGAAGTGCTACAGCTGGCCACAAATGTTCCATGCATTTTGGCTTTCAGTGCAGTTCAACATGATTAAAGAGATTTTAGAAATGAAAGATTGTAAAACATGAAATACTTGGTTTAAGGTCTAATCAATAAATGGCTTGTTTCAGGACTCCATCAAAAGTTCTGATGGTTTGACCATACTGTACTTCATGGCTCTTGAACAGCTGCAAGTTGCTTTGTTGCTTATTCATACAAGTTCCTTTGTCCTCCATCTTTACTCTGATTAAATGTTGGCTGACTTAACTTTGTAAAGTCTACCTGATTGTATCCCTTTACCTCCTCTTGGCCTCTTCCTCCCCTTCTCTTTTCTAATTAACTAATATATTTCTTGGAGAAAACCAAAAACTGTTAGGGGAGACGATATCTCTAAAAAACTTGACAACTGGCAAGGGTTAGCAGGCCAAGAGGAGTGTGTCGGCTGTATTGATGATACACTGCACTCGCCTATGATAATTGTTTGCCCTGCTTGCAAACATGTCCCTTTGTGATTTGTTCTCTGGCCACGCTGAACCAAGGCCAAGGTGGAAAGAGAAAGAAAAGGGCTACATTGTTTTGTATATATAGTGGGTGTGCCACTTATCAGTGCACTTTCTGATCGAAAAAAAAACAAACACCAGCAATCTTATTCAGGAGTGGAATGGATCAGCATTCAGTCCCGATGCCAGATTACAGGCTTGCACAACAAACGTCTGATGAAGCCAATTTAACTGCGAGAAACACTTAGCAGAACAACAAAACACTTATCTCAGTGTGAAGCTACTTTTGAAGGGCTCGCTGACCTCTGCCCTGCCAGTGTCAGCGTGACTACACAATAAAGCTCAGACTTACATGGTCTGTTGTTGAAATGTGACTGGCGCGTCTGAGGAGAGATTGCGCACCTGTCATTCTTGTCTTGTCTTGTCCGGCTGGTTTAAACACAAAAAGTAAAGTATTGCTGTATGTCTGGCTTGCTTTTACAATACATAGAGTAGCAGTCTGTTTCTGTAAAAGTCTCTGATGCTGCAGCCAAAAAATAAAAAAAGTGTTGGACACCTGCAAGCACAATGCCTCAATTAATTTCTTTTACGAAGACATCTGATCACGGTCAGGTATTTTAAATGTATTATTGTCTCAGTCTTTTCGACACAAACAGAGTTAAAGATAGCTGAGACAAAAGATGCTTTACTCTGTGGGAGTAATCCAGGATGAAAGGAGTCACACTGTTGTAATGATACACTGATAACCAAATGAAGTTTGTACTCAAGATGGTTGAAAGCCCAACTAAATTAAGTATCGATCTCCCCTGAACTGAAAGCCTTGCGGGACAAACGTGCATGTGTAAAGGGAGGTGAAGAGGAGAAGGCATTTTCCCATATTGAGCTGATCCCTCTCTGTCGTCCACTACATCACTGCCATCACCCATTTTGATGACATGAACGAAACATCAAAGCCCCCTGAAAAGCCAGTACGTGTAAATGACGCCGTAAATCTGGCCCAGTAACCAATGACGGCCTGTTTTAAATGTGTTCATTTCACGTGAGAAGCATGACAAATTTAATCAGGAGTTTAAGCTAAACCCTAATGGATGTTCTTCTAGTGTACACACAACACATAATAAATGGTCTGGTTAGCTTATTTGCAGCACTTACTCAAGCTCCCAATTATCTCCTGCCTGCAGATGTTGGGTCCTCCAGCCTTGCGGTTCATTTGACCAGCAACAACAAATGGGATTCAGGGAGCAAAATAGATGTGCAAATACTATATATCATATTCTTAATTACAGTATTTACTCACAATCTTTCCCCTTGTGTAATATAGTGACAAGCACACTAAATTACAAATTAAGAACAACTGGAGAAAATGTATGGCTGACTCCCAGGATTTGTACAACATTGAAAAGACAACTTAGTTAAACAGCGTTTTCATATCCACTCCCAGAGACACTTCAATGTTTACTCATAGACCTGAGAAGGAATACGGCCTCACCATTGTAGTACTGACTAAATCAAAAGGGTACTACAATGAGGAATGAGTTCCTCTGTCCACCTCTCTATCGTGTCCCTAGAGGTCCTCATTAAAATTAATCCTGTCAGTGGCTGTTGTGCTTGGCTTAATTGCACTGAGGCCACTTTGGTGTCTTTCTGCCAAACGTACATCAATACCTATACAAGAAATGCAGGTCCACTTAAGAAAGTTGTTTGTTGAGAGCAAAATGACTGAGAAGGGAATAAGAACATTTGAATGCATACATTGATTAGATTTATGGGTAACGTTTTTGATTTCAGTCCTAAATTACAATGTTATCATTATGGAGCACCTCTAAAATAATTATGGCTTAAAATGAAGTAGTAATGACGGAGGAAAAAATGCCTGAGAATAATAGGTTTAACACTCTGCAATTATGAGACACTTATGGCCTCATAATTGCAGAGTTTTAAACCTATTATTCTCAGGCATTTCTTTCCTCCGTCATTACTACTTCATTGTAAGCCATGATTATTTTATGCGATTACATGTAATAGAAACACATGCAAAAATGTCTTAAATGGTCTACTGGGTGAGTTGAGTCTAGATTATAGATTTAGTAGGCCACCAATGGTCAAAGCATCAGTGCCTAATTTCTTGTTAACAATTCAGTGGGCTATAAAATGAACCCTTATTCCTTGTACTAACTGACTAATTTCTGTATTCAGTCAGTATCAGTATTATTCATGTCATCTGTGATGCTAGTAATAATGAGCCCACTGATATCAAGAGAAAAGTCAGAACATTTTAAAGCTGCATTGATTATTATTATTTATTAATTTTTACCATTTTGAAGGCAGCACAACAAACTGTAAACACAACACTAACACAGTATCACCGTACAAAATTGATTTACTGAACATTTTAACGTATTAAAAGTCCAATATTTACTATCCTTTTAGCTCTTTTTTGGTCTCCACGAACTCCTGAGGGCAATATCTGTCTCCTTAGCTGCTAAATGCTCCACTACTGCTACATCTGGAAACAACGCTGATGAGGCTGGTGAGACTGAATCAAAACAGTAAAGTTGCAGTCGGTTAAACCAAAACAATGAGTTAAAAGATCCTGAAAGGCTCTAGTGCTGAATGGAAATGTAGAGGCAAGTGCTAATACTCAATTTTCCACTGCTATTTTCACTTTGTTGGTCGTTTAAAGGCAACTTCTAGGTCTTGAAAATGGTTGACTTTTCCAATTGAGAGAGGTGTGCCTAAATGTACCATTAGTTTTTACCACTGTAGCGGAAATTTGGGGAGATGTTCAGTCTGGTCTTCAGTTCTACAGAAGGATGCCACCCATACAGCCCACATGTTTTTACTATAGCGTACATGGCTGCCTCATACCCAGAATGGTTTTAAAGTAACATGCACACAAGTAACAGTAACAGTAATAGGGGCTGGAGGCTGAGATTTTAAAGATCTATTGTTATTTGGGGAAAACTGCCTGTGTACACTGTTTATAAAGTGTGTCTGTGAATAAAAAACACAAAGACACAATGACTTCACCTGTAATCATTTGACACGTTTTGATGATTATATTGAAGCCACAGTTGTAAGCCACTATTTTTCTCAAAGATAAATTCAAGAATAACTTTGAAGGCTTGAAGGACAGCACTTGGTGCATTTTTGCAGAGATGTCAGTAGAGAAGGTGCAGCTCTAATCCTCCTTATGAACGTGTCTGAACCGTGATCCGTTCTGGCACACTGCCACATCACATTTTTCTATTCCAAACGGTCTGCCATTCAGATATAGTAAGACAGACAAAAGTATCAGTTAGTATACACACTTGTTGTTTGAATGGAAAGTTACTGTAGTGATTAAGGAGTTCACTGAAATTGTAGACACTGAAAGCTGACACCACTCCTGGACTATGAGACTTAAAGGATTAATTTTCAGTCAATTATAATCAAGGTAATTAGATTTAATTACACAGGTGTATTCCCATGCATAGATTGACATGCACTTACACACGCCAATACACAATTCAGTTACATAATTAAGATGATTTATTAACAACTGTGCCTCACTTCGAGTGATTTAATTAGTCTTTTAATGATTGGACTTTTTTTAAGTTTATTAGTTGGTAGGTAGTGCTTTATGGGT
This sequence comes from Zingel zingel, assembly GCA_023566125.1. Lineage (NCBI taxonomy): Eukaryota > Metazoa > Chordata > Actinopteri > Perciformes > Percidae > Zingel > Zingel zingel. The sequence continues at coordinate 11,487,360 of CM042324.1, forward strand.
AATCACTTACACTGTATGTATTGCTTGGATGAACAAGCCACACAGAGCTGCTAGCATGGAAGCATTTTCTCTTCATTGGTTCCATAGAAACAACGCTCAGATTTGGATTAAGTGAATGTTAATGTGACCAGGATGGCATGAGACAAGGCTTTAGTGTGTCATTTTACTCATTTAATTGGTCGGGTTTGTTTTAATCAGCATGGTTACAGTTGAAAGACCTCAGGATTCCTCCTGCAGACAGGAGAGCCCAACACACTGTTTCCGTCCCAAGCCCCTCTTTTTCCACCCAATTTACTGAAGATAATTAACTATGGCAACGAGAGTAGAAAAGGATTGAACCAATATTGAGCAAAAAAGAGGCCTCTGCAAATCCCCCCTCCTCCCATATACTCCCCTTTTCTAGGGTGACACTCGGATCCCTGCTCACACAGCCGTGAAGAAAAAGTAGTGCAGCTTCCACCTCATTTAATAAATGCTGTAGTTACACAATACCACCTTTAACCCCCCTCTTTCTTTAAAGTACCACGCTTTTTTTTTTTAATGTATTACCTCAAATCACAACAGCTAATAGAAGCCATACATCTTCATTCTTTCTACGCCAGCTCTTTCGTCTCGACAGCAAAATAGATAGAAAAGCTTACTGGAAGCAAAATCTCATTTGCTTGGCTGCCTGAATTAAGCTTACACGCCAAAACTTCTTTTGTAGCAAAAAGGAGGATAAGGGAAAGGTTGATTAATTGGCCCTAATTAATTCTACTTGCCTCTTAACTGATTATGTTGGATCTTTAATTACATATGAATGCATGGCTCGCTCAATAATCAATTGTTTCTCCTGGCATGACGTGATCCGGTGATTTGAATGCTGTTGTGGCTACAATGTGTTAGAAAAGCTCTAGTTTTTATTGTTTTTGAGCATGATCGAAGTAGAGAAAGCAGCATGTTACCTCTGCCCCTTTTTGTACCCTTGTTTATAGGTTGTCTACCCTCAAACACAGGAGTTTGCCTACCAAAAGCCCACTGCTTGTGCTGTTCTCAGTGGTGAGTATTGGTGTGGAAGGGCAAATGCTTTCTAACTAATGGGTTGTGGCCTACAACCTGGCAGTGATGAATGGTGCTGTAGATCCTGGCTGTGGTTTTAGGATTATCATGCTGTAGTTGAAGGATTGGGGGGCTACAATCAAGCATGTGCTCAGCCAGCAAACCCTGTGTAGTGCTGTAGGTTTTTTTTCTCAGCTCTGTGTGATGTGCTGGGCAAACATGGGAACAAGCCAGGTCATCTTCACATGACTGGTAGCAGATTGTTGCTCTGTGTCGGCTGAAGGCAATTTCATAATCATCAGGGCTCATGGTGTGTCATGATGCCAGATGTTCCAGATCTATGTGATACCTAACATAACTTTAAGTGTGTATGAACTGGTAAGACAAGAGGAGAGCTTTAGAGTTAAGAGCTAAATAGAGGAGCTCACAAGATGACTGTGTATCTCCGCCAAGATCCTTTCCTGCCAGTGGCAGAAGCCTTTTGTTCGCTGCCAAAGAGTCATGTGAATAACCTTGCTCTGTCTCTTCTTTCTATTTGTGCTCATTATCCTGACTGTCACAGGATTTGTAACCTTAAGCAGTCCAATTAGAGAAGTAGCCTTCTATTGCATCTCTTATAAACTTTCATTCTGCACAACTTCTTACACTTTGCCCCAGAGAAAAATAGAAATGAATATCATAGATACCAATGAAATAAATGTTATACAAGGGGTTTACTTATGCTGACATTCTGACCTAATGACCCTTTCCAACCACAATAACCTTTCCAGAAAAACAGAAACTCGTTAACCAGGTTCCATCTTTTGTTCCTGGGCCATCGTTCCTGCCCTAATAAAGGTGTTTACGTTCCAATGACCCATGAACTCGGTCTGTAGTCCTGAACATTGCTGAGCGGTTAAACACAGGCCTCAAGCCTGCTTCACCTTGTGTACATTCAGACTGAAAAGCCATCACTGGGTGACACCGGATTTAATGTTATTTACATGCTGCAGATCTCACCTCCCTCATCATATAGTCAGTGGTAAAATGAAACATTTACAAGTACATTTACTGTACTTAAGTATCTTCTACTTAACTTGAGTATTACATTATATATATATATATATATATATATATATATATATATATATATATATATATATATATACATTTATACAATTTTATTCTAATTTATACTTTTACTCCACTACACTATAAACTACTTCTACAAAAAAGGAAAAACAAACAATAAAACATATAATAAAATATAAAACTATATGAAACATAAAGTAGAACAATATAACAGAGAAAAGATGTAAAATAAATAAAAGTGTAATTGCAAATGTGCACTAAAAAAACATATACTTTATATACTGCAATGAAGTAATTTTGACCAGATTAAGATAACCAGATAAAATAAATAAATATTACATTACATTTGTCATAAATATTATGCATTATATTCAAATATATTGGGACACGGCAGGTCTGCTCCTTACACAAACTTTGTTTTTTTTTTGCCAGACACAGCACTGAGAATAAATTATTTGAGATATTTTTAATTCACAGCCAGGTGTGATTTGGTTACTAGAAACAGGTGACAGCCCCATCCATATGAATCTATTTTTGTTTAGTCAAAATATAGTAGCCCAGTGCAGCAGCAACAGACACTGTGTTGCACTTTACTGTATCTGTTTTGTCCAAAATCTAATTTAATCAGGAACTGAAGCTCATCTCTGGTTACTGAAGCTAAATGCATGTCTTGTCCACAATGGCAGCATTACCACTTCATAAAGATGAACTATTGACCTGAAGGAAATATTTGATAAATGTGACTTGGGGTAAAGTCATCCCCCTTTAAATGTACAATATGTAATTTTCTGCCGTCAGGGGTTTCTCAAGCGTAACCATGAATGTAATCACAGACCTTTGATGACATCATGAAGTTGCGTGGAATCTCTCCATTATTAAATGTTGCTTAGTTAGCATTATATTAGTCAACTACCCATACAGCTGACGTGGCAAATGTATTAGTAGGGTAGCCCGGCGCTGTTAACCGTGGTCAAAACAATCATACTAAAAATACCTTTATGAGCGTGTTGAACGTTGTTGTAGCTTTGTAACGTTACCCGTATGTTTGGTTTAGCCACCAAGCATTAGCTTGAGCCATTTGCGAATATAGCCCATTATAGTAAGCTGGATCGATACTGAAATATCATATCAATAAATTTGTCACACACACCAGGAAATGGACAAAATTAGGTATCTACTACTGTGTTGCAAAGTGGCATATAATTGACAAAATGATGCTATGTGGCAGAAAAAAATGGGATAATGTAAGTAAACAACTAAAATATATATATATAACATAGGTCTAGTCATGCAGAAATATTACATATTATATGTTAAATTACCTCCTCAATCACACTGAATTTGCAGGTTGCCAAGTGTAATATACTGCATCATTACCCTTGTAATTGATTTGTGTCATTGCCCTTGAATTGATTTGTGGGAAGTCGTATAATTCATCATGCCCAGTGGTGTCAACCACATGGTAGCTGTACACAGTACAATAAATGATTTATAACCAGGTAAAAAGTGAGATTAGCTCACAGAGAAGGTTTCATTTATGTGGCGTTTATCAGGACAGTGGTGTACATTAGAAGGGAGGACAGAACTGTATAAACATCGGCTTATCTGTGACAACGGAATGGACAAGAAGTGATGTAGCTCACTGATTTTCATTCACCTGTGCAAGTGAAATGGACCATTAGGTTGTTAGTTTTTAAAAAACAACAAACTCTGACGCCAGATATGTCAAAGCAAACCTGGAGAAAGAAGGTTGATGCAGATTTCAGAGGTCTGATATGAAGATAAAGACTTTCTCCTCTATCATCTCCTTCAAAGGTGCGATGCTCTCCAGGACCTCAAACTGGTCCACAATGTTAACAAAAAGCACCACATTTAAGACTTTTTTTTCTATCTCTTACCCTGTTGTCCTGAATTTCAGAGAGCCAGGCAGTTTGTTGAGAACCCAAGGGTTTCTCTGACATGTTGTATAAGTAGCCAAGCCCTTTGATGGATGACTCTTATTTTCTTGTCAACCTCAGACTACTTTTATGTTTATCTTGATATCTTCTTGATGGGCTTTCATTTATCCAGTACAGACTGGACATGTAGGAAGGAAGGGAGGGAGAGTGAGACAGAGTAAGTCGATCAAAGAGAAACAAACAGAACTGGGCGGACAACGAGGGAGAGTGAGGAATGAGACACCACAGAGAAAGACCTGCAGTAATTAAGATGAATGTAACTTGTTGTAGGCCTTACAAACAATCAGCTCTAATTGCAACGCTAATTGCCATTTTTGTGCAGATACGTGAATTAGGCGCCATTTGCTTCTAAAGCAACTCAACCTCAGCAGCTGCCGAATTTGGAATTCAATCCCTTGACCTTTATTCGACTCAGCTTCATTACCCATCAATAGTTTGAAGCCCTGCAGACCAGAGATCCAGTGCTGTCCATACTTTCCCTCTGTGTAGTAAATACTGCTTCACATTTGTGCAGCATGCACAGTTGGAGGAGCTCTTATTTTCTCCAAGTAATTGTGTGGTATTCATTTGGGTCCTGTGGTTGTTACTTGATGAGCGGCATTCTGCCGCACCACCCAGGGGAAATTTAACTGTACCTCACAATGATTTTCAAGGTCTTTCACCAACAGACCTAAAATATATCTCAATATCCTTGTGAGTGTCCCTAAAACACAGAGAGTACATGTATTTTCTCACCGCCTCGCTGTCTGTCACAAACGGGCACAAACACTCTGAGTTAGAACTATTGAACTGTTAAGCCTCTCATCTGTGAGCAGCCACAGCTGTCTAGTGTAATATGAAATCAAAAACTCAATGTCTTACAGTAGATTTTCCTTTTCATGTTTGTATTTAGATTACTTTATATTTTTAACACACATAGAAAATGAGCACAGCAGTGTATGGTAAGTGAATTGCACTCTGAAACTGTAAGGGCACCAAATCATCAAATACTCAAGCACATTAACACTGAAATAACTACATAAGCAAAATTCACGCTTTACAGGATTATTGGTTTTCTAATGAACTTAGCTATTGCTGCTCGAATCCATATATGAAGCCTATCTGGCATCACATTCATTGTCCAGTAGGCTTTTACATCATGGTTTCTATCCTGAAAGATGGATTCATTCAAAACAATAAATAATTGTGGTAGAATGTCCATCCACTTAACTTTGTTACAGTGCTACGAGAACACTGTACATGATTTAAATGTGTTATAATTACTTTTTTTAATGCATAAATAAATAAATGATAGATTGATTGATTGAGCCCAAAAAAGAGAGTGAATATTGGATTTACATTTATGAGGTATACAGAAACGGGAATCCAAATAAATGCTTATGTTCCGCGTTGTGTAAATAAGCTGTTTTCTAAAAGGTTCTCTCTGAGTTTGTCATTTTACATAACATGTAGACTATTGAATCAGTTGTAGTATTAACAAAAGAAAACTGAATAAAGCAGCTTTAAGTATGCCTTGATGTACACATTCTGTTGTTGGGGGATTTCTAATGAGACACTAGTTATTGTCTTCACATCCTAAGCCTTCAGAACATAAGACATAATGCCAGATAACAAAGCCAGATAGTTTCTTTGTGTTCTTTTATTTATCAAAGATGAATGACCATCTGCAAGGACACAGAGGAATATCCATTATGTGGGACCAAATACAATGTCAGACGATATTTGGTTGCCATCAAAACTGCTGTATGAACTCCATGAGTTAAGTATGAAGTAAAAGAAAATAAACAGAGCGTTATTTATTCTTTGAGTACACACTGATAATAGACTCTCATCTTACACTATTATATATCAAATAATTGCAAATACAACCAAAATGTGGCAGTGTAGACAAGAAAGTTGAGATTATGTACCTCCATCAGAATATAGATAAGCCACAATGAATTGCTTTTCATTGCAGTTGTAAATGGTGCGATGTAATGGAAGATCCTCTTGAGAGCAGAAATGCATGGGTGTACGAGACTTTGTAGGTGCATCTACAGTATCTTAGTTTACAACAGTCAGGTCCGTTCAGGTGGAAAAACAGTAACTCACATCTTGAACCAGTGAGAACACACACCTGTGATATCTAAAACAACGCCATTAGCCTTCATGTGCCAGGCAGCTTGCGTATAAATCCCAGTAAAGTTCCTCTTTCTGACACCAATCTGCTTATCAGCTGCAGGATATATGAACTTCACACATCCAGAGATCTTTACTAACAGCCAAAGCCCACAGCCACGATTCCCCTGACACAGTGTTTCGAGGACGGCAGGGAATCTGCAGGAGTTGACTTTTGAGTCGCACTGCCTCTCAGGTTGTTTCAATTCAGTTGGGCTTTAAGGGCACGGTGCCAGTGTTTCATAAAACAGCAGTATGGCGTCTTAATGGGATGCACAGGGACTAAAATGTTTTATAGTTTAATTTCTGATAAAACAAAGAATTCGGAAAAAATGCGAAAGGGAACCTCAGCTATGATACAATCATTCAACAATGCTAAATGAACTGCACTTGTTTTTAGAGTTCCATTTATATGGTGGAGAAGATAGATGTCAGATGTCAGAGCTTAATATCTTTTAATGCTTTGGTGCTGCCCAGCAGCAAATACCTCCCGTAGACAAGGATGTTATCATACTGATTAATGCAGTAGGATTTGTCACACTGACAAATGACATAGCCACACAATGTTTCACCCAGGCATTCTCTGTCATTTCCTGTTGTGAAGTTAGAAAGTGTATGCATAGCAGTATATTTCACCTAAGAAGCTTTGAATATTAAATGTAACTCATGTGGCATATCTGTTATGTAATTTTACACCTACTGTGCCTACGTATGTGTGTAAGTAAGGACTATCTGTCTGTCTGTCTGTCTGTCTGTCTGTCTGTCTGTCCGTCCGCTGTCTGTCTGTCTGTCTGTCTGTCTGTCTGTCTGTCTGTCTGTCTGTCTGTCTGTCCGTCTGTCTGTCTGTCTGTCTGTCTGTCTGTCTGTCTGTCTGTCTGTCTGTCTGTCTGTCCGTCCGCTGTCTGTCTGTCTGTCTGTCTGATGCGGACCTGGACGATTCTGCATTGATGCAGGGACAGAATATAATTTTGGTATGATTTTCTGGTCGCTGCTTTTTTGTTGTTGCCTTTCTTCTGTTGTCTGCTTGGTTAAGACTTTGCTACATTCAGGAAGTGTCTTTTTTAAGAGCAGATAAAATAAAAAGGGGAGTTCATATATATCTGACTGCTTGAATATGTTGATATGTAGCAATGTATAATAATATTGAGGAGTTGACGCCTCGTGATGCATCGTGATATTGAATCGATTCGAATCATTGACAGGATAATCGTAATCGAAACATGACACAAGGGAAGATTCACACTCCTATCTGTCTGTCTGTCTGTCTGTCTGCCTGCCTGTCTGTCTGGCTGGCTCACATTGAAACCTGATTGGTTGACATTCAAAATTTAATTTTAGGAGGATAGTGAAGCGAAGAGCACAGAGGACAACAAGCAAACTCTATAGAGCACGGCAGGAGCTGAGATTAACCCCTCGTACTGTGTGCTGTGAGGTGACAGTGTTAATCACTTTGTCACTGTGGTACACTGCTTGTATCTTTTTTAAGACAGATTGACTTTGCTACATCAGGTAAAATGAACAACATAGGATGGACTCTGTGCACTTTTATCAGCATTGATGCCTTTTAGCAATGAAATCTGCTGTAATGCACATTTACAGTAAGTTACAGTTACACACTCCAAAGTTGATTTAAAAATGTTTTTTTTACTTTATATCCCGAGCCTTATCTCACCTTTGACATGTAAAAGAACTCTGGGACCTTGAATCTCTCTGCCAATCACCACAGCCTTCACTGACTTTCTCTGAGAGTAAAAAGACACCATTAATCTCACGTCTCCCCTGTCAGACTCACAGAGGGGTGTTTGTAATGCAGGCTATATGACCAACACAAACTCCCACTCTACAAGGACATATATTGTTACTGCTGCAGTTCCAAATTGCACCCCCCGCATTAGATAGCAGTTTTCATATTACTGCTCGACAGCTCTTCAACATGCTGTCAATTACACACACGCTGTGTGTTCATTTAGGGGGTGACAAACAGACACTTCTCTGTGGGTTTCCTAAATCCTCCAAAGAACCAAAGACAAGAGCAGTGTTAACTTTTAAATATTGCAGTCACAGAGGCCAGGTTGGTTCCTCCCGTTCCTCCTGGATTAAATAGTGGGGAAATAAAAGAATAAGATAGAAGAGTTTCTTGATTACGCTGGTGGCTCTCCAGGACCAGCCAGCCTGAGGCAACAACAGAAACATAGACTGAATACTTAAAGTGATGATTAAGTTAAACATTTTGGGTCCCCTTACATGAACTCTTTGATTCTCTCAGAACCGAGACTCAACTATGAAGTGGACAAAGTAGGCAGCTGTTCTGGCCCCAAGACCACCAGGGGATTTTGATGGCCCCAGGTTCAGTGTGTGACAAAGTTAAGAGGAGGGTCCTTTGTTTGGGATTTTCATGAACAGAATATTGAGGCAAAGAGTGTCTGGTATGGTTGCCTCAGGATACATATCACAGTTGGGCTGTCTGCGCTACCTTGTTTAGCCTGCTGCCATAGCAAATGGGTGGTCCATATTCCCAAGTGTGTCTAATCAAATTAGCACAAACTAATTGACACATCCAACCTCAACCTGGAAGCAAGTAGTATTCCAGCACAGGAGTACAGGTTGGTTTCAAATATAATTAAGCTGCAATGTGTAGCCCCATGGTCACCTGGCTATGTTTTAAAAAATGAGGGAGCAAACTTACAAAGATACATAATTGTCAGGGAGCCTGTGGGTCCTTCCCCAGAAATGAAAAAAAAACAACATTTAAAGCAAATTTCCTGCATTTGTACACCACCTAAACTGTTGGATTGAGTCAAAAAACAGCCACCTGCAACATAAAGATTTGATCCCAAATAATAAAATCTACAGGGCTAATGCAAAATATCAATAGCCACGTTACACTTAAAAGACTTTGATTTGGCTGCTTCTGAATGTCCCATATCCACAGCCAAATCTTGTCCGATCAGCGAGCTAACGTTAGGTGGCTGGTAAAGCTAATGCTAATGTTGACTCGCAAATCGGTTCAGCATTTCGGTGACAGTACAATCCTACTTTTAGCTAATTTAAAGTTTGGCTGGAGTCAGTGGGACAAGCAGGTTAAATTAATATAGACTTGAGGCCTATCTTTTCCTATGTTCTGTTTTCAGTCCATGATCGCAGTTAAGCTAAATGGCAAACAGTGTGAACTGACTGACTGTGATTGACAGCCAAAGCATGCAGTGGCAAACGATCAAAAGGATGGTGATTTTTTCATTACTTCTTTTTGACATTTGCTGAAAATAGTAAAATGAACATTGATGTAGACTGCTTAAATGTAATCACCTGATTGCGGTGACTGTATGATGATATGTTTTTTTTTTTTTTAAAGACAAAAAGTTGAATAATGGGGATGCATTTGCTCCCTAGCTCCGTGTAGTTCCCTGTGTATTTGATGAGTTCATGAATATGACAGGCAGTGCACAGACAGTGGAACACACACACTCTTCCCTTTCTTACTACTCTGTGTGTGGACAGTGTCCTGCAGATAATCGAACAAGTTCACCAATTAATGATGTCTCAGTTCAACTGTGATTACTGTCTTCTGTAATTTATACTCTACTGCCAAAATTCTGTCTATCAAAAGCAGCACATGGGAATCCCTCTGCTTTTTATTATAGCACACGTCTCTTTAATCTTTGAGTAAAATCGATATCGCTATATCATTTAAATAGCATGGAGAGTAATATTGGGCTTTTCTTGCAAGATACAGTCATTCACAAGCGTGTTCTCTTCAGGAGTGTAAAACAGCAGGTTGTCACCAGGGTGAACCAAGGGCGAGGAAGGATTTCAGTTGAACCTGCACATCCTGCTTACTATGTGTTTCTAAAATCCCTCTCTAAGAGATAACACAGGACCAGAAAACCTTTTACCCTGCAGCTCTACGTCCATTCAATCTGTGGTCAGCCACTGCTATCTGAAAACCTTGATATGCATAGATATATTTTCCACTTTTTAATATTTATTATTTATTTCTGCATTTATTTATTTTTTAAACTGCGTTTCAGTATTAAGATCTTTGTCAAAATAAAGCCACATTGGACAACTTGGACATTCTAAAATACCTAACTTATGTGATGCTTTAGCCCCATGAATTATCTATACGTCACATTGCCGCTCACTATTATGTCTGCACTGCATGGTCTGTGTATTTGCACAGTGTGTATAAATAAGTTATGCATTGATACGTCAATAGGATGTTGAACAGCTATGTTTACTGTACATTTCTTGTATTATTAATTTTGTGAACACGAATGAAGTTGTTGTGGCCTCATGTATTATTCTGTATCTTAATGTATATTTTTTTAACTCAAAATCCTAGCATTAGTTTTAAGTGCAGAGTGGAAGAGGTTATTTCAGGTGCTGGATGAGGCCCAAACAGTTTGAATTCCAAGGTCCTTTCGGCCGGGGGATTTGTTTGGTAGCTGAGTGTGGATTTCTATATTTTTAGGACCACATTTTTATGTTGGAGATAAACTTTGGAATTGTTAGTTTGTCCTTTCTTGAGTTGAAAATGGATTGGACACATCAATGAATTTGGAGTTAGAAAAGAGGTGTGTACCAAGACATTCACCTGCATTGAAAGTACAACTCAAGGTATAACACAAAGTATGTCCAGACTCCAGACTAGATATTGATCATCTATACGTACAAGTCATGAATATAAACTTCACTCCAGGATGAAATTAGTGTGTTCAAAAGAAGAAATACAGAAAACAGTAGAGGACAGTAAAAAACGTCCAGTAGAGTGTGCCCCCCATGTAGGCTGAGTCCTTGGCAGCGGCCGTGGGTTTGAATCCGACCTGCGGCCCTTTGCTGCATGTAGTCCGCCCTCTCTCTTCCCTTTAATCTCATTAAGCTGTCCTGTTGATTAAAGGCCATACAAATGCATACAAATGCATTACTTGTAAAATCAAGTCAGAATATTTTACAGTTAAAAGTGTTTACAAAGTAAAAGAGTTTTTCCAACAGTAAAACAAAGAACTTCTACATATCAGAGGCTGAGGCCGATTGTGAGTGGAAGACTTCATTAAGACGCCACTATTTACTCACCACGGGTGTGCACACACACACACACACACACACACACACACACACACACACACACACACACACACACACACACACACAAACACACACACACACACACACACACACACACACACACACACACACACACACACACACACCCTAACCCTAACCTTAACCATCACAACTAAATGCCTAACCTTAACCCTTACCCTCACCCTAACCATAACCTAATTCTAACCCTAATCCTAAAACCAAGTCTTAACCCTCAAACAGCCCTTTAACCTTGTGGGGTCCAGCATTTTGGCCCCACAAAGTTGTCCGGACCCCACAAGTATACTGTATTCCCGGTTTTTGGACCCCATGAATATAGTTAAACAAGAACACACACACACACACACACACACACACACACACACACACACACACACACACACACACACAGGGACTCAACCCAACTACAAATACAAACAGATGTAATAGTTCCTATTGTTCTTTAACCACAGCGTGCAGTGAGAGGACTTCAAGGCTGAGTAACCTTCCCATGCACATGGCTTCTCTAAACAAATAGGGAGAAGAGACATACCACAGAGATTAATACAGACGAAAACTATAAGAAAAGGGGTGCAGAATATGAATAGAAATAAACCATCTGCTTTGAACAGACAAGCTAGGAGAATGAAAGAATACTTATGGAAAAAAACAAATGGCAACAGTAAAAGAGCCAAAATGAAGGAGCTGAATAAACAAAGCAAAACAGCAGACAAGAGGCAAAACAGCAGCTAGGTGAACTACAATAGATGAGACATTTATTAATTAGTTCACCACCAACACTGCACAGTAATATTTGTTTGATAAACAATACAATTAGCTACTTGAAGAGAAAGTTTGATTAACACACACAAAATGTGGAGGATGAGACAGCTATCTATGTCGTAGCAGGTGTCTTTGAAAGCCTTTAAGAGACTAAGGGGAGCAGGACTGGAAGAGAGAAGTGCTCTCTACCACTTCATTCATATTTTACAGCAATGAAAAACTATTTATCCACAGATCTAAAAAATGCTGGAGCTCCATAATTGATCTCGACATGAATCCTTAGTTTGGTTTTGTCAAAGTGATGCAAGTTCTACAATAACATCAATCAAAACAAGTCGCTCCTCTCTGTTTCATTGTTATTTAATTGCGCCAAAGTCGCGTGTTTCATTTTAGAAGTGATTATACTTGTGCGTCACAGAACTGTGGGAAGAAGGAACCAGCTAATATCCTTTCAGTTAACTTCATCCAGTGAAGAATGTACAATTGAATTTATTTTGGTTGTTCCCTACTGTTTGCTTTGGTTTTTAAGCAGGACCTATGTGTCATACCGGACAATACATATAATATAATATAACTCTATTAATTTGTGATTATTTGAGGTGTCTCAGCCCCCTGCCTTCCTAAAGATGCGATGCCACCCTGGGCCCCCCCTCTAGACCCACCCCTGGGTGCAGGGTGATCCAATGGATACATTTGCTTTTGGCGGTGCAATAAAAGATGTCTTATAGAGAGTAAGAAACAGATAAATTAAATAAGGAGCTTGATAAGGCAAAGAATTGTAGGCTATTAAACTAAAATACCTCTCCTGTGTCACACTTGGCCGTAGCCTACAATTGGTGAGAGTGCTTGCAGGAAGAGATTAAAAGAGTGAAGAAAAGACAGCTTGCAGGAGCTCTGCAGATCATTGAATAAGTGAAAGAGAGGGAGAGAAATCGGAGTCAGTAGGAGTGAAATGTCTCTCCTGCTAAGCACTGCTGAAATAGTTGGCAAGGATGTGAGGTAGAAACATTATAGTAGTATAACAACTCTGCAGCCACAGTGATTTTGAGCCTGGCTAATATGCTGCCATCTGACCAGAACCTCAGAGCTGAGCCAATTTAGAGAGAAACATTAAGATTTTTTTTCCATTCATCAAATATGGTGGACACAATACAACTCCCATTTAATTCCTTAGCATAACAACATCAACAGAGAATACACTACAACTCGAGCCTAGGCCTTCTTATGCTTCTGCGTAGAATCAACGGCGTACCCCCGCAGACCCCTCTGCGTCTACGCCAGACCCTACGCCATAGCCTGACGTGCACCTCTCGAGAAATGTAACTACACGTCGCAGCGATGCACGTCGCTCGGACGTGGCTTGGTAGCGTTGCATTTCCCCTGACTGATTTCCTGGTCCTCCTTCTCCATAAACAACATGAAATCAAGGAGAGGGTTAACTTTTCCTGCTAAAGATTTCCCACCTTGGTCAGAAAACACAGGGGAGACACTTTGTTTCTCTCACTATGACTCTAGAGTCGGTACTTGCTCTGAAGCTAATTGCTGTCACTCTCCCACTTCTCCCTCGCTCTATCACCCACTCCCCACACACACACATGCCGGCTCGATGCACACACCAGCGCACAAGTATAAACATCAGGCCACTTACGTAGGCTACGGCGAAAGCTCTGCGTGGAGCCTGTGCAGAACCATAAAACAGCCTTTAGCCATCAGTGTGCTGTTAGAGTTTTCTCTACAGCTTTCTATCCAACTATCTCCCTCCCTCAGTCCCAACCCTCCCAGCTTAATGCTGGGTAAGGGAATTCCAAATGGCTGGTGGTTGATTTTGAGAGGTTTTATGAGAGTTTGTGGTTGAGTGTGAGTGTGTGTGTGTGTGTGTGTGTGTGTGTGTGTGTGTGTGTGTGTGTGTGTGTGTGTGTGTGTGTGTGTGTGTGTGTGTGTGTATGTGTGTGTGCGCGCATGTGCGTTGTGCATATGGGTATAGGCTCTTCCTCTGGAGAGAGCATCGGAGAGCTGTCAGCAGGTTGACGGATGGCTTGGTAAAGTATGTCGATCTAGCAGAAACAGCCAACCGTTACTAATTTCAGCTGACTGGTCTGCATTCTGGAGGAGAAGCTAAAGAGTTGAAGCAAGAACCGGAGAAGCAGGAGCGGGTAGAAAACGAAGAGGTTGTCGGAAATGGAGACAAAGCACAGTTTATCTATTTACCACTCCTTCTCCAGTGAGTCTACCTTTCTACAGCAACAGAGGAAAAATCAATCGGATGAAGAATATACGTTGTAAAAATGAGTGAAATGCTTAGGTAGGGTAAGAGAAACCCCAAGTTCATGATCTGGGTCCAATTGATCATAAAAGGTCAGGGGTTAACACTGGAGACATTTGGCCACATAGCAATTACATGTGGATGCAATGATGTCGGCAATACAAGTTTCAAGTTATTCAAAATGTTTTATTGTTTATTGTTTTTCATTCAAAGAGAAAAACAAAATCCCTGCCCCTCAGCAAAAGCCTTAATATACACCATCAAAGTCTGCGCTTTGCTCTGACTTCTTTGACGGATCCAAAGGTCATTTGAGCTGAGGAGTGCAGTCACATCTTTGAGACTAATGTGGATTGAATTGTGAGAGGAGGTGAGCCTCCAAAGCACACATATCACCGTGGGTTCTTGAAAGGTGACATCTTCAAAAGTGGCAATCATTTCACCCTGACTTGCTGTCAGTTATACATACATATCTTTTCATCCATTATACAGTATGTTGTGACCTTTCAAAATGACATGCTCAGCCTTAGAACAACATTTTTGTACTGACAAGGTTTTTCATAGATGTAGGCTACCAATGTCTTTAACATTTTGACTCCCTAAAAACTGGACTGAATCTCAAACTCATAATGAAAAATAGAAGTGTCATGACGGCCTCTATGTTATGGCATCTTCAAAGTAAAAACGTTTTTTTCAGGCTCCAGGCTCCAGGCCCTCCAACAGTTTCCCTGACCGTTTGGGCCCTTGCCCTGACAGTTGGTCCTTCTTAAAGCACTAGTAGTCTTGCTTTGCCAGACCCTCCTCCAAAGTGGGCTGAAGAAGAGGCTGGCTACTCCACACAGCATTTGGGGATGGGAGGAAAGCATGATCTGGTTTAATGGCATTTCTTTAAACCAATCAGAATCGTCATGAGCGGTGCTAAACTCTGCACAGAGCCGCTGCAAAATACAGATTGGACAGATAGTATAGCTAGCTGTCTCAATTTACCATGCAGAGATCTGAGGAGCAGTCAACAATAGTCCTCATAAATCCACCGAATTTAAAATTCCAACACAAAGAAAGCGGAAGGAAACAGAAAATGCATGCATCCAGCGAAAGCGATTGCAGTAACCGTCTATGATATGGACTATAGCACTATAGTGACTCAGTTGGTTTGTACTACAGTGAAGAAGAGACAGGTTATTGTCTGAAGTTATTGTTGTCGTTTTCATAAAACAATTTTTAATTTGTGAATTTTAATAATTTTTTTTTTGCCACATGACAATTTTTTTATTGCATTGCCATGACCATTTATTTCCCATTTTTCATTGGATTCCTTCAACTTGGGTTAACAGCGCCCCCTGGATTGCAATCAATTTGTGTGGTGAAACCACCTGGCGGACGGAGGCAATCATGCCAGGTGTGTGCCCAGGGGAAGCCAGGTGAAATTATCCTGCAATTAACAAACTACTAACTTTTATCCAATCACATGTTGAAACTTACTATGGTCTCAGTGGTCAGGTGTAGTAGATAGGGACGTCAGACAACAGTTAGACCAGAAAGTTAACAAGCCTATATTCAAATAAAACAACCAGGAGAGTTAGCTACGTTTTCCAGTGTTGAGTAAGCTAGCAGTAATGTAGCATGGATATCTGGAAGTTGGGCATCTTCCCAGTTACCGCGGACTGAAAGTTAATAGGACGGGAAGGACTTCATAACGATACCGTCAGAAGAAAAGGTGAGACACCGGGAGAGACCAAGTTACAGTTTGACAGAAAATACCCCTCTGAAATATTAGCTGAGTATTATTTTGTGGAAGACACGAAGTAGCCTACAGTGGGAATGTGGGGATGCCTGGAAGGCACTAGGATTAGGCAATGGTTAGGTGCCTTGAAGTCAATGGTCAAAGCGCTGCCTTGAAGTCGACGATGGGGGCTTAAAACACCATCGAGCATCTCTTGCGTAGCCAGCAGGAAGCAGCAGACCGCATCAAGATTTGTCAGTCACTAGCCCAAACTAGCCTACATGTCTCATGTAATGATGAATGAATTGTAAAATCCGGTAATTTTTTAAGCGCCGTCAAGACAGCAGCCCTCCTCCTGATGCCTGAAGCAAACGGCCTCGGCGACAAACCCAAAGTGAGTGAGCTTGGAAAACAGTACTAAACTTAATGTTTTTTAAGGTTAATTTGGTTCACGGTAGATTCATGCCACTGACTCAACAAGTCACCTCTACCTTTTCCCATTAGCCCATGTTACAAGTAAAATTCAGGATATATTGTCAGATAAATAACTTGATGTAATTTTATGCATTATCTGGCATTTATGCCACTGAAAGTTCGTGACAACAAGCTCCCTTTGCTAGTCAGCTAGTTAATGTTATCGCTCTAGCCGTTCGCGGTTTTGCGGGTACGGTAAACGTTTCTATGGTTACAGCGAGTTGGACCAATCAGAGACGTCGCTGTTAAGTTTAGGATTGTGGGTAGTGTAGTTTTTCTCCATAAGATTGCGGATAAAAACATGTTTTTCTTATAACAAGGTTGATTTCATACAGACTTCTAGCTTCTACAAGAGCAGAAACCTTTGTTTCACAACCACGTAGCTCGGGGTCAGTCTACCTTGGATGGTCTAGACATTATGGCTGATAATCTGTCTAAATCCTTATGGAGAAAAATCAATGGGATTTTTACTTCCGGAACCGGCTGTGGGCAGGACAGTTTAAGTCTTTGGAGAAATAACTAGGCTAGTTTACTGTGACTACCATTTGAAATGATTGACGGGGGAGTCCCCTCTCCCCCTTGACCTTCTCAAAATGGTACTGCACTCGCACAGAGACAGTATTAAGTCAATTAACTTTTAAGGTGTAGATAGGCTATAGCATTCAGGCTGGATACCTAAACATTGAATGCATACTAAATAATTCATTTTAATGGTTTGTCTGAAAGGGTTAAATCTATAGGCCTTATAATGTGACCGGCTACTTGACAGGATGTGGTGTGCTATAAGCTGTCTTTTCTCCATTTTAACTTCATTTTACAGACAGAGGTGAGACAGACTTAGTAAGAAAGCGTCTGTTAATGTCGGCAGCCATTACGCTTGTGGAAACTACAGTGCAACTTATATTGTTTTTCTTCTGTTAATTACAGAAACTGAGTTTTCTTTAAATTAAAATATGTGGCACCGGATTCATCCTTCTGTCGTCAATCTGCACCTGCTACATTAGCAATTGGAAAAAACTGTAATCGACAACTATTTTGATAATCGATTAGTCGGTTTGAGTCATTTTTTAAGACAAAAGTAAAAAATTCTTTGATTCCAGCTTGTTAAATGTGAATATGTTCTAGCGTCTCTCCTCTGTGACAGTAAACTGAATATCTTTGAGTTGTGGACGAAACAAGACATTTGAGGACGTCATCTTGGGCTTTTGGGAAACGCTGATCAACATTTTCTGACATTTTATAGACTAAACAACTAATCGATTAATCGAGAAAATATTCAACAGATTAATCGACTATGAAAATAATCCCTAAACTCTGTTGTTCTCTGTTTTGTCATTTAGTAAACTTTATAGATTTCAACCATATTATTCCTTCTTGAGTCCCTTTTTAAAAATAACTTAGATTAATGTATGAATTGAATAGTGATTGTGTGACCTATGATGAGGGAACAACCAGTGATACCCTTGGTAGTACCATCAAATGATAGCCTATAGCGATGTCATCAGGATACACATACACCAGTAGGCAGTGGCCCACCTTACCAGGTGACCGCGTCGTGGTCCACCTGATCACAGAATTTATAGTTTACCCACTTTTTTTTTTTTTTTTTTTTTTTACCACTACACCTCTGGTGACTTAAATTACACCTTCCTCCTCTTCTTCTCCCTCCTCTTCTTTGTTCGCTCTGTGGCCCGCCGTGGCAGAGTATGCTTCTTGCGTAGGTGTCGTGATAAATGGCTCGCTAGCCTGTGATGTTGCCATACCACAGTTATTACAAAGGTTAGGGTGCTTTCGCTACTAGCAGTTGCATCATACCTTCCTCTGATATGGAAGTCCTTGTCAGCTGTCGTAAAAAGACAAATCCTTGCTGTGCTTTCTTCAATAAATGTAAGCAGTGTGTAGATTAGAGGGGCAGGTGAGACCCCAGTCTTACCAGTGTTTGCTTTATATGTAGGAGGAGGAGAATGAATTGAGAAACTCGGCGCTCCCCTCCCACCTCCCCACTCTACCTATCTGGACCTATCTCTGGTGTTTCATTACTGCTGTACCAGTAGGTGACATCCCATGTTTTTACAGTAACCTCCATTTTTATATGCAGGTGAGGTGATCGACCCAATAATAGCACTCCTGATACATGGAGACATCCTGGATTTTGCATATATTCAGCAAATGCTCCTTGCTAACAATTGTAATAAATGAGATGCCAAATATTTGCCCCCTTTTCACGCTTTCGCTGAGCTGATATTCCACCGCCTTTTTTTTTAGGTGAGAGCTCGTCAGAAGCGTCTCCTCCATGTGCTTTCTACACCTCTGTTTATTCCTTTATCTTCAGCTCAGTCCCTCCACACGCTGGATGAAAAATGGGAACGAGTGCATCGGCTGCAGAGGAGGCAAAGAGTGTCCTCCCTCAGTCTGTCACTTCATTAGACACTTGGCAGGGCAATTCATTGCTGTTATCGCCTGGCCACAACGTTCCCCTTGCACCACCTACACCTCACACACTCACACTTGCAAGCAAGCATTTTTACACATCCACATAGCTCACACAGTCATTCATGTACTGTACACCCCCACCTACGCTAAAATGCACAGACACAAACGGTGCTTGTGCTTTTGTGTCATTATTGGCCATTCAGTATTGCAGATAACTCCTCCTGCTCTATATTGCCTCCTTATTTCAGATTTCTGAATCTCAACATCCTCTGCAATTTTTTACTAGAGCAGTGGTTCCCAACCTTTTTTCCTTGGTGCCCTCCCTACTTATGTCTAAGAAAAGCTGAGCCCCCCCAATTTTAAGCAAGAACAAAAATATATAGTTTTTATACAGACTTTTGTATACATTATATATTCTAGTGTATTATCATAATATGTTTAACATGTGCAAATTTGTATAATGTAAATTTTTTTTACATCAACCTCAAACCAGATAAAGACTTGCGCACCCCCTGTGATCTTTGCCGCCCACCCTGAGGGGTGCCCGGACCCCAGGTTGGGAACCACTGTTCTAGAGTAATTATTCAACCTGCAAACATGCATTGGCTAGAAGGCAGTGAAGCATATTAACACTATATCATGTAGTTAGGCAGTTTCACCACACACACACACACACACACACACACACACACACACACACACACACACACTCTGCACTGGAGAGAACTGTGTCATTACCTGATTCCAGTGGTTCAATACATTGATTAAGCTGTTACTCTGATTAGGAGTTGAAATAAGCACACTGAAGGTGCTCTTCTCAGCATCCATTTAGATCAAAGCATCATTATGTGTGTGAAGTAGAGCTGGGCAATATGGAAAAAATCCAATATCATGATATTGTTGACCAAATACCTCAATATTGATATTGCGGCGATATTGTAGGGTTAACAATTGGTGCTTACAAAAAAAATTTACACAATGAGATTTTTGATAAATAATCATCCATTAATGTAATTAAGTGGATAAAGGCAAATAACAGAAAAGCTAGAACAGTCTAAGTTCAAAACATACAAGAACACTTTACTCTAATCCAGCCATTAAAACCAGGGACAGATAACACTTGTGTCATATCACGATATTACGATATCCAAAATCTAAGACGATATCCAGTCTCATATCACAATATCAATATAATATCGATATATTGCCCAGCCCTAGCGTGAAGCATGTCCTGATCCTCTCATTAAAGGTAATGTGGCAGTCCCCCCCCCCCCCCCCCCCCCACCCCATGTTAATTGTTAACTGGTGCTGGAATCGTTCTGGTTGTTGCTTCAAAGTTCCTGCACATATGCAAATCCTGTACAAAATATCCATTTGTCTGGTGCGTAATCAACTAAGTCAAGGTGTTGATTTGGCTAGCCGGCTCAACCGCAACCAAGAAAATGATAGCGCAACGCTGGCTCCCCCCCCCCCCTCGCTTTGTACAGTGGTTGGCGTACTTCCTAGACATAATTATGCTTGAGCTCTCTACAGCAAGGATTAACAAAGCCAAGTCATCGACTATAGATCTATGGAAAAACGCAGCAGCACAAGTATCCGTCCTAATGACCTCAACATCACAAGAATTAGAGGAGTGACTAGGCAAGGTGTGATTTTGTTTTCCCCGAGACCGCAGAGGGTGGGGGGTGGGAGAGGGTTTTGGTTCTTGTTTGATTGTAGTTGTTTGTTCTGTATGTTCTATGTTCAAAAATATAAAAATAATAAAACATTTATCATAAAAAAAAAACTTATTTAAAACGCTTATTTACCCTCTATATAGTCCTTCCAGAAAAATGCGAGTTTTTTTGTGATTGTTGCGGGCAAAAATCCTTGACTATGTGGCATGTTTTCTTAAAAAATGCGATGCAATATGTGGGATATTTATGCAATTTTATCCAATGAAATTGCGGGAACTTGCAAAAACTGCGGTTTCATTATGGCTTCTGCTGCGTTCATAGACATCGGGAAAAACATTTTTCCCAGTGAAAACGTCATCATTCACGTCCCTTCCTGTGGGAATCAGAGGTGGGAAACTCGGGCTAGATTTTGCTAACCAAGTTTCTCAATTGGTGACATGTTGTTGACAATTGACGTTTAATGTAGGCGACTTTGGTTCACTGAACATATTTCAATGACAAACTGTTTATTGTGGACAAATGCCTCTGCCAGGAAACATACACAGACATACCATGTTTAAAATTATTCATAAATAGGCCCATGTATAAAAAATCAACACCTTATCTGTGTGCTTTCCCGTTGGTTGTCCTGCAGATAACACAAACAAACACCTGTCCATGTGCTGTTTCTATGCTCGTATAAGAATACAGCAGCAAATCTTTTGTTATTGTGGCCTCCATGTTTTCACACACCTGATGCTCTAGGCTACGGCCAACTGTTGGTGGCAGTCATGCAACAAGTTGTTATGCCAAACGCCAATATAACAGAAGAAGAACACGCATCCTGACCATGTGAACGCTGGCAGTCGGAAAAACAACGTAATCACGGGGGCGGTCCCTGTTATTCCCAGGTGGCATGAACGCAGCATTCATCGCAGGGTTTGCAGCTTTTCGATGATGTTCACGTAATTACGTCACTTCATAACGTTCCCGTGGCAACAGGGGAAAATGGCTGCTCTTGTGTGAAGTAGACGCAACATTTTTCAACTTTTTGCTAATATATATGTGACTTTTTTGCAATGAAAATGCAGGGATTATGAAATCATGCAAGCCCTGCATATTTTGCGCGGAAATCGGCAATTTATGCAGCGAAATTGCGTCGTATTTGAAAAAACGTGGCCCCCGCATAAATATGTGGACTTTGGCTGATTATGCATTGAATTATGCGATTTGCATAATCACATTTTTCTGGAGGGACTGTCTATATAAGGCAGCAAGGGAGTGTCATATAGGCTACTAACAAGATTATACAGCGGCTGTGGCAGCATAATGATGGGTCTTTGTGAAAGGGAAATTATTTACAGCGATGTTGAAGGGAAAATATGGCCATGTTTATTGCTATTCCTTGATCTATTCATTGTAGATGGATTATTGATCCATTGTCCACACAGGGTTTTCTTTAGATTGCTACATACTCAATTAATACACTTGCTTTCAATGTCTAATCAAAAATAATTAGTAGACAGAAGCTTCAATTATATATGAAATGTGAAAGTATTGGTCACGTTGAATTCATTTGAAGTCCTTATACTTAAATCAGGAGAATAGTCAGATGGGTACAAGGTACAAGTGTTATTCAGAACAAAACAGGTAATGTATTAAAGAGAATTAATCAAATAAACAATTGAAAAATGAATACTAAATACACGGGGATTGATAATTTTGGACTACATTTGATATTTAAGCAATAGGTATTGCAGCATTTAAAGGGTCAGTTCGCCCCAGTTCCCCCTCTCACTGTCCCCTTGTGGTTTCCCACCATATAGATAGTTCCTGAAACTCTCCCAACAACCTAATGCAACAGAGGTGAATGAAACTTAGTTTCTGCTCCTCAGAGGATTAAAAAAAAAACATTTGAAAACTTCGAGAGCAACAGTTTTCACTGTCTTCAGTAGAAAGTAGTTTGAATAACAGGTTCATACAGTAATATCTACAGATTGTGTGCATGTAGTAACAGCAGGACAGTTAAACTAGCTGGTAAAGTCAGTTGAACCGGTGAAGATCGTTGCCGGTAGCCTACCTGTTACAGGCTCTGTAGCGATCGACGTGGTAACATGCTGCGGATCTGGTGTTTTTAGCTGAGCTAGAAAGAGAACATTTGGTTAAAACAGATCGGTGATGCTGTTTTGCCCTCATTGTTCTCCATGAAGTTAGCTGTAATGAATGTAACCTCCCACGGTGTGTGTTTATGTGGACTGACTGCTTTGGACTTTGTTTAAAAATAGCCTTTGCAATCTGGTTACTTAAGAGGCAATTTGGCCTTGTGTACTCTGATTAATTTGGCTTGCAGTTATCACACCAGTTATCTTTTAAAAAAAAAAAAAAAAAATAAAATAAAACTCAACTCCTGGCTGTTTTGGAAGAAGGAAATGACGAGAGTAAGACGTGAACTACCTCTGTAAAAGTAAGTTTGGTTTAATTTGGCTGTCCCAAACAATTTTTTTTTTTTAAATGATTAATCTAGCTATTATTTTTTCGATTAGTCAACTAATCTAACGGTACATTTTTCGATTAATCTAACGATTACTTTTTCAATTAGCGATTATTTTCCCATTGCTCAATTATTAACAATTTACTCAAAACAAATTTCAATGTGGTTCAAATCTCTCTTTATTAAAATTGTTTAACACTGCACTGATCAAGTAAAATGAATTTGTAGTGCAACCTGAAGCCAGATGTAGGCTTGGGGGGCTTTTCCCTTTTTATTGTGTGGATAGACATGAAAGAGGGGAATGACATGCAGCAAAGGGCAGCAGGTCCGATTCGAACCCACGCCGTTGCAGGACTCAGCCAACATTGGGCGAGCACTCTTACTGGGTGAGCTAGAGGGCGCCCCGTATTTGCCCCGTTTTTTTTTTTTTTTTTAAAACAGTAGTAGGTAAAATAATGAATAAGCTCTTGTTTAACATCCAAGCTTTTCTCCCTTTTTAATCTTACAGTAAAAAAAGTGCAAGTTTAGCAACATATGAAATCAGATGTATTGAATAAATTCAACGTAAGGCAAGTTGCAGAGTGTCTAATATAACAGTCTGTAATCGATTGGGTCACTCATGATGATGGTAAACCAAAAAAAATAACATTGCCGACTGACAGCGTTTGATGATGGCATTAAAACGAATCATTGGACTAATGTACCGTTGGGCTACTACTGGGAACACATTCCTTGTCACTGTGTTGATAATCGCACATGCTTGGGAGTAAAGCTTAGATCGGGCCCCAAAAATCAAACCCGACCCTACCCGAGCCTGTGCACGTTGTGTCCGAGCCTGGCCCGACACATTAACTGGAATTATGAGCCAGAGCCCGATTTAAACCCGACAATTTTTTATTACGTGGGCTGTTATAACTGACGTTATAAAGGACTAGTGAGATATCTGAAACAATCTGGCCTGGTTGCGCAATTATTGAAGACAGTGCTACAGATGGGGGAGACACTCCCTATGCCCAATGTCTCCTTGCCCGTATCCATGAACTGTGTTTATGGCCTCAAGCCCAAATAAAAGACATTTTATTAAGTTGGTGTAAAAGTTTTAAACTACAACTCAGAGTTGTTTGAATGGGAGATCTGTTCAGATGAGAAGTTTATGACTGCAACACAGACATGTATAGTACAAACGGCGTGTTTAGGATCCCCAAGACAGATTTAAACACTTTAAAAAAAACAGGTTCATAATTGTATTTAGAGGTTGGATCAGAATAGGTTTGTGGTTTATTTTTCAAAAAAACATCATATTTTTGTTGTACTGCACATTGCTGCAGCTCCTCTTTTCACCCTGTGTGTTGAGCTCTCTGTTTTAGCTACAGAGTGAGGCATCTCACTTCTGTTCCATCTTTGTTGGGAGTCGCACATGCACAGTAGCTAGGTAAGCACTGCTAGCTAGTCTGAGGGTGTGCCACGCTAGCAGCTAGGCAAGCATTATAACGTGTGTTACAAAGTGACGCATGTTCATCATGGAAGTAGGCTGGACTCCAATAGAGCTGTTTGGAGCAGTTTGTGAACAATGTTTTCTGTTGGAGATGTTAAGTACCTTTTGGGGTGGACTGTATTTGACAAACCATCCAGATTTCATTGACAAAGCACATCAAAGGCTACACTTCATCTGTATCGATCTGTATCATCTTCTACTTGTTTGTTTAATATGTAAATAGTTAAAATATCGGTTTATGTTATGTAGTACTTTTTTTTTTTTCAATAAATAGTTCATAAACCCTTGACTAGTTTATTACTGAACCCAGCCATCATGCGTCGCGCCGTCACATTCCACACCACCCACCACCACGAGTAAATTCTCAACCTGTGGGAAACACTGTATGTAGTTATAAACATCACACAGACATGCATAGATAATTGGTTTTATTCCCTCAGCAGATGGGGCAAAGTCACAACTCTATTAGGGCTGTCAGCGTTAACGCGTTAATCGCGATGCGATTAAGGGCCAACGCGATGCGATACATTTTTTTTTTTTTTTTAATCGTATGCCGGCATTTATTAATTTATTTTACACTTCACTCAGCTTTGCGTCGTGCCTAACAGGCTACTATTTTGACCCTTTGCAGCACTGTTCCTTATCATCAAGCTGCCACTTCCTCGTAACACATCCTGCTGCTGCAGGCTGCAGGCATGATGGAGAAAGACAGCAGCAATGAAATCCTGAATGGCGCTTTTTATTTTCCAAAACTCCCGGACGGCTCGTAGACAAGTCGAAAGCCATATGCACATTGTGTAAAGCCGAATTAAAATATCACTGAAGCACATCAAGCTTGAGCTACCACCTACGGAGCTAAGCATAGTACAATTAACGTGATGCTTGCCGACCTGTGGATGAAACCAAATCCCAAAAAATTACTACAGCTCTTGAGAAACGGGTGGCAACTAACTGCAGACCTGTCAGCATCGTAGAGGACTCGGGTCTTAAAGAAGTGCTACCTACGGTTGGCATGTTGTGACCTCGTCGAGGGGGACAGTAGTTTCACGCATACACAGCCTGTACGACACGGAGAAAGCAGCCACAGTGGAACTGCTGCAAAGTACAAACGCTGTCTCATTAACCGGTGATCACTGGACGTCAGTGAGTAATCAATTATTTAGGAGTTACTAAACACGATATTGACTCTGGTTATAGGGGTTTTTAGTTAGGTTACTTGGAGGAATTGTGCAATAATGACAGATTCACACGTTTTTTTTGTTTACAGTAAATAATTACAAATCTTAAAATTAAGTTCATAAAGTAACTTTCTTTGCATTCATTTGATTCCCAATCAAGATACACTGGTAAAAATTGCTTTTGATTGTTAATATGTACTTAAAAACTGTTCTGAAATGCAAAATAATAGAATTTTAATCGTGATAAAATATGCAATTAACTATAGAAGTTCAGCGATTAATCGCGATTTAAAAAAAAAAAAATAATAATAATAAAATAAAATTGTTTGACAGCCCTAAACTCATTCACAACAGCTGACAACCTTTTTTGTCTGTAAATGGCCTTGACTTAAGTGCCTGTAATCGCAGCACTGAATACTTACAGATCTGTCACCACTGAAGATTTCAACTATCTGTAACTGCAGCCTGTAGTTAAATGGACAGAATTCAATGTAGAGCTTTTTAAGAAAAGTTGGTTGAATTAAGGGGGGCTATACAGTTATTTAAAAGCAGAAACTAGTCCAGACTTCAGAAGCAGTGGTTGTGCTATTTTTTTTTTTTTTTTAAAACCTTACATTGTGAGTGCTACACTGCTTCACTTTAAAAATCTATTCAGTGGGCCAAATTGTTATCTAATGGCCTGACACCTGTTGACGACCACCTAATAAAAAAGTGGACAGACAGATGGCAGATGGTCTGCATTTATATAGCACTTTTCTACTCTCAGCGACCACTCAAATCCCTTTACGATTTTGTGACTAGGTTGAATGCTGCGATGCTACCCATGTCAAGCCAGCTCACAGCACTGATTGCCATATGATCTCTGGGAAGTGCACAAATGGCTGCATATTACTCAGCACCACAATACTTATTTCAGAAGGGTTTGACACATATTTTGCCTTTATCCCCATTTACACTGAATTTCTAAAGAAACAAAAATCGATTTTCAGCCATAACATAAAAACCAATCATTACCTCACAAGTCATTAAGTTACCAGTGCTGCTGCCCCTGTCCACAGCAGTATAATGCTTAGCTTCTGTGCTGGTAACGTTAATTCTGCCTGCTTCTTGAAACTGGGGGCATTGCGACCGCCATCTACTGTAGGTAAAACAATAACTATGGATACCTCATACAACCCCACTACAAAAAATCCAAACTATCCCTTAAAATGACTGGACTGGAGCCAAAAATGACTGACGTCATGACGCAGCAATTGCAAAGTGATATTGAAGGTTATAATGAATTGAACTGTTTAATTAAAAAAAAAAAAAGTTAAAAAGTTAAAATGTGATCGTTTAAATATTGATGTCAATGCAATTTGAGCTTTAATGGGGTGATAGAATGCAAAACCGAGTTTACCTTGTCATAGTTGAATTACGACAGTTCGGTGGGTAAAAAGGACATACAGAGAACCTCAAAGTCCCATTGACACCTCTTTCCTGTGCAAATCTCACAATTTGAAACTGCTGCTGAAAACGGGCGAATCTCAACAAAGCTAAAAGTTGACCTCAACTTCTACCTAATTTGGCTCTACATTCTATCTTTGTAATGCCCAAATTACATAGGCCACTGACTGATCTGGGACCAGTTTGTCTTGTGAATCTAGGTCATGCAGATCTCAGAAATGTTATACATTGTTTGTCTGCTTTTTCATCACTAAATTCACTTTTGAGACTTTTTTTTTTTTATGCGAGAAATAAACTATGTAGAGGTCAAATATGGGCCATTTTACGAAAATGTATGGCTAATTGCAAATTTTGTCCAACTATATGTCGGAGTTCAGTAGCTTCGCAGGCTAACGTGAAAGCGGCCGGTGCTGCCTCGCCGCCCGGCCTGTCCTTCTTCACAGACCCTGGCCTGCTGTGAGCTAGATGGAGCGCCGTCATGGCCTGTGTGTGTGTGTGTGTGTGTGTGTGTGTGTGTGTGTGTGTGTGTGTGTGTGTGTGTGTGTGTGTGTGTGTGTGTGTGTGTGTGTGTGTGTGTGTGTGTGTGTGTGTGTGTGTGTGTGTGTGTGTGTGTGTGTGTGTGTGTGTGTGTGTGTGTGTGTGTGTGTGTGTGTGTGTGTGTGTGTGTGTGTGTGTGTGTGTGTGTGTGTGTGTGTGTGTCCCCCGCAATCTCTTGTGGAGCATTATAACTTTGAAAATCCACAGGTTCCAGTTAATCTTATAATGAATAGGTGTGTTGAGTTATTTAAACAAACGATCGGGGAAATAAACGCCTCTTGTCCGCAAGTCTCATTGATAGATCCCACGTTGAGCTGGATGGAGCTCTATCAATGAGAGCTAGCAGCTAATCCTAACAAGACCCCTCAAATTCACAAAAACATTAAATTGAAATCGGACAAAAGTGTTAGCTTTGTAACACCTTAGGGTAGCTGTGAGGCATATTGACAGTCCGAAAAAGGGACTCTTCCGACCCAATTAGACTGAATCTAATTTGGGTTGGGCGGACCCAATTATTTTTTTGTTCTGTTTAGGTCTGCGTTGAAGGGTTACGGCCTAACTATGGGAGTCTGTGCATGTAGCCACAGAAGCTATGCAGCTGATGTGAACAATGTTACTCCACCAGGCTATGTATCTACCACATGGTGACAATAAGAACTGTGATTGGTCAGCACTGGCTGCTTTTACCAGTAGAGATTGTTGAAAGTGAAGAAAACATTTTGCAAGTTGAAAAAAAAATGCTCATTTCTTTTTTTTTTTTTTTTTTGCATCAAGTCATGTCCACAGCAATCCTTCTGCTCACCAAAGTCAAATCTGTCACAGTGAATAGGAGTGTAAAAACATCAATTTCACAGAAAAGTCCGTAATGAAACAAGACAATCCTTACCAACATGGCTTGTATCACCTGGGTAATATTAGTAAAGCACAATATGGCCTGATTGAGTAAAGTATATCCACCTAGTGCTGCTGTGATTCTATCAATGGCTGACATTGGATGCTGATAAATCAAAACTTATGACTACTACATCAGTATCTATGGTAGAACTCTCTTAACCCCTTGCATCAATTATTGCTGCTAAACGTAATCACAGTTGACCAAATAACATAAAATAATAATAAAATATAAATGCATCCTGGGCAGCATTTCCCACCCAAAGGTTATTGCTTGTTTAGGGTACTTTCATACTGTATTAACATAGGCTAACTCAAGGGACTGGGTGGAGAATGACCTACCTAAAGTAGCCCATTTATTTGGTTGTGGCCTCAAATATCGACCCTTCCTCCCAGGCCTTACTATCCTTTTAGGGCGCTGACACACAGAGCCGATTCTCAGCCGTTGGACCATCTGGCGAGGTCGGTGACTCAAGTCTGTTCGGTGTGTTCCGTGCCGTCGTCTGTCCGAGGAGCCGTCGGCCTTCATTTTGGCCTACCCGACATGTTCAGTCGGAGACAGGGCAGTCGGGACTCACCCAGAAATGGCGAACGGATGAGCCTCTCAAAATCTGACAAATCTTTTAGACTGACCTTTGTCAATCTGAAATGAAGACTGCATGGCCTATTTCTCGCTTGTTTTCAGAAACACGTTTCGGTGAACTATTTCAGTACAATATAAGATTGTATTCTGAACAAGCTGTCATGACAGTCTGGCTGTGAATTTCTAGAGAAAAAAGACCCATGTGCCGATCAGCTGCCAGTTTTCATTTTCTGGGAAACAATACAGAGAAGCGCCGCCTGCTGCTATGGAGATGTTACGTTTCACGCACGCTCAAGTCGGCGTCGCCTCAGTGTGTTTTGAGGCATTTTTTTGGACCTCAGGGACCCAACTGATAAGTCCGACTGCTTTTTCTCGACGGTCGGCCGTCTGGTTGGTGTGTAAGCACCTTTAGTGGTTCCATCAGAGCTCCAGCAGAGTGAGTAGTCTGTGCGTAGCCGTGCAGAGCTAGTCCCACATAAATGATGTGCAACTGCTTACAGTGTTTCTAGCCTGACATGTCTTTCATATTTGGGGGCCAAGCAGCAAAGCTGCAAGGCCCAATAATGAGTAACCATACAGTAAAAAGTTCTGAAATTTCACACATTGATTTGTTAAATTCCCATAATTCATTTCACCAAGTTTTAGGTCTGCACCACAGGCAGTCTAGTGCCACCAATGGGTCAAAGTTGGCGTTGCATCCATGCGATTAACTTTTGAACTGTAGGCCCTATTTTGAACATCGAGATATAGTTGGAATCCTTGGATCACACCGAACTCAACGCAGTTTTCACAGGTCACAACATTTCTCACTTGGCACAGATGATCTTCAGACCAAGCCACACAAGTTATTACATTGCGTATTGATATTCAAAATCGTTTGCCCATCACAGCCAATTGAGCAACAGGAATTGAACTCATATCTCGGAGGCTTTCACATATCAAAACCAATCTCAATACTTGGACTCATGACCCCATTCTGAGGACACACAATAAATTTTGTGACCTTCGACCACTAGGGGTGTGCTAGAGTTAAAGGAAATTAGCTCATATCTCACCAATGCTTTCACATATCGAAACCAAACTTGGTACATGTACTCAAGACCCAATCCCGAGGACATAAAATAAATTTGGTGACCTTTGATCACTATGGGGGTGCTATAATCACAGTAAGTGAGCTCATATCTCAGCAACGTTTTAATGTATGAAGTCCAAACTTGGTACAGGGACATGGTAGCTGATTGTGAGGATGTGCAAGGAAAGTGGGGTCATTTGGCCTTTAGGGGCGCTGTAATAAAGAAAGTGAGCTCATATCTCAGCAACACTTTGATGTACTAAAGCCAAACTTGGTACAGGGACTTGGCACTTCCCTGTGAGAACACACAAGGACATTGGTATAATTTGGCCTCTAGGGGCACTGTAACAAAGTAAATGAGCTGATATCTCAGCCATTCTTTATCCAATTGCCATCAAAGTTGCTGTGAGTGCTTGCTCATGCTATGGCAACGCCGTTCCTGCTAGTATACTGCTTGGCCTCCTCATTGCTGCTTGCAGCTATATTTACTGTTTGCCGCTGCCTTTTATTAAATATAATAATTATTGTTGTCTTGCACTGTAACTTTTATTTTTCATACCGGTCTTAGTCTTTTTTTTTTTTTTTTAGCTTGTTTTTATTTTCTATTATCTCTGCTCTTTCTTGACTGTTTTTAGTTGTTTGTTAATATGTCAGGGGTTTCTGACACAGACAAGTAGGGGAACATCCATGCCGCCAGCCTCACATATTTTTTTGTGGAGCATTTTGCACCTAAAATCACTAAGCACAACTTTCATCCCAGCCACCAGCTCTCTCTCTCTCGTTCGTTCGTTCGTTCGTTCGTTCGTTCGTGTGTGTGTCCACTGTTAATATACCGGGGTGTCCCGCCCCATTAAAGTCCATGTGTGGTAAACATTGGGTGCTTCCCTTAAAATACCTCAATAGGGAGTTTACTTCGTCCTTTCAGATTTTAACTGTCAAAGTGACCTGCCGTTTGTGCAGCAGGGTAGGGACCGCTATCTGGTGTGCAGGCTCATTCCTCTGGAGCTGTGGCTCCACAATAGGCAAGGAAATTAAGAAATGGCAGAGCAATCTTTTGTTAATAAGGGGAAACTCAGCTGCCTCTTGTTTGATGGCAGTAAACTGGCACAATCAGCAGATAAAGCCCCAGCATAATGTTTTAGTGCCATACTAAATATTCCAGTGATGGTGGTTGACTTTGTCTTGTGTGTGTGTGTGTGTGTGTGTGTGTGTGTGTATATATGTATATGTGTATATATATTAAAAAAAAAAAAAAAAAAACTTTCCCATATACTATTTGTTTATATTAACTTTCCCTCTGTTAATCCCCATCAGCTGACTTTTCAGTAATTAAATTCTTTAACTGAGCTTGGCTTGTGGATGATTACAGAGACTGTGCAACCTCAACATAAATCACTGACGCACACACAAATTCCCTCATTTTTCCTTTTACACTCTAAATGGATTTTGTTACTTTTTGCTTTTGGTTCTTTATACTAAAGGATATCTAAGGGATGAGAGGTGTAGTATCTAATGTTCAGCTCAGCCTTTTTCTTGGTTGAGTGCACACTTGCTGCTGTTCAGCAGACAGTTTGTATTTCACCCTTGAGTTTATTTCTGTGGGCAGACGAGCATAGACACCCAAAACTTGAACTTCATTTGGGCAAATAGTCCATTTATGACATGCCATCTTGTATATGATTTCATATTATACAATAATACAATCATGTTATGGACAAAACATTATGAAGTGTAATGTTTTCTACATTATAGGCCTATTGATAAAAAAAAATTATCAGTAATGTTGAGCCTACAGTGTAACGGACCACCACAGTTCATGCATACATGTGATACACGGATAAATTGCAGAGTATAACCTTCATAGTGAAAAAGTGACACTACGTGAATGGGGCACAGCAGAAAGACTGCGTGGAATGACACCGCTTGATCAGGGTTTTCATGTGTACTCCTGTAGGCCATTCACTTTGCATCAGGTGTTAAAATCAACTGAACCAAAACACTGAATTATACTACTATTTAACGCGACTATGAGACTTTTTTTAACCGGTCATGAATTTCTCAATTTAATACTGAGGCCGTCAAACGGCCACGTGGACAGGCAGCAGTCTGCGCCCGTCAGCAGCAGCTTCTCGCAGCGCAGCTGGTCCCCCAGAGCAGCATGATCACCGGGAGAGTCCGGTACAGACTGAACTCTGTAAATTGAGATCTCATTAGCGCTAGCATCACAGCAGAGCGTTCAATTCCATTCAAAACAATGCAGTTTAGCGGTCTTATCAGCGCCAGCTGCATGTGTAAAATATCAGCTGTGGATGAGAGGGAGGCTGGCTGCTGAAAATCGGACATTTTGGCGCTGCAGATTTTTCTTTGGCACTGGATAAAGTTTTTGTGACGAAAAGAGAGCTGAGCCAGAAGGTAAAGCTCTCAATCTACAAGTCAGTTTTTGTTCCTACCCTCACCTATGGTCATGAAGGCTGGGTCATGACTGAAAGAACGAGATCCAGGGTCCAAGCGGCCGAAATGGGTTTCCTCAGGAGGGTGGCTGGCGTCTCCCTTAGAGATAGGGTGAGAAGCTCAGTCATCCGTGAGGAGCTCGGAGTAGAGCCGCTGCTCCTTCGCGTCGAAAGGAGCCAGTTGAGGTGGTTCGGGCATCTGGTAAGGATGCCCCCTGGGTGCCTCCCTAGGGAGGTGTTCCAGGCACGTCCAGCTGGGAGGAGGCCTCGGGGAAGACCTAGGACTAGTTGGAGGGATTATATCTCC
Source organism: Zingel zingel (assembly GCA_023566125.1). NCBI lineage: Eukaryota > Metazoa > Chordata > Actinopteri > Perciformes > Percidae > Zingel > Zingel zingel. Next base: position 11,520,444 of record CM042324.1, read on the forward strand.
AACCTGGCCTGGGAACGCCTCAGGATCCCCCAGTCAGAGCTGGTTAATGTGGCTCGGGAAAGGGAAGTTTGGGGTCCCCTGCTGGAGCTGCTACCCACGCGACCCGATACAGGATAAGCGGACGAAGATGGATGGATGGATCGATGGATGGATGGATGGATGGATAAACCTCTTTGGGGGGCGGCAAACTTTTTTCTATGGAGGAAAAACCATGTGAGCTTTTGGCAACAAGGGAAAGTTCATGTGACAGTTTGAAAAGGAATCTCCAGGAATAGGTCCTTATCAATGGTAGCAGTATCCAAAACTGGCTCAGGTTATGCTCATGAACTATGAAAGGGGAAAAAAGAGAAATGATCCATTGAGTGTGTAAGCGTGTGGTGTGTCTGAAAGATAAATGACATGGCACCTTTTGGAGCTTTACATTTTTACAAAGGTGTTTTTCAATGCACACTGCAGTAATGACATATTTAACAATAATTGATTTCACTGCAGCTCCAAATCCCCTGAGCGAGCATGTGCCCTTATATCAAAACAAGCAATATATCACCAAACGGCATTTCCTGCAGCAATTAATCGCAAGGGGGGCTGCAGCTGTAAGGCCACCTTGGCAGAGAAATCCCCACTGTTCCCTTGGTTAATATTATATTGTATTAATAAATCTCATTTGGACCAAACTGTCACCTGAGTTTTAACGTTGGATACAGTAATTAACCTTGACAATGTCAGGTCAGACAGGGTCACCAAGCAGAGTGGAGCATTCAGGGACCAACAGAATATTTAAAAACACATAGCATCGTCTCTTGAAAATGTGACTAGTGCAGTGCCCGTTCAAAACGTGCCTGTTTGGAATGGGCCGATTGCTTGGCCTGTGGTATTGCTGTTTGTAGCTTTCTCCAGAGCCATTATACCCAATTTACAGAAGGACCCCAAAGCAACAAGACTGTATGCTACTGACTTACTGTGTACTTCTACTTCAGAGGAAACCATTGTACTACTAAACTTAGCACAAAAAGTAAGGAAATTTGTGTTTGGTAGATTATTTCTCTGTGGTAACAATGCTTTTTGGCAATAAATCTTATACCGTTGGAAAGCCTGTTTAGTTCCCTTTTCAAATGGTGCCCCATTTGTAAGGAACATGCATTTGTGGGATGAGCAGCAGCGCTGAGTATGTGGGTTGTGTCAGCGTGTTTATTTGTTGAAGAGAAAGTAAAAAGTCACTCCAACTTCAGATAAAAAGTCTACAACTTCTCTCCTGATCAAGATTTATTTCCAAGCAATATTGCAGAAAAAGGGTACATGAATACACAGCTGAGGGCAACAGTTTGCTTCGTTCTGAAAACTCCGCAAAATGTGCCCCGAATTCTTTGCCTGAACAGTTTAAATACTATTCTACTCCGGCGCGTTCTTCTCTCATTGGTTCCGGCAGTGCGTCCAATGGCTTTTCCAGACGTCTCCTGAGGGGAGGGATTCTCTTTGAAACATGATATGCTAGTTTTTAAATGTTGTATTAAATATGTCAAAACTGGTTGAAAGTTCAAACTAAAAGCAAAGATGTGATGTATGTTCCTTTTTAATATTTGACTGGCATGTTTATCATCTGTCAAGGAGCTTCCCTGATCCTTGCGCCTCTGTCAGTCACACATCCTCTCCCTGGACAAAGGGCGGGCAATGTGCCAGCCTGTAGCGCCTTGGGCGCACAGCAGGAGACTGCTGACTTGACACAAAAATAGCAGAGTTCAATAGTTCAGATGGCGTCATGGAAAGTTACAATGAACGACCCTCTGGGTTGTGCCTGAAATTAAACCTTCCCATCAGACTCCCTAGCAACAGGTTTTGAAAATCTCATTGGATGATCTCGTTCTGTGCTGTGTTAACTAGGGCTGCAACTAACGATTATTTTCATAGTCGATTAATCTGTCAATTATTTTCTCGATTAATCGATTAGTTGTTTGATCTATAAAAATGTCAAAACATGGTGAAAAATGTGGATCAGTGTTTCCCAAAGCCTAAGATGACGTCTTCAAATGTTTTGTTTTTTTCCAAAACTCAAAGATATTCAGTTTACTGTCAAAGGAGAGAAGAAACTAGAAGATATTCACATTTAACAAGTTGGAATCAGAGAAATCTTTTTTTTTTTTATAAAAAAATGACAAACGATTAAATAGTTGGCGATTCATTTAATAGTTGACAACTAATCGATTAATTGAGTCATCATTGCACCTCTAGTGTTAACCCATTATCTGCACTATTAGTATTCAAACTGAAACATTCCATTATCCAGAAAGAAAGTTATTATAACTGATAGATTCAGAAAGTCATTATTACTATTTGTTTATAATATGATATAGAAAGTCATCATTAGGGCCCGAGTGCCGACAGCGGCGAAGGCCCTATTGAAACTGAAGGAATTGTTCTTTTTCCTTTGTCCGGCAAATGAATTGCCTTTTTGAAGGGCTTCACATACTCAAACTCACTAAAATTGGCGGTCGCATCAATTCTGGTGAAAATGTACGTATTTTAAGGGTTTCGGGAATAGGCGCACAAAAATGGCTCGCTAGCGCCCCCTACAAAATTACAAAAATTGAGCCCCTGCAGTACGTTTAACATAGACTCACGAAACTTGGTACACATATGTCGCATGTCAAGACGTACAAAAAAACATAATTGGAGCCATACCCTAAACCCAATACGAAGTCCGCCATTTTAAATTGAAAGTTCGAAATTGCGATTTTGGCCACTTCCAAGTGTCGTATTTTAACAAACTCCTCCTAGAGATTTCATCCGATCAACTTCAAATTTGGTCTGTACCATCTTAAGACGTTAAAGATAAGTTATTAAAAAACTTTTCATCGTAGGGCATGGCAATTTTGTGCGTTTCGCCATCAAAACAGGAAGTGAGTGTTACTTCAGTGTACATTGTCCAGTTGGCTCGAAACTTTTCAGGATTCATAAGAGTCCAACCCTGAGGACATATAAAGGCCGATATTTATTCAAAGTCATAGTGCCCCCCTAGTGGCAATAGGAAGTAGGGCTAAAAGTCAAGGTGCTAGACTTTAACGAACTCCTCCTAGAGATTTCCACCGATCAACTTCAAATTTGGTCTGTACTATCTTAAGACGTTAAAGATGAAACGTTATTAAAAGAAACTTTTCGTCAAACAGCGTGGCGGCGAGTGTTTAGCGATGAACGAGAAAGTGGCTGTAACTACAGTGTACATTGTCATATACAGGTCAATATTGACTTTTGGTCATAGCGCGTCAACGTTCAAATGCATTCTGAATGGTGACATTTAGGCCCAATCATGTGCTATTTCCCACCCCTCTTAATTACATTTATATGCCTTTGGATGGCACATAATGCACTTTACAACTACAATGGTGGCAGATTTACCAATCAAAATTCTTCAAGAATCCCCAAACGAATGTCTGAAGAGAGTGGAGCACCAGACTCCAAATAGAAGAGAGAAAAAAAAACGTCAATAGTTCTGATGTGGAGGTACTAATTGCCAAACAAGCTGTTATATTAGCATCTCACACTCTGCAAATAGATGAACATGGTCCTGGAAGATGCATTCCCCCCTCAGGGCGTGATCTGCAACATTTTGCAGCAGCAGTAAATATGCCATTGTGCAAGTAGGGCTACGGTGCAGAAATAGCCTTAAAATAGCATGATCAATCACTAATTATTGGATAGCATGGTTCCCAATTAACATAATTGATGTGAATTGAAGTGTTATTGTGGTGTTTATTGTAAAAGACCATAATGCTTTGTAAAATAGTGAAAATAATTATTAAAAATATAAAAAATTATATTAGATACATATATTATATAAAAATACAACTCTAGGATTGAAAAAAGCAATAAACAAAGGTCGCCACTCAAATGTGCGTAAGTGTGCTCTTGAGTGTGCATAGAACACACCACTTAGTCAACCTTTCCACCCCCAACACTTTATTTATGGAGCATCACTCTTACTATAGCCCCATGCACACCGGTCGTAATACCCCTCACCCAAACAGTGATTGACCAATCATAGCTTATCAAATGGTCAATTACATATGACTGTTCTGTTACTTTGTATATATTATATATCTATACCATATACACTTTAAGTCTACTTATTATTGACCACCCCACTTTTTAAAAAGTCTTCATAAAAAGAAAGCACGGCACATTGATTAGAGTTAAAAAAAAAAAACTTTATTGAACAGCTCCCCTCAAAAAATATTTACATTTGTTTAGCTTTGGTATCAACTCATGTACAATATATACACAATCTTGACAGCACATAGAAAACAGTTAGTGTGCAAAAAGTGAATCAAGGGGCGGAGCTTCTGAAGGGGGGGGGGTTGTATTTATTTGGCAGTTGAGTTCAAATATCAACAATCTTTGCGCAGCATTGCTAACTGCACCTTTTTTAAAAAAAAAAAATAAATAAAAAAAAAATAAAAAATTTAAAAATTGGAATTGGTATCTGCCGATACCAATATTCTCTATCAGTGCTATCTACTGAATATTACAGATACTGTATTTCTCAACCCTTATTTGCATGTCATACTGCAAAAGTGCACATGCACATCGCTATTGAAGGAATTATACACTAACTCACCTATTTCATTAGTCCTAAGTCGTTATTTCTGACAAAACGTTTGTGCTGCTAGCATGCTATCAATGCTACTTCCATCAAAAGACTTATCAAACAACTTAATTGAAAACTATTGATGCATTTGAAAGTGACGAGTGAGCAGTTAAATAAAAATTACTGACAGAGGAAAAAAAGCCAAGAAGACACTTTAAAATCATAACCAGTATTACTCTAGTCTTTTATCTTTTTAATCTTGTCTACTCTAGAAAATACTTCAAAATGATTGGGGTAATAAACGTGTGTTCTTGAACCTCACTCTGTTCCTCCAAAAATCGTGATAAGAACATCATCCACAGAGAAACGCAGACCAGCTTCTGAGAGTAAATTGTCCAGAAGCAGTCCAAGATGTGTCTTTCTTAGCGGTCCATCATGTCTACTAGCTGGGGTAAAGCTGATGCAACAGCAGCGTTTACTCCACCTGGATTGGCAGGCTGCTGGCCTCCAAGCCTTAGTAACACCACGTCTGTCATTATTAATGACTTCTTGGCTGGGGACTTTGGGATTTTATGGTTATAGCCAATCATCAGCCTCTAGTGATACGACAGGTTTGTTGATGTCTGAAGAGGGGCCTTTGTCGTTATCAATGGTTGCTTCCACTGAGGGGTTTGGTTGGGGCATAGTGGCGGCCGGTTGACCCAGGGAGGCTACCATTAATAGGAAGTTGTTAGTGCGGTGGGTACCAGTGACTGCTACAGCCCTCATGACCTTGGTGGCGACCTTGGAGGAGCTCTTTGTGCTCGAGCCTCGTCGAGGAGCCTCACAATGCAGCAGGGCATGGAAACATCTGTAAAACTGGGGAAAGCATAAAATACGAACCTGATCAGAAATGTACTGTACTGAAAAATTAGTCAAGAGACCAAGGTGGATGAAATTGTAAACCCTAACCAAGAAGAGTATTTCTCTTACATGTTGTTAGACATCTGTTGTCTGATTGCAATAAATGCAAATGTTTCATCGAAAACAAGATATTGCCCAAACATCAATTTGATTCAAGCTGCGGTCTCTACCAATGAGAAGTTAATTTGCCTTATTACTTTGTCTGTCTGTCTGTCTGTCTGTCTGTCTGTCTGTCTGTCTGTCTGTCTGTCTGTCTGTCTGTCTGTCTGTCTGTCTGTCTGTCTGTCTGTCTGTCTGTCTGTCTGTCTGTCTGTCTGTCTGTCTGTCTGTCTGTCTGTCTGTCTGTCTGTCTGTCTGTCTGTCTGTCTGTCTGTCTGTCTGTCTGTCTGTCTGTCTGTCTGTCTGTCTGTCTGTCTGTCTGTCTGTCTGTCTGTCTGTCTGTCTGTCTGTCTGTCTGTCTGTCTGTCTGTCTGTCTGTCTGTCTGTCTGTCTGTCTGTCTGTCTGTCTGTCTGTCTGTCTGTCTGTCTGTCTGTCTGTCTGTCTGTCTGTCTGTCTGTCTGTCTGTCTGTCTGTCTGTCTGTCTGTCTGTCTGTCTGTCTGTCTGTCTGTCTGTCTGTCTGTCTGTCTGTCTGTCTGTCTGTCTGTCTGTCTGTCTGTCTGTCTGTCTGTCTGTCTGTCTGTCTGTCTGTCTGTCTGTCTGTCTGTCTGTCTGTCTGTCTGTCTGTCTGTCTGTCTGTCTGTCTGTCTGTCTGTCTGTCTGTCTGTCTGTCTGTCTGTCTGTCTGTCTGTCTGTCTGTCTGTCTGTCTGTCTGTCTGTCTGTCTGTCTGTCTGTCTGTCTGTCTGTCTGTCTGTCTGTCTGTCTGTCTGTCTGTCTGTCTGTCTGTCTGTCTGTCTGTCTGTCTGTCTGTCTGTCTGTCTGTCTGTCTGTCTGTCTGTCTGTCTGTCTGTCTGTCTGTCTGTCTGTCTGTCTGTCTGTCTGTCTGTCTGTCTGTCTGTCTGTCTGTCTGTCTGTCTGTCTGTCTGTCTGTCTGTCTGTCTGTCTGTCTGTCTGTCTGTCTGTCTGTCTGTCTGTCTGTCTGTCTGTCTGTCTGTCTGTCTGTCTGTCTGTCTGTCTGTCTGTCTGTCTGTCTGTCTGTCTGTCTGTCTGTCTGTCTGTCTGTCTGTCTGTCTGTCTGTCTGTCTGTCTGTCTGTCTGTCTGTCTGTCTGTCTGTCTGTCTGTCTGTCTGTCTGTCTGTCTGTCTGTCTGTCTGTCTGTCTGTCTGTCTGTCTGTCTGTCTGTCTGTCTGTCTGTCTGTCTGTCTGTCTGTCTGTCTGTCTGTCTGTCTGTCTGTCTGTCTGTCTGTCTGTCTGTCTGTCTGTCTGTCTGTCTGTCTGTCTGTCTGTCTGTCTGTCTGTCTGTCTGTCTGTCTGTCTGTCTGTCTGTCTGTCTGTCTGTCTGTCTGTCTGTCTGTCTGTCTGTCTGTCTGTCTGTCTGTCTGTCTGTCTGTCTGTCTGTCTGTCTGTCTGTCTGTCTGTCTGTCTGTCTGTCTGTCTGTCTGTCTGTCTGTCTGTCTGTCTGTCTGTCTGTCTGTCTGTCTGTCTGTCTGTCTGTCTGTCTGTCTGTCTGTCTGTCTGTCTGTCTGTCTGTCTGTCTGTCTGTCTGTCTGTCTGTCTGTCTGTCTGTCTGTCTGTCTGTCTGTCTGTCTGTCTGTCTGTCTGTCTGTCTGTCTGTCTGTCTGTCTGTCTGTCTGTCTGTCTGTCTGTCTGTCTGTCTGTCTGTCTGTCTGTCTGTCTGTCTGTCTGTCTGTCTGTCTGTCTGTCTGTCTGTCTGTCTGTCTGTCTGTCTGTCTGTCTGTCTGTCTGTCTGTCTGTCTGTCTGTCTGTCTGTCTGTCTGTCTGTCTGTCTGTCTGTCTGTCTGTCTGTCTGTCTGTCTGTCTGTCTGTCTGTCTGTCTGTCTGTCTGTCTGTCTGTCTGTCTGTCTGTCTGTCTGTCTGTCTGTCTGTCTGTCTGTCTGTCTGTCTGTCTGTCTGTCTGTCTGTCTGTCTGTCTGTCTGTCTGTCTGTCTGTCTGTCTGTCTGTCTGTCTGTCTGTCTGTCTGTCTGTCTGTCTGTCTGTCTGTCTGTCTGTCTGTCTGTCTGTCTGTCTGTCTGTCTGTCTGTCTGTCTGTCTGTCTGTCTGTCTGTCTGTCTGTCTGTCTGTCTGTCTGTCTGTCTGTCTGTCTGTCTGTCTGTCTGTCTGTCTGTCTGTCTGTCTGTCTGTCTGTCTGTCTGTCTGTCTGTCTGTCTGTCTGTCTGTCTGTCTGTCTGTCTGTCTGTCTGTCTGTCTGTCTGTCTGTCTGTCTGTCTGTCTGTCTGTCTGTCTGTCTGTCTGTCTGTCTGTCTGTCTGTCTGTCTGTCTGTCTGTCTGTCTGTCTGTCTGTCTGTCTGTCTGTCTGTCTGTCTGTCTGTCTGTCTGTCTGTCTGTCTGTCTGTCTGTCTGTCTGTCTGTCTGTCTGTCTGTCTGTCTGTCTGTCTGTCTGTCTGTCTGTCTGTCTGTCTGTCTGTCTGTCTGTCTGTCTGTCTGTCTGTCTGTCTGTCTGTCTGTCTGTCTGTCTGTCTGTCTGTCTGTCTGTCTGTCTGTCTGTCTGTCTGTCTGTCTGTCTGTCTGTCTGTCTGTCTGTCTGTCTGTCTGTCTGTCTGTCTGTCTGTCTGTCTGTCTGTCTGTCTGTCTGTCTGTCTGTCTGTCTGTCTGTCTGTCTGTCTGTCTGTCTGTCTGTCTGTCTGTCTGTCTGTCTGTCTGTCTGTCTGTCTGTCTGTCTGTCTGTCTGTCTGTCTGTCTGTCTGTCTGTCTGTCTGTCTGTCTGTCTGTCTGTCTGTCTGTCTGTCTGTCTGTCTGTCTGTCTGTCTGTCTGTCTGTCTGTCTGTCTGTCTGTCTGTCTGTCTGTCTGTCTGTCTGTCTGTCTGTCTGTCTGTCTGTCTGTCTGTCTGTCTGTCTGTCTGTCTGTCTGTCTGTCTGTCTGTCTGTCTGTCTGTCTGTCTGTCTGTCTGTCTGTCTGTCTGTCTGTCTGTCTGTCTGTCTGTCTGTCTGTCTGTCTGTCTGTCTGTCTGTCTGTCTGTCTGTCTGTCTGTCTGTCTGTCTGTCTGTCTGTCTGTCTGTCTGTCTGTCTGTCTGTCTGTCTGTCTGTCTGTCTGTCTGTCTGTCTGTCTGTCTGTCTGTCTGTCTGTCTGTCTGTCTGTCTGTCTGTCTGTCTGTCTGTCTGTCTGTCTGTCTGTCTGTCTGTCTGTCTGTCTGTCTGTCTGTCTGTCTGTCTGTCTGTCTGTCTGTCTGTCTGTCTGTCTGTCTGTCTGTCTGTCTGTCTGTCTGTCTGTCTGTCTGTCTGTCTGTCTGTCTGTCTGTCTGTCTGTCTGTCTGTCTGTCTGTCTGTCTGTCTGTCTGTCTGTCTGTCTGTCTGTCTGTCTGTCTGTCTGTCTGTCTGTCTGTCTGTCTGTCTGTCTGTCTGTCTGTCTGTCTGTCTGTCTGTCTGTCTGTCTGTCTGTCTGTCTGTCTGTCTGTCTGTCTGTCTGTCTGTCTGTCTGTCTGTCTGTCTGTCTGTCTGTCTGTCTGTCTGTCTGTCTGTCTGTCTGTCTGTCTGTCTGTCTGTCTGTCTGTCTGTCTGTCTGTCTGTCTGTCTGTCTGTCTGTCTGTCTGTCTGTCTGTCTGTCTGTCTGTCTGTCTGTCTGTCTGTCTGTCTGTCTGTCTGTCTGTCTGTCTGTCTGTCTGTCTGTCTGTCTGTCTGTCTGTCTGTCTGTCTGTCTGTCTGTCTGTCTGTCTGTCTGTCTGTCTGTCTGTCTGTCTGTCTGTCTGTCTGTCTGTCTGTCTGTCTGTCTGTCTGTCTGTCTGTCTGTCTGTCTGTCTGTCTGTCTGTCTGTCTGTCTGTCTGTCTGTCTGTCTGTCTGTCTGTCTGTCTGTCTGTCTGTCTGTCTGTCTGTCTGTCTGTCTGTCTGTCTGTCTGTCTGTCTGTCTGTCTGTCTGTCTGTCTGTCTGTCTGTCTGTCTGTCTGTCTGTCTGTCTGTCTGTCTGAGCAGTTTGCGGGTTTAGGGCCTCACTCGGTGTGGTAAGAAGGCCGTAACTGCTTTTTCACTTACACCACTCAACCTTATCTTGGTGGTCTGGAAATTAAAACTGCAACCTTCTAGTCACAATCCAGCGTCTCTAACCCTTAACAAAGGCTAAACCATATGGCCTACTCTACAGTGTTGACGAATATTTTGTAATTTACATTGCAAGCAATGTTAAAAACCGTTTGGCATACACTTTTTTCCCTTAACATTCACTTTTCTACAAGACTAGTTTAAGTGTAGGATGACTTTGTTTCAACTGTACAACTTCAACTGCATAGCATGGTGCCTCTGCTCTACAGGTCTAATGGCTTTGCTTGCCATGGCCACACAAACCGCAATGTGCACCAACAGTCCACTATCTGCCTGGTTTCCCCTTGATCTGCAAGCAACTGCTGGCAGATGAATAGGTGCCTCTGACCTCTCTTCTTTTTCCTGGTCTGTTAAACACCAACGAAGCATTAAATGTCAGGCTGGATAATGAAAATGATGCACTCTTGTCCAGTGAAATGGGAGTTCTCTTCATAATAACCTCCCAGTGGTTAGTCGGAAAGTAGTAGCAGCTATTGGTGTCTCCATGGTTCTTCAAACTGCTATGAGGCAGCTTTGCTAGTGTAACGACCTTTTGGTTGGGGGGGAAGGTCTGGGTTGTGAATGGGCATGTAGCATATCTGACTTAAATGTGGGAGACTGAAGCTCGCCTCACATCACAGACCTGGAATTAATATTTGCCTTTTTTTTTTAATCCATAATCTTGATCTTATCCCTCTGTTGATCCAGACTGGGCAAACTGTAATGGGTCCACTGTGCTGGGTAGTGAGGCGCAGATGTAATCCTTCACCAGTTGTTTAAATCATTTCATTACTACGTAGGTTAGTGCCACTGGGCGGGAGTAATTCAGGCAGACTGGTCTTGTTTTCTTGAGCACAGGAATGATGGTGGACAGACTAAGCCAGTGACTGGTTGAATATTATTGTTAATACTGGTGCTAGTTGGTCAGCACATAGTTTCAGGGACCCTCCCACTGTTACTGTCAGGTCCTGCTGCTTTCTTGGTGTTCAACCCAGAAACCCGTGGATACATTTTTCAATCCAAGAAACGGATCTGGAAGTCTCAGGATTATGATTTTATGCGGATCTTCCTGTTTGACACCAACCTCTGCACATCACAGAGCCCCTGTGTCAAAGTCTGGGTATCTGCTGATGGACAGATAGGAAGATTGTGAATAATTGAAGACCCCAGCAGTAGGTCGAAAGCATAACAATGCATTCAGTTATACTTTATATTCCAGGCATTTCCAACCACATTCAAGACGTATTTTCAACACATAGGCACTGGACCATAATTTAGACAATTCACAAGTCCTCTTCCTCAGCTCCTGTTAATGTGGACTCTGAAGACGCCACTCTTGAGTAAACGTAGTGTACTTAGTATACTTACAGTTTCAGGTATACTTATAGTCTACTACATTTTCTCATGAGCACAAAATATTTTGAAACTCTTTCACAGCACCTGGTTAGAGTAGACATATTACAAAAGTCAAATGTACACATTAAAAGCATGTATGAATGTTGCGAAGAATCGTGAATCAGTTAAAAATCTAAATATGTAAACGGAGATATAAAAAAATTAATCACGATTTCTTCTCTAATAATCTTATATAAAAAAAAAAAAAAAAGCCACAATGCTTTGCCGGGTGATGTGATACTTCAATATGCACCAAATCTGCAGCTGAAAACAGTCTTCAATTAATACACTATTTACTCCTGTTTGAGAAACTTGTGCTAAAAACAGCAGTGCCTGGCTGTTTGGGGTAATTTGGCCTTTTTTTATGAAAAGTTTTGATTTATACGGAGAAAAAAAAAACATACAACTCACACCATGAACATCTTCTCTCCTATAAAAAATAAAATAAAAGTACATACTTACAATCTGGTTTTAAAGATTTACATCTTCAGTAAAAAACAATGGGATGGGGTCTGAGACTAAGGCTGGGGAAAGTTTAATATTGATAAACGGACACATTTTTGGTTTTGGTCTTTTCATTGGATTTCTTTTAACAATAATAGTAATTGTATCCTTTTTAAATGACAAAATGAACTTTTCAGACACAACTTTTTTTTTTTTTTTTACCGCACCATAAACTCATCTTGTGAGAGTTCAGTGGTCATTGGACTCGACATTGAACTTCTGCATATCGCTGTCAAATGCTTGCTGGGTATGAAGAGGTGCAGAGAGGTAAAGACGGAGAGAAAACTGCTTCAGGACAAATTCTCGTCACGATGTATCTATGAGCAACACATACATTCCCTTTGTCAGTCTGTCCGTAAACTATAGGTCATCTAAGAGTGAGGGCTAGCACGTAGATGCAAAGAAAAGAAACTATCAATGCCTCTGTGGTGCTATTGCACACTCCCTGCTCCCCTCAGCTGTCCAAACAACACACTGAAGAGTGTTCGACAGATGGAAGAGAGGGAGATGGAGACAACAGACATGGTAGAGGATGAAGTTAGTCAAGACACAGGAGTGTCAAGGCTAAGGTCAAGAGAAAGGTGAAGGCAATGACAGATGAATAAATAAAGCATGTCAGGAATATGGAAAGAGCAAGATGCACTGACAGAGTATTTTAAAGAGAGAGGGTTTGCGATGACTCAGGAAGAGTCATCCCAGACTGCTCACATCAGGTTTAGGTGATACTTTCTATGATCTTGGCTGATGCTCTAGGTAGAGGATGACAATAAGAGGGTCAAATGTCAGGCATCATCTCAGGAAGTAAGGTGCTCATCTATTTCACACAAATGTACTATCATTAGAAGTTCTCACATGTTGGCTCTGCAATAGGAGACATGTTTGTTTGTTGTATAAAAGTCCACATAATCCAAAAATATGCATACAGTAGGCAGTATTTTCATATTCAATCATTGGTTTTATCCATGCAAAAATGAATAAGTCCTCCTCCTTTAAAATACTTCCTTTTGACACTAATATCCCAAACTTTGCAGTGTTCTCACCACAGTCTGAGAAGAGATCAATTGCAGACAATGATTTAATTCACTTGCAGGTTAAGTGATCTTAATGAAGTAAGTCAATGGCAAGAGGCATAAGGCTTCTTTTACAAAAGCACATAACCCACTACTTAATTTAATGATTGCTTGACTTAAATTAATCCAATAACGCCAGAAACACACCGCACACGGAAGCACCTCAAATAGTCACGTCATCTCCTCTATTTCTTCCGCGAGCCGCGAGTGAATGTGTAAAGCCAGGCAGGTAATCACATACAGTGCAGCCGGACACTTTAGAAAATAAAACAACAATCAAAATAAAACACCAAGGTTTATAGGGATTTTGACTGTCTCAGCTGTGTCTATAGATGCACATCTGGTATGAACAGCCAGGCGCGATTAGGCACGAATGTACGCTTCACGGCTTTTCACGACGCTTCCACATGCGCTGTGTTTCCGCAGTAACCTTCCGGTGTTGAAGTATCCCGCAGACCACAAAAGACGATATTCCGACTAAGCTGTTTACATTGCTAATGAAAGTGAGTATTTCACTAATATTTCCGTTTACATGTAGCTGTGCAAAACAGGATTTTTACCAGTTTACCAGCAGCGGTGGACTTTTTGGACTGTGCGAACACAGTGTCCCTCTTTCTTTCCTTCAATCGGTTTCTTGAAAAGGTCGGCGTAGCGATGTTTGCGCATATCAAAAATCAAGTCTTTGATAATGTTTAAAATTAGTTGTGTTTCTCCTTATCTGGTCTCCAGCCTTGCAAACTGTTGGCTGGTTGGTTTGTGTACAGAAACCATAGCAATGCACAGAGCTGACCATAAGCCTGCGGTTAAAAACCGCGGTTGAGCTGTATACATGTCCAAAGAATGCCTCTAAAACCCAAATAGTACCGGAATATCCCACGTCTTAATCGGAAAATGCTATATATATTCCAACCGGAATATGCTGTTTACATGACCTGTATCAAATTTGGAATATATTGTCATATTCGGAAAATAATAGTGGAATGTTGGTGTGCATGTAAACATACTAGTCATTCTACTTAATGTAATAAAAGATAAAGGTTTTAGGGAGTGTTGAACGTTCAGGAGGCAGAAATGAAGCAATAGGGCAAGCATTACAGTTGTCATGGTATTGCTGCTATGCCTTGTTAACCGTCATCCATGTAGTCTCAATCTGCAGTGAAGGGTTTGAGAACTTTATGATTTGTTTAATAGGGTTGCACAGATGATGCTTAGCTGACTGGCTTAAACACTGATGGGTGTGCTCTTACAGCCACATAAATAAAAATGTAGCCAATTAGTTTAATTGGAGTCCACTCATTCAACTCATGTTTCTTTTACGTTCACACTAAAATGTTTATCTCGTTACTACAAGGATGTTTTGAAGGTGGTGTAACAATTCAGACAATAGTGTATACACATTATGTGTAATGCCAAAGGGTAAATGAAAGTACATTATGGTTCCAATTTATATAAAAAAAAAAAAAAAAAAAAAAAAATGATCAAGATAATATAAGGCAATAAAACTATACTGTAAGTCAACCTAATGGCTCCTGAAACCATGTCATAAATGCATTTACCATCTAGGTCAAATGATGATTGAAGTTCTAAAAACAAATTTTATGTGCAGTCAAATATGCTTCAACTGCTCTTTCACGACTTTAGCATTAACACAAACTTGTTACCATCAAGTGAAAAATACTGATCCCCCATAAGAGCAACAATGCACAGCTATTAAATAGATCTTCCTCCCTTGACTAGTTGTTAAGTATATGCATTATAATCTGTAAGAATATTAGCAAATTACGTTTGTTCTCATCTCATTTTGAATGATTTTGCTCTATTGTGAGGTGTAAGAACCCCCAACTGTCCGGGGCGCCTGTCTGTCATGAAGTTTGAGAATTATCAATCGGCACACGTGATGAGTGATGAAGAATCTGACGTATATCTTTGATGAGCATGGAGATGACAGGTGGAGGTGAAATGAGGGACCCAACTTGTGGAAGTAAAGCCAAGATGTCAGAAATTATTAACAATAGACATGTGATGTTAACATGCTAACCTACCAAATTATTTAAGCAGTGATGGAGTAGATCACTCAGAAAATCACCGAGCCTGTCAGTTGTGATGAAGCAATTCACAGAAATATGATGTTGAATTTATACCACTTGTCATTTTGTTTGAAGTATTATTTATGAGACTGATCCTCTTGACAATAAGTAATTATATTCTGGATTGGTGGACAAATTGCAGGTGCATCAAGAAATTATTCTGGAGCTCAGCTAGTTGGCTTATGCTAGGGTTGGGTACTGAACTCTGTACTTTTTTGGGTATCGACCCAATTTCGTTGGTACTACCGAGGATTTTACGTTAAATCAAACGGTGCCAAATTTCGGTACCAGAGAGCGCATAAGTGCGAGCATATCTGTCCTTTGCATGTTGACAGAGAGCGGAGCTCCGACACACACACATGCAGAGCTGTGGTGCGGACTTAGCGAAACAACGTTGACTCTAGTCTGCAGTTTGTTAAAGTCACAGTAAGTCACGGCAATGCCGGTAAAGTGGTTGCTTTTCAGAACTCCATCACATATAGCATATATAATGGCGAGGCAAAAGGGGTCGCGGTGTGGTCAACGTTAGACTTCTCTGTGACAGGCAGGCACCATAGTGTTTACAATGCACTATTGAGAGACTGAGGCTGAGGTTGTAGGGCAAGGCAGGGGAACTTTATTTCTATAGCACATTTTAACAAGGCAATTCAAAACACTTGAAACAATAAAGAGCAGTTTAAAAAGAGAGAACTAAAACAACTAAATATAATAAGATACAAATAGAAGAATAAAAGATACAGTGCAGTGTAAGAAATGTATTTTATAGTTTTTTAGGGAGGTGTTTTGTGTGGAGTGTAAAATGTTCTAAATAAATAAAATGTTCTTATTAAATAGGATAAATAGGTTTGGAATTAACTGAAATTAATTTGTCGTTATTACAGAAGGAAAATACAGAGAAAAAAGGTACCGCTGGGTACCAGAACTGAATTCCAGGTGTCGGTACTGGAAAAAAGGGAACAGTACCAACCATAGCTCATGCTGTGTTGTAAAATTCTTAAAATGACTGAAACGACTTAAATTGTGTTCAAAAAGACATATCATGCTCATTTGCAGGTTCATACTTGTATTTTGGGTTTCTACTAGAACATGTTTACTACTGTTCAATATGTCACTGTATCAATATACCTGTATTCACCCTCTGTCTGAAACACTCTGTTTTAGTGCCTGTCTGTTTGAGCTCACCTCCCAAAAAGCTCAGTCTGCTCTGACTGGCTTGCGAGAAAAATATGGAGCACCATAGCAAAGCAATGTTCAAGCCGTGGGTGGAGATGCTCAGTGGGGGGCGTATCAATTTTCTCATCTAACTCTCAAAGAAAAGCAAAAAAGATGAAAACTGGTTAACTATTCCTTTTAATGTTTAAGTCATTTTCCATTTACATTATTTTGTAATGTGCTTAAGTTTTTACTCTTGCAACAGTTTTGGCAGCAAAGCGGTTACCTACTCTCAGCGGACATACTGTATAAACCACAGAGAACCATTTATTCACATGAGATAAAAAGATGATTCAGTGTTAACTTACCAGCTATTCCTAGGTTTCTTGGTGCAGGTCCCTGGCATCCACATCAGGCCTCCTGGCTGTGAGGGCCGTTCATCGTTGATGGGACAAACGCACACCAGCTGCTACTTGTATCTGTACAGCATTTTTAGTCTTCAACTCGCCTCAACTCACAGTTTCCATAGTAACGGGCTGGGAGGAATTGAAGACTGAAAATGACATACAGGACATTCGGTGTCCCTTTCTCCCACTTTTGCTCTCTCACGCTGTCATAAGATCATGAACGTGTGGGCTAAAATGTTCCTGTAAGGTCAGTCAGCGGGCGATCGAGTAGGAAGGAAGTGTGAGACAGAAACTACAGGAGCATAATGATGGAGCAACATCTAGAACAGGGTGTAGTTTTGTGTTGATTTCCAACTTCACAAATAAATAATTCTTGACAGTAACTCTGAGGAAAGTTTGAACTTTATAGCAAAGCATAACACTTCAATAGCTTAAATGTGATAACATTTACTGAACAATATACAGTACTGTATATAATTCTCTGTATAGTACATGAAATCCTTCTGACTGAGTCTGAAGAGAATATTTTCTAAAACCTTACACAGCATTTTGTGCTTCAAATAACAGAATGAGATGATAAAGATTACATTAAGGAGCAAAGTTTTATCAGTCTGCCCCAGTGGGAGAGGATGACCATTCTCTGGCTATCTGCTGTTATTTTTACTCACCGTGATGAACTGTGTTTCAGAAAGGAACAAAGCATCTTAAGTGTAAATGTATTGTTTTGTACAACACGTTTAACTAGAGGACCTTGATAAGCATAAAGTACAAAGTTTGAGGAGTTAAGTTTCAGACCATTGTACAACCAAAATATAAATCCTAAATTCAAGCAATAGGCATTAACAATAAGGCGTTCCCTCTGTAAAAGTAATCTGTCAACCAAGGGCAAAAGTCACCTGCAATTACCTAGTGTTATTAATCATTTTATAATAGGTCTGAAGTTGTTCAAATCTCATTAACAACTTTGGTCATCTTTACTGAGAGGTTACACTTACAAGTTGAGTGCCAGCCAAAAAAATGTAATAAACAAGATACACGCAACACCAAATTGTAAATGTGAGTGAATGCAATCATTAGCTTATGTACTCTTTTATAAGTTGAGTAACTCCATTTACAGGGACACACAGACTTAAACTCTAATTTCAGGCCCCTATTTCCCCAATTTCTTTTAGGCTGTGGATGGATTCTGTTCAAATTTCAGTTCTTCACTGTAGCGTAGTGCTGCACTGTAAAACACACCCAGAGAGCCAGGACAATCTCCAGCAGTCAAACTCTTAATCCAATTTCTGATTATCCATTGCTTAAAATGTTGCAGCATAAGGGAGCTGACAAGTTGTGTTGACTGCTTAAGTAAGGAAATTGTTTGTGTCAACTTCCCTGTGGGAATTATAAGTTCTGTCTGTGGACATTTTTGCAGCTGCTGTTATCACACATCAGGGAAAATGGCTGTATAAACACAGGCAGAAAACGTGTATAGTCACTGAGGGTGGCAAGTCATCAGAGAAATAATTGCTGTGGTGAATTTGTTTGGCTTAATATTAGGGCTGTCAAACGATTATTTTTTTTAATCGCTGAATTTCTATAGTTAATTGCGATTAATTGCATATTTATCACATGATTAAATTCTATTATTTTGCATTTCAGAACTGTTTTTAAGTACATATTAAAAATGGAAAGCAATTCTTACCAGTGTATCTTGACTGGGAATCAAATGAATGCAATGAAAGTTACTTTATGAACTTGACTTTAAGATTTGTATTTGTTTAGTATTTATTTACTGTAAACAAAAGAAACATTTGTGAATCTGTCATTATTGCACAATTCCTCCAAGTACCTAACTAAAAATCCCTATTACCAGAGTCAATATCGTGTTTAGTAACTCCTAAATAATTGATTACTCACTGACGTCCAGTGATCACCGGTTAATGAGACAGCGTTTGTACTTTGCAGCAGTTCCAGTTGGGCTGCTTTCTCCGTGTCGTACAGGCTGTGTATGCGTGAAACTACTGTCCCCCTCGACTGCAATGAGACGGGTCAGAACATGCCAACCTTAAGACCCCGAGTCCTCTACGATGCTGACAGGTCTGCAGTTAGTTGCCACCCATTTCACAAGAGCTGTAGTAATTTTTTGGGATTTGGTTTCATCCACAGGTCGGCAAGTAGCACTCTCCAAAATAGTGCTTTGCCTGAGTGGGTAGCATGCTAGTGGGTAGCATCAACCAGAGTCACGTTAATTAGCTCATAGGTGGTAGCTCAAGCTTGATGTGCTTCAGTGATATTTTAATTTGGCTTTACACAATGTGCATATGGCTTTCGACTTGTCTACGAGCCGTCCGGGAGTTTTGGAAAATAAAAAGCGCCATTCAGGATTTCATTGCTGCTGTCTTTCTCCATCATGCCTGCAGCCTGCAGCAGCAGGATGTGTTATGAGGAAGTGACAGCTTGATGATAAGTAACTTTGCAGCAAAGGGTCAAAAGAGTAGCCTGTTAGGCACGACGCAAAGCTGAGTGAAGTGTAAAATAAATTAATAAATGCCGGCATGCGATTAAAAAATAAATAAAATGAACGCGTTATGCCCAGCCCTTAATCACAACACAATTAATGCATTAATTCTGACAGCCCTACTTAATATTGATACATATTGTGGATATTGATTTCCCAATGACTAACGCATGCTTTAATAACACTGATGAGCTGTAGGCCTCTCCATTTCTTCCCTCCCTGCATTATGTAAGAGTTAGTAAATATTTGTTTGTGGTATTTTGACATTGTTTTAGGAATATGCACCATGTAAGCAACACAGATAACAAGCAACATAGACAATGATAAATAACTCCAAGTAATGAAGGCCTAGTTAAAAGTAACTGGATTTATCCATTTAACAATACCTGACCTCTAAGCATATCCTGTTGCGTCACAACTGAATTTGTACTACTGGTTAGGCAAGGTGTCTCATTAAATCTGATTTGAATTCACCAAAAACCTTTTGTTAGAAATAACAATGTCCAATCCAATGTCAGCTAATGTTCTAGACTCCAAAGTCTGTTTTTGCCGAAAATGAAATTGCTAAATAAAAAATCTCAGATTGAATGATTCAACAAAAACATGCTTGTTTCCATCATTATGTGGATTAAATTAAATAACCCAAACAAGCCAGCACTGCACATTAAAGGGCTGCTGTGACTATTTGCATATAAAGGTTTTCTGTCCCCCAAACCTCAATTGATAATTTAGTATTTACGTACATCTTGTTTATTATCAGATGTGGTTCTCCACATTTTGGCCACTAGTGGCATAACACGAAGAATGACTGATGAAACATGTCTGATGTTGGAGTTCACTTCCCAACCCTGACTGCCTTTTGGCTTTCATTCTGTCTCGGCCCTCCAGCCAAAAACACACGTGTGGGGATAGCGCTGTCTAGTTCTTGTTTAGAAGCTGATGGCCCAAAAATTTTTCTGTCTTTCTTTTAACTTGTGACAGATATTTCTTCCACTGCTCTATTGAACTTTCAGGCATTTGTGTCCACAAATGGGTCCCATATTGTAAAAAGTTAGATGTCCATGTATTTTTCTATTATAAACAGGTCTAGGTGCTATATAAAAACTGAAAGTATAAAAAACGGTCAACCCACAGAGAAATGCACACAGCTGGTATTCCAAAACCGTGTGTTTAAACGAGCCGTCAGGACTTCAGTACGGTTGTAATGTGAAAAGTTCTCACAACTATACTCTATATAGGTAGAAAGTGCCGCTACAGTGTCGTTACAGTCATTCCCCGGCTGCAATGACTGTGCAGAGACTCTGACAGCGCAGATATGGAAGACCTGGAAAAGTAGACCAATCAGAGAGGACCAGGCTTTTTTGTGAGGGGGGGCTTAAAGAGACAGGCACTAAAACTGAGTGTGTTAGACAGAGCGTCAATACAGGTATATTAAGTACAAGGAAAATGTGTTTTTTGAACATTAAAGCATGTAAACATTTTCTAGTAGAAACTAAAAATACAACTATAAACCTGAAATTGAGAATGAGACATCTTTAAAGGCCTGAAAAGGTATTTTCCTAATTAGCTTATGTAAATAATGGGATCCTACACATTCTGCACAAGTAAGCAGATAAGGTCATTTCACTTTTGAGATTTTTCTTTTTTCTTTATTGCGCTTTAATTGGTTTTGAAGTGGGTGGGACTCAGTGAGAACAAGGTGATGTCACATGTTTCTCCTCTCAGTATTAGCCTTCTAAAAATGTGTCCCCCTCAACAGTGTAGTTGATTAGCTCTGCGGTAAGCTTTGTGCAGTCACATTTACCTGGGCTTCGTGAACAGCTCTTTTGCATATCCCTTTTTACTGACAGGCTGGAGATTACAAGGCAAGGGGACTTTATTTTTACAGCACATTTCAGCAACAAGGGAATTCAAAGTGCTTTACATAAAACATTAAAGAGCAATTCAAAAGCGATAAAAAAATAAAAACAGGCTAAAATATAGTAAGATACAAATACAAGAATACAAATTTCAGTGCAGTGTAAGAAATCAATTTTATTTGATAGGTTGTAGGGACAGGTTTGGGAGGAGAAAGGCAGTTGTTTTATTTCCTAAATAAATATGATGGTCTATGTAAATAGGATAAATAGGTTTGGAATTATTTGTGTTTTTTTCACTTGCAGAAAGTACAGAAAAAAAGGTACAGTTGGGTACCGGAACCAAATTTGAGGTATCGGTACCGGTATTAGGAATAAAAGTAAACAGTACCCAAGATGACCTTTGCCTGCTGCTTTGTGACAGCGAAAGATAAAGGCACTGACCTCACGATCCCCCCCCCCCCCCCCTCCCACACACACACACAAACACACTCTCACTCACCTGTTTATTCATAAAGACATAGATGACTGGGTTGATGAACGTGCTCGTCTTGGCCAGGAGTGAGGGGATGATGCTTGCCACGGGTGTGACCAGGCCCGGCGGCCCAAAGGTGGCCGTCAGGGCCATGATGCCATACGGCAGCCAGCACAATAGGTAGCAGATCACCATGATCGCCACCATGAATAACACTCGCTGCTCACGTTTCCTGCTCAACGATGCATTGATCCGGTGCACCTGGAGACAGTGAGGGAAAGAGCAAGAAGAGGATTATTACTAGGACAATTAGCTAGCATTGACACAATGTGCTCAGTTATATCGGGGTTTGACTTTTGCTGTTACGAGGCATCCAAATATCCCCTGTGGGAGAGAGAAGTTGGAAGAGGAGGATAGGAAATAAAATGCAGGAGTGACAGAATAGAGTGCAGGTCAGACAAGTTGAAGTGGGAGATTGAAAGCTCTATAGAGAGGCAAAGAGAGCAGGAAACCCGGAGAGGTGGCAGGGAAACTGATCTCTACTTCTCAAGGTTTCATCAATGAGGAGGCAGTGGAAGAAAAAAAAATGACAGAACTTTCTCATCCCTGCTCATTTGAATATTATATATATATATATATATATATATATATATATATATATATATATATATATATATGCTGTCAGTTAAACGTGTTATCCGCGTTAAAGCAAACCCATTTTAACGGCGTACATTTATTTTAATCGCGATATTAATGTTCTTTTTGGCCTAGCAAACTTTGTAGTTTTTTTCACATGCTGTTGCAACAACTAGTAACGTTAGAAAAACTACAACACCACACCGGATCTGGCTAGACCGGAAACAAAACAGGCACGCCCCACACACTTGTTTG
Organism: Zingel zingel; assembly: GCA_023566125.1. NCBI lineage: Eukaryota > Metazoa > Chordata > Actinopteri > Perciformes > Percidae > Zingel > Zingel zingel. Next base: position 11,542,397 of record CM042324.1, read on the forward strand.
GGCTTGTGAGCCGGCCAAAGAGTAGTAGGCTAACGCTACGTTTTGAGTGGATGGCGAGCGCGAGACGCCGAAATGGATGCCAATAAGATTCTGAATGGAAAGTTTACTTTTAAAAAGTTGCCAAATGGTTCCATTGACAATACCAAAGTGATCTGTGTGTTTTGTCGTTGTGAACTCAGCTATCATCGCAGCACGTCCAGTCTGTAATACCACTGGATGGCCAAGCACACAGCTGATGTGAATTCTCCGCCCCCTCGTCAAAGCCAGGCGACAAAAGCACAAAGCAAGCCGATCCACTTTTCCATGTTGATAAGAGCATTAAAATGAGAAAAAATAATGGGACACAAAGAAATCAAGGGACATTTGGAATAGATAAAAAAAATGTGCGATTAATTGCGAGTTAACTATGACATTAATGCGATTAATTGAGATTAAATATTTTAATCGTCTATCTATCTATCTATACACACACATGGACATACCTGCAAACTGAAAAACATCTTCACCCTCCACAAACTTGAACAGTCTCTCCATGTGCATCTCTGCCTGATGGACACATGTCGGCGGCTGTCACTCAACTTCATCGCCATGGAGACACACCGACAGGGAGCCACTTTCAAAAGAGGCTTCTGCTGTGGCAAGTTTTCTTCTTCTTTTTTTAAGGGAGGTGAAGTCATGGTGTTCTCAGAAAGTACATATTCTGTGCACATAGTGGCACACATACAAGTACATCACTCAAGCAGAAAAATAACATGACTTAAATGGAACATAAAATTACAAGGGTCCAGTGATCTGTCATCACTCCCATGACGGCTAAATGTGTTAAAAGTTGTTGTTTTTTTATCTCTCTCTAACCTCCTTAATGAAACGCCTATATTTGTTCAAGTCTCTTCTATATGTAGATATTTCCATTTTAGCACTTGCTTCATTGTGCTAAATTGGAAATACAATATGATATGGTGTGTTTACTGTAAGTGCTCTTTTTTTCTGCATTGTTCAGTTCACATTATGCACACCATGCTGTAAACTCATGCACTTCTGTAGGCTCCTGTGCTGTTACTCACTCTGCGGCATTTGCGTGAATATACAGATTAAAAGAGCACTCAGTTTTAACTGGACAGGCAGAGGGTTTGCCTTACTGCTACAATATAACAGAGCAAATGATTGACTTTCCATTGTGGCTGATTGAGCTATGCCAGTGGTTGACAGACTAGACTTTAGCTCTTTTACTCTGGGAATTTGGGGTGTGTTTATTCACGTTTTATACGGTCTATGGTTCATTCATACAAAACATGGTTAGACCATTTTATTCAAATTTTGAAGCGTTTAGTTGAGTTTCTGTCAGGCAAGCTGTGTCATTTTGTATTTTTATTAAACAATGGGTCCTTGATTTCAGACAGAGGTAGCCAACAAACAATTTTGCTGGCTGAAATGACAACTAGCAGCAACCCAGTTGTGCAGCTTAGCTTTGTTGGACAAGACCGATGTATGGCAGTTATGAGATTTATGCTTAATTACCAACCACGACAGCGACGCTGGTATTGTTTTCACCTTGTTAAGTGTGTGTGTGTGTGTGTGTGTGTGTGTGTGTGTGTGTGGCAAAATATGGTCACGAAGGTATTGAGTACTTTGCCAGGTGTTTAAATGTCTGTCTGTGGCCAGATTTTGTCAATGTGATAGTGTAGCAACTATGCAAGATACAGTCAAGAAACTTTAAAGTGAGTAGTTGAGATCAAAATGAAGCAGAGCTCGAAAATGGGTCTGGTCCGAGCAAGGGGGCCAGAAGTAGGGGGGGGGAGGAAGAAGGGTAAGGTCAAGGGCAGCACGATATTTTGTTTCATCGTCTAGATCACGATGTGATCATGTGTGATAGTCACATCGCAGGATGTTGCGATATTGATTCTAAAACTTTTTTTGCTGCTTGATAGAAAGCTTGATTGTTACCGGCCGAGGCTTCCCCTTTTAAGACAGGTGGTCATGTGACGTAAAATTAGTCTGACTGGGTTTGTTATGGGAAGTGAGGCTCTCCGTGTGTAGAAAAGTACTGTAAGCGGCAGCTGCCACTGACACAGTGATGCACATGCTTTTCCATGGGAAGTGAAGCTACAGTAGTCAGTGTTTTATGTACGCTGCAAAGATGAACTAAATCACCTGATTAATGCAACGTAATCACGACATCTCCCGGATATTTCACCGCAGAAAGCTGTTTCACTGCAGAAAGCTGCTACCATCCAGGCTAAAGCTAATATAGTTAACCTAAAGAAACAAGGCGTCTGTCCCAACCATAGACTGTTAATATTAATGGACAACCCATCCAGTTCGGCGAACTGCTGCAAATGCGAAGTGCCTTAAACCTGCATTCTATGTGAATTCCAGCAGAGGGCGACACGTGCAGCTGCAAAAGGAAGTCAGTTTCTATAGAAGTCTGAGTTTGTGACCCACTTCTCACTTGATTTATTACCGCAGTAAACATTTTCATAATGAGTTTATGGTCTCAACCGCTGGTTTTAAAGGCATACTATGTGACTTTTCCCTCTTCGGTCCCCCTACAGGTTGTCTCATTGTGTCTGATGTACTGTAACGTAATTTACATTGATTTAAGCGTTCTTGGATACACAGTTTGCTCAAATGTGTGACATGCAGGCTCAGCATGCACAGCAAACCAACAATCACAATGTTGATCAATTTATCAAACAACCAAAGCAGGCCCCGCTAGTCGACCACAACCTGAAATTTAGAGGAAGCAACATGCATGCATTATTAATATATTTCCCTTTAGCCTGGATAGTATTATACGAATACAATGGTGTCATGTCGGTCACCAGTGTATTTCTTCCTAATTTCCCTCTACAAAATCACTTCAGAAGAGTAGTCACAGCGCTTACTTGCTTTGGTTTTTGTAAAGCATTAAAGTTCAACAAAGACTGGTTTACATAAGAAAATTTCCTTTTTTATTTTCTATGTAGATTCGCTCCCCTACAAAATCACCCCAGTAGTTGAGAATGATTTAGTATTTCTAAATAGGGCTATTTATGTCATCTTGTGAAAATTAGTCTTTTTTTCATATCGTATTATATATCACAGGCAAAATAAATCACAATGTCAGTTTTTACCAATATCGTGCATGGGCGTAAATCTGATCTAACAGTAGGGGGGGGGGGACAATAAACATGAAATTTCTGAAGAGCAATTTTTGAAGGGGACACAAATAATACAGCCACAATTATACTCGTAGAGGACATGTGTACACAAGCCACAAAAATACTTGCGTTCTCCGCATAAATATTAGGTTTGGTCTGGGACAGAGGATATATATTTAACTGCAGCAAACCCACTGATCAGCCACTTCAAACACAGCTGTAGATCTTCAACATTAACCCTAATGTCAGTTAGGCTTATCGCCGTGGTAACGTTAGTTGTAGTGGGTGCATTTCTATCCAACAAGTTATAAAACAAGCTAGCTAACGTTACATTATATTACACTAACATAGCAAACTTTTTGTCATAACTAATTCATTAATTACTCAGCATCATTTCTACTTGAGAAAAGAACAACTTCATCCGATGTTTAATGTGAATAAAACCTTAAAATAAAGCCTTGAACCGCCTACTTACTACATTCCTGTCACTACCGATGTGACTGAGTCCAGTGAAGATGGGTAACGTACAGCAGGCAGTGGACCAAACCACTGTGAGGCAAGGGAGGGGGGACTCAAAATGTTTCTAAACTTAAAAAGCATTTTTTGGGGTTTGTATTGTTTTACTATTTACACAGATATTTTAAGTATACATCATTGTTATTTACAATACACAGCATTGTTTTAATGATATTTCTAGGGGGGGACAACCCTGAGAAGGGGGGGGGGGGGGGGGGGTCCTGACCCCCCCGACCCCCCCCCCTGGGATTTACGCCCTTGATATTGTGCAGGCCTAGGTCCATTGGTCCCCCCACTTTACGCCCCTGAACCGATTTTATTTAACCTGTTACCCTACAAAATAATGTGGTATAAAATGCTCTTTGGAAAGAAACTGTTTATTTACAAGTTATCTCTCTTACTCCCATGGGCAAAGCTCAAACATTAGGAAAAAACTGAGGCTTGAAAGAACTGCTGTGCCTAGTTGTTGCTAAACTCTGATTGGACAATCACTGATTGGGGGAGGGGGTTAGTGAATAGTGAATTACGTCAAAGAGTGGAGATAAGTCCATCACACTGACGCCAGTGGGACTTATTGGAAAATTGTTTTGACTCGTCTGCCATCAAATCTCTAACTTGGCAGAACAAAAAGTCCAATAAACCAGGTCCTAGGGAAATAATTAGATTTTGGCAGGTTTGCTTGAAAGAGTCCTGTGTAAACTCCAAACAAACCAAATACGAAAATAACTTTAGAATTCAACAACAGAAACTGTTTCATATGCTAAACAGCACTCCCCAAAGCCAAAATCAATATGTATGTGTCGTGTCTATGTGACGGCACATATCTGTTGCAGTCTTTTGTCAAAACTATAAGACTACAAGGTAATGAGCATCAAAATATGTTTTTTAGTGATGGACAACATTATGTTGCACTAAGCAGGCGGTGAACTGAGAGCAGCCCCTTTCTGTTTAGCTCTGCATCTTGACAGTTTGAAATAGAGTTGTAAATCATGGGCAGTAGTCCAATGCGGCACTGATGCTCAGAGTGTGGATAGACAAGTGTAAAAGAGTTTGTCAAAAACTGTTTGACGGGAAATGTTTGTCAGGAGAGAATATCTTCACAGCACTTAATTGACCTAAGTAAATATATGATGGCTAATTTTCATCTGCGACGACAGAAGGAGCATAATCTCCTTTGGAGTCCCTGGCAGGATGTCAGTTATTCAGACAAATCATCTGGCCAGTGTGCTGCATGTTAAAATCAATTTGCCAGAAATGCCTTTACCTACTGAAGCAGTTGTTGATCACTTGCAAGCTGGTTAAGTTGAGTAAGAAGTCAGCAGTCAAGGATGGTATAAAAGAGAGCAGTCAATAACATAAAAACATAAAAAAGTGAATCTCCGCAACCACAAGAGGTCCTTGAGTATACAGTCACAAATGTGCACAAAACATTTTGGTGGGGCCGATAGTATGCAAAGACAGGCAGGGCTTCAGACTGCGACACAATCATCGTCCGCACGTGCTGTTGCACAATGCTGTTGTTACCATGTTTCGGGGAAAATCATGATGGTGCAGTCCAAAATACATTTACGAGTGCTGATTTGCAGCCAAAGATCATCCATTCTGTTTGCTAAAGACCGTACATTGGCGGAGAAAATGCTGCGTCGTGATAGCTGATAAGGAGCTACTACTCTAAAATCAGGCCCATTATCATGGGATTATTTCTGTTGCATTTTGGGTGTTCTGGGACAATGTTTTTATCATGAAACGATAAACTGAGGCATTTGTATGATAATTATTACAGTGCTACACAAAGCACTACACAAAGATGTGCACAACAGTGAAAGTATGTTCTGCCTAAACGCTTGAATGAGAATGTTTACTGCTACAGACTTTTTTCTCTCCCAGATGACACTAAAGTTGACATTAAGAACCTGTTTTCAATATGTGTCTGTCATGTTTTGCCTGTGGGAGAAGACAGTCACTCTGGGGTCTTGTGCTGTCACAATGTCATCTACTGTAGAAATGTCTTGTCTGTGAGCAAAGCCATCTATTCTAATCACAGCTTGTCACTTGTAAGAGGATGAATAACGGTGTGTGAAGCGAGGGAGACGGGTAAACTGTGTGAGAAATTTGACAGTACCCTTTTACTGTAGGCAAGTAGCTGTTCATGTTGAATTTTGAGCGTCGAACAAATATTTTTCTGAATTCTGGTGATTTTTAAGCATCACTTTATGGTGGAAATGACATGTCATTTATGTAAAGAAAAACACAATGTAGGTGGCATTTGACAATTCAAAATATAAAAATATAATGCAATGCTCTCAGGCATCGTCAGGCAATCAATATTTTTCATCTATTGTTATCCCTTCTGAGTCTACACACATGTAGGCATGATTTACTTTTCTTGTCTTTCTTTTGGGGAAGTAACCTTTTTTAAAAGTGCATGTTCAAACGTGTCATGTTGAATGCTAGTCTCGCATTGCCAGACCTTCCTCCACAGCGCTGCAAAGGAGGGTCTGGGTAGTCCACACAGCATTCCAGGATGGGAGAAAAACATGCTCTGGTTTATTGCCATTTCTTTAAAACAATCACAGTCGTCTTGGGCAGTGCTAAGTGCCGGACGGAGCCACGGTGCGACTGCAAAATAGCCTCGGGAAGGAACTTGTTTTGGTGGAACATGTTGTGGCATTTGTTCATGTTTATGATACATAAATCAATTTTAGTTTATAAACCCCTTTAATAGCTCTGATGTTCAAAACTCTCTGCGCATTCAAAACATATTCCAAATATCTGTGTTCTCTGAGTCTTGGAGAATAAAGTTGTTATATTTTGAGAAGATTTTTTGTAAATAAAGTCGCAATTAAATGAGAATAAAGTCACGATATTTCAAGAAATAATCTACCTACCCAATAGTCTGTTGTGATCTACATTATAGCTTTGCTGATATGGTAGTATCCCCTTCAGACCCTCTGACCGACAGAACACAGGCAAAGTTTAAGCGGCTGTGCGCTGCTCTTCATCAGACGTGGACAACCAAAACCCTTCTGATCAGGCATAAATCTCACCATTGTGTGACTTGTTGTGTATACAAATGTTAATTTTACCACCTCCGATAAAGTGCAGCTCACAGATGCTTCCCCAAGCTTTTCAGTGGTAAGCACACGCAGCGACACAGAGGACAGACACCATGCTGCAGACTCCACTCCAAACATTTTACAAGTCAAAGAAACTGGAGAAGCATATGCAATTACTATCAAAGTAGTAGACAATTTTACGTAATCAGAAAAATGGTAGGGACATATCCCTAATGTCTCTACCATAAATTACACCCATGTTGACAGACAACAGTGTTTACATTTTAATTTTGGTGGTCAAAATGATTGCTGGGGAGAATTCAGTAGTCGCTGAATATTGGTAGGGACATGTCCCGACCAAATGTTATGTCCTTGAGTGAATGGTGAAATCAGTTCCTGTACAAACCTAACCGTTAAGCACTGGACAGATATGAAGTGAGCACTTTTTGAGCCATATACTGTACATTTTGAAGAGATTTAAAACAAAAAATGTATTTTTCTTTGCCAAATGAAGAAGGAAGGTTATTCCAGCCTGGAGAGATAGACAGAAGCAGAGACAAAAGAAGTGATGACCAGGTAACACAGAGGAAAATGTAGCAGGTACTGTAGTGGCAGAATTTAGAGCACTGGATGGGCTGCATCCGCTTCAGAATGCAGCTTCATTATTATTAGCCTTGTTCAAGGAGGGAATAGTTGAAGGACATGCTAGAATTGGGGGAATGATTGATTCAGTTTAAAAGAATATTTCAGCAGTTGGTGCTGCAGCGGTCAAGGCGGGGGATGATTAAAGTTTGAGCAACGAGCTGAGCAGAGGCCTGGTTGAGGAAAGCTCAGATTTGATGGATTTTTTGGGGAGAGTGGTTGTGGCTGCATTGTGGGCTTTGTATGACAGTTCCTGTCACATACAAAGTTCCATACAAAGTTCCTTGTCTAGAATCAAGTCAGGGCCCCTGGCAGGAGTTGTTATAGCCTTGTCAGTGGTGATAGAAAAGTCTATTGGAGGGGGAAACGTGCCACAGAGTCCTAACATCCATCCTATCATTTTTTTAGTATTGCTAGTTTTCAAGAAGAATAGTTCAACCCCCATATTAGGCATATTCTGTAGCCTATATACAGTATATTGAATTACACACTGGCTAAAGTTGAAAAGAAGAAATGGAACGCTTTGATTGCCAGCCAGAAATGAAACCATTGTTCTTGCTTAATTCAGCAATCTCTGAATGGCACACATTTATCTTAAATTTAAATGTTTTAATTTCCTGAGCTGAAGCTGATGCACACATGTAGCGATAATCTTTCTTACATTTAGGTATATTAGTTCTAATTCTCGTGCTGATAGCACCGCACCAACTTTTCGAAAACCACATGAACGCTTCACATACTGTTGGCATAAATATGTCACTCTTAAAGCTTGTTCACCTGTTACTCCCGTTATTTCCTTACAAGCAATGTAGCATTGTATCATGTAGCAAGACTATTATTTTAAAGTCTGGTGCCCTTGCTCAGACCACGCATGCACGCACGCACGCTTGCACGCAAGGTGAAAACAATACTAGTGTCGCTGTTGCAGCTATGTAATAAGCAGTGTGGACCTTCATGCTCAGTGTGCATGTATCTGACTCTGGATTTCCACTGAATGCAGAACGTCTGCGGACCGGCTCCGCTGCGTGTCGGCTGTGTGCTCCGCCGTCCGTCCAATACCATAGACAGTATGTAAGAATGGACCAACAGATCCCGTTGCTCTGGACGGAGACCAGTGAAGGCCATTAGAAGCACTTTCCGGTGAGCGCCGAGCGTTACTGCGCAGCCTCCAACTGAGAGAGACGATGTAAATGTGACGTGAGCAACCGGTCTGAAAGTTGTAAGTCTTCTGGTAGCTGTGCCGAGAGAAATCTCAATCATTCCCAATCTTGCAGAGACGGAGAGCATAGGTATGTGTAAGGAGATAACATAGGCACAGGCTAATTATTGCTAACTAAAATGCTAGTTAACATTAATAATTAAACTTAAACAGCTAATGTAAGTCGAAACTGCCTCCGAGCGTCTCCTGTACTATACGGTAATTCCTCTACTATGCGACAGTAAGTCGCGTGGTTATGACACAATCGTTAGCCTATTTTTACAAAAACGTCTGCTACGGAGCCATAATGTGAGGTACAAGGTAATGGAGCCTTTTATACATTGTTGTGTTTCTTTAGAAATAAACAATGGACAAATAGTCTTTAAACACTTCAGATGTAAAGTTATTCGCTGTCAAACTGAATGGCAGTCAATGGAATGCTAACGCGGGGTGAGTGCTTATTAGCATCAAAATGGTGCCATAAGAGGTTCGGGTTGTGAGGAGACCCTTACCCCCTTGGTCAATACCCACTAGGTCCGGATTTGTTGAGGCACGGCTGCGGCGAAGACTGACAGCTGTAGTCACGAGGACCCACGAGATCTCGCAAATTCACGTAGAATAGAACCACAAAACCAACAACAGTTTGTTTCCCTCCAGAGTAGAGATGAAACAACTCTGTGCTGTGTTTTCAAGGTGTAGTGCAGGGAAATATGATCCGCCGTGAGCACGGTGTATTTTATTTTGAAAATGAACCGGATGTTTATTTTGTTTCTGTGCTCGACTTCCTGTCCTGCACTATCTGCCGTGTCCTGAATTGCTGCGGGGCTCTCTGGCATCTGGCAAAAATAGAAGATCTGCGTATCTGCTCTGGAGGGCTGCGGATCGACGGAGCTGTGCAGGACTCGGACCGCAGCCGTTCTGCAGTCAGTGGAAATACACACATTGACTTTAATGGAAACACAGCCGGTGGAAATTGGGGGTCGTAGTCCTCTCTAAAGCTTTATGATGCACTGATGGGATCAGCTGGTTTTTATATCAGTGTAATCAAATAGTCTCATCAGCTTAATATTGCTATTTACTGTAGCAAGCAGTTAAATAGATCATTGTTTTCTTCCAAATCAAATACTGTAGTCTGACTTCTTCCAAGATTGATTTTAAGAATGCAAATTGTATTGTGTTATGCTATTATAATTACTTACTTTATAATACTCTGATGACCTAATCTAACCTTAGTTGAGGGGGTATTTTTTTCAACTTTCTTAGCTCAAGTTGAGTGTATTGTTGGTTTTTGTAGCAGGATCAGGGCAAATTGTAATTCTTTATTTGATACGTGGCCAGCAGGCAGTGTCCTCCAGCATGTTACACATACAATTGTTCTGCAGGTGAATGGAGAAAACAGATTGACAGCAGTACTCAAGCAAGGCAGAAATAACTCACAACTCTGACTCCTTCAGTTTAAGAAACTGCTCTGACAAGAACTGTAAAGTCATCATATACTAAACTTTGTTTCCACACACCCTACAATACTCACTCTATATTTCTGCTTTGTTATCAGCTCTTCACTTTTTTTAGTTTTATTTATCCAAGTCCAGATTGTTCCTCCAGATGTCAAAACGAACTGTCTCTCTCACTTCATCAAAATGTTTTCTGGCTCCAACTGTCTTTTCTTTCTGTTTGTTCACTGATATCTATAATTGGATCCTAAAAAAATCAGATTAAAGCAATAGACAATGATAGCATTTAAAATGTGAAAAAAACGACCATACCTATGTTATGTATTTTTTTGAGTTGTGTTACACTATTCCAAATTTTTCCATCAAATGGCAAACCCAGAGAAATCTGTTATTTTATTTTCAGACACGTCACGTTTCATTTAGTCGCCCGTCAGTGGCGTCATATAACCTTTCACCATCTAGTTACTCGTTACTTCCCGGCAAAACACGGGCACCCAGATGCTACGTTCCAGAGTAATTGTAAATCATACAATGTCACAGAAACAAATACTGGTAACATTTTTTCTGCCGAAATGCATACATTTTGTGATTAATTACATGCCACTTTGCAACACCGTAATACAGCAGAAACCTTATTTATTGAAACATATCAATATTAATCCAGCTTAATGTTACTACAATGTATGTGCTGGTTGACAAGTAGCTAACATTCATGCTAGCTAATGCTTGGTGGATAACATCATAGGGTTACAACATCGTTCATCACGCTCATAAAGTTATTAGTAGTATGATTGTTTTGACCATGGATAAAAGCAGCACTGCGCTAACCCACGAATAAGTTCCCTAGTAATGGTAACGTTAGCTGTATAGATAATTAATCTAATGCTAATTTAGCCAGCTAGCACACTCCGCTCTGCCTGCCTCACTGCCCCGGCACAAAGAGACATCATTCGGGATGATAGCTAACAACACAGCCGGGACATCTAGCAATAGCTAGTTACCGTTAGCCCCAGTCGGTGCCGGGTGCCTTTGACGCTAACAGCAGTTTTATGAAGCGTCGGGAAACAGAGAATATCAGACCCAGGCGTCACCTTAACCACTCGGCCACCTCGTCTGCTAGCCCAGGCATCCTAGTCACAACATCGGCCATACATGATGTTAGCTAGCTAGCTAGCTAGTTACGTCTCGGTAAACGTTAACTGTTTGTTCCGAAAATCTCTTCCCTGTCAAATTTCTCCCCCCCCCCCTCGCGTTTAGCTGTCTTTACAGTGAGCTAGCTAAATTATCTTGACAACAGGTGGGTTAAGCACCAAAACGAATAGTTAAGATAACAGAAAAGTGAAGGGGGAGATCGGGCAGCAGGGAGATGTTCTGCTGCTGCACAACAGGCATCGAACATCATTGCGGAGATTCCCCCTGCAATCCCCTCCCACACCCGTCTCTCAGCCTCGTCGAGTAGCTAGCTAGCTAGCGTTACAACAAACCCCGCCCGCCCGGTAAAATCCAAAAGGTGACATTGGCATGTGAGATATACTGTGATAGTGTGGTAAAACCTGCTAACGTTAGCCGCTAATGTTAGCTTGCTGGCTGACTAGCTAGCTAACTAGTCAGCCAGCAACCAATACAGATTGAATCAAGAAAAACGTAATTATGTTGGGGAAACTGAAGCTATTTTATTAACATGACATGAATAAACGTTACTAAACTTGAATGGGTAAACTCGTCAACAGATGCATTCTAATCAACGAGTGTTTAGCAATAAAAGCTCCCACAATTCCACGCAACTTCCCTACGTCATCAAACGTCTGTTTACAATCCATTGTTTTGGTTGAGAGACCCCTAGCGGCAGAAAGTTACATATTGTACGTTTAACACAAAAGTGCTTCTAAACCAGTGAGTTACACGCAGATAACAGAAAAAAAACACACCAGGGCACCCAGACAACTAGTCACAGTGTGTATACGCACACACACACACACACACACACACACACGCACACACACTCTCTCCCTCTCTCTCTCTCTCTCTAGCATGCTCTTAACCCTTGTGTTGACTTCAGGTCACATTGGCCCGTTTTTGAATTTTTGTTTTATATCAGAAAATATTGGACATAGAAATAAGTGCTGAAAATGTGTAGAAGAAAAATTTTAAAAATTTAAAACGTTGGAAAAAGCTAAAACAAATCACAAATGTCAGAAAACTTTTTTTCAAAGTTGAAACGAAGACAACACAAGGGTTAAGTGTTCCTAATTAATCCACATAATCAGTTAATTTGGAATCTTCAGGCCAGCTAACTGGATTACAGGGACGTAGTGGGCAGCTGCCGAAAATTACCTCAGCCATGAGAGTTTGGAGGCAGTCAGTAACTCCTGCACCTTCCCCAGCTGCTGCACGCTCTCAGCAGCATCAGACACTGGCTATTAGACTGTCAGATTGGTGGTGGTGGCGATGTGACAAAACACAGTACAGACAATGGTTTGAGAACAGAGCAGATTTCTGAGTGCACTTAATAAATTCTGACTTTGTATGTCCTATCTTTCACGAAAACCTTTTTTCCCATTTCCAAGTCTGTAAGTCAGCTGCATCTAACTTTGAAAAGCTGAGAGCCAAAAACTTATCTTGTGACTGTTGAACGTGACTAAAGTGAAGAGGTCTAAGGTTAGAGAGGAACAAAATAGAAGATTGCGGGCAAATCCCTTTTTAAAGGTTATTTAATGAGGAAGAAACTTCTGAACTTATGCCACGGCTCTTGAGTTTTGGCAACTCACCCTCATGAAATCTGATTCCTCATAACTGTTTCTTCATCTGATCATTCAATAAACGTGAGCATATCATATGTCACTATCCAAACACCCCCAACTTCTGGCTTCTGACTGAAAGCCAGGGCTCCAGTAAAAGTGGCTCATTTTGTTTCATGTGTCGCTGTAATTGCAGAATATTCACAAGTTTAGAAAGTAAAACATTGTTGGTGTTAGGAAGATTCCTCTGTAAGATCTTTCTGCCGTCGGCAGGGCTGTGACAGCTGAAACTGCACCACAACATCAAAGCGAAGTTGGATCCTGGCACCAGAACATGATCGCCTCAGAAAGCTACATCCTCTTTCCACCCTTCCATCACAACCCCCCATCCACCCCCACCCGCTCTGTCAGAAGGGGGGAAAAGTGCAGTCACCGAGACCAAATGTTAAACTAATGCTAAAAGTCACATCAAAACATGTCAGCGATTGTATAAGTGACAGATCTCTGAAGTTACTTACTTGAAGTGGATGAGGGGGGCCAATCAGCTGTACAAAACTCCAGTCTATACTGACTGTGCTTTGGGGCTTGCACACACACACACACACACACACACACACACACACACAGACTGATACAGAAATATAATCGGATGTATACATCCACTCTGCATGCAATATAGTCTCAAGAACCTTTTTATATTAAAAATAGAAGATATAAAAACACAAACATCAGTCAACTCAAACGCATTTAAAAAAAATTTAATTTAAAAACACACCTGGGCACCCAGACAACTAGTCAGACAGTGTAGACACACACACACACACACACCGCCCAGAAGGGAAAATAAATACAGTAGGCGCTGCACTTTCAACTGGCTTGTTTTGCCTCAGCTTTCCAGCTTCTGAGTCGGCCTGGTTGTTCTGCCAGCACAGTTGTTGGCCACTCAACATGATTGATCACAGGATTTGTGTCTGCCACATTAGTCCTAGACTCCACCAGCCTCCTGTGGCCTGCCAAATACGATGCCTGCCTGTCCCCTATCAAAGGGCCTTTCTCACCAAGAATCCTCAATGCTCTGCTGAGTCTCTTTACAAACACTCACTGTCCCCCCCAACCTTTCCATATCCCCATGCTCGTTCCCTCCACCTGCTCAATCTCTTCCCCCCCTTGCCGCCACATCGAGGTGTCTGCAAGCTTGCGCAGAAAATGAACATGATTGTAACTTTAATTGGATGAGGGAGAGTCAAGTAAATGTGTCGAGCGCTGGGGAATAAGCATCACCAGCTGCTTTCTACAGACAAAGAACTTGTAAAGGAGGGAATTGGAAATCAAATTCAAGGTGAGGCTCTGTCGGACTGCTGGGGAATACAGGAGCAGATGTAGTAAATGCAAGTATGGTGCAGGTTCTTGTGTGTTTGGGTATGCTGAGATGTGCCAGGACATCATTTTCATTTGGAATAACAGCACTCTACCTACGGGTGAGGGGAGCACTGTAGAGGCAAAATGGAATTGACTTGTTGAACTGTAGACCTAAAGGACTTTTTTTTTTTTTCTGTTAGATTGCTTTTGGTGACGTCTGAAGATCCTGCCTCTGGAGTTCTAAAGGGACTCGTGATTGAGGGGTTGGGGGTAATCGGGAGACTAATGTTCTCATCTGATGTCAGAAGTCTTTATAGAGTTCACCAAATACAAAGAACAAATGAATTATTTGCTGGCTGTGAGCAAGGTGTTGAAGATAAGTTAATGATAGCCCTAACACATGCCTGCTTTCGGCAAACACAAGTGACATATTTGACATCAAGAAAGCCTCACATCATGATTCTAAAATATTTAGTATGAATCTCTAAATTAAAGAAACTAATCCCAGCAAAATGTAAATTTAATTTATAGGTGGACATCTTTGGGCAAAATGTCACTACATTGAACTAAATTGAGCCCTTGAAGGCTTTTATGTTTTGAAAGAGTGAGTGTTAAATTCCAATTAAAATGCTCATTTGATGGGTTTAAGAGTTAGGCTCAATCAAACTCAATGTCACAAGCTTGGACTGACACAGACATATACACTGACACAAAGACAGATTTAAAATCATGCAATTGGTTAATGGACACACTCACTCACTCACTCACTCAGAGCTTCACCGGTAAATTGAATAAACTACAGAAATTCTTAAACAGCTAGTGCCGTAAATTGCACCGAGCCTCCATATGCATCTTGAATGTTGCCATTTGTTATACAACAGTGGTGTGAAATGAGACAACTGGCTTCCTAGACTCCTCTAAATGTAGGCTGTCTGTAAACTTCAGGCTTTTTTTTGACAGTGCAGATGCATCTTGTCATCATGTGTTCCATCTATAGTTACACCCAAACTTCCAAAGATGCACAAGACAGAAGATTTGCAGCAGCTAGAAAATAGAGGATAGTTAACAACCTCAGTGAGCTTCCAAGGATGCATGCCCCTTGGCACCCAGTTAATAGTGTTTCCAGTGCAATGACAGCAAAACCGAAATGGCTTGTACTATTAGGATTTTCCTTAAATATGCAAAATATATTCTTTAAGTGTGGTTATAAAACACAGCAGGACATGAGGGACATTTTTAGGTATTTAGCTTGGAAATATCATTACTTTGGGGAGCTCACAATTCCCATAATGCAACTCGGCAGCATCTTTTGTTAGACCCTGATGACATAATAAAATGAAGACATTACAGTATATAAGACATTTTACAAAATGCTTTCTGTACAGATTTTCATGTACCACATGTTGTGTAATGTCACTCCCTCAGCTGTGCATATTCAAGCGCATACACACATAGATGCAGAATAAGACTTGTGTTTCATCAGTTAACAGCTCATCACTTAGCTGTGTCCTGGATCTGCCTAAAAAAAACACACACACACACACACACACACACACACACACACACACACACCCCTTAGGATTCCCCTCTGTATGGTTTGAAACACATTCAAGATTATTGATTGTCCAAGTATGGCTCCAGTTTAACATTCTAACAGCAAATGTATTAACCAAATGAATATTTAATATGCTATAGAGGAGGAAGAAAGCAATTAGCCTTGATGCAATGCTACAGATGTGAAGATTTACGTTTTCTCCAGCCTCAGGTTTACGAAAAATGTTCAGTGTTTCAGTTGTGTATTTTAATTTAATGCCCTCTCTAGTGCCAACATGACCTTACAGGTTCCATTTATTCCATATTGTAATATGCCATCCCCTGATCCTGTACCACTTGGTTATCATCAATAATGAGATACAACATGCAAAGAGTGGAAAAAAATCTTTTTAAAGTTGAATTATTTATAGATGTGCTGTTAGGGTGATAATCACATCGGCGGGCAGTATTTACACAGTAACTTGTCTTACACTAAGAGTCCTCCTGAATAGGGTAGCAAAATTCCGTGAATTTTCAAAGTTGGAAACTTTACATGGGAATTAATAGGAATATATGGGAATTCATGGGAATAAACGGGAATGAATGGGAATAAACGGGATATTTTTAATATTGCTTGTTATAATACTGTTAGTCTATAACGGGGAACTTAAATGTAGTTGAAAAAAAACCCATCTTGCAGCATAATCTTTGTTAAAACAACCTGATTTAATGCACCTTCAGCTGAATGTCCTCCCTATAATCGTCAATGACATGCACACACGCAGTAATCAGCATAGGCTACTACATACTTGCCAACATTTAATTTTTAACAGGAGTTTGTTTTTCTTTTTTTGGGTGGGGGGGTAATACATAACCCATTGCTAATAACCTATGTGTGTTAATTGTATAGCCCACTTGTTCTTGATAGGCTGGAAACAATAGACAGCGCTGATCGTCAGCTTAGCACACATATAACCATAACCATAGTAAATCAAAGGCAACATGCTAGCTACCTTCATACGTTAAGCTAAAGGTCAATGGTTTCGGCTACCATTTAGCCTACTGCAGGGCTATTGAGGCCACACCCACTGCACAGATCATTTCTAGAATCCAACATTCTACAGCAGATTGAAGCTGATTGGAGACAGTACTGCATTTGAGCTACTGACGAATAACTCAAAGTATTCACTTGCATGCCTATCTGCTTATTTTTGTTCAATGGAAGAATCTACTAACTCTATTCGGATGGGAAACTTTAAAGGTAACCATCTGGACTAAAGCTCAAGGGTGTGATGTTATGAAGAAAGTTAAGAGATTCTATGAGAAATAGAAATGTTACAAATAGAGGACTAGAATGTTGCGCAGAGGAAGACAATTTGGTTACAGGAAACTACGATAGCAGAGGGCAAAATACAGAGTTTCAAATTACAAACCTTTTGATTTAAAAAGAAATATAATTAATTGGGAATCTTTAGCAGATATCTCCTTTTCCATAAGCATACAGCGTGTATTAGGGAGGCCTGGGTTACAAGTGCACACATGTAAATAGGTCAGGAGGAACCCACTCAAAGTGATAATATATCTGTGGCTGCTGCCCCATTTCCAATACAGAATCCTCAAGAGGTGTGTTAGATTATCCTTAGAAGAAACACAGATGGGGCAGAGCCGGTGCAAGCACACACTGTCATAACAGCGAGCAGCCATCCTCAATAAACCTGTGTCCATATAGTAAAGAATTACTAATTTTAAGGGAACGCATCACCGCTTGGCTCGATAAATCATTGTGAATGTATGTGTCTCAGCCAACAGTGAAATGCTGTTGCATCCTACAGACGACTGCAGAGGCTGGAAGTGTCAGATGAGAGACTGTGTCACATTCAAATGCCCTAATTAAGCCATTGCTTGCTGGGTCAGGATGGACAAAGAGCCCAGGATATGAGCAAAGAGAGAAACAATGGTACAGTACTTTTTTCACACACACAAAAGGAAAAAAATAGAGGCTTCTTATTTTAAGCTATTTATTGGCAACTATTAGTTTTGTCAGATGAAAACCATTGCCTCAGGGTTTTTATCACCTATATTGAATTAATTCCTTTAGTCGGCCAAATTAAATATAAATGTGCTCTGCACGCAAGTGTCTGTACAATCTAGGTTCAGCCAAAGACGGCTCCTTAAGGCGACACAACACTTCAGGTTTGTTTTCAGAAAGACCAACAGATTGGTGAGCCCTTGGCTCGGCTTGAGAGCTACACAAGTAAATGACGTATCATGTTTTGATTTAATCACATCACTTCATTTTCAGGCACAACTATAATAAGACTGCTTTCAGCTGTGTCCCAATTCAGGGCTTCATCCTTTGAAGTCCACACGTCATGATTGGATCAATTTTAATTGGTTCGGCAAGGCTGTCCTATCTGAAAGGTCCTTTCAAATGCAATTTGCCAACACAACTGGTAAATCCCATCCCTGTCACCAGACAAGAATGTTGATAAATTGAATTCACTCTGAAAACTCTGGGAACATTTTTCCAAATTCTTTCCTCCTGTAATATTTGGACATGGCAACAATGGTATGAGTGTTAGGGAGACTTTAAGTAGGATTGTGGTTATGGTAAAAACATTTTTTTTTAAATCACTTAAAGGTCTTTGACTGGGCACAAACCCAGGCCCATTCACTACCCCCAACCTACATAGCCTTACTTTTCTGTCTTGCTACATACAGTGCATACAGAAAGTATTCACAGATAAATGGATTAAATTATTTTTTTTCCTCAAAATTCTACACATAATACCTCATAATGACAACATTAAAAAAGGGTTTTTTAAATGTTTGCAAATTTATTAGAAATAAAGAACGAAAATATAATATGTACATAAGTATTCACAGCCTTTGCTCACTACTTTGTTGTGGAACCTTTGGCAGCAATTACAGCCTCAAGTCTTTTGGAATATGAATCCACAAGCTTGGCACACCTATCTTTGGCCAGTTTCGCCCATTCCTCTTTACAGAACCATCTCAAGCTCCATCAGGTTGGATGGGGAGCGTCGGTGCACAGCCATTTTCAGATCCTTCCAGAGATGCTCAATGGGATTCAAGTCTGGGCTCTGGCTGGGCCACTCTAGGACATTCACAGAGTTGTCCTGAAGCCACTCCTTCGATATCTTGGCTGTGTGCTTAGGGTCGTTGTCCTGTTGAAAGATGAACCGTCGCCCCAGTCTGAGGTCAAGAGCGCTCTGGAGCATGTTTTCTTCCGGGCTGTCTCTGTACATTGCTGCATTCATCTTTGCCTCAATCCTGACTAGTCTCCCAGTTCCTGCCGCTGAAAAACATCCCCACAGCATGATGCTGCCACCACCATGCTTCACCATAGGGATGGTAGAAGATGAGCAGTGCCTGGTGTCCTCCAAACATAACGCTTGGCAGTCACGCTAAAGACTGTCTTACATTTGTCTTGTACGGTCAATATAAAATGCGGGTGAAAACCATGTTGAATTATACAAAACCTTTTTAAACCTCGGCAACTGTTTCATAATGCAGTATTCTTAAATATTACACTAGATTGATAATTTTGCTACTGTTTCAGTAGAAGGTCAATGAGGGACATTCACATTAGACTGGAGATAAAGAAACTTAATGGTATATTACTTCTACTCTTTAATACCACCCACCTCAAATAACCCTCCATTTCACTGTGTAGCTCATTATTCTGCCAGCCACAAGAAATATTAGCTCTGTCAAATCTATTCTAATCAGTCTTAATAAGTGAAGTAAAATAAATGGTTCTATGGCTGGCATCAAATGAGCACATCTCAGGTATGTAACTAATGATAATTCCTCCTGCCGGCTTTAAAAGGGGTCTTGCTACTCAGAAGGAGTTTCATATCATATCCACGCTTTGAAATGCTCGCTCACAAAAAGGGTCTGCATGCCTTTAGTGTAAATTACTCGAGTGCAACACACTTTTGCATTTTTACATTTTGTTATTTGTGGTTTGTCTAAGTAAATACAGAGCAAACATGATGTGTAATTAGATAAAACTCCTTCCTACGTTTACTTGACTAAGATTTAAATGTAACATCGTGTTAGAAAACCACAAGTTAATGACCTAATTGTTGAGCTTGGTCCCAGGCTGGACCTGATTAATGGTTAAAATGGTCAGGGGGCTTGCTACAGGTTTCCTGGGCTTCTTAAGATAACAACTGACTCCGGTGGCTTTGGATTTGGTGGGAGTGGCCTGTATGACCTCTGTGTAAGAGCTGGAGTAACCGTGTACTGGTAAAGGTCTGACGCTGGAGCCGCTATTGTCTCTGAGGACACTATAACTGACACTTTGATCGGTGCGAGGGCTACTGACCAAAAAAGTGGATCACATCACTCCAGTTCTAAAGTATTTACATTGGCTTCCTGTGCCTCAAAGAGTTAATTTCAAAATACTTATGCTGGTTTATAAATCCCTAAATGGTTTAGGACCAAAATATATTTCAGATCTGTTAGTGCACTACGAACCAC
Source organism: Zingel zingel (assembly GCA_023566125.1). NCBI lineage: Eukaryota > Metazoa > Chordata > Actinopteri > Perciformes > Percidae > Zingel > Zingel zingel. The sequence continues at coordinate 11,562,542 of CM042324.1, forward strand.
CCAGACCTCTCAGACCGTCTGGTCTGCTTGTTGTCGCCAGAGTCAGAACTAAACAGGGGGAAGCAGCATTCAGTTATTATGCTCCACATATCTGGAACAAACTACCAGAAAACTGCAGGCCCCAACTCTCAGCTCTTTTAAATCAAGGCTGAAGACCTTTCTTTTTGATGTTGCGTTTCCTTAATTTTGAATTTTACAGTGAATTTTATTTCGTATTAAATTTTAATTCGGAACTGTTAATTTTACGCTTGGATTTTCATTCTCGTATTAATTGTTATACTGAACTACTTTTTCTTTTTTTTTTTAAATCTATGGTATTATTTTTATTTTTGAATCACTATTTTGCTTTTTGCTTTTCAATGTTTAATGTTTTATGTAAAGCACTTTGAGTTGCCTTGTGCTGAAATGTGCTATATAAATACAATTGCCTTGCCTTGCCTTATTGTGAAACTGAACGGCAATTAACATCTGCTGATGCACAGAGGCTCCTCGTGGTTTTACTGCCACATAAACAGTGTCAATCAACTGGACTGCTTTAAAACTAGATGTATAAAACTGGACTGCAGCTGCTGATGAGCACATTATCAATTTTAAAGGGGTGATAGAATGATTATATAGGGTATTTCGCACTGTTCCAGAGGTCTCCTGATAGGGTATGGAACATTGGTTGGGCTGAAAATGGCCCGGGTGCTGTTCTATGCACCCTTACTTAACTTAATTAACTTAAAGTATTAAAATGTGTTACCAAGATGTAGTAACGCTAATGACTACTGGATCAAAGTTTTGAGAGTCTGTTTAGCCATGCTAGCAACATGGCTCTGGGAATGTGCATGTTGTTCTGGATTGTCGTAAAATTTAGTACGTTCATTAATCCTCTAAGGATAATTATAATAACCTAGGTGATTCCTTGACTTTCGTCTAGTGCCATCATCAGTTCAAAATGTAAATTTGTCCAATACTTTGGTTTATGACTAAATACCTGGAAAATAATATTCCCATCAGCTGCCTGCAAAACACACACACACACACACACACACACACACACACACACACACACACACACACACACCACATCAGCTACCAGCTGTAATTTGTCTTTAGTGCTAATTAGCAAGCCTTAGCATGCTACAATTAGCATTGAGCTCAAAGCGCAGCTGTGCCTAAGTACAGCCTCACAGAGCTGCGAGCACTGCTGTAGACTCTTAGTCTTGTTAAAAAGCGGTTACTTCTAAAGTACAAATAAACACACCCACATCTGAAATTGCTTTCAGGTGTCAACATCTTTCTTATTGTTATACAAAAATGGAGATGTGATGAGGGGTGGAGAAGGAATGGATGCGATAATGGCAACCAAGACAACCAAGGTGAAAGAGATGGATAATGATGGCACACTAAAAGGGAAAGAATATGCGAAGAGGGCAGAGGATTCAGAGATGGAGAAAGAGATTGAGAGAAAGACAGCTTTGAAAATAGTGAAAAGGAAAATGAGAAAGCTGAGGGGGTGGAGAATAGAGGACGGTGGACAAATAATACAAATGGACAAATATTTCTCTTATGTGGCATTTTAAAAAAATGAAAAATGCTTTACAACTTAAAAATATCTCCCTCCCAAATAAAAGAATAACAAATCAGGAAAAACTAGCAAACTAGATGGGAAGATGGTTAAATGAAAAGCAAACAGATGTGCAAAATAACGCTTTACTTTTTCACAATATAGCAGAGTTTAAATATTTCTCTTTTTTGAAATATTTCTCGCATTTTTTAAATATGAAAAATGCATAACATAAAGCAAACATAACACTTTACCTTTTCAGAATATAGCAGAGTTTGCTCGCTAATTACAGCAGAGATCTAAAAAAATAAAGATATTAGAGGTGATTTATCATCTTACTAAGTGCTGTGCAATAATACTGCTTTGGCTTTTGCTTTTATCTCTCGAGAACAATAGGCCTTTTGATTCTGGTTGCTCCCTGGTGGCTTTGTACCTTGTTGAGTAGCGGAAAATGTTCAGAGAAAGTAATTCACTTAGAAAGCAGGAGGAGGGGGAACAGGCTTCAATGTATGTTTATTAAAGCCTCACACCGGCTGCAATATGAAATCATCGTTTTCCGGTCAGATTTAGAATTGATACAGCCTAGTTCAAACTTGAGTAATATTATCACAGGATGTGCTTTTTGTCTCCATCAATAACCTGGCAGCAAGGGGCCTGCATGTCTGTGCTAAGCCAGCACTACACACACCACAATTGCATGATACAATCATACTTTCCATTTAAATGAAATGCTGCTATTATGGAACCAGTGAATCGATGTAAATCTTGCACATCTCTCAATTTCTCATTAGGGATGTGTGCTTGTGTGTGTTTGCAAGTGAGCCTTCTGGCATGCAGGTGCACATTTCAGTTACACCCTCACGGGAGCGATGTCCCTCCTAAAGCGTCATCTGTGTCGTGTGTGTGTGTATTTACAATAGTAAGCCGCTGATATGGATAATCAGAATTAGGGCTTCAACGATTAGTCAACATAATCGACTCATCATTTGCAGATGCTGTTGCACTGCGCTGTTGTTACCATGTTTCTGTGAAAATCGTGATGTTGCAGTCCATAATATATTTATGAGTGGTGATCTGCAGCCAAGGATCATCCATTTTGTTTGCTAAAGACCGTACATTGGCAAAGAAAATGCTGCGAAGTGATAGCCGATAAGGAGTTAGTCTTAGCCTAATGTTAGCCCTACTCTCTTTGTTTACGGTCTTAACACCACTTGCCTGCACTTCCGGTTGGCGGAGCTGTGTTGATAGACCTCGGCAGTGCTGTAGTATTCGGTCTCGTCACAAAATCGACCGCGACATTTGCCACACACTGCGGCGAGAGAGGTTATGTTAGAGACGCGAAGAGAGCAAGCCCCCAGGAAGAGCGCCATGTCTTAAAGCCACCATGGGCTTAGCGGATAAGGGTGGAACTGCACCCCATGGCCCAGAAAGACTTTTCACATAGACTTTGCATGGCGAAATAAACTTCTATATTTCAGCGGATAATTTTTTTGGGGTACATCAACTTACCAGCCCGAACACTTAAAGGGTCCTTGTTTAAACCGTCACATTTTTTAACATTTTTAACATTCACTAGTAGCCGAATCCAGAGTTATTAAACTAGGCATGATGAACGCGCATAATGGACGGGAGCAGACTGCACTGCCCATGCTCATATGACCGAGGTCCTGTAGTTGTAATAATGGATAATGCTAATGCTAATGGTTGTAATTCACCATGTGTTCTATTAATACATCCATGGTATGTATGCTGTAAAACCTGTGTGGATGAGATATGAAGCCATCAATGTTTTTAAGAGAAGCTCTGTTCAGAAAATTGCAAGCTGACCTTAGTAGCTAGCGCTAGCTAGTAGCTAGCTAGTAGCACAACATAATAATTACATCTCCTTGGTTGTCTAAATACATCCATCGTTTATTTAGATAAGCATGTAAACGATCAGGAGCAATGAAAACACAATGTTTAACGTTAGTGAATAGTTTATACAATGAACTGAGCAGTTCATGAGTTCACCACTTGTAAGAGACACGAGAGAGAAGCTCATGAATGAACATGTTGCTACCGGTTGCTACGACAACACAAACTGTTGCTAGTGCGCATTTACATCGTGACGTCATGGGCCAGTCAATGCGGAAGATCCGAGCTCCATGATTGCTTTATGCGCTTTTGAGCACTCTCATTAGAATGAACGGCGCTTCCCGCCGAACACTGTATCCAGTTCTCTTACTACATCCATGGAAGAGAGGAGACCGCTTCTTTGAAAAAAAAAATATATATATATAATGCTAAATATATAAATCTTGCCTCGTAAAAACAAATGGTGCTTGTGTGAGTTTTCGTGAGCTCATCTGTCTCTAGCTCCCGCATCACTCAATATTTCCTACATGGGCTGTTAGATAGTTAGATACCCCCTTTCCATGGAAGTCTAATTACATAGCTATTACTATTTCAGTGTAAACAAAAAAACAGGAGTGAGGGAGACTGAGGCAATACTGTTGTAATTGAAAAAAATAATACTTTATTACATTTCTTCAATATTAGCTATGTTTTAAAAGTTGTCATTGAAATGACCAATGATGTTCTATTCCAATGTATTGTCGCTGGCGCAGGACCAAAGATTCTAGAGTGCCACATTTACATTTTCACTTTAGTGTATTATTTTATTTATTTATTTTGATTGTAACCACCAGTATTAATGTCACAAATACATTTGATTAAGCTATCAAGCTTAAGTTTCATATTCATATGTTTCATAGGTCATTATTTTAATTTGCTATGGGAACTGAAGTTATGTTAAGGCAGAGACGGGACAACTAGGTGAAATTCACAGGTGTACAGACTTGAGCAGGTGAGGTAAAACATGCACTGGAGCCTGATACAGGAGCCCCGCCCAAAAGGAAGCAGAGATCGAGGTCGGGACAAAAATAATGGTTGACTAATGGGGGGAAAAAAAAAAAATAAATCAATAAAATAATCATTGGTTGCAGCCCTTATCAGAATGTGAATGTGTGGAGATGTGAGTGAGAACACGTACAAGCTAGAAAACATAAAAGTCCAAAGACTTTTGGAAATGAGTTGGAGATGGATGCTACATTATGGCAAAGGAAATGCAGCAAAGAAGAAATACAAGTAAAAATCAAGGATCCAGCAAGACAATGAGCCAAGACAAGGCATTTGTAATACAAAGAGAACTAGAGCTTAATCTTGGAGCCAATCTGATGAGAACTAATTAGCGTATTAAGCATGCGGTGTACACTGCAGCGTAGCAGCCGTGCCCTCCGGCATCTCGCCACTCCCCCACAAGAGTCGCTAAGAAGTGTTTTCATAGCTGTGTCTCTCTGTGTGTGTGTGTGTTTTCGCCGCATGGTTCGGCTCTGCTCGACTCACTTTTTTTAATACCAGTACTTTTCTCTTTTTGGTTCCGACTGCGGATAGTATCCCCTCAGTGTAGGTGGGATTCTCAGCTTATCACCATAGCGATGCAGCACGGAAATGCTGTGATATCATCTTTAACGTGACACTCGCTGAATCCTTTCATCAGCAACCAGAGGAACTAAAATCTAGTTTACAAAAAAATGTGGTTTCTATTGATGTTAGTTTTTAAAATTGCAGGTTGGTGCAGGATGTCCGTGTGGCGCTAGTGAAGATTCTCTCTGACCAATGTGTGGTCTGCAGAATTTTAACTCCATCTTTTAGTTTTGGCTCAGCTCGCTTGGAAGTCAACTGAGGTGGTACCAAAAAAAGCAACATCGCGTCAAAAAGAGAAGCTTTGTCAAGTGCCTTTGGTTTTTGTTATTGACGCAAAATTTCTCCTTTAGCAACATATTTAGACACGCTTGGTCAAGACTTTTGGCGCCACTTTTTGACGGTCTGGGTCGGTACTATTGGTCTCACTTTTTGATGCCCTGGGTCGGGACGTACGTTTAACTGACATGCGGCACAAGAACGGGACACTTAGGTTTAGGAAACAATCGTGGGTGGGGTTACAAAATAAGCGAATCAGTGACACGCGGGACAAGAACGGGACACAAACCCCGGTCTCCTGGGTGAAAGTCTTGTGTGGTTTGACCGAGCCACCACCCTAACCAACCTCCTTAAGTGGATTTTCGGTCTTTTATACTACTTTCCACCGTTGTCCGCCTTATTACCATATCATCTAACAGCGCTGCTGCTATGCCCAGTGCGTTCCATACAGACACTAAAGGGTGATTCTTCTTCTAAGCAAAGACTCTTTAAATGTGTGTATGTGTTCATGTGCATATTTTGTCTTCTTTTTTCTTGTATTCAAATAATGTAGTTTATCCATGTCACTCTGTCGAAGCAGTAATCCACAAGATGCTGCTTTCTACTATTACTTTTACATCTGTGTTGCTAAGGCTAACTGAAGGAAATATTCTGGACAGATGGTCTTTGGATCAGGAAATGTAATGGCTCTGATGATTCAACCCAACTCAGTTTATCAGAGCCAAAGGGCATCACTTGAACCACTTGTTGAGCCTTCTGTCCTCTGGCAAAAAAAATAATTAGTAGTTAACCAAATAAAAATAATCTAATTTGATGATTATTGTCTTTATTTAATCTGAAACATCAAGTGAGACACCAAATTATGTAAAAGTACTCTTGCACTGCATTTGTGGCATAACAACATAACAGTGACCAGCTCAGACCTGATCAGTTTTTATCACTTAAAATGGTGATGTTGCACCTACATAGGCTTCTCTAAATCCACACTTAAACCCTCCTATGCCCATTATGGTGTACTTACCTCTCAATCAAGCAACATGGAGAGATGTACGCACACCAATCAGTAAGTCTTTGAGGAATGAGTAGTAATAATGTATGTGGAAACGTGTCTTTACACTTATTGTGCAACATTGCCGCTTTGGTGGAGACATTTATGATCCCTGTTGAAATGCATCAACACATGCAGCCACTTTCCTGCAACAGCTTCTGGAACCGAATGTTTTCCTCCTGTGTATGCGTGTCTACTATGTGGCGTTAGACAACACACACTAAACATGCATTATGTTGCTCTATATCAAGTGTAGAACACACAACTTCATGTTAATAGGATGTTTGTCAGATGAGGCTGACTTCCTGTTGCCAGTAGGTGGCGCTATGACTATGACTCAATCTTGGCATGTAAATGTCCTCAGGCCTTGACTGTTATTATACATGATGAATTTGGAGCAGATTGAACAATGTACATTCATGTACTAGCTAGTGCACTTAAGCAAGTTTTGTTTTAAGCGCCTTGCTAGTGCACGGTTTCTGAACACGGCTTTGTGCATTTCTCTGTGGATTGAGCGTTTTGATACTACACAGCATTTATATAGCACCTTGACCTGCTGTAGAATAAAACAAATTTATGGAAATCTCACTTTTTACAATATTGGACCTTTTAAAAGGAGAAAGACTTGTAATTTATTCATCCTAATCCCAACCTGGTCATTACCACCTACACCATGACGTGCTGTCCCTGATACCAAAATACCAAAACTCTGACCCCATGCCCTGCAGTTTGAAACTGCTTTTGTGAAACAAATGAACTGAGCACAGAGTACTGGTTGAAAGCATTCAAGGTTTTCCAATTTTACATATCCTGACCTGGCAATCAGAGAATTCATTGTTCATTAATCAGATAATATCTAGCAATTCTGGATTGTGTTTGTACTTGTTAGGGATGAAAATGCCATCCCTAATCGGTCCATCAGTCACTGTTAGTCAGTCAGTCCAGATTTCTTGCTGCATTTGTATGTTGCAGTGCAAGTGCCAAAAAAAACAATGAAATATGCATTTATGAAATCAATACAACCAGAACCTTACATTTTTTAATGCCCACGTGTTTTCATTGTAATTTAATTTTTTTTTAAACGTGATTTCACACCTTCAGTAAGCGGTTTTGGAATTTAAGTGTTGGTTTAATCTTGCTTCTAAGTCTGTGAGTGACTTGTGCAGTATCAGTTAACTTGTCAGTAAACAAGCATACTCATTAGAGTAAGACAGTATGTGCCCAGGAGTGCCTGCGAGAGCAATGAAGCCACAGTCTGCTACATTCGGAGCAATAGATGGTGCACACACAGCATGTGAGTGTGCTGTAATTGATTTACTTGTTTTGGATAAATTGGTTCATGCCTACATTTTCATTATTTTGTGTGCACAAAACACGTGAAGTAAAGTTAAAAAAGAAGGGGGGGACCACACTTGCAAATTGGGCCTAATTTAGTTTCCATGGAAATCTCCTAAAAGATGAACAATTTATAGTTACATCAGTTTTTTTTTTTTTTTTTTTTTTTATGATTGTACTAATGTATTCATCTTGATATTGTATGTGTAATGTGTTGAATGAAGCTTTAGATGTGGTAAAATGGATGAATTTGTTGATTCCAATTTTTAATTCATCAGCAGATTTTACTGTATTGTGAGATCACCTGCTGACAATAGTGCAGTGAAAGTTATCAGTACAGTAGTTGTAAATTACATAATAATGGCATGTTGCATATCTGTACAGACTGACTTTAATTGACTCAGACACATTTTACGTATATATGTGAAGCAAATAGCATTATACACTCATGTAAGTAAATGCATTACCATCATGGAGTCAATACTTTTGTCATCATTCAAAGTCACATTAACTTAGCAGCATTGTGTAGAAATTTGCTCCTATACACAAGGCCAAAGGCAAAAACAATAACCCAAAGCAGAGCTCTGAAGCATGCATCTGTTTTAAGATGTTCCCTGATTGAAGTGCCTGTGAAAGGACAAACTCCTCTCTTTCACACAGCTCCTGTCTTCTGTGCTGAAAAAGACTTCAATTTCCCATCACAGGAAAAAGAAAAAAGAAATGACAGACACTGAAAAGCATGTGCAAGCAAGCAGGGATGAGCTTTGCCTGTATTTCTGTCTGTCTTCACTTTTCCTGTCTGTCCATTTTATTTTACTAAAAACCCACCAGCAAGCATTTGATTGAGGAGGAGGATGCATAGTTTAACTGAGCAAGGGGCACATTTTCACATTATGTCAAGGTAAAGCATTAAACTAAAGTGAAGTGATATACGTAGGCCAATAATTTCCTTCATACATGTAGTAAACCACATCCTCCTAAACTAGACGTCCTAGCCCCCTCTGTGTCTTCCCTCACATCTGATTGTTGGATGAATAGTGAATTTACATCAACTTGGACCAAACCCAGACTTGAGTCGGTCTTCCCACATGTGATGAAGCTGAAGCCAACATATAATAGATGTATAAGAGAGAGTTCGGAAGGAAGAGAAAGCGGGCAAGGTAAGGGCTGAATAAGACAAAGAGAGAGAGAGAACTGAATGCTATTACTTTCCTTTGCCTCTTTCTTAATCTATACAAAGAGCAGTGTGTGTTGAGGAAACACAGCAAATAGATAAAATGTGAGAGGGGACAAAAGAAAAAGAACAAAGTGAAAACAATTGATGCAGAATAAAAGACAAATATCGATATAACCCTAAATTGTGCTTGATAAATACAGACCCTGGCATAACTCATAACTTAATACATCAATCCATTTAGATAAATGTGATAACCAAATAGTGTGTGTGGTGTGACCAATCAAAATGTAGCTCCACTGACTTTATGGACCTACACTGACAGCACCGATTTTAGTCATTTTAGTGCAATGAAACAGGTTATGATTCATAACCGCAATTAGCTTTGCTATAAAACAGCCGATTCAAATGCAGCTGCAGGTTAGCAGAGTGTGCAAAGCACTGTACGTTTTTAGATTTAGTTACTCAACAACAGAGCGTTGCCGTGCATATAATCAGCTCTGCAAATTAATCTGTGAGCTGTAATTCATTGACACAACAGCAGATCTATTTCAATAAAAGCTGAGGAATTCAATAATCAATTCAATTGTATTACATAGTACTCAACGATGCACACTTGCACACAACTGTTACGGTCTGCTTTTCTTATTTGAACTTAATGTTTCTGTTAAGATGTGCTTGGATTTAATAAAAAATCTTTCAGGACACACATTCTGCACTGCACAGGCACACGCTGTTTACAGTAGGAGTCTGAAACACCTGTCCTAATAAAGACAAGAACACTGTCTCTTGTGACATTTAGATTGCAGGAGTCAATATTGTTTTTAACTTCTATTTATTTAGCTTATTTAATTTACTGCCGTATCCAGCATCTAGAGGCTTTAATAGAATTACATTTTATTTCCACTGTTCTGGCTTATATTCTTAAGTTGAGATGTGCACTGGGAAAACTCCCAGTGCTCTAAATTGACAGTCCCACTATGTTAGAAAACTTTTTTGGGTAATGGAAGTTGTTAAACCTCCAGTAACAAAAAAGGCTGTAAACACAACACTGACTTATTGCAACATTGTTAGTTGATATGGAAAAGCAGTTAGCTAACAGCTGATTTAAAATTTCAGCAGACACAGAGCTTATGTTAACATTAGCATTAATTTGGGTTACATCTCTGGCTCTCTTTTTAGCTCTGTTTTGGTCTCTTCCAACTGCTGAGGGAAATATCTGGCCCTTCAGCTGCTTAAATGCTCCACTGTGTTCACCAGCTGATTGCTTACTGTGTCTCTCTGTGGTGTGGTGCTTTACAGGTAGAATACAAAGGGTTTTTAGGGCTTTTTCACTAAAACTGGTTCCTGCTGATGCTGGTAATAAGTTAATTGGGAGCAGTAAGAGTGAATAAAAAAAAAACGTACAGTTGCTGGATGTAAAACCAAAACAATGAGCTGAAAGATGTCATAACGCTCTATAGCTGAGGGGGAAATGTAGAGCTGGGTAAAGAATCTCTGTGGGTAAAAGTGTACCAGTTTTTAGTCACATTTTAACCTCAATAAATCGCATTAAGACATTTAAGATGTCATTACAATTAACAATAACACCACAGAAACTGTATTGTGTCACTGTGGGTGGGTTTGAATAGGTTATTCAGAGGCAAATTGTAAAGCACTTTGGATAAAAACATTATATAAATTCAGCCATTTATTTAGCATTTGTTTAAAATCTGCTTAGTTTTTGGCAGTTTCTGGCAGTAAGGGGCACTATCTGTATTGTGGCTATAAAGGACATTATGGGAATATATATATATATATATATATATATATATATATATATATATATATTTGTTTTTATTGTTCTAAGGTCCGTTGTCAGAATCACATTCATGTGATCTGTTAATAGTACGTACTTATCATTTTGACTCCTTAAGTAACGGGGTTAATGGGATGTGGAATATATGGTTTTAGTGTTGAAATTCCCACCACATTTGACCTTTAACACGGCAGCCAATGTTAAAGGAGCACCTATTGCAGATTAAGTGGAAGCCTTCCCCGTCTCCATATTGCCTCACCTGTCTGATGGCGCACAGCAGCTTCCCATAGCAGAACACGATCACCAGGAACGGCACAATGAGGCAGAAGACAAACAGGCAGATGATGTAAGATATGTTGTTCGCCGTCTTGGCCGTCCAGTTGACAGAGCAGGTGGTCCCAGGTCCCTCGGGACCATAGTGGCTCCAGCCAAAAAGTGGCGGCACGGTCCAGATGAGGGAGTAGACCCAGGACAGGGTGATGCCCAGGGAGGTCTTACGGTAGTTGGAGGAGTCGGCCTTAGTGGGCACCACCATGGTGCTGTAGCGCTCATAGGAGAGGACAGCCAGGGAGATCAGGGAGACGATGCCTACAGGGTAGACACACATACAGCAAACACTGTAGAAAGCATGTGCAGGTGATTATACTTTTTTTACCCGGACTTTTGTACTTCACATTTATTGGGGCCATCAAATAGAGACGGACATGTTTATCTACTGTGGTGAGGAAAAACATGCACAGTCACTGTGATATAAAGCTCTTTCTGAAATCCAAAGTGCAGCTGAAAGTAGCTTTATGGCTTAACGCTTTTAAAGAAAGAATGGGTTTTGATTTTTTTTTTTAAAGGTCCCATGGCATGAAAATTTCACTTTATGAGGTTTTTTAACATTAATATGAGTTCCCCCAGCCTGCCTATGGTCCCCCAGTGGCTAGAAATGGCGATAGATGTAAACCGAGCCCTGGGTATCCTGCTCTGCCTTTGAGAAAATGAAAGCTCAGATGGGCCGATCTGGATTCTCTTCCTTATGAGGTCATAAGGAGCAAGGTTTCCTCCCCTTTCTCTGCTTTGCCCACCCAGAGAATTTGGCCCACCCATGAGAGAGAGACATCATGGCTTTAAAATGAGCAAAGTGGCAGGTGGTCAAGACCACACCCCCATCGTCCACCTTGCCCTCCCACCCCTCTTCAATAGCAACAGACACAGAAATGGCACATACTAAGGAATGCTCATTGTGGGACTGGCTCTAGTGGCTGTAATTCTGCACCAAGGCTGAATTTCGGGAAAGAGAATTCAGATACAGTATTAGGGGACCACTAAGGCCTATATAAAAGCATCCAAAGACCACCATGGCATGGTACCTTTAAAGACATTGTTGTGTATACAATTTATAAAAAAAAAAAAAAAAAAAAAAAAAATTACCATAGAAAACGTGGTTGTGGAATCGTCAAATATTTCGGTTCACATGCCGCAGATACACAATGCTGTAAATCATAAACGGCAGCATTGCCTGTAGTGTCTCTGCTTGACAGAAGCAATGCAGTGAAACAGAAGCTCTTTTAGAAGCTTTCTTTTCTCTCTCTCTCTCTCTCTCTCTCTCTCCCCCTCCCTTTCTCTCTCTCTTCATGCCTTTCTTTGTCAGTATTTCAGAGGCACAGGAGCCTGAAGCTCAGTGTTCATGCTGACCCCTCTGCCTTTTTATTTTTATTTTTTTCAAAGCCATTGTTATCTACAAGGCCATCCTTCATGCCCATTGATTATCAGCGGCAATGCAGCAAAGCTGAACTGGACTTTCCTTTAAATAGGCGGTCCACGCCACGACGACTCAGCACGATGAATGAATAGAGGGAAAACATAAGAAAACAAGATGGGAACAAATTTAGCTCTGGGATTAAAGATGATGGTTCTGCTAAATGTTTTTGTGTCTCTCTGTGTGAAAATACATCGACCACACTGCATTGAACCCCTGACTGCAGAGTCTCTTTGGCACAGCGTGTTATGCTTGTCCCCCCCCAGCTTTTGCGCTTGTTGTTTTTCCTGCTCAGACTGCCTAACTCCGGGCTCTGTTACAGCAATATTACAAAGTCAACACAGTTTTACAACAACCCAGTTGTGTTTCTGTTTGATCTCAACTGACTCATAGCGACCAATCCCAAACATATTTTGACAAAAAGACACTTTCAACCCTGTTCATTGCTATCCTATCTCATCTGGCCTGTCGTGTATCCTCTGTTATTCTCTGTCTGCACTCTGTTAACTTTCAAATGAAAACGTAGAACTGTTTTGTAAACAGGTGAGTTGGCTAAAATCTTTGTGATAGCGTGTATAGCCAGGTTTCATCAGTAGTATATAGTGCAATAGCAACATGTTACCTTGAACCACAACCTGAGAGAAGCAGCCTTTTCTGTTTTGGAGCAGGCTTTAAAAAGGCAGACAAAAAAACTCTTTTCTGATTGGCTGGGAGGTATATTTGAAATATCTAATAGGACACCTCTAACATAGTCTAACATCCAGTCTGGGAGCTTGTGGTGTTGCACATATTTAAGAAGAGACTGATAACATCTAGTATAAATGGAGCCAAATCCAATCACCATTTCTCAAAACTGCAGCTAGCAGCTCTCCTCCATGACACATACCCGAGGCATCAATATTTTATTCTGGCAATGATCATGTTGCTGCACCAGCAGACAGCAACCTTCAAACCCTAAAGCTCTACAAACTTGTTGATTATGATTTATCACTTTTGATATGAACACTTGATTATATCAGCTGCTCCCATCACATGTCCTGATGAGAACAGCTCTTTCTCTCGTGACACAGTATGGGTGACAAGACAATCTTTACTCAAGGCAATGAAACATCATAGTGAAAGACACTCGTACAGCCCAACTTCTCGTTCTCCGTCAGGATCAAAGCAGCAGCTGAATCTAATATTTAAAATGAAACATCTTATGATCTGATAATGTCTGAAATAAAAAAGGAACATCTTTGTTCTGCCGTCTCTGTGATGTTCCCGCACTGTTTCTGTTTTATTTGTCTTTTAGAAAGCATCTGGTTCAGTATCACTTGTCTGATATATCCAAGGAAAGACAGTTTGAATCAAAAACACAGGATCAAAAAAAGCTGTTGCTCTATAAATCCCAGTGTATTTTCCCTCAGTCATCACAGGTGTTATATTAACTACCAGAACTACTGGGACAGCACTAACGGGTAAAAAGAGATATCAGGTTGCAAATGTCTGGATTACATTAAGGACGACTGCTTTGGAAAGTCCCTATCTGCGTGTACAAAGATGATCATTCTCACTGATGTCCGACTTAAACCAAACCCATCACCCACAACATATTTTTGTCTGCTGTAAGGTTCTCGGCTTTAATATACTATTAATTACACAGGCTCGTTAGCTGGCTCTCTAACTCTGACCTTTATGGCGGAGCGACTTTGTTCTGCTTTCTTTCTCCCCGTTGAGACTTTTTCTTACTGTCAAAACAAATTAACATCACTCAGGTCAGGTGTTGCCTGTGCCTGCGTAATGCACATACACTTCCTCTCCCCTTTTAAAGTACATGTTCATCCATTTCAATGCCCACATCTGTGCTGGTTCATGTGTGAGTGTGCGTGCAACACAGAAATCTAACTTCAGTATGCAGTGAGTGGGCCCAGCGGTACAAGGTTAATCCAGTGACTGTGCAGAGTCCACTTGAGGCAGGAGGAGGCAGCCAACAGTATGCAGGAACATGCAGACCTGGTGACAAATAAAGAATAAAGATCCTCTCCTGTTCCTCCAGAGTATAATGGAAGACAATAGAGGTTCAGTGAGAGAGAGAGAGAGAGAGAGAGAGAGGGAAATGCAAGGAGGTGGGCAGAAGAGGTGAAGATGCTAAATGGATGCCAGCAGGCTGATTGCAAAGAGAAAAGTACAGGGTGTGAGACACACACATCTTCACAAATTGTCTTCAGTTTGTGCTCTTGGCATAAAGTCAAAGCGGTGCATCTTCTATTGTTCAGTTATTCAAAAATCTTAACACTTTATATGCTATAAAGCAGGAGAAAAGCAGCAAAAAGTCTTCTTTTCACAAGGGATGCAGGAATACAATGTCCCAACACCAGGGTAACAATGTCTTTTGTCATTGACAGTGATGCCCTCTAATTTGAAGGAACATCGATCATTCAGAAAGGCTTTTTAGAGATTTGGTGAAGACAGACAGTCACTTTGTCAAGGCAGCAACCAGGATTTTTCATCTAAACAATCAATTTCACTTTTCCTTTCTCCAAACCCCCCTATTTATCTTTCTTACACTATGATTTTATGAGCCCATTGAGGAATTACTCATCCATAACCAATGGAGGTTTTAATGACGTCTTCCAGTCATCTCTCTCTCTCTCTCACACACACACACACACACACACACACACACACACACACACACACACACACACACACACACACACACACACACACACACACATACACACACACACACACGCTCTCTCTGCTCTGTTATAGCTTGTAGAAACCGAAGTCCTGTCAGGCAGATTTTAATAAATTGGCTCCTTGTGGATGACAGCGTTACACATCTTTAGATGCTGCTTAAACTCAACATAGCACTCGGGTTAGCGAGACAGCAGATAAAATCAAAGTACATTTCAGATACTGAGAAATGTCTGGGGCTCGCTTTATTCTATGCGACATGACTGAAATGAAGTAATCCTGTTTTGCCAACTTTTCCCAGAGGAAGTGGTGCTCTGTTTTCAATTTAAAAATTTGACAGATTCAAGAGGCGGTTAAGCAAAGAAAAATTCCATTTAATCAAGTTGAACGAACTGGGTGAAAATTGTAGCAGTACTGTAGATCAAGGAAAGCAACCATGTAAAAAAAGCCAGGAAAGGAACACAAACTATCACAAAGAGACACAAAATTACAACAAAGAGATGTAAAAAAAACTACAAATGAGTGTGTCCTTTACAGTCTGGTTGTCCTGTCCTTAAGAGGAGGAGGGGGGTGGCAGTTTACATGTCTTTGCCCATTGTCTTACAATCCGCCCATGCTCTGCTGTTAGATGTGCAAATGCACAGTCACAGAGGTGCATACAAGCAACAAACACTAACACAGCTTCCATCTTTTGACCCTTTTGTTTTTTTCTCTTTTTCCCAGTTTCTTAACCTCAGTTGGAGGTGGCTCAGCGTGTGTAAATTATACTCTAGAAGGACAAAAGGCTCAAAACTAGGGCTGCACAATATGACCTAAAATGAAAATCATGATTAATAGCACATTTACCTGGATAAAGGAACGATCATTTCATTTTTTTTGTGATTTAGTTTTTTTTGTCCTCATAGTTAATAGGCAGGGTTTGTACTGTAAATAGGCTAAAATATTGAAGGTGAGGTATTTTTTTTCTAATTCAAAAGTGCTTATTTTTGTTATTTTAAAATAATTGAAGGAAACACACAAAGCTGGAACTATTATGGCTATTTATTAAAAATGTATAAAATTGAAATGAAAGCACACATTGCTTGAAATGAAAATGTCACATTTTAGTTTTATAAAAATTATCGAAATTATTGTCAACGTCTAACAGCTTCAGAATTTCGATGTCAATAAATTTAGAATTAATCGTCCAGCCCTACTCAAAACGTTTAGTTACTTGTATCAGAAGCCGCGACGGTTGGCTTGTGTGTTGTTTAGATTGTGGGTGCATGGCTACCAATAGGGGCTCCCCTTTTGAGCTAGGCTTTAAGCACCAAGAGATTAGATGCGCTGAAGTGAGTGAGAGAGAACCTTTGATTTATGAGCCATTTATACAAACTTTGTCAGACTAAAGCTACGGGCGCTGACTATGGACGTTCAGCATGCAGTGTGCAGTTAATGTGCATTTGTAAAGGAATGTCTCGGTCTCTGAAATTCTCTAGCCTACATATTGAATTTTTTTATGCTGTTGAAAGCCATTCACAATGTTGGCATATTTTTATTCTAATGACCAATGAACTTAGAAATTCATTGTTTAAAGAAGTTGACCATGTTTACCAGTGACTGGTTCATTTATGTGGGTTGTATTGTTGAAACAGAGCAGTTATAATTTGACAATCTATACAAATAAACCCACTTCTAATGCAATGAATTTAATATAACCAAACAATGACAATGAGTTTCATACCAACTAATTCTCTTCTAATAAGAAATTGTTTTCAAAACACAATATCTCAGGTTGCCTGGTCTTCAAAGATTGTTTTGGATGCCTTGAAAAGCTTCTAAAGCAATTAGTGGGACCACAACAAGAAAGCCTTAAAGAACTTTCAATCATCAATAACTCCTGATAGAAGACCCTTATTGTTCCAAAGCATTCAATTTGCAAATTAGTTTTCTCTTGAATTTTGCATCAAACTAATTTCATCCAAATTGGTCAATTTGAAGCATTGATGGATAGAGGGCTCAGGGAAAATGGATATTATTCTGTCCATGTTCCTTTAATACAAAACGTCATATTTGCAACTTGAACATAGCACCCCTGTCCCTCCAAAAATGAACACTAAGCTTTTTTCCCCCTCAGCATCCCAGCCTGGCCCAGTTCCAGCTGAGAGAGTGAGTCCCTTTTTCTCTTCATTGTACCCCATTTGCATCGATATCAGCACTTCTGAGCAAAGATAGACCAGAGTCCCATTTTCTCATTAAATATTTCCCCTGGGTGATTTTATTCTGCAACAAATGCTGATGCACCTGCCATAGCCTGCTAGTGGGCTAAAAGTGTTCCCACAGCCCACCACAGACCTGCACGGGCAGGTAAATGAACCTCCGCCACAGACACTCAACTGTATGGTAACAAGCATTTAGCTGCCATTGCTTCATAGACAGTATGTGCAGCAGCCAAATCACCCACTGACAGTCCGGTGTGACAGGCTTTCAGAGTTCCTAATGACATTTGAACAAATTACTAAGCGTCTGTGAAGGGAGCGCTAAGCACACAATATGCTTCCCGAATGCCCCCAGCTATTTAATGCTATGAAAATGCATGCACGTGCAGCTTAGGAAGTGGCTGGAAGTGATTCAACAGTCTGCCATGCAGCCCCAGCCGAGATAATGACCAGTACCGCACCATGAAGAGCCACACAAGACTTGTTACAGCTCATCACCTGGACACAAAACCTGCACATGTGCAGGCATCATCCGGGACCGCGATAGTGGATGGGCATCCTATCTAAGTAGGCTATGATCCGCAACATCGACTACGTGCGGTGCTGAATTATGGTTTTTCGCAAACAACAAATAAAATAATCCGTATATTTACCAAGACCTTAACAATTTCTGTTATGACAGACTACACTATGATCACACCTAAAATTTCAGAAAACGAAGGAAGGACATTGTTTAAGAATGCGGAGATACAAACCTAATTAATTTGGCCGAATAATGGTTTAATGTTTTCTCATTCTTCAATTCATATGGGCTACGCCGATGTTCAGGCTCTTCTGAAAGTTTATCACCATAAGACGCAGCGTGCACTTCACAACGGGCGTGATAGGCATAGAACTTTCAATTTTGTCTAAATCCTTAATTGTGACCCCAGCAATTAAGCTATACTACTCTAACAACTGCAGTGCTCTGCAAAGGATCCAAGCGCGCCATCACTAACATCGGAAATAAAACCATAAATACTGTAGTCCACAGATGTAACAAAATCAAAACGTCCAAATGAACATCGCCTCTTAAGATTCCGAATTTCTACTCACCAAAGAGGGTGTTGGCGAAGCCGTACCATACGCAGCCGCTTTCTCCTATGAGCCACCTTCCCTGCATGCTGGCGGCGAAGCTGAACGGAGTCCCCAGTACGCATACCAGCAGGTCGCTGATGGCAATGTTAATCAGGAGCAGGTTGATGGGCGACCGCAGCATCTTGTAGCGGCAGTAAAGCACGAGCACTAACAGGTTGTTCATAAATCCGAAAGTGCCGATGAAGCCCAGGCACACAGCCACGATCAGGTTCCCTGTCGGTGTGAGTGTGATCCGGTGTGAGCCTCCCCCGAAGTGCCCTTCCTCGGCTACGGCACACAGAGCGCTGTTGACCCCTGCGCAGCCGCTCAGGCTCATGTTGGACACGATCATCGCAGCCCGGTACCACGACTGTGGCACGCTGTGCACTGAAAGGTAGCTAATATGTCGTTAGCATTTCTGTTTTTTTCTGTTTGGAAAAATAGTTAAGCTGTCGCTGGTAGTCAGCAACACTTGTTGCTGTAAGAAATGCCAAGTGGAAAAAGTAGAGCCAAACAGAAATGTTGGACAATAAAAAGTGTTTTTGTTGGGGATAGCAACACTTTGTTCAGTTCAGGGGAAGGGGGGGCGGGGGGTGTTCGAAAATTTGTGGCCCACTTTACTCTTCCCTGAGACGCTCCTGTCTCTCACACAGACAGCTTCCCTCTCTGTCCGTATTTAAATCACTGTTGGCCGCTCTCCAGTAGCTGACATCTGGGTAGAGGGCAGGGGCGGAGCACGCTGGTGGTTCAGTGGGGAAGAAGGCAGCATGGACTGGCCTGTATTAAGACAACGTGGTGCCCCTGGGCACTATACCTCAAAGGCCCCCCACCCCCTTTACCCGTGCTGTCCTCCTGGCAAAAATATCTACATGTAGGCATATGAGCAGTGAGCACTATATTCAAATGTCTCAATTCAAAATGTCGAATTCAAAAAGCACAACACTCAATTCAAAATGTCAAAATCAATACACATCAGCCCAGCAGACAAGCCAAAAAAACTAAGCATTTTCATTATGCAAAGAGAAACCAACACTTGCTTTCCCCCTGGCAAAAATATCAGACATAATCAAGGGGATTTCTCAAATGTAATTTACTAACTTATCCAACTACATACATGTAGGCATATGAGCAGTGAGCACTATATTCAAACTTTCTCAATTCAAAATTTCTATCAATTCAAAAAGCCAAAATCAATACTATGTATTGCAGCATTGTGGGTAGGTCAAATGCGTATTTTTCCGACTTTATTTCACCGGCCCTGAAAGCAACTCCTCTGGTCAAAAACTTTCAAAAGCATCAAGGGAAAGCTAAAACTGCTTTAGCATCACAGCTAACGACAATAAAAGGACCTAAAATGAATAAGATATGGACAAAAGACTATCAATATTATATATAAGAATATGGATTTATTGCACAAAGTCGTCTGAAAGAAATACGAGTTCTAGGAAAAGAAGCGCAGACTGTTGACCGGTCTTTTACTTCTCTGCATACTGAATAAACTCAGGAAGCGCTGGCCGTGCTATGGAACGTTGGGCGCAACCAAGTCTCACCCAGAGGTGGGGGGGGTTTGTGTGAAAAATGTTTTTCTTTGCTTGCCAATTACATTGAATCAAGAAAGCCAACCACTTATCATTTTTTGTAACAGTTACTATTTTACATTCATCATTATGATAACATTTTTTGGGGGGGTTAAACTGGCCACTTTTGATTATTGTTAACCCCCCCACCCCCCATTCCCCTAAATGATCCATGTGTGCGTACCTGTGGACCAACTCAACTCTGACATATTGGTGAGGGGAGTGATAGTGGTCATGTAATATTGATTTATTTATAATGTATTATTATTATTATTATTATTATTATTATTATTATTATTATTATTATTATTATTATTGTGAAATTAATGTTCATAAACGAGTAATGTATGGTCTTTCAACAATTTCAAGTGAATAATATAACCATTTACGGAAAATATTGTTAAAGCTTGTGTCATGTGGTGCCCCCCCCCCCCCCCCCCCCCACTGGTTGTGAATGGTTGGTGCCCCTGGGCACTGGCCCAAGTGCCCTTATGGATAATCCGGTCCTGAGCATGGATATCTAGCGGGAGACCAATCAGATGATCATCATGTGGCTCAAAGACAGTGCTGTGCTCAAGTCAACCGCACAGAGCTCGATTCAGAGAAAGTCCACTTTAAAGATTCAAGAGCTGTTCTTTCTCTCCTGGTGCTGCTTAAACGTCCCCTGAGCATGTATTGACGCGCAGCACTGTCCGTGGTGCTGAACTAAGAGCCAATCAGCAGCAGCGGCTGCTCCGATGATCAACTGTTTGTTCTAGTCTGTCTGCATTTTAAATTGAAATCAATAGTTTAATTGAAGAGTACAAAACTGTGAGCAGTAACTTCTTTGAGTCAGGTCATAAATGTAGCATTAAAATATGAGCTCAGCATAATTTACTATTCAAATGACAAGTAAGTCTAATTAATAAAATGCACTAGGTGACTCACAGGTCAAAGTAGACATCAAGATATTTTTAATGTATAGCCTCCACACTTGTCTTAGGTTTATTTTATTTTAAAATCTATTGTTCATTATTTGGCACAGTGAAATAAGGCACTGACTCATTGTCTAGATTTATCCACACACAGTCACTCATATCAAAGATGAGATTTCTGGTTTTAGACCAGAAGATAGTGATGAGGTCACTTTGGAGAATTGTGTAATTACTTGGTAAAGCAGAAGTAAACTCAGCATGACTCTGGGCTGTCATACTAGATATCCAGAGGTTTGGATAGTTCACATGTAAGCTGCTTTTTCTCCACAGAGGAAATCAATTCAGGTATATTTTCTGCTGTCCATTAACTTTTTTTCTTTTCTGCTTTGGTTGATTCTATCTGTGAAACGGAATCATAATTTTTCCATCTGCCAGCACTGAAAGCATATGCTCTGGGTTTGGAAGATTCAGACTGGAATAATGAGGAGCAGCGAAATGCTAAAACATGAGTGTCAGGCATCTACCCTTATGGTGTCCATATATTCTAGCACTGGCTAAGAGAAGCAGCAATCCTTGTTTGCAGTTACTGTAGCACACCCAGTGCTACTAATATTTTTCTCCCTTCACAGTCAAACTAACATAATCTGGACCAACTGTCTGGTCCACTGCAGTGCTAAACTAACCTCATCTGCTACCATGAGTGACAGATAAAGTGCTACCAAATGTAGAAGCTTTTTTATTTTGGCAGGGAAAGGCCAGCATGTCCAAATCTTAATTGGGGAAAGTTTCAAAATAAGAATATCTTGTTAAGTTTTTAAAGTAGCAGTTAGCAGATGCAAAAGTGCTCTAATTACTTCCTAAGAGAACAGTTTGTGTCTGGCAGCAGGTCAAACAGAAGTTCAAGTCTCCTTTGGATGCTTTCTGTGCATATTTCTGCTGCTGCCATACTTGTACAATACAGCACGGACACCATCAATATGATCCACTGAAAAAGTCAAGCACACGTTCAAAATGTCAGCAATTAGTTGGTCATTAAATGCAATTCTTTGTGATCAAGCGCTGGCATTTGGTGTTAGAGCAGTGTTTTTAATTACACATAGCTGGGAAAAACTGTGCCCCCTGGAAAGTTACAGAATCAGATGGGAAACTTACTCTTCTGCTTCATGGTCTGTTCTAATCCCTTCCCACCAAATAGCCCCCTTCTCATACTGAAGCAGGGTAATTACCCATGAAAACTGTACAGTGACATTTACTCTGACATCTTCCCCATATACAGTCCTACCTGTAATTGGGCTGAATTAAGACACTTGGGTTCTATTGTGAATACCACCCCCATCTAATCATCTCAGTGGGACTGGGCAGTTGGTATTTAGTTGGATTTCTAGGTCAACTCGGTGGCCGACTCTGGGGAGATGTTCAGGAAAATAAAGTACAAATGTGGTTAGGAGGGCAACACAGGACCTACATATGTTACATGTAAATCATCAAAAAGGACTGTTTTATGGTTATTATCCCATGTATTTGATTTGTTATGGACCATTGTTATCATGTTATGGTATTATTCTGTTATATCTCTTAGCCTGAATCTGAGATGGAACGATTGTTACATTTCTTAATAACCACCAGTGAAAAGTTTTTTTTTTTCTTTTCTCCAGAGCTGTCTGGTCTCCATGTGCACACAGAGGTCCCATCTTACCAACTTACATTTGCTAAAGTTTTCAATTTCTTTAATTAAAGTGCGTTATGTTTGTGCGTTTCTTACCCTGTTTATTGCTATTATGTATTCTCCAGTGCTTTTTCCGCAGCCTTATCTGCAATTACCGATCAACTTTTAAACCTAAATTTAAAGGAGCTGTGTGTAGGTGTTAGGGGGATCTATTTGGCAGATGGTGTATAATATTCATATCTATGTTTTCATTGGTGTATAATCACCTGAAACTTACAATTGTTGTATTTTCGTTAGTTAATAATGAGTCCTTCATATCTACATAAGGAGCGGGTCCTATTCCACGGTCCTATTCCTTTGTCTGTCAAAGCACTTTGTAAACTACTTAGTTTTTAAAAGTGCAATCTACATCTGTGTCATGTATGTTGTCAGTATACCAGGGTCATGCAAAGGACCAAAAGTTGTTATTCTACTGTATTTTGAAAGAATTTATCCCTAAGGAAGCTCAACACAGAAGTGAATGTATCGAATCCCCATCTAACTCCTAGGTAAATATAACCCAGAGACAGTATACGTATCTACTAAAGATGCATACAGTAGCATCAACAGATTTAAGAATATACATCAGCAACATGCTGCTGACATTAGTTAGTCATAAAAGTCAGTATGCAACAACTACATGAACGTGGGCCAGACCAGCTGAATGTCTATGCTTTAGTGCACAGTACATGTGGATAATGACTGTAAAGTATAGTCAGCCTCATCTAACATTCTGTGATACTGGTCGTTACATAAGTGAGGATGAATAGAGTGAGGATGGTAAGTCTGAAGCAAAGCTGCAAGTTGCAAACATTATACAACTGCTGCCCATTTCAATTTGGTTTCATATCTTTGTGTAGTTCATTAAGTCGTTGTATTTCCTCTTCCAGACTGCCACTGTTTCAGTATCAGGCCTGGAATCAGTTCATTTGATTTGTTGATCCTGCTTCGCAGACAGATTATGGAAGCCTTGATGCTTTGTTTCTGTCATCATTATGCAGGCCCAAAGGGTGGCCAACTCAAGGTTGTAGTGTCACCAGGTATCGCCACAGTGCATTCAAATAATCCACAAGGAGAGAGTATATATACAGTAGATCTTTGTATGCAAGTGCTCCAACCACTGCCATATTGTCAGATAGAAAACATGATGACATCTCATAGCGTCAAGGAGAGGAAATGGAGAGAAAACAAAAGGAGTAATGGAGAGAGCAGATTGTAGCGAGAGGAGCGAAGGGTCAACAACACAAGGGGGTTTGCTGCTGTGTCAAAGGGTTTGCTACAGCATGTTTCTGATACTCAAGATATTTCTCTTGTGAAAGTGTATTTTAAACCGTCATCACATTTTGTTCTACCTTTCTCCCTTCCCTCCCCCCCCCTCCTCCATTCCCGCTGCCCTCCCCTCTCACATTGACCTTGGCAGAATGGCCACTGTTGTTCTGCAACTTAATACGCTCGTGGCTTTGAGGAGATAGATTTATTGTCCACAAGTCTAATACGCAGGTCCGCCACAGCCCCCTAGTTTATCTGGACACGAGTGTCACTCGAGCCAATGCTTTAAATGCTCCGCACATAGCCTGTCATGACATGTTACAGGAGGGGAGAATATATCTTAGATGAGGCGTAGAGAGGGGTGGCCAGGAAAAGCTGTCTGAGAATACATTGTGAGAGGCTCTTGAGAGGAAATTCATGATGCCACACATCATCTTGTGGCAGACTGACAGGTGTCAAATCAAGTGCATGTCCCCGCACGTCTGTCCACAACTTCAGGTTTTAAACATTTAACTGTGACAATGAAGAAGAATATGTATTTGGGCTGCTAAGGAAGACAGTGAGATGCATTTGAAAACTCCACAAAATGTTAGTTTGTGGACCTTGAGTTCTAATTCTTTAGTTTTTTACCCATTTCGATTATAAATATATTTACTAAACACATATGGTGTGTTTTCGGCCACCTGATACAGTAAATGCAAGTCCAATATTCACTCTCTTTTTAGCTCTGTTTTCGGTCTTCACAAACATCTGATTCTTTGTGTATGTTCACCCACAAGTTGCCAACTTTGTCAGTTTTTCTATAATGTACAGTACATTATAGAAAAAAACAGCTGCCTGCTGCCACCAAAAATGACGCTTTGAGAGCGGAGTAAACCACAACAGTAAAGTAGCGAGCCGTAAAAGCAAAGCAATGAGCTGAAACACGTTACAACTCTTCCTCGAGCTGAGCTGAATTGCATGTCAATTCTCTGATTGTGTCACTGTGACCCCTTTAACATTACACAAAATGATGAGATCCATTGTTATTTTAAAAATATGGGTTAGTGCAGCTTTAAGGATAAACACAAATAGTTTGTGTACAAGTAAACTGTGTGACATTACTGTTTGCATCTCTGCAGGTCTACAGCTACACTGATATGTGTTCATATCAGTGGCAACTAAAGCCGTCTCATTCATTACAACCTCACATGGCTCAAGACTATCAGTTAAGGAAGACAAGGACATACAGTACAGCATATACGCTTCCACTTTATTGGATTTCTTTGTAGATTCATAGATCTTTCAACAGGGTTAGTATAACCATTCCACAGAGAGCTAGGAGATCCACAATGGAGCATGTGACATGTACATATGTGGAAAATAGAAGTTAAACCTTGTTTTGTCTTCCTGTCAACCTTGAAAAACACAGTTTTTCCGACGTTTTTGACGCCTTTTTTCACAGTTTGTTTTTGCTTTTTGCAACGTTTTAAATTGTTAAATTTTTCTTCTACAGATTTTCAGCGCTTATTTCTACGTCCCATATTTTCTGATATAAAACAAAAATGGTAAATTTGACCCATAGTCAACACAAGGGTTAAACAGAATGTTGACCCTTTCCTTATGCTGTTTAAGTGCACCTCGCTTGCTGGAATGAAGAGTGTCCAGCTATGGTCACACATGCCAGAGGGGTAAACCCCTGAGGGGCAGCCGGCAGCCTGATATTCAGACAAAAATAGTACAACTGTTTTTTGGCTATAAAACATGAGACAAAATGGCACTGACTCTGTACACTCTGGCAGTAAAACATCTTGAAATATATACAGTATCAACACAGTATCAAAAGCTGGTATTATTTGTACAAAAAAATGCGCTGACTGCACTAAAGGAGGTAGAGTGTACCTTATATATTACAGTTTTGCTCCTGTGTCCATTTCTTTTTTGCCCTCCTCTTTTGAAAGGTTACATTAAAAATAGTTGGACTGCTGTAACTGCTTGACTTGACAGTCTTGTTTTATGTCCGTGTTTCAATAACCGGGAATCCTGAGAAAAAATCATAAGGCAGGAAACTGCAATTATGTTGCACTTCTGTCCCCACCCCTATTATTAATTTGCCCAGATAACATGAGACTGACTTGTCTTGATTAAATTAGCCGGATGGCTTTTAGATTTTTCTCATCATAATGGATCTTAAAGGGTGACAGTCAATTAACTGCAGCAGTCAGCATGAAAACAACAGTGGCCCCATCACACATGGAGATCAGTAGGGACATGGATCAGATTATCTCCGCTATAAATACCTTGGTGTGTTTATTGATAGAGCAAGTAGTTGTCTAATTGTTAGATAGGTTGACAACCGGTTTGATGCCCAACTCTTCCTGCCCTCAATTATTAAAGAATCAACTTTATTGCAAATGGATACATTTAGTGGAACTAGCTCTACTCTCAAATAATAAACTATTTCAATATTGTCTTATTTTTTAATAAATAAATAAATAAATGGTCTGTTGGTGAGGCACAGGGGATCGTCACGGAGTCTTAACAACTGAGTGTCCCTTTGCTGTGTGATTAATGTATTAATCGGTTGGACAACCAGCAGAGTTTTGGAGGAATGGTGTCACCCTTTGTATGACCAGGTCCAGCTGCTCCCCTGAATTTTAAGGGGTTTTACTTCTTCTTGTCTATTTCTATTGCTGTTGTTGTGCTTTGACGGTGTTGTTTCTTTAAAATTTTTTAAAGCCTGCCAAAACCAACCAAAAGATCTATTGGATTCATTTGAAATGGCATTTCCCCCAATGTGAAGTGGTTCTTTTCATTCAGACTGACTGATTGCTTTTGTGCATTGGATCGTGTTGACAGAAGAGTGTAAGTTGTGGAAGAGATTGGAATTTTTGATTTCTAAAAAACAGTGGTATATACGGTGTGTGTGTGTGTGTGTGTTTATATATATATATATATATATATATATATATATATATATATATATATATATATATATATATATCATACAAAGCAAGCATTTTAATTCAGGATTAAGATCTTCGTTGCTAAAAGGTGGGCTTTGGGAATGAAAACAAAACAAATACTTAGTAATACATATAAGTGGTGGTGTTACCTGAAAATAAGCATTATACAGTATGTCTCCATAAGTTCCTCTTTAAGTAATCACCTGTTAATGTCACTCAATTACTCATTTTCTATACTTGCTAATTACTAGTCGAGGAAAAACCTGGATAGGTTGAGGGTGTACAGGCACATTCACATCTATAGCCATAATCACATTGTTATGAGGTCAGCACTGAGCCATTCTGCTCACCTCTGTCAATGTAACACAGTGCAGGGCCATTAACCATTACATTAATGGCCTTCTTTTAATTTCCCAACCATTTAAAAGATATTTTATCACATTTAGACAAGATAGGTTTCTGAGTTGCAACATTAGCAGTTGCTATAGCGATGACAGGCATTATTACAATGCCAGTCCAGTGGATTCAAGACTGGACCGAGGGAAAATGGCTTTTGGCAAAACAAATCACACTGTAGGCAGTTTCTTTTTGAAAAATGACGAGGTCTTTTTGATGTTAAATAAGTTTGACTGAAGGATCAGGGAGTGCAGTATGTAGAAATCTTTATCCTTAATGAAACTTGGAACTCAGGGACAGATGAATACCAAAGGCTTTACCTCCTCAGTATATAAAAGGAGCCCCTTTGATTGTTATTTCTACAAATGCAAGGACACAAACACAATGAAGCTGGGCCAGTGTGGCTTTAGATCTATCTACACCAGTAATTCAGTCTATGAACAGACCTGGCAGGTTAATCAGCCAGGTAATTATAGGTATACTGATGAAAGACCATAAAGAGCATTACCTAGCCATAAAGAGCATTACCTAGCGCTGGGATAAAGGTAATGGTGTGACCATTGTGAAATGACACTATTGATTGGTCTTTTGTGTTTGCCTCTCATCAGGAAAAAGGTCAAAGTGCTTAGATAACAGAAACATTAAAGGGGATCTGGAGGCATTGTTTTGCTAATGATCACTTCACTATATTTGTCGCTGCTGTATCATGTCATGGGTGGCGGTATCACAGGATCATGAACCTTGGTCACTGTTTGGACTATGCCATGTGAAAAACCATTTTATTTCCCCTAAATTATAACCCAAGTCCAATTGAAGTTCTAATGTCTCTAATCACATGTTTTTGGGGAAGAAAATAAAGTATTATTATTATTCCAAACTACTACAAAATACTCGGATATTCAGTCCACTCTCACGCATTGCATGAAAGTAGGTTTTGAGCTTTTAAACATCACACATGCTTTTCATCAACTGGAGCAAGTTTAGCGGTGCAAATGAAAAAGTTTGGTTTCCAAAAATCTGTGCTTTTAGGTATCTTAATTATAGTCCCCTCACCTTTTACCCCAGGAGGCAGCACATTGTGTTTTCTGTCATTAAAGCCTTTTTAGAGATCACCCTTATGAAGTGTTAAATAAATCTTTGTGGATCCCCTTATATGTCAGCAACAACTAAATGAAAAAAGGCTTTGCTTTGCAGTCTGAGAGAGACCTGGTGCTAAAAGCACTGAGAAGTGGCTATTTGGTTGGTAATTGTAGGAGAACCTCTTTTCATGCTACATGAAAACATATTTTTTCCAGTGCGTTTTTAAGAGCTATCATCACATTACGATGTGGCACCATGTCAAAAGCAAACAATTCTTTGTCTGTGTAACTACTAGTCAGACGTATAAAAGATGTAGATGTCTGCACCACCTTTTTATGACAGCACTTTATATTTTGGTATGACAGTTTTCACATAAACTCTGCCAAACCATAGTAGATACATCTATGCATCTATAGTATACTGGATGTAGAAATAATGAATCCCGTCAAAATTATCCCATAATATGAAGAGCACATAATGGTGTTTGTAGGATGATTTTAGCCATTTATAGCCAGAGAACAATGGCAAAACAACACTTGGTTTTATATTGCACCACTGAACATTAGGGGTGTAAGAAAAAATCAATACACTTGAGTTTCACAATATTTTATTTAGCAATACTATATCGATTTTCAAAAATGCAATATCGATTGACGCACCACTAGTATCCTCGCCTAATAGTGCCTAGCAGTGCCTGACTTTTTGCTAGAAACTAATAATGTAGCTATGGCTCAACTCTGGCCTACCTTAGCAAAAATTTCCTCACTAAGAACCTGTGAACCACAATCCCAAACTGTTTTTTTGTGTATTGAATTGTTTACCTAAAGTAAACTTCTTTGACTTTTATGCACATCATGTCTTTTTTTTTAAATATTATTTTTTTCTAAAATTATACTTTAAAAAATCCTAATATATTGCCTTATCGAAATATATTACAATATATTGAATCGTGACCCATGTATCATGATGCGTATCATATCGCCAGATTCTTGCCAATACACAGCTTTACTGAACATTACAAGTAAAAAAAAAAAAAGGAACACACTCTTCCCTTATCATACTATAATTATAACCTGCTGTTTTTTGACAGTTGAGCCAAAGTTTCTGATGTTCTGTAGTTCATTAAGATGTGACGTGATATGTCTGGCAATTTACTGTAGTTGTAACCCTTTAAAGGTCTCATATTGTAAAAAGTGAGATTTCCATGTCTTTTTGCAGGTTGTGGTGCTATATAAATACTGTGAAAATATCAAAACACTCAATCCACAGAGAAATGCACACAGCCTGTATTCAGAAACTGTGCCTTTAAACGAGCCAACAGGACTTCTGTACGGTTGTGATGTCACAACTATAGCTACAGTATATAATAGATACGTAAAAAGTGCCGCTACAGTGTCATTACAGTCATTAGGCTTGTTCGAGATGAACTGCGCCTCGCCTGTAAAGTGGACAAGAGCAGGCGGCAGCAGCCGGTGGCGGTGACAAAAAGCAGTGGTAAAGTCAGACCGTTTCCAGCAGCCTTCAGGCTGAACAGGAAGTCACAAAAACACTTACATCCTGTTAGGTCCAATTTCGATTTAATAAAATGTTATCAGCCCCATATATCAGCTTGTACACAGTCTCAGTTGTTTTTATAAAGACAGAGTAGCTGTCAAAATGCTCTACATGTGATCTGTTGCTGATGTTAATAAACAGACTAGATGATCTGTAATCTTAACGGATTTAGTCTCTCTGACTTCTAAACGTAACTATCAGCCACACAAAATGTGTTATGTACAGAATAAGCCTTTAAATCAGACAAATCCCTCCAATTCAAAAACTAAAAAGTTTATGTAAAACGTCATCATGTTGAGTCGATTCTGAACAAATCAGCTGTTAGATCAGCTGAGAGCCAGGCGTTTCCCGTCATGCCTGGGTCCGCCTGGCTCTTGCAGTCAGTGAAAAGCAACTGCGCTGCCTGCGTCTTAAACCTGCGGCCGCCTTGACCTTGTGAGGTTATTGTTGCACACGTGTGCATGACATCAGAACAAATCTGGATCAAGTCGGACACAAATCTAACTGGCATGCATTGGGCGGTGATCAATTCTGCGCAGACCTGGCTCATCTCGAAGAGCCTATTCCCCGGCTGCTATGAAGAGCGCAAATGCCGAAGACCCAGAGACGCTGACCAATCAGAGCAGACTGAGCATTTTCGGGAGGGGGACTTAGAGAGACAGGTGCTAAGACAGAGCGTTTCAGTGAATACAGGTATATTCACACAGACAGTGTGAGAAAAATGAAGTGATTTTTGAATAATTAAGCATGTAAAAATATTCTAGTAGAAACCAAAAATACAAGTATGCACCTGAAAATAAGCATACTACTTCTAATTTTATTTCATGAAGCTTCTTAAAAGCAAAAATATAATCTGTAGCAACCTATTTCTTAATCGGTTGTCGAATCTCATTTTGTCAGTCAAATCCATTTCTTACTCCACCTTTTAAACAGTTAACTAACTTATTAGGAAGGAGTCTGGTGATTGATCCCTCCATTAGAGTAGAAACTCTATTGGGTTCTTTTGCCACATTAAAACAAGGCACACATGATCTTAATTAATTAATTGTCAAGTTTGTTTTTGTATCTGTACAGTTTGTTCAAATTTTTCATAGAAAGTTCACACAAAGCCAATTCATGTTGAGTCAATATCATTCAGACATTTTTTTTAAAATCTTATTCAGAATTATATTGTGCATGTTAAATAATCTCATGAATCAATTATTTAGGCATTTTTTTGTGATGTGAATTACAGATTTGACTTGTGAAACATTACTATGATGACCACCGGACACATTATAGTGATGTCCTGTCTGTAACACCGTGATCCAATCTGAAAAGGCTGAATATGTGTTTCCCAATCACCCTACCTCCTGTTCACAGCTGACCAGTTATGGAATAACTTGATTTATTACATCTGTTTTCATCAGTCCATCTGATTTATCCTAATTCATTAAGGATTACTAAATTATTGTATAAATATAATAATTATATGAAGTGAGTTTCTGTTCATGTAATCCAGCTATTCAGGTTTTATATTTCC
This sequence comes from Zingel zingel, assembly GCA_023566125.1. Classification (NCBI taxonomy): domain Eukaryota; kingdom Metazoa; phylum Chordata; class Actinopteri; order Perciformes; family Percidae; genus Zingel; species Zingel zingel. The sequence continues at coordinate 11,593,895 of CM042324.1, forward strand.
ACCAATAGATAGACAGATCGAAGAAGACATACTTTATTAATCCTCAAGGGGAAAACATTTTTTTCACTCTATTATACACATTACACACAGCCCTGAAATACACAACTGGAGCTATAAACATGCATTAAATGGAGAGATGTCAGAGCGAGGGGGCTGTCCATGGACAGGCACCCCAAGCAGTTGGGGGTTCGGTGAGTTGCTCAAGGGCAGCTTGGCAGTGCCCAGGAGGTAAATTGGCACCTCTCCAGCTACCAGTTGACACTCTGTACTTGATCTGAATGAGGACTTGAATCGGGGACCCTCCCTTAAATTGTGTGTGTGTGTGTGTGTGTTCTCGTTTAACGATATTCGTGGAGTCCAAAAACCGGGAATACAGTATACTTGTGGGGTCCGGACAGTCTTGTGGGGCCAAAATGCTGGACCCCACAAGGTTAAAGGTCTGTTTGAGGGTTAAGACTTGGTTTTAGGATTATGGTTAGAATTAGGTTATGGTTAGGGTGAGGTTAAGGGTTAAGGTTAGGCATTTAGTTGTGATGGTTAAGGTTAGGGTAAGGGGCTAGGGAATGCATTATGTCGATGACGGGTCCCCACAAAGATAGTGAGACGCACGTGTGTGTGTGTGTGGGAAATGGATGACAGTGGACAAATAATACAAATGGACAAATATTTCTCTTTTTTGAAATATTTCTCGCATTTTTTAAATATGAAAAATGCATAACATAAAGCAAACATAACACTTTACTTTTTCACAATATAGCAGAGTTTGCTCGCTAATTACAGCAGAGATCTAAAATAAAGATATTAGAGGTGAATTATCATCTTACTAAGTGCTGTGCAGTAATACTGCTTTGGCTTTTGCTTTTATCTCTCGAGAACAAGAGGCCTTTTGATTCTGGTTGCTCCCTGGTGGCTTCGAAATTGTGGTTTTCCGGTCAGATTTAGAATTAACCGGTAGCTGATACAGCCTTGTTCAAACTTGAGTAATATTATCACAGGATGTGCTTTTTGTCTCCATCAATAACCTGACAGCAAGGGGCCTGCATGTCTGTGCTAAGCCAGCACTACACACACCACAATTGCATGATACAATCATACTTTCCATTTAAATGAAATGCTGCTATTATGGAACTAGTGAATCGATGTGAACCTTGCACAGCTCTCAATTTCTCATTAGGTGTGTGTGTGTGTGTGTGTGTGTGTGTGTGTGTGTGTGTGTGTGTGTGTGTGTGTGTGTGTGTGTGTGTGTGTGTGTGTGTGTGTGTGTGTGTTGCAAGTGAGCCTTCTGGCATGCAGGAGCACGTTTCCATTACACCCTCACAGGAGTGATGACCCTCCTAAAGCGTCATCTTTTCATTTGACCTTCATTACTCTTTGTCACTGGAAATATGAAAAGCCAAGCAAGTGATAAAAGAAATGTGCAATGATGGCTCTCTCAGTTTGTGCCTGCAAACATCACAGATCAGCCCAAGTCATCAAAGTGACAAGCTTAGGAAGCACAAATCTGTGATGCATCAATCTGATGCAATTATTTATCATTTTCCCTGAGGGAGCTGCTTTGCCATTTAATAAACATGAGGGTTATTGGGGAGTGTGAAATTACAGAGTGCTGCTCTGTTATTTGACAGCGAAGGAATAAAGTGATTTGTCGGGGGAGGTGTGAATCCAACTAGGCGCTAAGATTAATAGTGATATAAGATAACAGAGTGGTACGCACAGCTTTGTTGTTAAAGGACAGAAACGAAGTCTGTCAAAAGGACCTTTGTAATGAACTAAAGTGCAGTGAGTGCCACTACGGTGTTGCAATCATTTGGAAGGATTCATTAGTTGTTTTTTTCTTTCATTTATCATCTCATTTCCCTCTTCTTCTATTTTTCCTTTTATATTCTTCATGCTTCTTTTTCTTTCACCATCCATGGCTCCAGACCTATTTACTATATCACTCTCCCACATCTTTTGTCACCCCCTTCCTTCCCTCTCCTCTACCATCTCCCTTTGCTTTTCCATTTCCACACTCTACTCCTCCCTCCCTCCTGACCGTACACCTCTTTCAACACATCAGCTTCATGTTCCTTCTCCCTTTGCTCTCACTTCTCATCTATCTCCCTTTCTTCCTCCTTGTTCTTCTCATCTTTTCCATATGACCCGGTCAGCTCAGCACAGTAATTTAGCAGCCAGTGAGTCCTGGGCCAAATCAGTTACTATAGACATACCAGCTGCAAATGAGTGATTTCCCACAGGACCGCAGACACTTCTAATGTAATCACATCCTCAGGGACACAAGGAGACATAGGGATAGGGGGAAGAATAACAGACAGGTGGTGAAAAAGAAGTAGAAGAAGCCTATTAGGTAAATAGGTGGTTCAAACACAACCCCTGATGGAGTTAGATATCATCCCAGTGAATTAATTAGGGGCTTCAGTCTGCCAAGCAGGAATTGTGATACACTCACAAGTGGGTCATCAGAAGTGTTGATATGATTGGTCTAAAGGGTTTCTTCAGCTATTCCTTTTTGCTAATTTAAGCACTGTCACACGCTCAACATATATAGTGCCTGCATGTGGGGTTAACAAATGTATTCAAACGTGGTTGAAAATTGTCTGTGTGACTACTCCATCACACCACAATATACAATACAGTAAGGACCACAGTGTTGTTGGATATACTTGAACTGAATGAATAAGAGGAAGCCTTGACGAATTTCCCACTGGGACCTCTAAGTTGTAGTTTTTCTATCTGATAGGTTGTTGGGCAGAAGAGTGGAAAGCTCCAACTGTGCAGTTTCTTATTTTATTAAGCTATATAAATAAGTAGAGCCAAGGCTTGTATCGTGTGGATGCGCCGACAGTGTTGTTGTCATTACTTAGAATTATTCATGGGGGCGGCAGAAACTACACACTATAGCTTTAACTTGCCCAATCAGCTGTGCCAGGACAGATGACACAGAAGCATGACAAGTTAAATTTGGGTTTGTGTATTTATGCACATTACATAAATGGAAGCTTCTCTGGAGGGAGGCTGGTGGTGGCGAAAGTGTGCGTTCACATGTGAGCATGTACCTTGCGCTTTGATTGAAGGCAAAAGCGACCTCCACTGCCAACCCGGGTGCTGCGTTTAGAAAAAGACTTATGTCCTCATTACGCCCCCACAGGTTCCTACTTGATTAAGAGATGGCGGATGGAAAGATGGACGGAGAGGTGACAGAACCGACCCCTCGTTCATAATGTTTGTGAATGTGGCGCTGACAGCTCTGATGACTGATGGGAGGAGACAGGTGGAGAAGTGAGGAGCTGTGTAAACTTTGTGACTGCAGGGCCTTTTTCACACTGTCTGTGTAAATATTGTGCTCATTCAGAAGATGGAAAGAATTGTTAAGCTGTCAGAACCTCCCTTAAAAGCACTTAGAATCAAACAAATCATCATGCTGTGGAAACTACCACATGTGCCAGTTGGGTATAATTCTAAAACATTGTAATTCAGTTGAAAATGTTGGATGAATCACAATCACACACAAACAATAGATGGCGATAAAAATGGCTATAGAAATGAATACAATTGTACTGAAAAGCACCATCTCTGCTATTTTGCATGTTTTAGCCAATTAACTACAGATTGCATATATTCTACATTACTGTGGACCCTTTTCCAAAGCATACAATAAATGTGTTGGATGATTTCCCACCTTCCAATCAACCACTGGAACATTTTCTGGGCAGTATAGTTTGAAAATGAACTTTAACCTTCAATCTTCTGCTCACTTTACCATGCCAGGTGCTGCACTGCTTACCTAAAAACTACTGCTTTATGGTGGAAATCCTGGTTCCTTGGTTTATCGCTGCTCCAGTTGGGTGTGACCCTAGGAGGTGGCTCAGGGCCAACTCAAGGATTTATTCCCCACTGATACTCCTCGGTGCACTACTTCACTTCAGCAAGGTAAGAACAAGCTGCTTGTGCTATTAACGTACATATGATGTTGTGGCTCCGTTTAGTCAGTAAGCTATGAGGCTGCCAACACTGCTCACTGTTGAATTGTTGTCCTGCAGATGTGCTTTTACAGTAGGCCATTTCATTCTGTTTGCTGAAGGCTAGAATCTGCTCTTGTGTTGCTGCTATCTGCCTATAGCTATGTGTAGTAGTTGCACTGGTAATAATTGTGATTTAAGTTGTTGTTGTAGAGGCTGAGCTTATTTTCTTGTAGTGGTTGTTGAGCGAATGTGTTGTGGTGTTGATTTACGTCGGGGTGATACATAAATAGTAATTGCAGTTGCTTTTGGGGGTTCTGCTGGCTCAGTGCAAAGTCAGATCAAGGGTAATATTGTTTACTGGCTTTAGGGATGTACAGGTGAAACTCGGAAAATTAGAATATCGTGTAAAAGTTCATGTATTTCAGTAATTCAACTTAAAAGGTGAAATTAATATATTATTATAGACTCATTACATGCAAAGCGAGATATTTCAAGCCTTTATCTGTTATACTTTTGATGATTATGGCTTACAGCTTATGAAAACCCCAAATTCAAAATCTCAGAAAATTAGAATATTACATGAAATCAATTTAAAAGAAGGATTTTAAATACTGAAATGTTGGCCCTCTGAAAAATATAATCATGCTTATGTACTCAGTACTTGGTTTGGGCTACTTTTGCCTGAATTACTACCTCAATGCGGCGTGGCATGGATGCTATCAGCCTGTGGCACTGCTGAGGTGTTATTGAAGACCAGGATGCTTCAGTAGTGGCCTTCAGCTCTTCTGCATTGTTCGGTCTCATGTCTCTCATCTTTCTCTTGGCAATGCCCCATAGATTCTCTATGGGGTTCAGGTCAGGCGAGTTTGCTGGCCAATCGAGCACAGTTATCCCATGGTCATAGAACCAGGTTTTGGTACTTTTGGCAGTGTGGGCAGGTACCAAGTCCTGCTGGAAAATGAGGTCAGCATCTCCATAAAGCTTGTCTGCTGAAGGAAGCATGAAGTGCTCTAAAATGTCTGGTCTGTTGTAGACGGCTGCATTGACTATGGACTTAATAAAGCACAGGGGACCAACACCAGCAGATGACATGGCTCCCCAAATCAAAAACTTCCCACTGGACTTCAAGCATCTTGGATTGTGTGCCTCTCCAATCTTCCTAGACACTCTGGGACCTGGGTTTAGAACAGACCAGTTATTTTTTTCTTTAACCCAGGTAAGAAGCTTCTGACATTGTTTGTTGTTCAGGAGTGGCTTGACAAGCCCATGTTTAGGATCCGTCTGTGTGTGGTGGCTCTTGATGCAGTAACTCCAGCCTCAGTCCACTCCTTGTGAAGCTCCCCCACACTTTTGAATGGCCTTTTCCTGACAATCTTCTCCAGGCTGCAGTCATCTCTGCTGCTTGTACACCTTTTTCTTACACACTTTTCCCTTCCACTTAACTTTCTATTAATGTGCTTTGATACAGCACTTTGAGAACATCCAACTTCTTTTGCAATTACCTTTTGAGGCTTTCCCTCCTTGTGGAGGGTGTCAGTGATTGTTTTCTGCACAACTGTCAGGTCACCAGTCTTCTCCATGATTGTGATTTCTACTGAACCAGACTGAGAGACCATTTCAAGGCTCAGGAACCCTTTGCAGGTGTTTTGGATTAATTAGCTGATTAGAGTGTGACACTTTGAGCCTACAATATTGAACCTTTTCATAATATTCTAATTTTCTGAGATTTTGAATTTGGGGTTTTCATAAGCTGTAAGCCATAATCATCAAAATTATAACAAATAAAGGCTTGAAATATCTCGCTTTGCATGTAATGAGTCTATATAATATATTAGTTTCACCTTTTAAGTAGGGCTGTCAATCGATTTTAAAAAATGAATCTAATTAATTACATACTCTGTGATTAATTAATCTAAATTAATCTCATACATAATTTTTGCTGTGAAAGTATTTTACATATTTTAATTCAAATAAATCAATGCATTATGACATTAAAGTTAAAAAAAACCTCTTTATTATTATTTTCACTGTTCAAATAATGGTCATAACAATCAACAATATGACCTAATATGCTGAGGAAATCAATTCAAAAGTGCTTCAGGAATAGGGTTCGGTATCGTTTGGCTTTTTTCTAAAATGCTAAAACGGTACTTTTAAAATGGTGCCGGTGCCTGAACAGATACTTTTTAATAAAGTTAAAAAAAGAGAAGGGTACTAAACAACAGTTGGCGACATTAAAGAACGGCTTGTTTATTGGTAAGGCCATATGGTCAAAATTAAATGATTTAATAATAATTTAATAACTATAACAATAACTTATTTCACTAGTAAATTGCTTTTGAACAACAAATGCACCACGAGGCTGTAGGTTACCAGTTTCATTGAACGCACCATCTCCGTCTGTGTTTTTCCGACATGGCAGCTGCAGACTGTTAGCTACAGTGCCTTGCGAAAGTATTCGGCCCCCTTGAACTTTCCGACCTTTTGCCACATTTCAGGCTTCAAACATAAAGATATAAAACTGTAATTTTTTGTGAAGAATCAACAACAAGTGGGACACAATCATAAAGTGGAACGAAATTTATTGAATATTTCAAACTTTTTTAACAGATAAAAAACAGAAAAATTGGGCGTGCAAAATTATTCAGCCCCTTTACTTTCAGTGCAGCAAACTCTCTCCAGAAGTTCAGTGAGGATCTCTGAATGATCCAATGTTGACCTAAATGACTAATGATGAAAAATAGAATCCACCTGTGTGTAATCAAGTCTCCGTATAAATGCACCTGCTCTGTGATAGTCTCAGAGGTCCGTTTAAAGAGCAGAGAGCATCATGAAGAACAAGGAACACACCAGGCAGGTCCCAGCTACTGTTGTGGAGAAGATTAAAGCCGGATTTGGATACAAAAAGATTTCCCAAGCTTTAAACATCCCAAGGAGCACTGTGCAAGCGATAATATTGAAATGGAAGGATAATCAGACCACTGCAAGGAGAAGACTGATCAGAGATGCAGCCAAGAGGCCCATGATCACTGATGAACTGCAGAGATCTACAGCTGAGGTGGGAGACTCTGTCCATAGGACAACAATCAGTCGTATACTGCACAAATCTGGCCTTTATGGAAGAGTGGCAAGAAGAAAGCCATTTCTTAAAGATATCCATAAAAAGTGTTGTTTAAAGTTTGCCACAAGCCACCTGGGAGACACACCAAACATGTGGAAGAAAGTGCTCTGGTCAGATGAAACCAAGATTGAACTTTTTGGCAACAATGCAAAACGTTATGTTTGGCGTAAAAGCAACACAGCTCATCACCCTGAACACACCATCCCCACTGTCAAACATGGTGGTGGCAGCATCATGGTTTGGGCCTGCTTTTCTTCAGCAGGGACAGGGAAGATGGTTAAAATTGATGGGAAGATGGATGGAGCCAAATACAGGACCATTCTGGAAGAAAACCTGATGAAGTCTGCAAAAGACCTGAGACTGGGACGGAGATTTGTCTTCCAACAAGACAATGATCCAAAACATAAAGCAAAATCTACAATGGAATGGTTCACAAATAAACATATCCAGGTGTTAGAATGGCCAAGTCAAAGTCCAGACCTGAATCCAATCGAGAATCTGTGGAAAGAACTGAAAACTGCTGTTCACAAACGCTCTCCATCCAACCTCACTGAGCTCCAGCTGTTTTGCAAGGAGGAATGGGCAAAAATTTCAGTCTCTCGATGTGCAAAACTGATAGAGACATACCCCAAGCGACTTACAGCTGTAATCGCAGCAAAAGGTGGCGCTACAAAGTATTAACTTAAGGGGGCTGAATAATTTTGCACGCCCAATTTTTCAGTTTTTTTATCTGTTAAAACAGTTTGAAATATCCAATAAATTTCATTCCACTTCATGATTGTGTCCCACTTGTTGTTGATTCTTCACAAAAAACTGATTGTTGTCCTATGGACAGAGTCTCCCACCTCAGCTGGAGATCTCTGCAGTTCATCCAGAGTGATCATGGGCCTCTTGGCTGCATCTCTGATCAGTCTTCTCCTTGTATGAGCTGAAAGTTTAGAGGGACGGCCGGGTCTTCGTAGATTTGCAGTGGTCTGATACTCCTTCCATTTCAATATTATCGCTTGCACAGTGCTCCTTGGGATGTTTAAAGCTTGGGAAATCTTTTTGTATCCAAATCCGGCTTTAATCTTCTCCACAACAGTAGCTGGGACCTGCCTGGTGTGTTCCTTGTTCTTCATGATGCTCTCTGCTCTTTAAACGGACCTCTGAGACTATCACAGAGCAGGTGCATTTATACGGAGACTTGATTACACACAGGTGGATTCTATTTTTCATCATTAGTCATTTAGGTCAACATTGGATCATTCAGAGATCCTCACTGAACTTCTGGAGAGAGTTTGCTGCACTGAAAGTAAAGGGGCTGAATAATTTTGCACGCCCAATTTTTCTGTTTTTTATCTGTTAAAAAAGTTTGAAATATTCAATAAATTTCGTTCCACTTTATGATTGTGTCCCACTTGTTGTTGATTCTTCACAAAAAATTACAGTTTTATATCTTTATGTTTGAAGCCTGAAATGTGGCAAAAGGTCGAAAAGTTCAAGGGGACCGAATACTTTCGCAAGGCACTGTACATCCCGGTGTCGGAATCCTGAATGAAATACAGTCAAACTTTACACCATTTAGCGTTAGTTGTCAGCATTTTAACCGTGTTTAATCCAGCTGCTAGCTAGCGTTACCTGCTGTTGAGTGTAGCATTAACTAGCATTACGTGCAGCGATGTCTCCCTTCTTCATTTTACAGTAGAATGGTGGCTAGAACGGCTCCGGATGAAAGGTCAATATGGAATGGATTAATCTGCGTTATTTTTTTAAGGCGATATTTTTTTCTCATTTTAATTAATCGAAATTAACGCGTTATTTTGACAGTCCTACTTTTAAATTGAAATACTGAAATAAATGAACTTTTACACGATGTTCTAATTATCCGAGTTTCACCTGTACAGTAAACCTGACTCTTGTTTTGCACACAGCCCATTGAAATGCCCATTATAAATAATACTACCCTTTTGGCTAATTCTGGTACTGTACAGCAATGTTCATTAATATGCACTTTCCCTGTCAAATAAATTGGATACCTGCAGATATTTACCTATTATCTGTCACACACAAGATATGAAAGAGGTCACAATTACTATTAATACTATTACTATCCTTAATATCAGTGGAACCTAAACTGCTGAGCTCTTCTATTGTTGATGATGCCACTGTACTGTACAGTACCTATTGCCAAACTAAGCTCATATTTATGCACTAGTGGTCATCCGCTTATCAATGCTGCATAACATTTCATAAGAGGAAACTGTCTGCTTCAAACTCAGAATTTGTCTTTATAAAATGCATAAATCGATGATTATCTTCTTGCATAAGTGATGTGTCTGCATATCAGGTGGATTGCTGTGTTTAAATTCATTCATCTAATGTCATTAGTATATTTTCTTTGTTCTCTGAGCTACCTAACATGAGAGGTCAGACAGCGGCGTGTGCCTGTCCCAGGAATACAGTGGATTAAACATATCGACTGCCATCGGGTACTGTATGTAACACATGTTTTATGGGAACAGTTATCACTCCCCAATCTCGCTGTGCTAAACTTGGTGTATGTCTGCAGGGTGTGACAAAGGTTGATACTCCTTAAGGATTTGTCAGTTTGAAACACATTTCGGATTACCAAATGTGAGACCATTACATTGAGCACATTTGCAGGTCTTGGAGATTGCCATAGTGACTATCTTGTTCACATCAGGAGTCCTGCTGGTGGGTGATTACTGATGAGATTGAAGTCTGTTATGTAAAAAAAGGGACCTGTCTCTAGGTGAGAAAAATATAGTTTCTGGCTGCAATAAAAAAAAAAAAACTCTCCAACGCCTCCCTCAACTGCTGCGGAAACACAACAATAACCTTGGACAGCTCTTCCTTGCTTCTTTTAACTCAACTACTGGTACTTGAAGTAGCTCTAAATTATTCAAATGAAGTTACTTTATACTCACTCTGTTACATTAATATGTAACAATATCCTTTGAAATGTCAATGATTTTATTGCCAATTTCTAATATTATTCCTATCTTCAAAAGATAAAGTCAAGAACCTACCTTTTTTTCAAGAACCTTTTTTTATTGTTTTCTACAACCATGGCATACCTCACTTTGTAAACATGTATTCATGCTATGGCAGCAGAGGCTGTAGCATCACTCGAGGTTCAGTTCAAATGTCTTTCACTATGAAATAGATCCTTAGAGCCAATTAAGTGGGCATCATGCCTGGAGTTTTTGTTTGTCAAATTGATGTTGTGGGGTATTGTCATCAAACAGACTGATTTGAAAAGTGCTTATGAGGTGCATTCACATGCTGATGAGACGTCAGCTGAGAAAAACCACGAGCAGTCGCTGACTGACGGAGAATGTGTCACAGTTTTGTAGTTTTACAACTTTTAATCCCAAATTATGCCGTGGGATGTATCACCAATACCTATACAATACAGAACTTTGAATGTACTTTCATAGCAGACATTTCATATAGTGATATTTGTGCAGCCTGCAGCAGCTGACAGGAGATTGCATCAGTCCCTCACACATCCTGTAGGCAGCCTACCTGGACACTGTGTGCCTTACTGAATGACATCCATCATTGTGGGCTACCTGCATCCTCTCTTCTTGCAGATCTGTATCTTCTTTCTGTACAAATTTATGAAATTACCACTTCTGCAACCTCCCTGAAAATATTACACTTGACAGCATTTTCACTGATAGGCGAGAAAAGAAATGAACAAATTATGTTACAATTACACTCAGACATTGTAAGGGCTGGGGAATATGACCATGGTGAATCAAGGAATGGAAGGCAACCAGTAAAACTAGGCATCATGGGAAGGTATAAAATCTAAGATGATGGCTAATCTCTTCATTGATAATTTATCATATGTTATAGGTTTTTTTTTATTTTGGGAAGACTAATGAAGACTAATCATATTGTTTGTGGAAACACAAAGATAACTTTTTGTTTTGTATTAGCTAACATTAATTTTACTCCAATGAAAATGAATGGTTTGCAAAAATAAGCAAGTATGGTATGGCAGGATCCTATTACTGGGCACAAAAAGGGACTGTGGTCTAGGGGACATGATGTTTCAGCATAGGTGCAGATGGGGTAGTCATACTGGTGTGTCCATTTCGGAAGAATGGTAATGTTGTCAAAGCAGAGTTTTCACTGTGAGCTAAACCTGCGTCCATTCCTATTTGACTTTCTTAGTGTTGTCCAACAGTCTCTTTTATGCTTGACCACTCAGTGATCAGTGGTGGGAAGTAACTGAGTATATTGTTTTGAGGTATTTGTACTTTACTTGAGTATTTCCATTTTATGCTACTTAAAAATATTGTGCTTTTTACTCTACTACATGTTTTTGACAGCTGTGATTGGTTACTTTTCAGATGAAGCTTGGTAATGAAACACAATATGTTATTAAAAATTAAACTAGTGAGTTCCAACTATTTGGCTTATGGGCCCCTTACTAAAAAGCAGTGTCTAGTTGGGACTCCTTTTCATGTTTTAGATGTCTATAAGTTGTTAGCAGCTGCACTAAAGATAAAGATAAACTTCTCACATGGTTTCATTTAAATAACTGTTGGAGGCCCAAAGAGGTCATTTATTATTTCACAAAAAAAACAAAGATTATAGAAAATCAAAAAAATGAGTACAGCATTTTGTTTAATCTTCTTTCCGCTCCCATTAATCATCACAACCGCTCAGATTTATCTTTTGACCGTTTGAAGGGGGCACATTTAATTAGCAAGCCACAGCTAAACTTGATCTTGGTTCAACTTTGTCTGTTAATAAGCTTACAGCTTGACTTACATTATGTGGTAGACTATAACATGGATTCTTATTATCAACCGGTAGTTGACCAGTTCCTTTTTACCATTTTACTAAGTAATGAAGTAGTTCACATTGCAATAAGCTTGTTTTGCTGCATATTTTTCTCCAGAATAAATCACTGTCTTTTAGAGGGGTGGGTTTTTCTGTGGTGTGATTTTTAAATGGTATATGTGAGTGGGAGAGGTTTTGCAACATCAGCATCAGTAACCGCTCTGCAGTCATATATAAGTGAATCATGTCAACAGATTTTTTAACAGTTAATGTTACTCTCATTCACAAATAGCTGGATATAATAGTACAAATGTTTACAAATGATAAAGCCAGGCAACTCAGGCAAATGCGTCTGTTCCTCTTTTTCTCAAGCAGTAAGAAGACACTCCAGCTGCACTCCCACAGAGAGGATAAGGCCAGACATGTCAGCTAATTGCTCTGTTCTGAATATAATAGAGACAATGTAGGTGGTGTAGGCAATTCCCTAGTTCATCAAAGAAGCATGCGGCCATTCATCAAACTTCCTCTCTTTGGAGATATCACGGAAATTCACCTGGAGAGAAGCGATGTGGGAGTGACAGAGAAAGAAAGTGAAAGGAAGAAGGGGGAGTTGCACTGTGGGAATTGCTGTTTTCACATAATGGTTTCACAGGATGTTAAGATTTTTTGATGTGGTTCGGTGACAAAAGAGAATAAGGATGGTATAAAGGTTGTTTAAAAACCATCTATCGTCACACCTAATATAAAACCGCAAATACCAACTTGTAGGGCAAAGAGGTGAGGTATAATCTACTAACCCTTATTCACACCCCTTCCCATTTTTCTAGCTATGTTTGGTTTTGGAAATCAATAACCTTAACCTGTTTGCATCACCATCATTGATTGGGCTTTGGTTATGATGGGGTAGTGTGTGGATAATGCATTCTTTAACAGTCATTCATCTGGTCAGCTAACATTAGCCATGACTTGTTTTTAGCATGCTTGTCAAAGTGGAAGCTAAAATGACTTTGCTAATGGCGAAGCTATGCAAGCAGGACTAAAGGAATCAATGCTAACATGCGAAAGCAGGGAGGAAAAAAAAAGTTTGAAATTGGCGGACAGGTTGAATAGCGTAATCAACAGAGAGATACAGTAGTATCAGTAGTATCTTCAAAGATCTCTCAAAGATATGCGGACAATGTGTGGCCAATGCTTTTATGTGAAAGAAGTATCTAGCACACAGGCTGTACAGCATATCTCTGTGAGGGTGGGTGGGAGTCTAGAGTTAATAGATCTACTGTATAAGGACTTGTACTAGTCTGAACACATGATTTAAGCCTTATTTCACTCTGTTCCTCCATGTGATTGGAGTGAATGTATGGTCCACTGGGCAATGATGTACTCTTAGATATGATTGCGGCAACATTTCCATTTCACCAGTAATCACAGACAGAAAAGAAGATGAGGAGGAAGGGTGAAAAAAAAGGGATGAAAAAAGTGTCACCTGGAATGAGATAGACTTTATGGATTACCTTTCCACCAAGACTGCCTACACACAGAGACTACCACACACATGTACACAATGCAAATACAAATGCAGTGCATGTTTGGTCTAACCTGAGACACACTAAGCAGCAAGTGTTGAGATGTATAGGGTGGATTTACAGTGTTAAAAGGCTGGCTCTTTTTGTGTGAATACTTTGCAATGATAAGACTGTCAGGGACTTCCATCCATGCCACTTTCAGCTCACATCTCAGCTATAATTATTATTATTACTATGAGATTCCAGCTTGTGAATTGGGACAACTTAAAAGTCAAAATTACAACTGGGAAAGTCGTTAAGACGTTAATCTTTTCCCTAACCTAATATAATATAAGCATAACCCGGTAGGATTTTTGCAAAACTACCCCAAAATAAAGAGTGATGCATTTAAAAGCAATTAACCGGGAATACTATTTTCCAGATTCTATAGCTGTGACTTAAAGGTGCAAACATCTATAGAACATTGGAAGAATGCAGGCCAGATTGGTTTTGATTTCTACACATGTATGTACACAGGTAAGAAAGAACCAGCCCGAGGAGAGATTAATATGTAAAAGTCAATCAATGGGAACTTCTGAGCTCATAGTGATAGCAGCTCAGCAGTAGCATACAGAGTACTGTGGTGTAGACACAGCCGGTAATAAAACCCAAAGCACAGTGGTATACAGAGTCCAACAGGGCAGGTGCATTCATAAAGAGCAGATCACTGTAATCCAGTAAAGGTAAAAAGGTTGCCAATATCAGTTGTTTCATTCCCTGGAAGGAGAAACATGGTTTATTCCTAAAGAAGAAATTTAATTTCAACTCCAGCTAGGGAACAATATTTTCAGTGTGTAATTTGAATGTCAAGTAAGTTCTGTATCAATAATAATACCTAAATACTTATAAATTGAGACTCTCAATTTCAATTTATCTTCTTCTGAAAAATGCATGACTTTGTATTTTCTCCACTTTTAACAAAAGATTAGAAGAGTTAAACAGGACTGAACAACCTCAAAGGTAGACTGCAGTAATTCAAAGGTTTGTACCACTGATTGGGATGAACAATATATAATGTTATCATTGGCATAAAAACGGCACACTGCATTTGATAAGTTATCACAAATATTATTTAGAAATATTAATAGTTCCAGTATAGAACCATGGGGCACACCTTTTTAATACATGAAAAAAGGAAGAAGAATAGGGTGTGAGTTGATACAAACCACACTCCAGGTATTTCATGTAAATGTGGCATACTTGTTCTATTACATAAGGTCAGATAATGGCATCTACTGCATGGTAAGTCTATATCCTTGACGTTCCACTTCTGGGATTCCGTTTTCTTTGTGTTGGAATTTTAAACTCCGGTGGATTTATGAGGACTATGGTTGATTGCTCCTCAGATCTCTGCATGGTAAATTGAGACAGCTAGTTAGACTGTCAAATCTGAGTTTTCTCTCGCACAACTATTTTATAGCGGCTCCATTTGGAGCTTGACAATTGTGATTGGTTAAAAGAAATGCCAATAAACCAATTTTCTCCCATCCTGAAATGCTATGTGGACTAGCCAGACCCTTCTCCGCTACGCAGCGTAGTAGTAGTAGTACTTCCAAAGACTCATCAGAACAGTTGAATGGACTTTTTTCATCACAAATCCTAATGGACAATGGTGACTCTATCACAACATTATATTCAGCCCAACCCCCTCTTGATTATTTTACAATCTGACCGAAAAACAGGGTGATATCTGGGTTGTTTCAGATGTGAGACACACATCACAGCACTGAAATCACAGGACCTTCTGGTTCATCAAGCCAATCAAAAGCTGTATTTTACATAAGACTAAAATACTGGATCCCGTAACACCCCTCCCCCCCTATTCACCCAATCAGACACACAACTAACTTCTTCCTGTTCTTCTGGTCCCTCTGAAATGTGCACCTCAGGGTTTGTAAACAACCTTAAAATTAGATGTAAATGTATAAAGCATGCATTGCGTGACCAGTCACAGGACATACAGAACAACTTTCTGAACTCTCGTCCTGGATACGCAATGTGTGACACCACAATTCCTTTTGTTTTTTGGAATATTTATCAGTAAAGGTTATAACACCCTGTGTGTGTGTGTCCAGGAAATTAAATGCAGAGGTGAGTGGAGCTCATTACTCACTGTCAAATAGCGAGTGACAGGTACATTGGCTTTGATCATGCTCCTTCTGTCTGAACAGCTGGCACAGATGCAGCAAAAGATCCCATGTGCAAACTCCGACACAGTAACCTCTCTTTATTGCTCTTTTCCACCATAAAACACACACACACACACACACACACACACACACACACACACACACACACACACACACACACACACGTACTGAAACCCAATATGGTATCCTTGTCCACCCGTCACAGACTGACGCATACTCCTCCCTAAGAGCAACTCCTATTGAAGGTTTCTTTTAATTGGTTGCAGCCGCTCTCCCCAAAGTAGGAGCCGTGTCTAAGAGCAGACACAGTAATGGTTTACCATGGGAGCTGTGCATTCATACAGCAACATACAGTCCAGTAGAGCCACAAAGGAACGCTTCAGCACATACAGTACCTGAGGTGCATAGCTGTCCCTATGGACACCATATTAACAGTCTGGGGTCACAATGATGAATCTACAGTGCATTGGAGATTTTTTTTTTATCATTCTCTGAGCTTATATATGAGACACTTAGAGGAATTGAGACAAGTTAATTGATGAGGTGGTCTTATGTTGGCCTCTATGGAGGAAATATTTATTCATAATTCAAATTGGATTGGAAGTCTCTCAACCCTCCCACCAGCCGTTAGGCCACGCCTCCTCATTTAAATTGACAAGTGTCACTTAAAAATGAGAAACCTTAATGTTAAATAGTAATAGCAATGGTGAATCTTAAAATGTCAAAAGGCAATTACCAAATGTAAAATGCAAAAGATAAAACTTCAAATTGAATATTATTTTTTTCTATTTGAGATTTTAATTTAAGTATTTCTATTTAAGCTTTTCCATTTCACATTTTGAGTTTCATATATGATGTTTCTGTTATTCAATAAAAGATTTCAAAGATTTCAGTTTAAGCATTTATATTTAAGCTTTGCATTTTAAATTTGACTTTTTACATTGAACTTTACATTTTCAAATTATCATTTTACATTTCAACTTTGCTTTTTCAGTTTCCTTTTTCTTTTTTAAATTTAATTATGGCATGATTTTTCCTAGTAGAGTAGTAAAATAATAATATTTTTAATTTGATTTTACTTCGTTTTCTCTTTGGACTTTCAATTTGAATTATGAATAAATATTTCCTCCATAGGCCTCTAGGGATCAAAGTCAGTCATTAGTTTTTTAGAGCTTACAGTAATGGGTTTGATAATGATCTGTACTTGGTTTATTTTCTACACTGTGTTCTCTTGGCTGTTATATAATCTCAAGAAAGTTAATAAGAAAGTCAATAAGAAGGAGAAAATGTCCGTGACAGCACTGTGACCTTTGGTTGGTGGGCTCGGCTCTGGCAAGAATTGTGATTGGAAAACGGAATTGGGCTTGTGTAATTATCTGGTGATAGAATCTTTATTTCTGATCAATTTTTGTAATATACACCACTGTTCAAAAGTTTGGAATCTCCTACCACAATGGCTTGATTGTGTACAGGCAGATGGCTGAGAGGACTACTTTATATTTCTGAATGGTCTTTCATGCTTTTAGTTGTAGATAATACTTCCTATAAATAGATCTTATTTTTGATGGATTTGTTGTGTACATGGAGAACTAAATGCTGTACAATGGTTCAAATTGACAACTAAAAGTGCAAAAAGAGACAAGGATACAGCATGGGCAAGATATCACCAGTCATTGGTAAAACAAACTGGAAGCTTAATAGGAATAGGTTCCTTTTTTCCATTCGTTTGAGTGCCAATTTCACAATAATGCAATCCAAGCTGGAATTAACAGGCGTGTTGCTTTAGTAAAGTTATTCTTTAAACGTCACAATAGAAATAGAAGGTTAGTCTCTGGGGTTAGCACTATTGCAATGGTATCCGAACATGCTATGGACTGACAATTTAAACATTTTCAATCTAACCACTGAGTACACTTTAGAGGGTCCCAAAGCAAATTATTTTATTTCAATTATTTTTTATTTATGGATTTAAATCCTTACAGAAGTTATCTCAGTACACTTTAGAGATAGAGTAGGTCTAGACCACACTCTAAAGTTTACCGAGACCCAATAATTCCCCCAAGAGCATGCATTTGGTGCAACAGTGAGATGAGGAAAAACATCCTTTTAACAACACTTTGAACACTCAAACAGAACCTGGCTCAGAGAAAGAGAGAGAGAGGGAGAGAAGAATAGAAATATGACATAATTACAGCAGTGGGTATACAGTAATGGAATGCCGTGATGAACAGTGGCAATTATAGTAACAGCAAATATAATAGAACTATGACTAAACTAATTTAAAGCCCAATCGCACCGTTTTGGCTCAATAAGGGTCACTTATGCTTTTCTGGATGGGAAAACAGAACAAATTCAAAAGGAGGGCAAAACAGCATTCCCTTCTAAATCGAAGTTTAAATAATTGAATTATTCTTTTGGGGTTAAAACTATTTCAAATGTTAATAATACATGTGGTAGCTGATGCTATATATTTGATTACATGATTTTGTTACACTGTAATATCACAGACAGTGGTTTTCTGAGAACTGGAGCCTTCCTGATGGCATCCCCTGCTGCACATATGTACAAAGTGCCAATCCACATTCAAGTGACTCAGCCTTTTTTTAAACGTTTTTCCATTTTGAATATAAGACTATAAACTTCTTTTGGAAAAGCAAATCACTCATAGGGGAACTGTTACTTTCCCCCTGCAAGCTTGGTCATTGATACACTAATTTAGGGGGCTCTTACTTTAAAATATTTTTTTTTCTTATAATGTGAAGGTGAGAGAGAGAGACATATACATGTACAGTAACAGGCATATTTAAAGTCCATACAGAAATGAACAAAATAACAACAAAAACTGACAGCTTAGGCACAGGTTGCTTGTAGAAGCACCCCCAGTGCACATTGGAGCCATGGCTGAGATGTTAGAGAGCCACAGCACAGTCTAACCGCAATGCAGTCAAGGTGTACTGTAGGCTCAGCACCAGGCTTTTCTAACTGTTAGTGGCCTGTGTCTTAAGAAATTAATATGGAATTAATTAGAAATATATTGGGTGCCTTCTAATGATTTTATTATCAAATTACTGTAAAACCATTTTAATTTGTAATAATTATTTTTGGATATGTCTTTAATAAGAAATAAAATCAATATATAGCTATTCAAAAATCTGCTGCAATACCATTATGAACCACAATGGATCCATAGTTGAGAAACAGTGACATACAACACATTGGACACGTTGTTTGTTCATGCCTGTCAGAACAACACATACTGTACGTGTAAAAGCATCGTCTGATATGATTCCCCTATCGACAGAACGACATAATTTCCCTGTGCCTTCCTCCAAAACCATTATATGAACACTATGGTTAAGGTTTGTTTAGGTTAACTTTAGACACAAACATTATATGGTTAGGTTTAGGGAATCAATGTGGTATGGGTTAAAATAAGTACTTTTGTTAAAGAGATATTTTGTGATTTAAATCCAGCTCAATGTCATGGCAGTGTGGGCCACGTGTTTATATCTAAGGAAATCCACCGGATGATGAGAAACGCCTTCACCGAGGTTGGTTAAGATCCGCCAGATGCTGCGAAATGTGGATTCCGGCAGCCCTCGGCTGGGGGCTGAAATGGCTGATGTCATTTCTTTCATTTTTCCGTTCCTTTTATAATTCAAATTTGTTTGCTATGATTGAGTGTGATCCTTCCTGTAGACAATCCTAAAAAAGACAATTTCTCAGAAAGACCTGAGCCAGTGTTTCATATCTGAGGAGAGTAGAGGTTAACAATGCTAAGGAGAGTTTCAATGACGCAGTCAGGCCTGCGAGCCAGATTTGTTTCTGATTCAGGCATGAGTCGAGGCCATTGTCATTGTTTAGCAGTGAATCACAGGGTTTATTATTAATTACAGACAATAATTAATCAATGTCCAAAACTCCTGTCCCACCAGTACATATTGTTTGTACACAGCTAGATGCGATGCACACACAGAACATAGGACTTCTCCTCATTCTGTTATTCCATTAACTGGAAGCATGGCCCTGAATATGCCATGTTTGGTAAAATACACCCCAAGCCTCCTCCATATTTTGACAAACAAGTAAATAAATAATAGCATGGCCTCTCTTCAAAACTAGGTTTAACTATTCACAGGCAGCTTAATAGGACGAGGGGGTTGCTTTTTCCGACTTCTGTGCCTTGAACCTTGCTACAGACTCACAATTACACACACATAGACAACCACATCTAGCAAGCACAAAGTCATTCATCATGGTGTCAATGGGGAGCATGTGGGAAGGACTCCTGGGTTAAAAACCTCTCAAATTAGAATTCTATTTCACATGTTTACCCGCCGAGGTGTGTGTGTGTGTGTGTGTGTGTGTGTGTGTGTGTGTGTGTGTGTGTGTGTGTGTGTGTGTGTGTGTGTGTGTAATGCCACATATAACACTTGATTGGTGTAGCCTGATAGTCCACTGTTGGTAATATAGGCGTGTGTGAGAGAAAGAGATGAAGAGGCCCTTCATGCTTAGAGGCAGCAACATGATTAGGATACAATTTGAACACCCGTGTGTGAAGTCACTGCTTCTGCAATCAACTTCAAGCTTCATTGTCTTCTTCACAAGGCTTGACACAACAAAATGTGTATCTATATATATATATATATATATATATATATATATATATATATATATATATATATATATATATATATATATATATATAACTATTTGTATTAATTTTTAGATCAATTTTTATTATTTTTTATATTTTTGAACATACAGAACAAACACAATAAAACAAAAAAACATCTCCCACCCTCTGCAGTCTCGAGAAGAACAAATAAATAAGCAAAAACAGAAATCACACCTTGCCTAGTCACTCTCCTCTAATTCTTGTGATGTTGAGGTCATTAGGACTGATACTTGTGCGGCTGCGTTTTTCCATAGATTTATAGTCTAATTGGCTTTGTTAATCCTTGCTGTAGAGAGCTCAAGCATAATTATGTCTAGAAAATACACTAACCACTGTTTTATACAAAGCGAGGGGGGGGCTATCATTTTCTTGGTTATGGTTGAGCCGGCTAGCCAAACTTTCTTCTGTCTCCAAGCAGGTGTAATTTAGAGTCGTCATTGTGTAACAAAACAGTCGGGTCAGTAGGAATTAGACATCCTATCATATCAAATATTATTGATGTTGTTTTATTCCAGAACTCCTGCACCTGTTCACACTCTCAGACCATGTGTAGGAAAGTTCCAGTTTGTTCAGGTTGACAGAACGTGCAATAGGGAGTGGGAATGACTTTAGATACGTATCTCTTCTGAGGAGTCCAGTATGTCCTATGACATATGTTGAAGTGGATCTGCCAGGGCAGGCAGGATCTGCCAGGGCAGGCAGGCGGCGTATAGTTCGTGTTGAATCCCTTCAGGCACCCGAAGCCGCTGGATCGTGAATGTGACGCAGTCAGCTTGCTCTGGCTCACATACTATAATTTCCTGCATCTCAGGTTCTGCCTCGATGTGTTGCTGCGAGGCATTCATTTCCGCCAACACTCCTTTCACTGCGTTGTAGATCACTGATTCAAGCACAGTTAGCTGCCTCTCCAAGTGATTAAGTCCTCCATGTTAGAGAACGCGTTCTCTAACAACACCAGCAACATCTGTTGCTCCATTAGCTAACGTTCCATTAGCCGCCACCATGCTAACAAATTTCTCTGAATGAGGAAATCGTTTAGGCGACAGCGAATCTATTAAATCACGCATCAGCTATCCAACCATTAGCTAAGGAAATGTGCTCCAGTTGTCCAGAGAGCTAATCTTCTGAAGATGTCAAGGAAACATTACCATTAACAAACTGAGCCTTTGTGAAAATAATTACTTGGAGTAAATATGATGGCACAATTAAAAATGCTCAAAGAGAAATATTATGAACTGATCATACATGATTCAGATTTTACCTACGCAGCCTTGTGTCAGAAGTAAATCCCTTGTTTATTTTCAAGGACTTTTTCCTGTTGAAAATACAAATCTTATTTTCACAATGGATTCTTTGCAGTGGATTTATCACTTTTATTACCACACTCCCTGCGTAAAGCCCATGAGCTCAGATATTCTCAAATGGAAATGCCCTTATTGTACAATAATAAAAACACAATACTTTCTTTTTTACGATATGAAGTGCTGATTCCGTCTAAAAGCATGTCACTCAGTGTGTTATTCCTGTATAGTGAAACAGTGTTTGAAGGGAAGGAGAAATGTTATGAATGGCATACTTTTCTGAATATTGTTAATAGGCCATTATTCCATTATGTATTTTAACAGAGTAACAAGGAAAATGCAATAATGTTTTATTAGGTAAATGTTACCGACACCAGACCTAGGGGGAATCTGGACCGGCAGCAATGGCTACACAGGCTAGGAAGCCCTGCGTAGCTTAAGAAAACTGTGAAACAACAGAGAGCATGTTAGCGTGTTGCTCATGGCAAAGCTCGTTCATTTCTGAAACAACTGCATACAGTTCCCATACATTCACATTGTCTCTACTGTATTAACTATAATATTACTTATATATAATTAAATAGTTAATTATATTACTATATTAACTCTGATAAAAGCACATGTTAAAATGATAATAAAACGTTTAAAAATTAAATACATGTTCTAACCCAGGGCTTAATTTGAGTAGGAACACGCCGGAACATGTTCCGGCACCTCCGACGTTGGATCCGGAACCTTTTTTATTGGATCCGGCACCTCCTGTGTCTCCTAAATGAAAAATATAAATTACTGTTTGTGTAGTGTTCAATGTTGTTATCTGTCTTGTTAGTCTTTATTCCCTACTGAAGTTCCACAAAAATCTTGTGTTTGCATTTTCAATGCGTTTTGAGGTGAATTTTTAGGGTAATACGACAGAGGGGGGCGAGGGACGGAGGGAGGGAGGGGAGGCACTTCAACAGCGCAGCGCTGCACTTCAAGTGACACAAGCGCTTGTGCTGGTTGAGATTGCGGTTAATAGCCTCATTTCACTCAGGGGAAAAATGTCAAGAAGACAACAAAGTTTGATTGTTGCAGTGTATATTTTTCTTTTTATTTACATTTCCCACCGATGCAGTGCATGTTCTGAAATAAAAATAAACATTGCCCTGATGTACACACAGCGTTGTTTAGGTTTTTTTAGTCAGAGAAGCTACGAAGGCAGTGTCATTTTTCTTTTTTTTGTTCTGTTACCTCCAACCCCTGTTTTGAGTCGCCGGATCCACTCCCGCTCTGCGCTCCGGGACCTCCCACTTTACAGATTAAGCACTGGTCTAACCAAACTGATGATAAATAATATGAAACAGTCTGACAGAAAATAAATGCACATAAATTCTAATGATTTAACACATATTACACATACAACACTTGGCTTAATTTAAAATACTAAAAGATACCAAAATAATATAACTTCACATTCACTAGACTCGTACACCTACAGTCTTTCACATATAACCAATGCTATCCTGCTAACACATAGTTAACCGTAGCATAATACACACCCATACATACAACATTGTTACACATCATGTTCTCTCATACACATGCACTTAATATTAGCACTTGACAAGATGGCGTCGCCATGTTACTGAATGACCGGGAATGTAAAACTAGCTTAAAACAGTATTTCTCATCACCATTTCCTCACTGCTGGCTGGCTAATACTCTGAACAAATTATAGAACATGTTTTCTTATGTTACAGGATGCTAATAGTAATTTACACTTACAAACTACTATGAAAAACTACATTGTAAAACCAAAGTTCATAAGAACTACTCAGCCTGCCGACACTGGTCGGAACAACTAGCTTCAAAGTTACGCTTTTTACGCCTAACACAAACACCTCAAAATCAGCTCACAACATCACATAACGATTTCTATAACATTTAGATAATCTGCTGATACAGTATGAGAATACAATATACAATACAATATGAAAAGTGTTTTTCAGTACCTGTGAATCAACAGAGAGCACGTTAGCATGTTGCTCACGGCAAAGCTTGTTTATTTCTGAGCTGCGCATGAGCAGAGCTAAGAGCTACGGTCTCCCTAATATGGATCCACAGTAGCGCCATAGCGCTATCTATTGACGTGGAAGCGTAATAGCTTCAATAAGTCTGTAAGGATTAGTTACAATGGTTCAAATATTAGGGGGGTGTCTGTTTAAACAAAAACTAAACATATAGCCTTTTCAACCTACTACATAAACAGCTAAAATGTACTCACTGGAAAGTTAAATAAGGCGGAATTATCATAATGATAGTATTGCTTCTGGGAGGAAGCAAGGAGGAAGGAATAGAGGAAGTAAGGAAGGAAGTAAGTGGTAGATCTCTAAATGCTGTATCTCCTGCTCCAGTGCATCGGTCTAACAGAGGGACTGCATGTATTTGAATTACACTGGAGTGCACCTGGACAAGAATTACTGAAATATTAATTCAAATACACATGGGAAATTCCAGTCACAATTGAAGTTCCAAATGCTTAGACTTGTTATATTGCTGATACATTACTAAGAACATTATTTTCTACTTGTCACTTGGCAAATTAAACTTGTTTTTCACCCTGCCAACACACACTTGGAATCAGAATATTACCCTAACCATATTTTTGTTAAGGACACATCACTAGTAGATGAATTAATCTCTTCCTGTTTGTGCAAAGGATAGAACCAGCAACATGTTTTACAGTGCAACATCTCTCTTTAGTGCTGAGTCTCTGACACTGTCAAAGGTGGCTGTACGCTTCTCTTTCCCTACTACGTAATGGGAAATTAATAAGTTATCTCTTTCAAATTGTTGGTCTTTCATGGGTAAAATTGAAGTCTTTCATGTTGGGAGGATGCAAAAGGCCAAAGAGTGAGACGAAACCTGTCAGACATAACATTTCTGTCATGCTTATTTAATTATTTCCTTTTCAAGTCTTTTTTCTTTTTTTTACTTAAAAGGTCAGCAAATGCTAAAATGACATTTACATTTGAAATTATATCAGTAAAAAAGATTAACGTTCAAAGGTGTAAAAGTTGGATCAGGTGAATACACATCAAATATGTATTATTGGCATGCATGCACGTGGACGCAAACTCAAGTATTATTCATAAACGGTCTTGCATCAATGCTGAGGAATCCTTTTCTCTAGTCATGCGACTCACTGAATATGCACGCAGTAGTTATTCTCGTGCCGGCCACGCCCGCGGGTTCCTGCTCGGCTCATAGACTTTACATTGGGATTACAAACTAGCTCTGTGAGTAGTCACTGCAATGAAGTACAATAGGAACAAAATGCCATGGGGGAGTAAACATCCCAGCACAGATAAGATACTGTAAAGAGAATCTGGGAAAGCTGTTGTGACTGGCTAGCCCGCTGGGAACATTCTAGCAGGTTATTGGTTAGCTCACCAGCTACATTAGTTCACAATCTGACTCTGTGAGAAGTCACTACAATATATCGCAAATGAGCAGATATACAAGCCTCCTTCAAAGCCTTTTTAAACTCCATGTTTAATGTCATGAGCGACTCATGGGACTGACGGACACAAGAATTTCTCTTCCTTTTATTCCAGTCAGTGCTAACACAAGTAATTCTAAAGGCTTCCTGATCATCTGCAGGTTGTCTAACCCCTTTTTTCTTTTGTGTTTCTGTTGCCTACGTCATCTCAGCAATCCTTATCTGGCATATGTTCTTCTCCTTTATCAGTTGTTCTTTGTTTAAGTCACAGGATACAACAAGGTCTTAAAATCCTTGCTGAGAGTGTGTTGAACTAGATAGCAGACTTCAGTTTCAGTTGACTATGTAAGGATATGGCAGCACATGTGCCATTGCATCTGAGACCGTTCTGCTGACTGCAGATGGATCGGCAACATCCTTGAATACAGAAACATAAAATGGCAATAAATAAGATTAGGCTGAGATGAACTCGGACTGAGGAGAGGATAGGTATTCCCCTTAAGCGCTGGGAGCTGGATATGGAATTAGATTTAGGCCATTACATTCAAACAAAACTTGTTAAGTTTCTTAAGTATCCTCAAGCCCTGCAAGCAGACAGTGGGATGGCCTTCTCGCAGACAGCCATTGGGGTGCGCTGGCAGCTGTTGCGAATAGGCTCTGTGGAGGGCCAGCCCGCTTGCAGAGCTCTGCGAGCTCACGATCTGCAACTATAGTTTCAGCGTCCTGTCTGAACCCAGTCAGTCAGACTGATGTGGAGTCTGTTGTACACCAAAATTGGCGACTAGCAGATGTATCAAAATGGTAAGTGTATATCTACACCGCCAAACGTTAACTCTCCTCTGCTCCGATCGCTCTCTCGTCCGCTCACACCGCATCTCCCATCACTTTCACTCTCTCTTCATCAGCGTCCCCAGAAGGACCTCAAACTATCCCACGACACGGTAGATGAGCGAATATTCAAAACTTTAATCGAACAACTGTTGCAAAATTTGCATTTTTGTGTTGTTTATTCATCATGCCCCCAGTGTGTAGCAGCCTTAATAAGTTTTTTGCTTCAGTGAGTTTTGTTTGATACTTAATGACACAAATCCAAGTCCATAGTATACTACCAGCCAGCCCTATCAATCTACTCTTTGCTCAAGCCAATTTAAAAAAAGTGAGTTGTCTGAAAAAAACTAGGAAAGAAAAAGTGAAGGCATCCTAGCAGAAAAAGTTGCAGAGAAAGTACATTCAGAACCTAAATTTCCCAGAGAACTCAAACTCTCTGTCAACCTAGATACAACACATACTGTAGAGTCTACAGTGTATAGTGTGTTTGTGCTTTCAAGGTCCTCATGGCAAGACGATGCCTCCATCCAGTTTACCTGACCTCTCTCTGCTCTCATCCCTCTGGTACATATCTTCCCTTGCCCTCTGCTCTCTTCCTGCTGTCAGCTCTGCTCAGTGTTTTACCCAGCAGCTCCTGGCATCCCTGACGGCTGTCCACAGCACTAATGGGGCATTGAGAGAGAGAAAGAGGGACAAGCTAGGAGACAGAGAGAGCGACACATAGAGGAAGAGATAGAGATGTTTGGGTATTGTGGTAAAACGGAGAGACTGATCAATACCAGAGCCCCATGGGCAAGGCAGCATGCTAAGCGCAAAGCAGGATCTGTTAGTTCTACTTTTTCCTGAAATTGTGTCAAGTATCTGATGCCCCGATGACCCTGGCAATGTTGATTAAGAGTGAATTTAAACTATTATTTATTCCATGTGTTGATCACAATCTTTTGTTTGTTTCATGGTGTAAATTTACGTTCTAATCAACAGTGTCTATGTTCGTTAACAGTCTTCCAAAAAGAGGTCAAAGAGCAGTTCCGCTGCTGCTTCAGTAATCTATAGGCACCACGTGTGTGTGTGTGTGTGTGGCAGGATTGTTACAGTATCAGTTACAGAAAAAAAAAACAGCCATAAATACAGAAAACAATCTAAGTTAAAGTCCATACATACATAGTTTGCCAATGTGACTTTTTACAGAGCGATTTCAAATTGAAGCGATTGCATCTCTGCAGCAGGCAATATTTTTTGCAGACTGTATGTGTGCTGCTGGTAACTAAAGCGCAATACCACTGCAACAATGTGAAAACTGTGATAAAGCACAGCACAGATAAACAAATGCTGCACAAGTCCCTGGGGTCTGTTCTTTGCTCTCTATTGTAGAAGTTCCCTAGAGTGTAATTGTTTGAAATTATGTTTTCTTTTCAGACGAGAAAAAGATGGTGTGGAGACTAGTAATTGCAGATATGAGTTTTACAGTGTGTCAAAGTCTGTTCTGTTTAACTGAGTTGGATAGGGAGTTGGTTGATTGGTTCATGGGATTTTAATTAGTTGTTACTAAAAAACTCTACTGTAATCTACTGTATCTGACAGTAGATTATATACTTAACTACCAGCTGCCTTTTCAGGTACACTCCCCAATATTCAGCAGAAAATATGTTAACAAAACTTTGCAGGTTTAAACTATTCACTATAAAACCTTGGCTGACCCAGGTTTCAGGTTATTTGTAAATAATAATAATAATAATAATAATAACAATTAGAATAAAAATAATTATAATAAATATAACAACAACAATAATAATAATAATAATAATAATAATAATAAATAGAAGCAGCTATCAATGTGTTATCTGATATGTGATATGCTTTGTCAGATGTGTTATTATAGATTGATTCTGTTGCTGGAGCAAAAACTCTTATGTTGACAGAGATCAATTTTGTCTCAAAATGCTCCTTAAAAATGTAAATGTAGTGTAGGTGTAGCCTCAGGGTGAACCAGCGAAGGAAACTCATTCTGGCTGCTTCTACACACACTTTAGTTATTTTGTCACTACCAGGGGTTGATGCATAATAATTGAGTGCGGATCGGGCCGCATTTGTGGCCCATATCCGACAGAGCAGTAACCGAGCCCGGCCCGAGCCCGACAGGCATTAAGATATTAATATCCGTGCCCGACACAGTTAAAATCTAAATTTGGAAGGCATTCGGAAATGTCAACAGATGAGCGCATCAGCGCACACGGGGCAACAAGCACGCGTTAACACAGGCGCGTACCTACATAATAAGCTTTTTTAAATTTAAAATGTTCAATGCCTTATCGCGCTGATGTGACAGAGCTCGACCCGAACATCATCTAAATATCCGTCCGAACCCGGCCCGGCCCATCAGGTACCGTCGGCTGCAGTATAGGTCATAAATCCTGCTACCTCCATGTTAGTAAATAGGACATGGGCCAAACTAAAAAGTCAAAGTACCTGTCAAATGAAAAAAGAGTTTGGTCATTTTAGGTACTTCCTATCACACAGATCTTTTTTCGAGTGTTAATTGTTCTGATAAGTTTGGGTTTTATTAGTTAATTTAATGCTGACTCACGATTGGTCAGACGGGTGAATGGGCGGGACTCCGATACCCAGGGCGCCGTATAGGGGAGAAAAGTTAGGACAATTCCAAGAGCCCATGACTGACAGGGGCCCCAAAAAATAGGTAAAAACTAATATAAAAGTATTAACCCATCATCATTCAGTATATATATTTCAAATATAATAATTCAATTAATGATCTCTTTGTTTTTACTTGTTTTTGGCAGTAAAAGTTAAATATCCCCAACCAAAAAGTAAACATCTGTTATGGTCGGGGTCGGCTGGCTGTGAATTTTCTGTTTTGATTTACCTTTTTTCCTATTTTCATTTGCCCGGCTAGTTTTCTCTCCTGTGTTCTTCTCTCTCGCTCTCCCTCTCTCTTTCTCTGCCGATCCTGCTCTTCCCCCCCCCCACTGCTGCTGCCAGCTGACTGAGCGCACCTGATCGTTATTCCGTCATCACCGCCTCCCACCGCGCACACCTGCCTCCCATCTACAATCAAGACCTGTATTTCTACCCCGGCTCTACAGACCATCTTCGCTTGATTGTTGCTCCAGATACACTGGTGAACGCTAGCCAAATCCTTTGCTCTGAAAACTTGTTGTTCCTTTGTCTTACCCTTCCCTAACGATTCACTTACCTGTTTTGTATCTTATCATTTCCAGTTACCACCTCCAACCCCAACTGTCGTCTCCAGTCAGCTGGCTTCGCTCCATGGACCCCCTCCCTCGGCACTCTGCTCCAACTGCTATTGTTTTCCCTGCTCTCCAGTTCCAGTGTCTCTCCCTCGGCTCCTCGGTTACGGCTACCCCTCTCCCTCGGCACTCTGCTCCAACTGCTATTGTTTTCCCTGCTCTCCAGTTCCAGTGTCTCTCCCTCGGCTCCTCGGTTACGGCTTCCCCACGCTTCCCTCGGTATCCTGCCTCCCCTAACTCCCGCACTCTCCAGCCCCCGTATCACTCCTGTGGCTCCCCTGAGTTTCCTCGTCCTCCAGTATTCTCCGCTCCTGGCATCTGCCTTTCCACTCCCCTTATTTCCCTATTCTAATAAACCTATTTTTTGTGAGCTCTGCTCCTGAGTCTATCTGTCCTCTATTGTAACAAACCTCCATGTTGACCAACCACCCCCCTGTATCTGCATGAAATGGTAAGGTCCTGCCTTAGCGCACTCAGTGACGGATGGCGTTTAGTTGCGGTCAGTAGATGCACCAGAACTACAGTGACCACAATTTTACCAAGTAACGTTAAATCAAAATCTGGTTTTCAAAAAAGGAAAGAGAGAGAGGAAAGGGTGTCAAACTGTAGCCCAGTTTTTCACCAAGAAAGGTGGGTAGCCTATAGTCTGTGAGTGGTATTAACCTGTTGACTTAATGTCCATAGTGAAATAAGCTAGCTAGCTACAAACTAGTGTTAGCCTACATTTAATCACCATGTAATCAGTGCAGGGAAATGTTTAGCAAGATATTCATATTAAATCATTGTCCCTGCCCCTTTTAGCAGACTTAACAGATGAGTCAGCAGCACCCCAGTCTCCCCCTAACTGTGCCCCTCCCTGTCCCAGTGAAGAAGGTGAGCAACATTGTGTTCAATGACATGCCAGTTAGCATCATTGCATGCAGTCTGTGGGGATTTCTCTGTCTCTCTTGCTATTTTTACCATTACAAAAAAGAAAATGAAATATTTATTAATGACAGAAATTCAAACACATTAATAACAATTATTTTTATCACATGATGATCATTATGAAATCAAATTTAAAAAAACACAACCTACTCTCTGTACTGGATGCTGGAAAGTTGCAAGCCTTTAATTAGAGTTATGTAAAGCTTTTGATGGGTCATGGGGCCCAAAATTCCTGGCAGCACCCCTGCCGATACTGCGGCTCCACCATCCGATCACTACTACGCAGACTCTGGCTCCAAAATTACAAGATGGCAGCACCCGTATCCAGGATAATTTGGCTTCACTTTTGTACAGGAAGTGGAGACGCGTCATCCAACTTTTTTCACAGTCTATGTTCATTATTAATTGGGAAATTCGTTTTCAGGCTCAGCATCCACTGTCTGGTAAAGCATCTGCAATACAGCAGTCGCTGCACCAATCCGCCTGTCGCTCTGCTTGTCTTGAACAAGACCGTAACATACCTAAACGCCTTCACTAGGGGGAGTGACTCACTCCCAACCTGGAAGGAGCAATCCACCATTTTCTGGCAGAGTGCCAAGGCCTCAGACTTGGGGCTGCTGACCCTCATCCCTCACCGCTTCACACTCAGCTTCAAACTTACTTCTCTCATTGTGGATAAAATATCCATGGTACATTTTCACATTATTCCTTATATATCTTGTCCATGGCCATATTCACTTTACACTGCATTTATTGTTAGCTCATAATTATGACGTATACTGAGGTACCCAAGCTCACTGGAAAATGAGTCATAATTGTCATAACTCTCTGTAGCATACTGTGAATGTCTGGGGCTAATGTTATTGCTGCACTGATTACATTATAGGATAAATCTGTATTGTGTTACAGTCACTTTTTTCTCCTCAGTTGTTCATGACCATAAATCGTACTGCAGGCCATGTGTAGACTACTTTCTGTTCTTTTGCCCTCCCTAGTTGTTCCTGAGAGCTGAAATCTGCTTTATGTGGTGATTTTGGAGCAACTTTGATAATCTTACTGCTTAAACATCAGAAACTGGGCCCAGGTCCGCCTGGGTCTGCAAGTCTGCACAGTTCTGCTTTGTTCTGTATTCCTTTGTTCATTACAGAAATAAATGGACAAATGGCAGAGCAGAAACCAGGCCAGTGAAGATCAGCCACAGAAGTTCTTTATAAGCTTTGTTCTCATTTTTGTGGTTTTATTCACTGCAATACAATGGCTGAAAGAGTCATTCGGGGTTTCATTTCCATATCACATTTAACAATAG
Organism: Zingel zingel; assembly: GCA_023566125.1. NCBI lineage: Eukaryota > Metazoa > Chordata > Actinopteri > Perciformes > Percidae > Zingel > Zingel zingel. The sequence goes on from CM042324.1 coordinate 11,625,280, forward strand.
AAAATAGCCTCTGTGTGTGTGTGTGTGTAAAAAAAAACAACTGTGCTTTCCAAAGAAGAATAATGAAGACATGTATATGCTCCTATGTATACTATGGGTTAAATGCCGAGGACACATTTTGTTTTTGTCTATTTAGGTGCTTTGAAATGATAATAAAGCCACCTTTAACCTTTTCTTCTCCAAATATTTTTGACACTTTTTGTGCTTCAAAAAAAATGATTTCATAATTCAGCAGCTTGACTTTTACCCAGAGATAAGAGCAGAGAGATCAGCAGCACAGTGCATCCTAATTAGGTTTTCAGAGCAGGCATAAACTCACACAACCAGCTCCACAGTGAAAATCCAAAAAGAATGTTACATAGTTATCGTCATTACTGCATTTTAAAAATATATCTTTCTGTTGTGCAGCTTATGATAATAGGAATAATTTGAATAAGGAGGAACTCCTTTTAATTAATAATAATTCCTTTTAATACTTTTAATTTGTGGTACGTCAAAAGCACAAGTTGTTTTTTGAGTAGGAGGACTGATTCAAGGTTAGGATGTCTTTGATTCCTGAAACACAGTATAATTTATAACCTTTTTTATAGCCTAAAAGTGGGACTCAGTGACAAGAAAGCTGGCCTTTGAACAGCTAGCTTCACAACTTCGCCACTCAATCATCAAGAGTGATGATAAGTTGTTCAGGCAATCATCAAGAGGCACATGCACACCCATGAATTATTTGCAAGGGCTGGCTAATAATAACTGACCATTCGCTAAACCTCTTCCCTGAACAGTGATTGTACAGTCATAGCTTAGCAGCTGTCACTGGCACACCTGTGTGTGTAGTAGTACCAGTGGGGTGGTACTGTAGTAATATACTCAGTACCTCAAATGTTAGGAGGTTTAATTGTTATGGCCTTTTCAAAACCAAAACCCAAGAGCTTAAAGGCAGGGTTTGGTAACTATTTCCAATATAAGTGGTATTTACACCACAACAGCAATTAATAACTCATAGGCTTATAGAAATAATTAATTAAATGCCCCCTACTCCGCTGTGCTCTACTCTACCCCTCCTGTGCATACGAGCCTGAGCTCAATGTGCATCATAGACGCATTGCTAACAGTAGTAATGTTTGTTTTAAACATTCAGTATGATATTAGGAGTTTGCTTACCTGTGAAAGAGACATTAAGTGAAATTGTGGTCCTTTCTCCGCTTTGCTCTGAAGCAGACACAGCGGTGCTCGTGCACGTCTGTGTGGGTCGGAGCCCTGAGGACAGAGGGAATTGAGAGTTAGACGGAGCCCTGAGGGGATGCTACTTTCATATCTTGCTAACTTTTCAACATTACTAACCCTGCCTTTACGTGTAAAGAATTGATAAAACAGCTATGTCTGCTCTAACAAAACCTGCTAACATTAGCATGCCTGGCTTAGTAGCTAACTTGGTACTCCAGGACAGTGTGATGGCCCATTTTGGGCACATTCAGTGACAATGTTGCCATTTAAGCAAATTGTAGAGATTGAGGAGCGGGTTTCTGTCACCTATATCCCCAGACAGGAGAGTGTCGAGCTCTTATGTCTTTATTTTAACTGAGGTCAGCTCGACTGGCCTCCATCAAGTTAAACTAAATAGAAGCTTGGGGACAGGAGAGACTTGAGATGCTGTTGGTGTTGCCTCTGAGGCCTTCAGCGTTCCTGTCTTGATCTCTTCTTCCTCGGTGATGATGAGGATGAAGTGATGGCAAGTGTCGATGGAAGACTTATTGCGTACAATATTAGCGGCACAAGATTTTACATTATGCATTAAGGTTTTCCTGGGAGGACTGAAAGCCCGGAGTCTGTGCCGAAATGCGATGCCTAGCTACTTTGCGGTCTCTGAGCTCAGTTTCCCCTGATGTCCACATCTATTTGGCTTGATTGGAATTCTGACAGCACAATCTGAATACCTGCCTGGTCATAACTGCTTTAGGCAAGATGGAACCTTAATATAGCAAATTATGCACACACACATAAAACCCTCACGGGTTGGAAAGGTAACCACTTCCCGCACGAAGGAGCGAGAATGAAGATTGCAAAGTTGGAACGTCTGGTGTCCACTTCTGCAATGTGTCCCTCTGATAAGCATCCCATTTCCTAATTTTTTGCCAGGGGGATGAGATGTAGATGCCAGCTGAAATTAAGGATTAAAATTGTCTGGGAGAGGAGACAAGTTTGCTAAGGACTAGTAATTTCCTAAAAAATAACAACCTAATACAGTATCTGTATATAGATAGTGTCAATATAGTCAATGACAAGAAAAGTAGAAACCCTGATACAAAGTAATGTCGTACAATGAGCCAGTTAAAGTTAAGTTTCAAAAACCGGCTGCTGGCTATAACTCCATATTTAGCGTACAGATATCAGAGTTATATTGATCTTCTTCGTCTAACTCTGTAAGAAAACTAATCATTAAAGAGAAACATTTTATATATTTTTAAACAGCGTGCACTGTCCGCACTGCAGTGACACAAAGCTGGTTGAAAATTTGCAAAGTTTTCTGTTGTCATCTTTTTTAATATTAGTTTTTGGGCTTATATATATATATATATATATATATATATATATATATATATATATATATATATATATATATATATATATATATATATATATATATAAAAAAATGGTAAATATATATATATATTTTTTTTTTTCTTCTATTAGATAGTACAGATAGACAGAAAAGAGGGGAGAGAAGGGATGACACCGGCAAAGGGCCGTGGGTCACATTTGAACCCTGACCGCTGCCTAGAAGTCAGCCTACATGGGCACCCCATGCTCCAACCATTGAGAGGTAGGTGTGTGTGTGTGTGTGTGTGTGTGTGTGTGTGTGTGTGTGTGTGTGTGTGTGTGTGTGTGTGTGTGTGTGTGTGCGTGTGTGTGTGTGTGTGTGTGTGCGACTGTTAGCGCGTGTGTGAAAGTGTAAAGATGAAATAGGCAGAGGGAACACGGGATCAGGAACTCTTTCAAAGAAGTTACTTTCTCTACACTCTCACACTCACACACACACACACACACAGATTTATTCTCCAAACAAGTCAGTTTGCTCGCCTGCCTTTGCTGGCAGACAGCACTGAATGCAGCCTGGAATACAAATCATGTTGAAATGTTTCAACATCAATGAGTCAGTTTGATTAGGTGTCTGAGCATTATTCTTTTAGATTATATTTTATTAATAGAGCATGCAACCTTAGTAAAGGAGTCAAAACTTTACAAAAATATACACGATGCGTATAAATGGTTAGCATATTGTATACAGTGCATTACTGTAAAGGGATAGTTTGAATATTTTGAAGTGGGGTTGTATGAAGTACTTATTCATTCATTCTCACAGTTTTAGTGTACTGTGTTTAGAATATTTTCACCACGTAAACTTCGCCAGACAGCCCTTTCTAACAGGAACCTGAAGCCATTACAACTTATTCTATTATAACTAAAATGCTTAAAGGAACCCTATGGTAGCCAAAGTTTTTGACCACTTGATCCTGTGCTGGGATTAAAGTTTTACTGATAGGGCCCCATTTTGTTTGTATCTCATGTTTAAATGTACATCTACATGCATGTGTTCACAGATTACATAATAGCCATTCGTCACAACGGTTTCACATTATTCCACTGAGAGTTGGTGGCAGTAACCTTTCAAGAAATGTGCCACTTGCAAACTTTTTATGAAGAAAAAGCACTTAAGCTGGCAATTGGGTCGTAAACCTGGATATATTCACACCAAGACAGCAGAAGTCATACAGTATCTCTACTGTAAGTGCACTGCTGTCTCCCTCAAACCTTAAACTTCTTGTGAGTTTGTGTTTGTACTGAAGTTTCAACTTACTCTAGCTGCCTATATGTACTGCTTCACAACTCACCACAGGGTTTAAAATCCCTGAGGTCTGAAGTCATTTCTTGCTGCTTAAAGAGTTAAGATTTCTTTTTTGTTATTACCCTATAGAAGCAGTAACTTTTATTACTTTTCTGGCACATGCCCACAATTGCCTTTCTGTGCTTGTACAGTAGCTCTAAAGTTTTTGTCAACCTTTTTTCCCAGAAGATTTGAGTTTTGTCAAAGTTTAGTGCAGAGGAGGCAATCTTTTCTACACACACATACAGTATGTGTTTATAACAGCGTACCATTTGGAACTACTAAAAATCAACAGGGGGTTTTAATACAAAATAATTGTAATATTTACAATGATGATTTAGTGTTTTACAGCTACACTGTTCATATCAGGGGAAAGAATGAGAATTGTTCTAACATTAAGTGAGTTTCTGCCATGCAAGTTGGTGCTCCAAAGCCATGACAGCCAGCCTCTGATTAACCATGTTCTCAGCTGGTTTCAGGTTCCAAACCAGACAGACATCACTGTGCCCCTGTAGAATTTGTATGGTAGAAAGGACCTATCTTATTTCAAACCAGTCCATCAAGAGTGGCCATTCCACCGAATCTGCAGTGCTGTCAGTGAAAGAAACCATGAGGTCAGCAAGAACTGGCCAATAAAGTGCTCATATTATGCTTTTTGGGCTTTTCCCTTTCCTTTATTGTGTTATATATCTTTTTTGTGCATGTTATAGGTTCACAAAGTGAAAAAGCCCAAAGTCCACCCCTAAGGGAGTTACCATCTCCTACAGAAAACACTGTTCACAAACTGCTCCAAACAGCTCTATTGTAGTCCAGCCTTTACTTCCGTGACAAACGCGCATCACTTTGTAACACACGTTATAATGCTCGCCTAGCTGCTAGTGTGGCACACCCTCAAACCAAGCTAGTTAGCGTGGAGGCCTGAAGAGTTCAGATAGTTGTATTGCCATGTCCAGGAGACAGTGCAGAATGAAAATGTTACATATGAAAGACTAATTTGTTAACATTTAAATAACTTACCACTCTGAAACTTCTTGCTCCAGCAAAGCTGGTTCGGGTTGTTTTGCCTGTGTTTTTGGATCAGACGCGCAGGTTTGTTTTGGATCACACTAGCTTGCTTGTCAGGGCCCGCCCTCCTCTGCTTCTGACTGGCTAGTAGTCCTTACCTACCTACTGCGCATGTGCGACTCCCAACAAAGATGGAACAGAAGTGAGATGCCTCACTCTGTAGCTAAAACAGAGAGCTCAACACACAGGGTGAAAAGAGGAGCTGCAGCAATGTGCAGTACAACAAAAATATGTTTTTTGAAAATTAAACCATGTAAACCTATTCTGATATAACCTCTAAATACAATTATGAACCTACAAAATTAGCATAATAAGAGGTCTTAAAAGAATTATTTTTTACAGATCGAGTAGTCATATAATATACTTCTTTCTTGGCTGCTCGACAGATTATTCAGTCCCCAGTGTTTTTCTGCAATGACTTATGAACTTTTGTCTAATTTTAACTCATCAGGGATTTATTTTCTCGGTGGCAGTAAAAGACACTCTTGAAGGCTCCCGCTAGCCCAGCAACATTAAAGAGACAGTTCATCTCAAAATCCAAAATCCATATTTTTCCTCCTACCTGTTGTGCTATGTATCAATCTAAATTGGTTTAACGTGAATTGCCCAGTGTTGGAGATATCTGCCGTAGAGATGTCTGCTTTCTAACAATATAACGGAACTAGATACAAAATACATCTGAAAAACTCCACAGCAATGCCTCTTTTAGAAATTATGACCCAGTTACTCAAGATAATCCACCACAGACCTGGTCGTGAGCAGTTTCATACAGGAACATTGGAAGAAAGAAAATAAAAGGCAGACATCTCTACAGCCAACATCTCTGAGAAACTGAATAGCACTACAGGTAAGAGGAAAAATATGTATTTTTGATTTTGATTTGATTGATATTATGATATTAAATAAATATGCCTATGAAATACATACTGAAATAAATAAATGCAGAATAAATATATAACGTATAAATAAATGGAAAAATAAATATATGAATGAGTCAATATAGTTCAATAAATAAATAGGTTTTACATGTATTAATTTCCCCTGAAATGACTTTTATTTTTTTATTTTATTTCATAAGTACACATTTATTTATTTATTTATTTTGAAGACCTTCTGAGAGTACCTACTCATCTGATACTCTCTTTCTCTCTCTTTAAGCAATGTCTCTTGCTATTATTTGCGATGTGTTACTTCATGCACCTGCAGCCTTATTTTTGAAGGCTTCTCCTGTGGCTTGGATTGTTTGTACATCTCTTTGGGCAAAAGCATCTGCCAAATGAATAGTGTAAATGTAACAACATGCCTCAGATTTACTGCAAGTCCAGTTGACTCCAGTGTCTCAGCTATTGACCTCCTCTCCTGCCTGTAGTCCCTATACTGTAACCTCTTTCCATTTCCCTCTTGTTCCTATACCTACAGTCCATCATCCCCTTCCTCTTCAATTCCCCAGTCATCTCTCTGTCCAATCCACCTTCTTGTCTCTCTACAGCGCCTCCTCCAGACTCCATTTCCTTCAATTTCTTGAATATATGGCCCCACTACTTAAAGTGTGTTTGCAGTGCCATATTACTACTGTTTTTCCTCTCTCTTACGTATTGTTGATACATGTCTTAACTAATTACAACATAGGATTTGCAATTAGGGACATACAGTAGTTTTTCATAATTTTTGTAAATCAGGTCTTGAGCATCCAGAAATAGATTTTTTAATGTCCCAAAAATGACTAGCAACACACCACCACTATCATTAAAACATTTTCTCTAAAGTGAGTGTTCTCTGCTGGCTATTTATCTGTCAAAAATGAGTAACAGGAAATGCAATTGTATATAATGAAGCCTAGTGGGATGCATTTTTGCAGTAGAAACATGACTGACAATAAATAAATTATATATATATATATATATATATATATATATATATATATATATATATATATATATTTATATATATATATATATATATATATATATATATATATATATTTTATATATATATATATATATATATATATATATATATATATTTATTTATTTATATATATATACACTTGTTTGTTCTGTTTAACCTGTTTAACTTATTTTAGAGAATGTGTGATATGCACCTACAACACCAAAACAAATTCCTTGTATGTGTAAAAAACGTACTTGGCAATAAAGTTTTTCTGAGTCTGAAGAAATAATATGAAAAAGGTGGGACCCAAACGCAACATCTCAACCCAACATGACAGCCTCCTTAAATTAATGCACTATTACTTTTCAAGTACATGGAACCATCCTGTTTAATTAGCATTTTACAGTCAGTGATGTCTGCAGCAGAAAAGTATGTGCTTTTCTTATCATGCAGCTGTAGAGTAATAACCTCACACTCCTAGTAGTCTTCCTTCGTCTAAGCCACTATTGCACATCTCACGTGCATACACAGACATACTGAACAGAACAGGTGCACGTGTGTCAGCACTTCCAGAAATCCAATTACATCCACGAGTGGAGGTCAGTGAAAGGAACATGTACATAATGTCATTCATAAGCCCAATAACAAACCGGCTCGCTAAACATTTTACCGCTGATGCTCACACGTTCATGTGTCATGTGAAATAATAGGACATGCTCCACAGCAACTCACTATATATAATTACATCATGTAATGTTTAAAGGGAAATTCATTTCAGTATAAGTTATAATATGGTTTGCAAGGAGGAGGTTTGGACACCATGTATTAAAACAGGGCAATGAGTAGTTAAGAAGGTGAAGTTTAGAGATCAAGTTGGATTTCGTTAGTTTCTAAAGGTTAGATAATTCCCTAATTAACAACAAGTACTAAACACTGCTACTGCCCAGCATCAAGCAGCAGAGAGACAAAGTTAGTGTCTAGCTGGTGAACATGGTGGAGCATTTAGCAGCTAAAGAGCCAGATGTTTCCCTCAGGACTTACATTGGTCAGGGGACCAGAAACCTAACTCCGAATGGATGCTAATGTTGCTAGGTATCTGCTAGATGTGTAATTAAGCAACTGTTTTCTAACATGTTAGCCAACTTAAAAAGGTGATATGTCAGTCTTATGTTGACAGCTTGTTTCTGCTGCCCCCAAGGGTCAAATAAAATATTAATGCAACTTTAAATACTCCAAAATGTGTCCTTTTAATGACGATGTTGTGATATACAAGATTCCGATGTACAATTGAATGATTTCAAGCCAATTGTAATTTTTTTAAATGGCTTTCTCTGATGTAATACATGCACATGAACACAGTTCATTGCATTATACGGCAGTTGGAGTATTTTATATGTAATCCTTCATACATATGATATGCCATATCATATTTAGCTGTATCTGGGAAATGTTTGTATAAAGATTGCGATACTAATTTTAGCCCCATTGATACTAACTAAATTTACAATAGAAATAATATTGTATTACAGTGATTATTTATACTGATAGAGGCAGAGAGGGAGAAAGTGAAGGAGAGATTAAGGGAGGTCCATGTAGTGCAGCACAGCACCACTTCCCTCTCCGACCAGTCACCAATCCATCCCTCTCTTTTGTGTTTTCTTTCTCCTCTCCAACTTCTAAAAGCATCACTATGTCATCACTCTATCTTTCGCTCTGTCTGTGCTACCTGCTCAGCTCCGAGCTTAAGTTTCAACTCGTAACAACAAAGGAGATGGCGAGCACAAAAACAGACAGTCTAGGGGAAAACATATACTTTCCTTAAAAAAGAAAAAACTAGACAGAAAGAGAGAAATCATATTCTATAAAGCAAAGACAATAGACGCATATATAAATATATATATGCTGGAGGATTTCTTTTCCAGACGGCAAAAGGTACACTCTTATCTGCTCCTCTTCACTTCCTTGGCAGCTCTCCTCCTGCTTTTTTTCTCTCTTTCCTATTTATTTACCATTTTCTGTTTGGTGAAAACCACAATAATTCTTCTGGGGGGATTCCTGTGAGCCCTCTTCTTTAATGCCCCAAACAACTGGAACGACAGACATTAATAATTTGCCCAGGGACTGAGTAATGATACTGTACACACAAACGCACCACTAAGATGAATGGAGGGCCTACTGGGTCTCATTAGTAAGCAGAGGTTCTTTGGGTCCAACAGTAAAGCAGGATGTGTGTGTGTGTGTGTGTGTGTGTGTGTGTGTGTGTGTGTGTGTGTGTGTGTGTGTGTGTGTGTGTGTGTGTGTGTGTGTGTGTGTGTGTGTGTGTGTGTGTAAATAAAGGTCCATAGTGAATGATGGGAGAGGGGGAAAAAAACGGCCAAGTTCCCATGTTCCAAACTTATTGTGTTAAAAAGTTTTATGTTTCATCGACCCAAAGACATTTTTCATTATTAGGATTCCAGCCGTTTTAATAAACAAATGAGTATGTGCTCATTTAGATCACATCGGAAACAATTTATGAACTATGAACCATATAGCGCCTGGTGTTGTGTTGATATGAATACACAATATAGTGGTCAATTGATATGTTAGCAACAAGGATCAATTCGGTTAACATATGCAAGACCTGAGCTCTATTTTTTAATAGGGATCAATACCTTGCATTGTTGGAACGTTGATCACAAACAGCCTAATTGATTCAGATCGATCTGTCGCATCTCTCACACACACACACACACACACACACACACACACACACACACACACACACACACACACACACACACACACACACACACACACACACACACACACACACACACACACACACACACACACACACACACACACACACACACACACCATTAGGGCTGCTGGAATGGGAGGACAACAACTTATAAAGCCATAAGTTTAGTCTGCCAATTACTATTTTTGTTGTATTTTAGTCTATAAAACTGGTGAAAAGTACCAATCATAGGTTCCCCGAGACCATCTTCAATTGCATGTTGTGTCTGAACAGCAAAAGAGAGAGGCTGAAATCAACAAATGTCAGTTTAAGTCACAGTAATGGAAAGGCTCCAGGTGTGGCACCTTTGTTCGGTCAGTTAAATATTGGATAATTTGCTGCTACTGACTTTTGTATTCTTTTGACTTTTTATTTAGCTCCACCAGAGGTGAAATGTTTCACTTATCCAGTGAAATGTTGTATACAGTATCTACTTTATGGATTGTAAAAAAAAAATGGTCCAGATGTTCTTGCTTCCAATGAATCTCACTGACTTGTCATTTTGGTACAGGTGTTGATTTTCTTCACAGGAACAATTGTAGTCACTGATGCCTTAACTTTTCATCTAGCACCATCATCACGTCAACATTTTAACTTGTCCAATACTTTCCTGCCAAACTAATGACATTCCCATCGGCCTCAGCTGCTTAGCATGCTAACACATCAGCATGTTAATATTGTCATTGCATTAGCTTTTACTGTAACTCAAAGTGATGCTAATCTTAAGGACAAGCTCCACTAGCATGGCTATAGACTCTTAGCTTGATGAATCAAATCAATTAACAAATTAATCTCTTATCAAGATGGTTGTCCATTAATTGATTTTTTTAGCACATTAAGCATTATACAATTGATGATAAATAAAAACACAGATTTCAGTTCTAGAGGCTTGCTGTGGTTCTTGTTAATTCTTAACGGACCGAAACACTTCAGTGTCCATTTTAAAATGCTTTAAGGCTGATGAATGCAGTATTTGTCTCATCTTAATAATTAGCTGTTATGCATTTAAGCATCTTGGAACATGTTAACAAAGGTGACAGAAAAAAGATTAATAAACAGAAGAAAAGAGGTAAAAAATAATTAATTATTTAATAAAAAATACATTTTTAAATTCGGCAGCATGAACTTCTCTTGAGCATTTTCATCAACCCAGGAGGAGAGAAACAATGAAATCCAACTGTACAGTAGGCATTTAAAATAAAACATTCTGGGAAGCAAATACATACAAATGAGGAAGAAATGACAAGTTGGATTGAAGGAATAAACAGCAAAAACAATATGAATGACTTAAAATAGCAGACAGTTTCTGAAGAAACTGATCTGGCAAACAAAGACTAAACTGAACTGAACAGAGTTTTCTAACATCAGAGTCTCAACACCACAACAGGAGCATGTTGCTTTGGGTTGATCATAACACCACGAGGTTCACTTCAGTCCTTCAATAAAACTACAGCAGCTTGGTATGAAGACAAAACAACACATGGACAGACTGTGGAGGCAGCCATCACATTAAGCTGTCCTTATGCACTGGTTAGCAATTAGCTTTACCACAACACAGAGGGAAGAACTGGCAAAACTGACTCTGAATCAGTTTTTGAGGACAACTTCATTCTTCTCTGGGGAGGAAAACTGAGTCACCCAAAAATTGTTACTGAAAACGGTGTTTCCTGTGCATTCATTTACTAGTATTCATAATGGCAGAGATAAAAGATCTTTTTACACAACTGAATGGCACTGACGGATGGACAGACTGGGAGGTTACAGGTTCTACAGCAGCCTTATTGCACACGGAGGAAAGCTTTTACTGGAGATTATCATCCAAAATCAGTCATGTATGTCATTTTCACAGGCAGGTAGCAGGCTTGTTGTGGTTCCATATTAGTTTTTGTTGAGAGGCCATTTGAAATGTATGCCCAAACAGATTGTGCCCAGAGACCTGTCACATACGTTTTTGTGGACATATAGGAATATGTAAATAGTTGAGTACCAGTTGGCAAATATGGAAAATGTTTTTTTTTTCTATAGCACCGAAGGATCATGTGTGTTGACAATACATTTTCTGTAAACTATTGTTTTTCGACATTTGGTTGACCAAATCAAATCAAGTCAAAGCATGTGGAATGCCTTTTATTTTTCCTTACTTTTAGTTGAATCCTCACATACTAAGTGCATCTGGAATAAAACGGGAGAACAGAAGCCAGACAGGCCCAAAAGTCTTCTATATTGATTGCAGAGGGCTCTACTGTTCACACAGAGCTGACACGTCCTCCCAGTTTTAAATTATTGACCCCAAAGCTGCTGACCAAAATATCACAGTTGTGGTTTTAAGTGATTATTATGGGACAGGATCTGTACCTTGGGGTACATTTCACTGTAGTGCTGTTATTAGCTGCCAACATAGTCTGCAGAAAATACCCAGCTGGCAGGAGTTTTCAGCTGATGCTCAGGAATTATGTTTGGGCAAAGTGCTTAGAGGGAAGGAATAAGGAAATCTGGAGTGTGGGAAGTTTCCACTGACTGGCGTGGCCTTTTGATCTTAAGCCAAATGTGGCAATAGTCTAAAATCAGTTTTCAACTCAAGGAGAGACACATTTAAATAATTTATAAAATGGCCTGCCCAGTAATAGACATAAGTCTTCTCTTTTTTCTGAGCATCGTGTTCAAAATATATAAAAATAATCCGCCAATATTTTGTTAACAAACACATAAATGTCTCTTTATAAAGGATATATTTGTTATACCCTACAAATATATATTAGACAGTTTTGTGGGTCTTTAAAAGAAGTGAATCTTGGACAAACTGCTTCCCTGATCTTCTTTTTCCATTAATTCTTCAGATTCAGGTCAACACTGGGCTGCTTTCACCTTTGTCTCTTGTGCAGCACTGCGTCAATACTAAATGTATTATACAAACGATTGAGGATATGAGCTTTTCTTTTTATTGTAGAGAGGTCTAAATGTTTATTTTGCAGCAGTGTCTTCTGCACATTTGTCCTTGACTCCACAGTCTTTCAGCAGCAAACAATTTTCATAATCATATCCCCTCTTTACAACTGTAAACGGGCTATATGATTTCCTGGCCCGGACAGCCAAATAAGTATTCATTTTGTTTTTGTTGAGCTTTTACGTGGTAGAGGTCAAATCTGTATACACTATACAGTATTTTGGTTAAATTCTGACACTGTTCACTAAATGAGATACCAGCTTTCAGTCAAACAGTAATAGTTCTTGGCAATATTCTGACAAAATACAGTTACCTCATGGCGATGTATGGTGTCACTTTCAAACTGGCTTTTTAATGACATTAACAAAAGAAAAGATGGCTAAAGTATCTCTCAGCAGTTGGTCAACAGTGTAATTGCGGCAGTGAGGATACCAGTAAGTGAATCTGACACAGTGTGGTAGCACCCAGGATCTGTGACATTTCAGGTTCACCACATGAAACTGAACTCACAAAGTACAGTGCCATTTGTGTGTCCAACAACTTGGAAAAGGTGGGAGAGGGCAGTCTACCATTTCTTAATAAGTGCAACAATCACATCTCTTTCAGACCAAAGTCCAAATAAAGTACAAGTCTTCTTTTTTTTTAACCACCCAGGTGTAATTCCTTTGTCCGTGTCAAGTATGAAAAGAGCCATAATAAAGTTTGGTATTTTGTGCTAGTTCAGTGAAAATGTGCTTGATTCGTCTATAGTCAGAAAACAGTCTTCTAATTGGATAAATAAGAAGGGTCAGGAGCAGATTCACCTCCTCTGATGATGTTTTACTGAGGATGAAGGTCCAATCAGAGCTCAGCAGCTTGAGATCCCTGTCACCGTCTGCAAATATAAAGAAGCTTTAGATTAGATTGGAAAAATCATGAGATGAAATGCTAAATCCTCCTAAATTAACTTGAATGATATTTACATTGGCTTCCACTTTTGAGGCTTTGAATGTGAGATACACAAATTGTTCACGCATTAAACCGTTTTCACAATATTTTTTTCTATTGAAAAGCTAAACAAAGCAGAAACCTTTCTCAGTCTAGCAGCCAAATACGATTCTTAGCCTCCTTACCAAGCACACCATCATTGCATCATATTGCTGCCTGTCTCTCTGCTGTACATGTCTGCTGTTAACTTCTTTAGTCAACTTGCAGTCATTCATATTTGGAGGGGAAATCTCCTGCAGTTAAGCCCAGCTAGGAAGCAGATTTTAATCATATGTTTTCCATGATTGATTGATTTTAATGATGGATATACAAGAAAAAAAAAAGAATCCAAGGGATAACATGTAAAGTGTAAACACTTATTTCCAACATGGTCCCTGATGTCATAGACCAAAGACAGATTTGACAAAGTTGACCTCATGCCATCATGTGGACCGAGGTCATTATTGACTGAATTCAATTCCCTGAAATGTCTGTCACAATAGTCTATATCCACGACGTTCAACTTCCGGGATTGCTCTGTTGCCGCCGAAAATTCCGCTGGGTGTCACTCTTTCCGGCCAGATGTCCATTACCTTCCGCTTTCTTTGTGTTGTAATTTTAAACTCCGATGGATTTATGAGGACTATGGTTAACTGCTCCTCAGATCTCTGCAGGGTAAATCCAGACAGCTAGCTAGACTATCTGTCCAATCTGAGTTTTCTGTTGCATGACTATAACAACCTTTGTTCGTACACGTTACACCAAAACAAGTTCCTTCCTGAGGCTATTTTGCAGCAGCTCCATTGCTCCGCTCGGCACTTAGCATCGCCCATGACAATTGTGATTGGTTTAAAGAAAAGCCAATAAACCAGAGCATGTTATTCCCTATCCCGGAATGCTGTGTGGACTAGCCAGACCCTCATCTGCAGTGCTGTGGAGGAAGGTCTGGCAATGCAAGACTACTGTCACAATGACAGACAAAAAGCCACTGATGCAAAATGAAATGCCTGGACCAAGTTTTAATTGTAGATTAGAGGCTCTGGGTGCTATATGAAGTGACAACGCTAAAGTGTTAAATAAGTTTGTGGATGGATGGTCATTGCTGGCCAGTAACATAGGAGTACAGCCTCTTAAAGGTTGGGATGTGGGACGTCATGACCCAAACAAAGCTACTGAATACAGTACCTTTGTCTTGTTGTGGATCCATAGTTATCTAACATCTGAGTGCTGGCCACCTCTAGGTTCCAGTCATACATCTCCAGCAGCTTTAGACACTCTGATCTGCTCCTCAGACCCAAACAGAACAACTGGTCCACCTGCAGAGAGACGAACAAACAAATGAAAACAATTGTTTAAATAAGCCAGGGGTAGGGAGAGATGGAAGGCATGAGATGGGACAATAAAGAGGTTCATCCATGTTGTCCTAGGGTCCTATGTACTAAGAATAGACATAATATCAGCCCGTTTTTTTGGGCAGTTTGCAGATTATCTGTATCAGCGTTTTAGTTAACCGATAAAAAGTGTGCTACTTTGGCTCCGCTAGAGCTCTGTGTATGTCCCTCTGCTTCGGTTTCACTCACCACTGAGTCTGACTTAATGTCCCGCTGTCTGAATACTGTGTATTATGTTGTATATCGGTTAACGGTTTAATTAACTGCTAATAATCGGTATCGGCCTTGAAAAACCAGTATCGGTCGGTCCCTACTATGTATACAAGGACCTACATAGAGTTTCAAATTATGGTTTGTAAGAGGAGATTCCCACAATTACGGGAAGTTGAGCCTCATGAAATTACGTTGTCCCATTCCACAGCTACACCCTCTCAAATTTCTGTTTGTCTAGCCTTGTGTTGACTTTGGAGCATGCGTGTCTATCTGTGTAAACTAATATTGTGAGAGAATGGTAAGGGCTATCTTTGCAGTTGAAATTGCAAAAGAATGAAGGGAGGTGGACATTTCAAATGCAATCGAATTGTAAAAATCCATTTTGCCACTCTGAAGTTGTCAACGTCTGTTTTAACCCTTGTGTTGACTTCGGCTCACATTGGCCCGTTTTTAATTTTTGTTTTATATTAGAAAATATTGGACGTAGAAATAAGCGCTGAAAATGTGTAGAGGAAAAATTAAAAAATTTAAAACGTTGGAAAAAGCAAAAACAAATTGTGAAAAAAGGCTTCACAAATGTCAGAAAAAAAGTGTTTTTTTCAAGGTTGAAACAAAGACAACACAAGGATTAAAGGAGTACCAAATCAAGAGGATATAAGCTATAGGTGGGTGATTTCGACATATTGACCCAGGGAAACATACATTAAACATTTGACCCGGGGAAAAACATTGCTGAGAACATAGTTACCAATTCACTGTGATGTGTTTCTCTCACACAGCTAGCATACAGTAATGTCTTCCAGGAGTTCACCTGGAACTCCCAAACAGCAAGTATGTTAAGAGAAGTCTGTTCCCCTCTGCCGTTGTTTTTCACATAGAACCGGGCTGGTTAAAGTTAACTTATCTGATGTTGTGCTGGTGTAACAATGTGGCGGTCACTGTTGAGTTTGTGGCAGCTCGCCACAAATAAATCAATGTATGGGACACACTGGTTATAGTGAAGATTTGCAGAATTGATCTTTTTTACTCCTTCATGTGGCAGGGATAGGCCTGTAACAATTATTACATAATTGTCTAACCGTAATTCTTTTTATGTAATCGCCTTTTTTAACAGCAATTAATTGCTAACATTAGCTAAGGTCTTAAGGGGTATGACTCTTGATGGTAACTGTCAATTTTATGTTAATTTAAGCAAAAAATACAGTGTTTTATGATAATAAAGAGGTGTGGTTTACAACATAGGCTGTGTACCTTTACATTATCTGGGTCACATGACAGTGATATAACCAAAAGATGCATCCTGGGATTCATTCAAAACTTTATTTGTTTGAAAAGTAATATATCAATAAATAACTTTTTTTTTTTATTTGACTGAAAGAGACTATTATATTGCTAATTGCTATTATTTAAAATTTTGGAATTGTTACAGCTCTAGACAGGGATTGCAGGACCAGTAAGCGCATCGTAAAAATGTTTCAGTCTTAAAAACAAGCCAAGTATCTTTTTCAAACACAGTTCTGTATCTTTTAAACTAATAAGGAGCACTCAAGTGTTCCCTTGTGCTCACTGCCATCTAAACACATCTTCCATCCGCCCTAGTGGCCCCAAACACCGGCAGCTAAGAGGGTGCTGAATACTGCTGTAGAGACATCAGTAAGTCCATTTGTAATTATTACAGCAGCAATGTGCTGATATTCTCTGAAGGTTTAACAAAGTTGTCCTTATCATATCCTGATGTGAACCAATAAAGTAAAAAATGACATTCAGCAACCTTGAATGACCTGTTTGCAGTTATATCCCGTATATAAAAAAAATCTCATTACAAAAGAAAGGACTTGAGGCCTGACCTGAGATGCAGTGATCTCGATCTCTGAGGACTCGTCTGAAGCACTGAGGACTCTGCTTTTCTTTTAGTAATTGCATTGCCGCAACATAAACGTCCCCTTCACAAGGTCTTTAGCTTGATGGACTAGAACTATGACATGTTTGTGGCCCTTTGTATAAAGTTTTGTTTTGCCAACTCAGGTGCCTTTCCTGTGTGACAGCAGGGCTGTATAATATAAAAAATAAGGTCTCAGATTATGTACTCTCGCATTGCCAGACCTTCCTCCACAGCGCTGCGGAGGAGGGTCTGCCTAATCCACACAGCATTCCAGGATGAGAGAAAAACATGCTCTGGTTTATTGGCATTTCTGTAAACCAATCACAATCGTCTTGGGCAGCGCTACGCCCCGGGCAGAGCCACGGTGCCGCTGCAAAATAGCCTCGGGAAGGAAGTTTTGGTGGAACATGTAGGTTCAAAAGTTGTTATTCAGATAGTCAAGCTAGCTGTCTCGATATATAGTTTTCAGTAACTGGCTGCAGTGCGTTAAGTTTTTTTCATATCGGACTAATAAATGCTCTCACCTTTAGATAATGCACAGCTTTCTGGACATTCCAGTTGTGGTTCTGGAGGGCGGCTTGGCACTCCTCTATTGTGACACCGTGAACTGCCTCCTGCACCTGAATCACACAACATCAACAGTGAGAGTAGCTGCAACATCCAACAACACTAATATTCGCCTGGCTCCGATTCCTCACTTCCTCATCACTTCATGGACCTTAGTACAACCTTCAACATTTACTCAGGAGCACCTGCACACACAGCTAGGTCCTTTCTAAGAGATGAAATCATCTGTATCAATTCATGTACAGACACCTCCAAATTTTCTTCTAGAAATTATGTTTTATATACCTCCAAATTTTCTTCTAGAAAATGTTTTTTATACATTTGTTTTTTTTTTTTACTTTTTGGCACTTATTCAAGCTCTTTTGTTTAATTTAAGTTTATGATAATAATCCAAGTGCAGAGATTTAAGCATCACTGGATTTGATGAGACTTTTTTAACAGTCCATCTCTTTACAAACCGAATCATGTCCTACTGATTATGTTTATGCAAATCCACCTTAAGCCTAAGAACCGATGGTTATCTTAAGAACGGTACTTTTTATCGAATTTACACAAAAATAATCAAAGTAGCATTAAGGAGGACATAAGGTAAATTACATATTGCATCTAAACTATCCATCATTAGAGATAAAGTGAACAAGCTTAGCACTTTAATTACTGAAGCAATCAATAATGCATTTCAGCACATGATATAAATCATAAAATTATACATTTATTTCAAATGAGAAGTTGCAAAGGGCAATCCAAATATATCCGACCTTACCATTTTGACCCTGTCAGCTGAGTTCCCTCCTCCGTCTATCCTGATGCCGGAACCAGTCACCACCGCTGCAGTCAGCCCGTCTGAACAGACACGAGGGAGACTAACTGATGTCTTCATCCCTGAACGTGGTGCACCCAGACTGCTGTTATTGTTGGAGGAGAAATTAGCCTTTGGCTCGCCTGGCTGGACAAGCCCCTCTCCCTGGAGAGTCTGGCTGCTGACCACCATGGGTCTGACAGTGGCGGTGTTTACTTGCCGTACATGCCTTTCCTCCACACCGCTGGCAGGCAGGCCCTCTGCCTCCCTGAAGAAGCGGTCATAGCGGTCGAGGTATGGGGGCCTCTCCGGCAGTAGGTAATAATGTGTGTTACTGACTTTACGTCCATCACGGACGATGGGGAGGATACAGGGGCCCTTGCTGGTGGCGTCCTTCCCCTGCGCCTGGATCACTTTGGGTGCAGCATATTTAGGATCTGAGGCAAAGCTGTGTGTGGGAGGCATGAGTTTACCTGGAGAGGTGGAGAGGTAGGAGCCAAAGGTGTATGTGGAGGGGCAGGAGGTAAGAGGAGGCTGCATGGTGGTGGGGCTGACAGAGTAGACTCTCTGCTGGGGAGAGCCCACAACCAGGCCCATGGGGCTGGGAGTCCTGGAGCCTGGCTGGGACAAAAGGTCCCTGGGAGGGATCTGAGGTGGCCGGTTTGGGCCTGAAACGTCCTCTGTGGTGTCAGTTGGCGTAGGTGACAGGGAGAGATCCCTTGACCAGCGAGAAGATGTGTAGTCGCCCCTCTTTATGGGGCGAGGGGGTATGGGAACACGTGGGGGGATCTGGGGTCTGTCCTCATTGGAGGAGAAGACACTCTGCTGGTGTCCCTCGTGGGTCTGTGGATTCTGGGAACATGTGGCTGAGCTCTGGGACGGGGAGCTTGACCGTGTGGCACTTCCAGTTGGTACATTTAGTCTCCTCATGCACTCTTGTTGGAGTTCTTGGAAGATCTCTGCTGACTGGGAGAAGGAGGTGGACAGAACCTGACTCTGCTTGCTGGGGAGAAAGAGGTTGTCCTCCAGGCCTGATCTGTCTAGACTCCTGGAGACAAGAGCCTCACTCTCCCCCTTCTGTCCAGAGAAGAGAGCCTGATCTGGGTTATGGACATCACTCTGCTCCTCTTCATGCTGCTGCTCTGAGCTGTTGATGGAGCTCACCTTTGTGGAGAAAGAAGATTTACAACTTTAATACATTCAGATGTGGATCATGGTGATATCAGAACAGGAGATAAACACCCCATTTCCGAGACCTTTTGGCTTACTGAAAAATGTGCTGTGTCACCCTCCTACCGTACCTCCATATCGTCTTCGTCTTGGGCCACATCGTCATAGGCGGGGGGTGGGGGTAATGGCCGGGCATCCCAGTCCACTACTGGCGTAGGGTGAAGGGGGCGGGGCAGCGATCTGGACGGACTCTGAGGTGGAGTCCGGTCCAGGATGTTCTCTGCTTCCAAAGCTAGCTTTGCCAGTAAAGGAATTTGGATTTCAACCACAGGGGAGGGGGATGGTGTGGGTGGGGGGAACTCCTCCCCAAAGTCAATGAGGGACACTTCACTGTTGTGGTTGTGGCCTGAGCCTGAAGTCCGGCCACCCACCTGTTTGCAAGCAGAGACCCATGCAGCGGGTTTTAGTTTTAAGCCTTTGACGGAACCCGTTTTCCGAAGTGATAATCTCTTTAGTCCTGCCGAAGTCAGATCCTCATCATCGTTTACTGAATCGTAGCAAGGCTCTGGAGACAAAAACACACAATACGTTCATTATTTTACTAAAACAACATTTAGAGTGATGACGCCGATGCTCTTTAAGATCATGTCACACCACAAAATACAAGACACACTCCACTCCAAAAAAGGTTCCAGGTTCAAAGTTAGACCTATTGTGCACAGCAAGGACAGGGGTGGAAAGATGGTGAACAACGATGTTAACTAAGGAAACAGAAGTAGATGACAGAATCACTGCAAAGACAGACAAAGGAGAGAAACAAAAAAATATGGGATGTACCTTTGAGGAGTGGTGCTAGGAGGGAACAGAGAGGGCAGGAGCAATGAGTGAGGAGCTGCTGAGAGAAACCAGACTTACTCTTGATTAACAGTGCTGGCTGAGGAGGGCGGGGAGGAGGCTCCTCTGGAAGAATAAACGCAAATACCGCCACCGCAAAGGAGAAACGGAGAAAAGAATAGACAGCAGCAAAGATAGAAAGATTAGAAAAAAAGTAGGAAGCAAATGTCAGCTTGCATCTAAAAGTTTTGCCAGCAAGTGTTAAAGAAAATTGATTGGTGGCCATTTTTCCAAAGCAAGACTTAAAATTTAAATCCACAATCTGTGATGCAAATGGAGCCGCACCTTCTAAATGTGGAATCTGATCATTTGATTGATTCACAGGCATGTTAATAAAGTTATTAGCACTAGGGAACAATTCAAATATAAGTTAATAATAGTTTTAAATGTTTAGGTTTGTTTACATGAGGTATGGTCATAGTTACCAAATTGATTATGATTAATTGTGAAAATGCAAGTGTTGTTTTTTCATCTAGCAGAATACGTAATTGACATTTCTGATCGAACAATTACACAACACTGAAAAGTGCCGCTTCGGTGTTGTGACACAGGCGCTGGTCCAGCTTTGACTTTTAGCTCATGAGCTAAATGCTAAATGAGTCTGTCTGGATCAGTGGTGCCAACTAAAGAGTTTGAACCCAGATATGGTGGATGCTGAATGGTCTTACGAGGGTGTTTATCCTTGGTTTTTGTGGTCTAAGTTTTTATTTTGAGCTCTTTTACTCACTTTTAGCTTGTCCTAGAAGCTGTGTGGGCCGAGCACCACTGTGGTCTACAGCAAGGACATCAGGAGGATCCATGGGATTACCAAGGTACAAACTGGAGGCAAGAGAGGGACAGACTTAATTACAGTAAATGTCAATATACTGAATCTACCTCACCTTGGTGTTACAATGACTTTTTTAAATATTGAGCTAGTGCCATCTATTGGTGAGAGTTTATTATTACAACTCAGCAAAAACTAGAATTTTACCACCAACTTCCAACATGGGGCATAATTCTGATTAATATGTATACAGGATTTATGCAGGTTTCACCAAGTCAAATTGAAGACTTTTTAAGACCATTATAAATTAAATTTAAGACATTTATCACAACATCAACTAAGCCCTAAATTCTAAAAAGTATCGCTAAACTTGGACTTCCCCATAAATGAAGAAGAAGTTGGCAGCTGAAGAAATTGTGCTACAATCCCAAAGAGAGTTGCACCAATAACACTTTGTGTTAGCTGATTGGCTGCAATATAAGTTGCATGTTGGTCTCATTTGCAGTCATAATACAGCAACATTATATTTGTATTAGCAAAAAAACTACAATACCCCAGAATTGAAAGAAATGAGCATAATGAGGTAGCGTTACATGGTCGTAGGAAAATTAAGACCTGTTTAAAATTATGTAAGACCTAGAACACAATACTTCAGCGAATTAAAAAAAAAAAAAAAAAAGGCCTAAAATTTTGATTTTGAAATGTTAGACTTTTTAAGACCTTTTAGGAACCCTGCGGAAAGAAGTGAGGAAGAGCCATTTAGACCACGCAAAATCTTCTCTGGGTACATTGTGGTACTAATTTCAGATGACACTAAAAGTTAATAAACAGAAGCTGGTCCTTACTCGTCAATCCTGTCAGGGAAGCCCCAGCAGCGATGAGGGTTGGTGTCTCCGTGTCCTGTGTGGATGAAGCTGTTCTTGAGCGGCCGGCTGATGTCATGAGCTGATAAACCCGCTACTGATGTCACCACGTTTCTAGGGAACGGTCCGACCTTAAGGGTCCGCTTGTTTTGACCTCGCCACCAGTAGTTCTCAGCCCTGGAAGACACAGAAATACTGAGGGTCATCTGCAGGGCATTACCAAAACAAATACATACTGGACATTTAACATTTTAATATTTACAATGTTGTGCATTAAGCCTAACATCAGACATTTAATATATTTTTATTATTGAGCATTAATGAGCCCAGCAACTGGAGAAGACTTCTAGCTGTTAGGACTTGGTGAAAAGAGATGCATTTTATTATTTTTTCTCAGTGTTGTCAGTAATGACGTTGGCAGGTAGGTTTGTTAGGTCAAAGTCACAGATTTGGAGGGAGGCTTCTTGTTCAAAGTCTCAAACACTTATTAACACCCACCTCCCCTCTATGATAGTGATGACATCATTGAGCTGGATCTGGAGTTTGTCAGGCTCGTCAAAGTCCTGCAGAGCACACATGTCTGTGGGCATGGTCTGAAAAACACACATGAAACACCAAAGTTCATTTTAACACAGCAAACATTTATGAGTTGGCCATATTGTAGCTGGTTGTCACAATCCTTCCAGCTGAGGGCATGTTTCTACTTTGAAGTAACTCCACTAGCTGGAGCTAAAAGTCCATTTATGCGAGGATGAGGAAACACTGGTCTCTCTGCACCGAAGGTGTCAAGATTACCATCAAGTGTCTTTTGCTTAGTGGCTAAAAAAACCTTTTATATTTAACACCCTGGATAGACACCTTTGGCTACCGAAATGACAGCTCTCCTACCTCAAGCAGGAACTCACGCAGGGCGACAAAGGTGGGTCTGTCGTCTGGTTTCTGAGCCCAACACTGCAGCACAACATGATAGGTATCCTGCGGACAGTCTTCGGGCTTAGGGAGGCGTTCACCTTCTTTATCAATCTTGTGTAGGATCTAGGGTGGTTGAAAGAGGACAATTGAGGAATATATCAGTGTGGATATGAATAAATGTGAGTAGTTTTATGGGTCTGCCTGTGTTACTTTAGCTTCAAGATGTTTTTGTATTCATACTGTATATGTTTATTTAATTCGGTGTGTGTTTACCTGGCTCCCATTGAGGCCCAGCCAAGGCTCCTGGCCATGTGTGAACATTTCCCAGAGGGTGACTCCAAACATCCACGTGTCTGTAGCATGGGAGAACGTTCTGGTCTTCAGACTCTCTGGGGCGCACCTGCAGCAGGACAGACAACAAACTTGTACGTGTACATGTCCACAGGTAATCCTCACTTTGGGCAGAGAACGTGTTTTTCAATGTGGCTACTCTAACTTTAAAAACATAAAAAGCTGCACTGTGTTTGAAAACTTAAACTTCATGTATATGAATAAAAACAGTAGAAAGAAAGATGGATTGCTAGCTAGCTGCTTGGCCAACACAGAATTTGGCAAAGAGACCCAAAAAAACAACAAGCATTGTTTTATAATAAGTATCAGAATTGCTGGAATGCAACTGTGACAGATCAGATTTCTCTTTGGAAACTTTCTGCAATAAAATAAATTTGATTCCCACTTTAACACCTAAAACCACTCATACCCATCCCTGGATTGCATCCAAGTACAGCTTTGGTTATTGTGTTGCTCTCTCAGTCCACTCACCATGCAAAGGGGACCTTTCTATGCTCCTGCATGACATAGTGCTCATGGTTGTTGGGCAGTGCCCTCATCAGGCCAAAGTCACCAATCTTCACTCTGTGAGCTGAGGCCAGCAGGATGTTCCTGAACAGAGAGGGTCAAATATGTTTTTCTTTCATGCATGCCTCTCATTCAGTACTGTATGGCCTACACCCTACAACATCGCAGCGCAAAGGAGTATTTGGGGAAATTGGGCTGCAGCTGTAGCAGGAGAAAGAATCATCAACTGAACTTAACCTAAAGCATGACATTTAAATTTCATTATGATTTTGGTGAATGGATACAATCATATTAGGAGATGAACAAAACAGATTCATTTAATGGTCAATCCTGAGCAACGTTCAGAATGTAATCCAATCATATAAAATATAGTCCATGTGCCAGACAGTTACAGTTCTCAGTACTCAGCATGTGGTGCATAGTGTGAGTAGAGTCCTAAAACACAGGACCATATGGATTACAAATACAATTAACTGTGTGGTAGATTATAACTTAACCTCAAAATGGTCCTGTATTTAAAACCACAGCTTGAGAAAGCCTCTTAGTGTTTGGCATACTGCACCAGCCCTGTGTAGTCATTACTATTTGATTACAGCTTTAACTGTGAAAATGACTCATTTGTACCAGCCATTAAGATTTTTCTTAAGCACGTAGTGTCAACAGTTAGGTGAAAGTGACTAATTTGGAGAAGACCAAGAACTTAGACCACCCAGTACAGTCAGCCAACTAGTGACTCATTTTTACTTGTGGGCCAAGTCTCTCTGTAATGGCCTGTAAATTTATGGGTGGAGGAGAAGGAGAAGCAATATAAATAATTCAACACACCAGTAAAAATAGGTTTTATAGAGAATGTGAAGAATACACCCCCTTTTTGACATTTTTATAGCTGCTGAAACTTATTAAAACCACCTTTAAAAAGTTCTCTGCCTCTTACCTGGCTGCCAGGTCCCTGTGGATGAACCTCCTCTGCTCCAGATAGGCCATGCCACAGGCCACCTGTATGGCATACTGACAAAGAGTGTGGATCAACACTGGGCCCTGTGGACGAACACATCGCAAACGCTCCAGCAGAGAACCCAGGGGAGCCAGCTCGGTCACCTTCAGAACACGGAGAGAGAAGGAGAAAGACAGTGGGTGAAAAGAGGAACATAGGAGCAAAAGAAAAAGAGGAATAGAAGAATGTAATGTGACAAAAACAGAAGAAACTGAAGCCGAGAAAGAGAAGTTGGCAATTGGTAATCACAACATTTTCCAAAAACTACTTGCCAATATGAATCAAAAAGGTTTTAACAGGATGAAAACAACATGAAATGTCAGCCCTTATTTAAGTCTATTCACTTGGTCCTCTCCCTTTTTTTCCTCCATCACTTTCTCCGATCATGACAAAGGCTTTAAGATGCTTGACCTGATTTAAACAGACTGTGAGGTCATGAGCAGGCTGAGAGAGTGCCTGAGAGGATTGTGTGTGGGTGTACAGTAAGTGAGAGTACAGGCTGACTGATGCGTGTTTGTGTTTATCTGTCTGTGGATGTTCCTCCCTGTGTGTGTGCGTTTCTGTGTGTCCACTACCATCTTCATTGGGTGTGTGAGCACCACACCGTAGAGGCGAATGAGGTTCTGGTGGTCCAGGGAGTGCATGGCGTTGACCTCACAGATGAAGTCCTCCAGAGCGTCGGGCTGGCTGAGTACATCTGTCTTCAGACACTTCACAGCTACGTTCAGCTGGAAACAAGGAGAAAGATTTATGGTGTTTTTCCATTACATGGTACCCGCTCGACTCACCTCGACTCTACTCGCCTCGATCGACACACTGTGTGTCCGTTTTCCATTGCAGATTTGAGTACTGCCTCAGCATGGCTGGTCGTCTTATATGCCGACTCGACGCGTACACCAGCGCACAAGTGGCCTGATGTTGTTCGTCGAGCCGGCATGTGTGTGTGTGTACGTAGGCTACGGCGAAAGCACTGCCTGGAGCTGGAACTGTAAACAAGCGGCGCCGCAGTAAACTGCCGTGACCTAACGTGACACACACACAGAACGTCGAAGGTGTGTTGTTGTTGCCACAGCCAGAAGACACATTTTGTTTCAAATGAAGCTAGAGGCAGCAAAAAAAAAAACACAGCTGGCTAAACTATTTAAAAATAGCGGGTTTGTTCAGGACACCCCCGTCTGTCGCTTTCACGTCACCTTTTGGTATTGGCTCAGCTCACTTGGAACCTCGACTGATGTGGTACTAAAAAAAGTACTTGTTAGCAGGTACCAGGTACTTTTTTTCGTAACGGAAAACCAAAAAAGGCGAGTAGAGTCGAGGCGAGTCAAGCAGGTACCACGTAATGGAAAAGCGCCATTAGTTTAAAATGTATTCTTACTATTTAGCCTTTTCCTCACTTGCACTGCTCTTATTATGGCAGAAGTATTTCTGATCAAATTCACACAAACTCATCATAGACACTCCATGCACCTGCTTTGATTTATTCTTACATCAGCACAAAATGCTAACAAGCTGCACTTTTTATGCGAAAGAACTGTAGTAGTGCGACCATGCCCCAGCTCTTTGACAAATATCTTCAACATATAGGAGTTTTTTATACTTATTTAGAGAACTAAATACATTGAAGGCGGGTCTCCTCACCACCTTCCCTGCGGGCGTCAGCCACTCTCCTCTTTTCACTACACCAAAGGAGCCGTCCCCCAGCTTCTCAAAGAGCGTCAGATCCTTCTCTGGGATGAGGCAGGTCAGAGCCTGCTGCTGCCCGTCAAGAGGAGCACCACCATCGGGCTGTGTGGCCAGGACTCCCTCCCCCAGACCCAGTGGAGGTGTGGGAGACAGCTTACGAAAGGAGGAGGCCGGCTGGCCCTGCTGGGGGAAGTCTCCTCCGTCTGGGCGCTTACCACTAAACACCTACAGAAGAACAAAAAGAACAAATTAAGCTGGTTGCGACAGGACCCTGCTTCATTGTACACAAGTGTAATAATAAAAATGGAATTGAACTGCTTATAAAAATAGTTAGAACCCTATTATGTAGTGTCTACAACTACCCAAAGGGTTCAAAAGTCTGTCATGAAGGGGCACATTTGCTTTTTATCTTCCACCGTTATTAGTCCTTGAGCTATCTGCCTGGTCATTTAACACTCAGGAGACACTGGGGTGGAGAGTGTGGGTGAAGCTGGAGGGAAGACACCAGACACTCTTCAATTATGAACTCTATCTCCCACTCTTTTCCATCTCTGCCTCAAGGAAAACTTTTTTTTCCACTTTCACCCTAATCTGCTCTCCCCTTACTCTCCTCACCCACACATAGGATTGACCCACTAACCTTAACACATACACGCACACTCAAAACTATAGTATAACTAGAAAATACATTTCTTGCAGAAAATGCTTGTGAATGTTGAAAAGCTAAATTGCTAAAGCTAAACTTGATTGCTGACATACGAAGAAGGTGAAGTAGTAAGAATAGTTGGAAAAGTGGGAATGTTTTTTTCATTAGTATGAATTTCATTGAAATGTTTCAACATTTCAATGAAATTCATACTAATACCAACAATATATGAAACAAAAGAGGAATATTTAAAGGTTTAAAAAAAAAAAAAAAAATCTAAGTCATTAAATAGTTTATCGAAAAATTCCTGAAAAAGACAGTATAGTATTTTGAAAAATGTCATATATATTTAAAAAAATATCATGGTACAGTATGTCGGAAAAAAAGTTTATATATAAGAAAATCCCCACAAAAAGTCGCAGTATATTGTGTCAAAAAAAGTCAAAGTATGTAAAAAAAAAAAAAAAAAAAAAGTCTGGAAGAACATACAAACTCCACAAAAAAAAGGCCTAATCCAGACTGGGAATTGAACCAAGCGTCAGAGTCGGCAGTGCCTATGTTGATGCCAATTGGAGCAATAATAACCACTGAGATACTGTGCCACTGAATAAAGCGTGTTCATATTATAAGTATGTTGAAAAAGGTCATAAAAAAGTCATAGTGTAGTATTTAGAAAAAAAGTCAGAAAAAAGTCATAGTATAGTACATCGAAAGAAGTCATAATATAGTATGTCAAAAAAGGTGATAAAAGTACTGTATAGTATGTCAAAAATAGCCATAGTATAGTATGTCGAAAGTAGTTATAGAAAGTCATAGTATAATGATAAAAGTAATGTATAGTATGTCAAAAATAGTCATAGTATACCATGTTGAAAAAAAGTGAAAAAAGTCATAGTATTGTATGTAAAAAAAAAAAAAAGAAAAATTGTATAAAAGTCATAGTATAGTATGTCTATGTACTATACATAAAAAAAACATTAAAAAGTCATAGTATAGTATATCAATCCCACCCACTTTGCTCAGAGTTTTCCCCCCTCCCCTCTGGATGTAGATTTTGAATGCCCTTAACAAAAACCAAACGTGCCATTACATAATTTGTGCCGAGGAGCATTCAGTTACTGAGCAGATCAGACACATGTGCATAATTGATTAATTATTTAATTATTTATTGATTCATCTTAGCTATTGGAATGATGACTGCATGTCAACACCATTGCTACGTTATTG
This sequence comes from Zingel zingel, assembly GCA_023566125.1. Lineage (NCBI taxonomy): Eukaryota > Metazoa > Chordata > Actinopteri > Perciformes > Percidae > Zingel > Zingel zingel. Next base: position 11,653,672 of record CM042324.1, read on the forward strand.
TTGTTGTTGTTTATGTTCTGTTTTCTGTATCCTCTACGTCTTCAATGTTGTTGGATGTTTGGTGTGCTTTTTACTGGTATTGTTCTTTACTGTTGTCTGTGGTTAATATTCAATGTGGCTCCCTTGAGTGCAAAACAAATTCCCCTCAGGGCAATAAAGGTTTCATTCATTCATTCCTTCATTCATATAAAAAAAAAAGTCATTATAAAGTCATAGTATCATATGTCGAAAAAAGTCATGGTATAGTATGTCGAAAAAGGTCACAGTATAGTATGTTGTAAAGTTATAGTATCGTCCAGGATCTCTCTCAGGGACAATTTGACGTGTTTGGATGAGCCTGGGATTGAACCACCAACCCTAGTATTTATGAGGCTATTGCTCCAAGTATAATATTATTCATCATATAATATGTTTCATTACACAAGTGGAATAGTATTTAAAAAAAAAATCTGTATAAATTGTCACAAAGGTCATAGTATAGTATATTCAAAAGTCATAGTATTATTCATTGTCTCGCTCATGGACAATTTGACCGATCCGAGTCACAAGTGTTGTATCATTTAACATGTATCTTAGTATATATATTATTTAAATTATTATTATTATTATTATTATTATTATTAAAAAAGTAATAAAATAACATGTTGAAAAAAGTGATAAAGAAGTCATAGTATAGTATGTCAAAAAATATGATAGTATAGTATGTCAAAGAAAGTCTGTCATTAATAGTCTAAGTGTCTGACAACATTATGGAAAAGATTTCTAAGGTGGTCGACCTTTCTGTTAAAGAGTAAGATCCTTTTTTCAAACATATAAACATCCGCAAAATTTCTTGTTTGCTAAACCCACCAGACTATGTAAATAAACAGTAACTTTAGCATCGTAAAATACTCTTCATTAAAAGTCGACAGAAACAAAATAAAACTATGAAAAGCCGTTTTGGGTCGTCTTTCCACTTTTCCAACCATCACAACTCTAGTTTTGGTTAAAATAAAATTGCCCTATTAACTTACATTGTAGCTTGGGTAACACTTTACTTGAAGGTATCTACATAAGAGTGACATGACACTGTCATGACACATGAATAACCCTAACCCTAACTTCTCATGACAAAAACCGAATGACCCTAAAAGAAGGGTTATGTCATAAACGTTTATGACTTGTTTATAATGTTTATGACACGTTCATGACAGTGTCATGTCACTCTTATACCTTACCTACCTAGATACCTTCACATAAAGTATAACCGTAGCTTGTTTCGCCGCTGCCAACTGCAGCAAACTTGCTTAATACTGGACCAATGTCAAAGATTGTTGTCCCCATCAGTCACTTAGACACAAAAACATAGGAAAATAGGGTCTAGGTTAAAAAAAAAACAGTAGTTACCCTTTAAGCTTGAATGGCATCTGTAGGTGGAAGTATGATAGTAGTAGCATTTGAAGTAAAAAAGAAGCCTGAAGAGGATTTAAAGATTGCTTCATTGACTTTCAATGTAAAAAGAAAGAAATTTGATATTTTAAAAAGTGTAAATGGTTGAGAAAAGTTGAACACAAGCACAATTGTCCTTAAAGAGCTGAACATTTTGATATTTGAAAGTTTTTTGTAGCTGAAAGTATGCAAAAGTAGTAGGAGACCGAAAATCGTACAAAAGAATCGGATAACAATACTGTGACTGCTGCTGGCTCATCATTTACACAACTACAAGCATAAGCCCTTATGTGCACATTAATGTTATATTATGTAAGCATGACACATATGGTGGTTTTCAATAAAAACGAATAGACTTTCAGTAAGCAACTATGCATATGTACCGAAACAAGCATATACACACACACACATACACAAGCACTTATCATTATGAGAGAGAGAGAGACACACATTTCCTGCCTCGTGGCTTAGGCGCTGATGCCACACAAGGAAAGACTTAGCTGTTAGGAAGTACTCATTAAGAAGCACTTTTAGATTAGGTGACCTGAATGCATCTTTGTGTATATTTGTGTGTGATTGTGCGAGCATTTCATTCCCCTAAATTTGAACCTGTACAATGTGTGTGCTGTGCAGAGCCATTAGGGGAAAGCTTTGTTTAGAGGCCCTAAATAAGACGGTTTACCAAAATAGGAATGCACAGAAACAAGTGCTGCTGTCAGATTCCGGAGGAAATGATATCAAGCTACATATAAAATAGCATAACAGGTCAAAGAATAATTTCTCTAACAGTAATATCCAACACCAATTATTAACATATCACATACAGTAGACATATATCATAGGTAGAGCAATAAATGAATGTCAATGTTTTTATTCCAATAAAGTGAATGGGACCAATGCAAACTCATTATTGGCTGATAACGGTCAGTACTCAGAAACGGTATCATCAGTGAAAAAGAGGTGTCAATGAATCCCCGCTGCCAAACATATTTGACTGGCCAGATATAAACAGTAGCAAGCAGTGTGCGGTTTCACATTCACACTGGACCAGACATGACATAATGCTGCAGACCTTTTTAAAAACACCACATCTCTGTGGTCACTGTGTGGTAAGTGGGTTTCAAATAGGAGGCTCAACATTCAAAAGATTCTGAGCATGGCAGCGCAGGCACACACACACACACACACACACACACACACACACACACACACACACACACACACACACACACACACACACACACACACACACACACACACACACACACACACACACACACACACACACACACACACAAAAACACACACACAGGGGGCTGAGGAAGCAGATTATTCTAGCTGAGGATGGTGCCAGAGGCGGAAACCGACAGGTGTAATTATAGAAGGCAAGCACCGTCCTCTGGGCACCACGACTTCCACTGAGAACAGCACACACACACACACACACACATACACGCTCAGGCTCAGTAATCCTTAACACACTTCATACCTCCGAGCCTTGTGTGTGCGTTTGTAGGTGTATCATATATTGTATGAGCTTGTGTATAAAGTATCTTTTTAATTTTTCTATGTTTTATCTTTAATCCTTTATTTAAACAAAGTGAGTAAGTATATAAGTTATACGTGATACTGTCTCTTTAAGGGAGAAATGTTATGCTTAATGAGACAACATTTCTGTGAATGCAGCACGCTCTGAATCTGTGTGTCACCAACTCTTGTGACTTGACTGTGTGTGTGTGTGTGTGTGTGTGTGTGTGTGTGTGTGTGTGTGTGTGTGTGCACTCAAGTGAAGGATCAAGTTCTTGTTCTCTTGTGGGATGTCCCTACAGATGTATATGCATTCCAGATGTGTTTCTTCTTTTAAAAAGAAGTCATAGAACCAATCGAGAAATCACTGAGGCCTCCTCCATAATCCCAATAGATCTTCACACACATACAGTATGCCCTGTTACAGACTAAGGGTTCAGTAAAGCCAGAAGTGCCTGGCATGCACGCACGCACGCACGCATGCATGCACGCACACCTTAACATTATTTTCAGGGCTTTGAATAAACTTTTGTGTCTATCATGACATAAGCCTGTTCTCACAGACTTGAGAAGTGACTTGGACAGCTTTGCCATTCACACACTACTACTGTACCACTACTAGTAAAGTCCTTTGTTGCTAAAAATTATAAGAATTGTATGTCCTACTTTAACACGGCAGAAGTACTGAGTCCCCTTAACAGCAGACTGGCATCAAATGAACATACACACTAAAGGCTGCTTTTTAGAAGACATGTATATGTTAAGTTAAGCATGTTGAATTTCCTTTGTGTATGAAATGTGCTATACAAATAAACTTGCCTTTGTTAATTAATTAACTTGTTCTCTTAACATAAAAAATCTGATGATACAAAGATTATTTGGCAAGGTGTTGCGAATTGTGATAATTTCATGTGTAAAGTTTAATGTATTGTTCACTAGGACAGACAGACAGAGAGACAGACAGACGCCACCATGGGACATAATGTCAAGCATACCATGTACGATAATAAATTAGCCCTGCGTGTGTGTGTGTCTCACCTTGCTCATCCAGGACTTGCGCTTGCACATGGCTTTCCTCCTTTTCACAGCCTCCCACAGTCGTCTCTGCCCTTTATCAAAAAAAAAAAGAGAAATGCAGTGATGGTCAGCGGTAAACACAAAAGGATGAAGATTGCAGCTGCTTCCTCTCCTATGGGTCTTCTTGCATCAGGAAGACATATATGTCTAGTTAATATTTGAGTTACAGAAGATATACTATATTGAATTCCAAGTAGTCTCTCATAATTGGAAGAAAAGCAGAGCAGCACAAAGACCAGACAAGACATCCAGCTTTGATATTAAAGTAGTTAAAGAAAACAAAGAAAATGTCCCTATTCGATATTGATTTTCAGGCTCAAGATTTGATTCAAAAATCGATTTTTGATTCAAAAATGATTCTCGATTAAAAACACAATTCACAGTATGGAAATGTAGTTACTTTTCCCATGTGATTGCAGTAGACATACAATTAAAAAAAAATATTTAAAAATATGAATCCATTTTTGGAATTCTATGAATCAATTTTGAATCGGTAGAGCTTGAATCGCGATTCGAATGTGAATCGATTTTTTTGCACAACCCTATTATACAGTATGTAAGAAGAGATTGGAGATAAAGCAAATACAAGAAAGACGAAAAGGTTGCGAGCTTAGAGAACAGTGAGCTGAGTGGAGTAAAAAGACATGATGAATATATGAGCAGGAGAAGTGGGTGTAATTAGTCTTAAGCGGCTCGGTAGCCGAGACCCCGAGGGCCTCAGTAACTGGATTTAGAACATTACTGCTACCATCACCTTTGTCGCACACACCACACACAAAAGACCTGGCACTTAAGTCTCCCTTCCTATTGTGCCTAATTACTAGTTGGGACTTTAAAATGATATTACGGGTGTTCGTGATGGTGGATTTGCTCCAGCTATGCTGAGAGTGAGCCAAATGACACACTGCCAATACTGCAGACAAAAGGTAATACTAGATAATAGTAGTAATAATATAGGAAGCAATGTGTAGAGAGAAAAAGAGATGGTGATGGTCTCTTAAGGCCTTGAATCATGGACAATATTACAAAAAAATACAATACAAATTAATCAAACAGCTACCACTGCACCTGCTCACATGCATTGTGTTCAGTCTTATGTGATGTTGTCTTAACCAAGACTACCTTCAGGATCCCAGCAGAACTGGACTAGAATTTGGCCTTTGGGTAGACTAAATCCAAATGTTCAAAAACACATCCTGTGCAAACCAACTCTCTTTAGTAGAACAACCCCCCCCCCCCACACACACACACACACACACACACACACACACACACACACACACACACACACACACACACACACACACACACACACACACACACACACACACACACACACACACACACACACACACACACACACACACACACACACACACACACAGAGAGAGACAGAGACACCCAGTTTCTCACCAGGTCGACCCATGCCAATCTTCTCCAGGTCTTCGTTCTTGACGTAGTCGAAGTGTGACAGCCGTGTGACATTAAGGTCATCCCGGATCCGCAGGAAGTACTGTTGCAACTGCACCTCCATCAGCAGCTCCAGTAGCCATTCTGTGCCTTCCTCGCACTGCATGCTACTGCCCAGTTTCTGCAAAACACCCACAAAGAATACAGAAACTGAGTTCAATATTCATTCAACAGTTTTCTCATTGCTTGGTCTCAGAACTGGAGAACAAATACTGCCAGATAGAAAGTCACTGAGCAACAATCAAACTATTGTTTTCTGTCGAAGAAATGAGAGGAAACTAAGCTCTGATGTATCGTGTGCTCTTCAGTAATGATTTAGAGCACACTGAAATACCTGCTTAAACAGTCCACATACCTAATTAGTCATAAATATGCTTACACACTCAAAATACACACAGACTGGGTTGACCAAATTTACATTACGTCACAGAGCCAAATAGCATTAGCCTCTTGTCAGCGGACCAAACTCTGACTACACAAATTTTACTTTGAAAGTATCAAAAAAGCATTTATTACTAGGGCTGGGTACCGAATTCAATACCTTTTAGGCACCGACCGAATTGCCTCTTAAGTATTGAGTGTCAAAAAATTATCATTCAATATCCAATTTCAATACCTGAGTAAATCTCATCAGCGTCACTGAGCCAATAAGCATGTAGCATGCTTCTACCAAAATCTAATAATGTTTGTGACTGAATGTCTAACATTACACGTTGTAGAGACACGCTGGAAAAACTCTACGTTACGCACAGTAGTAGTAGTAGTAGTAGTAGTAGTAGTAGTAGTAGTAGGAGCTGAAAAATAAAAAGATTTGTGCCGTAATGTTGTAATTTCTTTTCGTTTTATAAAATTGGTTTCGGAACCAGTATCGAAGTCACGTTATTGGTATTGGTATTGGTACTGACAATTTTTGAACGATACCCAGCCCTATTGATTACACAGATCCTAAAAAAAGAATAATAACTACTCTGGAAGCAGAAGTAGCATTTGGGGCAGTTCTGCTGTAGATAGTGTGCAAACATCACAGTCATACAACAGTAAGACATACATGAGATGATGGATGATGCACATCTGGTGTCCATAAGTGTCAATGAAGACAAATGGGAGGCTCCTAAACAATTTGACCACAATATATATATATATATATATATATATATATATATACACACACACACACACACACACACACACACACACACACTGTACTACGTTCCTCCATAAGATGCAGAGTCAGACCATCAATCTTCAACGTCAAAACACCCCAGTTTAAAACATCATCCATCACTGTCTACTTAATGTGACAAGCTGAATCTTGCACAACATGTAGCTGAAATTCATCTTAAATCCTGATGGGCTTCATAGGGCTATTAGTCAAGATGATGACATTAAATAGAAAGAGTAAAGGCAGTAAAGAACTATAAAAATGCTCAAATGCTTATCTACTTCTCCATTACACCTGCTCACACTGTCTGGTCCACAGTATTATTCCCAGTCTCAATGAGGGGAAACACAAAAAAGACAAATATTCCTAATCTGCAGAGATTGACAGGGAGACCTTTAGGGTGGATGCTCTGGGGCGTAGGGGTCATTCTACTGTGTAGTAATAAGACTCTGTGAATGAGGAACTTCCTGTGCTGTCTGAGCCAAGGTTACAAGGTCCGGGGGAAAGTGTCAGAGGTCGTAGCATCCTTTCTGTCATTTAAACTTCATAAAGGGCTTGTTTCGAAGTATGTCACTTAGTGACATATTTCTATCTCACACAAATACACACCTAATGTTGGGCCATACTTTAAAAAGTAATGTGACCATCCCCCAAAACACTGAAAATATGCATATACCCTGCCTTTTCAATGGAAAGCGAGTGGTCCTGTATTTTCCATGAATTGTTGATGCGAGGTCTGACTGAGGCCGATCTGCTGGGAGGGCTCAATCCCCAATGGTTATGCCAGATGTCCGTATCCTGATACAAATTCATTGCAATGCACATAAAAGTGGGTCAGCTGATATCTCTTTAGCGATGTCCAAACAGCAGGAGGCACTTTAACAGGCCAACAGAGAATAGTCTTTGATGTTCCCTTAAAAATAAATCCTCTGTTTTGAGCGGAGCAGGTAAAATGAGTCTGTTATTAACTTAACCCAATATAATTTAATAACCTGTAAGAACTTTATAGAGATGCAGGTTGCACCAAATGCCTGCGGGATTAACTACAGCTGCAGTCATTTGAATCCGTCTCTGTGTTTTTTATTTTGCTGCATCATGCCTGACCCCTACCCTGAGAAAGACGATACAGCGGACTCTTGGCTGGTTCACGACTGCGCTAAGCTGTGCCAAATACTCTCATTTTATGTGGCATGTTTATTTGAGCTGCAGTACATTCCCCTGACAACATTTAAACAAACCAACTATTTATTTTTGCATCCACGAAATAAACATTTTTGTATACAGCAAAACATATTCATTTATGGAGCATAAACCATGAACTATTACACTATTATTTATCATGCAGCCCCAAGTCTGGTCTTCCCTGGCAGTCAACATGTAAGTGTTATTTCACTGGACGGTGCCAAAGACGCAAGTCAGCTTCCTCTTGGGCCTCTTTCCATGACAGTGTCATATCTGAGGCATGAGGGGTCAAAATCAAGGTGCTTCTATCAGATTTCTCTGTCAACTTGCTAACTAATTTACACAACCCATGAAACAGGATATTACATTTTACACTTTTTGGAGACAGGTGCTCTACAGACATACATTCACTTAAAGCGGTGGTTAAGATGGGTTGTGTCTGACAAAAATCCTATATTGTCACCAACTGACACTGTCAAGTAAAATTTTGGGAGGAGGGAAATGATGAGCTGTTCTTTCTTTCTTTCTTTGTTATGATGTCATACGTAAAGCATCTTAAGGTGCTTATCTTGACTTCTCTTATAATGGCATGAGGAAGATGCACATTGTGGGGGTGTGAGGTCAGCAGAAGGAATGCTACGTTCAAACTTCATTAAGTGTGACTTGTGACAGGACTCCAGGAGGAATCCAACCAGGGCCAGAAGTCCAGTATTAAGGCTCTAGTATAGTGTCATTTCTCCATGAAATGTGACAAAACAAAGAGCATAGGCCAATTGGTTTTCCGTTTCAAATGAAAAGTAAAAAGAAAGAGACAGAAGCAACAAGTATGACAGAGAGAGAATGGAGAGAGAGAGATGTAGGAATTCAGATGCAGAGAAACAACATGATGTCCCTTGTGAGAAATGCCTCTGGCCTGAACTCAATCCTCATGGTAGTGAAGAAATGCATGCTCTCTCTCTCTCACACACACCCCTCCTGGCCAAAGCCATGTCCTGTACCAGATCTGTTCTGCTCTAACATCCTGCTGCAATAACAACAACTTCCAGAGGATGGCTACAGTCCAGCTGGAGAGTCCACACACACACACACACACACACACACACACACACACACACACACACACACACAGGACTGACCTCCACCATATTATATAGACGCTACATTCAAACATCTGGGTAGACCACATGATCCTGACTATAGTTTCTAATATCCATGTCATATTTCCAAATAATAAAATCCCTCAGTGGACCAAAGAGAGCCACCATCAGACAGACACCAGACTTACTCGATATATATGAAAGTGTGCCAGGAAGGGGAATGACTTTTTCAGCTTGTCAAAACGTCGCATCCTGAATTCCTTCGTCTGGATGAGTGTACAGTAGGTGCAAAAAGTGTGCGTGCGTATTTAAATGGCCAGAGGTGGCTGCTGGTCTCTTAAATCATTACCGGAGCCACAGTCCTTCCAATTTGATGTTCCCAGTCTCTGAGGGAATTCGAAGAAGCGCACACGCTCCTCGGATCCAGACCCGCAGCTCCAAACCCGGGAGAGGGAAGAAAAGATCCTGTTTGCAAATCTATAACATTCCATGGCGGGGCAATCGTCCTGTTAGCCCCTTCTTTAGCTACAGCTCCCTCAAGAAGGCAAAGAGGCATCCATGCAGCACTTCAGCGTGCAAACGGAACTTAACCAGTCTTCAAATATGTGAAAAAAGCCTGTAGCAGCTCTTAATCCCTGAGCTGCTGTCTGTAGCAGAGAAAAGCCTCTCAGCTCTGCCCTGTGCCCAGTCCAGCCATGTGTCCTCCCCAGACAGCAGTGAGCCAATGATCCAGACTTGCAGAACTTCACAAATAAATCTCTCTCTCTCTCTCTCACACACACACACACACACACACACACACACACACACACACACACACACACACACACACACACACGCGCGCACGCACACACACACAGACTCCCTCTCTCTCTCTCTCTCCCTGTGTCTTTGCTCGTGCAGCTACTGTCTGTTTGCTTTTCCATCCATCCATAGAGCATGGGGCTAAAAATAGGAGCGACTTCTCCCTGATTCAATCGCTTGCCAGTCGGGCAGGCAGTAGGGACGTGAGAGCCAAAGTGAGTGACTGTCTCTGGTTTCACATTTTAGGGTGTAACAAGATGCGTGTCTCGTTGGTTTCAGAGAACAGCGATGTGTGCTTTGTGCTGTAGGTTAAGTGTTTATATCTCTTTCCTCTGACTTGAGCTTCACTCTGTTGTCGTCTCTTCCCTTCTTCTTCCACTTTCTCCCCAACGTAGCCCTATTCCTACCTCCTACTGCTGTACTTTTCCCTGATCTACACTCTCACCCTATCTTTCTGTCCTCCCCCCTCCTTTCCCTCCTGCAGTCAGTCAGACGGTCCGTGCAGTGCAGAGCAGTGCGTGGTGCAGAGGACAGAGGCTTCATGGTATTCAGCCCAGAGGAGCATTTGATCAAGGGCCAAAGGGTCACATTCAACTGCAGGATGGAGAGAGCTTGTTTCCTGTGATGCCACTCCCCCCCCCACCACCACACACACACACATACACACAACCACTTCTTCCCCTTCTCCACAGCTTTTCTCATGCCTGCTTATCATAAAATTCACCACAGTGGAGAAATTTCACTTTTGGGGTTTTGAGTTTGACGGTCACTAAAACCACTGGCTTTGAGTGAACTTGTGACACTCTTGTGGTATACACTCTGTGGATGAGGACAGTTAATATTCACATAAAATATGTATGGGAATATTTATTTTTAAGATATTCTTCCTGTTTTTTTTCTCTTAAACTTTTTGGGAATCAGTACAATATGTGTTGCTTTGTCATCAGACTTTATGTAAGAGTATCTGCTCAACAAGTCACTTGATCATTTAGTCGATCAACAGAAAAATATTTTCCGACTATTTAAAGTCATTTTTCAAGCAAGAAACCCCAAACATTACCTAGTTTCAGCTTCTTAGTTTCATCATATGTTCTGTTTGCCTTTGTATAATGTGATTGCGAATCAATTATTTGGGGAATTTGAACTGATGATCGGACAAAAACTATTTGAAAGCATCAACTTGGCCTTTAGAAAAGCGTAACAGCATTTTCTGACATTTTTTACATGATTAATCAGTTAATAGAGAAGATCATCGGTAGATTAATCGATACTGAAAACTGTTTTTCTTTAGTTGTAGCTTTACGTGGATACAACTGCAATCTAGACCTTTAAAAATGTATGTCATTTTAAACCTGAAGAGCATGTTTAAAAGGCAGCAGCGGCTCCATCATGGCACAGGGACAGTAGACTGAATTAATTTATTTACTGGATAAACAATCACACATCTACAACACTAAATCCTTTTACAGTCGTACAAACAGAGAAGTCTGTTGCCTGACTGGCGATTATAAATCACAGAGGCCGCAGATGTCTGTCTGTGGGTGACTAATACTTTAAGTTACAGGTCAAAATAAAAACCAATTATCTTAACAAGACCCGCCCAGTCCACCTAACTTCAGTCAGCTCCCCCACTCCTTCTGTCTCACTGACGTCTATTCTGTCTTTTACCACTGCATAAAAGTCCTAACCTCACCCTTCTCTTCACTCCTTCATAAATCCACTCACTCTGCTACCCTCTCTCAGCCTCCCATCCCTCCCTAGGGTCTCGCCAACCCGTTGCATTTTCTTCTTTATTTGGTGCTGCCTTTTATTTCCTGCCTCTAATCCTCCAAAAATGTTATCTCTCTCTCCCTCTTCTGAATATAAACAAACCCTTACCAGCTGCTTTTCAGACCCCCAGTAGCACCAAGCCCCCTCTCATTCTGTCTCTCACCAGACATTATTAAGCTCTCTCTCTCTCTCTCTCTCTCTCTCTCTCTCTCTCTCTCTCTCTCTCTCTCTCTCTCTCTCTCTCTCTCTCTCTCTCTCTCTCTCTCTCTCTCTCTCTCTCTCTCTCTCTCCCCTCTGCTTTTGATTAGGAATTGTGGTGCGTTTACTAGAGGAAGGAAGGGAGGTGAGCAGACGGTGGAGTGGTGGAGACGGAGGGGAAGGAAAGGGAAAACAACAACAAAATGGGGATATTGTCATGAAATGTCTGTCTTTGATTAAAGACTGGACAGCAGACAAATCTGAAGGGCATGTGCTGCTGCTGCTGCTGCTGCTGTGTTCTATAGTTTTATGCTTGTGTCTCTTCATACTTGTGATCTAAGAACATTGCATACATTTTATCTATTTGTCTAAATGACTTACTTTAATCAAAATATCATTATAAACATGACAGGGATATAGATTAATTTATCTTTTTTGCCCTAGCTCATAGTTGTCTAAACTAATTTAAGGAATTAAGGAACTAAGGAAATGGAACATATTACCAAATAAATCCCCTAATATCACAAAAGACTAGATCAAATGGGTTCCAGGGAGCCCTCGTGGACGAGGTCTCTTTAGTTCGTCCCCCTGCTCCTATATGAGTAGGTATGTCTATGTGTATATATATATATATATATATATATATATATATATATATATATATACGTTTTGTTTATATAAGAGCGTTGTCTATATATACGGTCTGTTTATATAAAGGTTTATAGTGTAAAAACATTTGTATTATTACTATTATTATTATAACTAATTCTATTTTTTCTATTTCTAATAATGTGTATTTGTGTTATTCTGATGTGTGTGAATTTTTTCTTTTGAGCTGCTGTAACAAAGGAATTTCCTCAGTGTGGGATTAATAAAGTATCTTATCTCATCTGACATGACTGCCATGTCCTGCTTGGTCATAATGTATAATAATTGGGCAATTTTTTACTTCTATGTGATTGCCTACCTGCCTCAACATAGAGCACCTACAGTTAGAAGCAGATTGTCTTTGTTTGTATTCCTCATTACTCATTTTATTTCATTGTATTGTACTTATCACTACAATGTTCTTGCACACCAGAAAGTTGTATTGATAGGTGTGTCAGATCTTTCAATGTATTGTGTATAACAATCAAATCAAGCTTGCAAGTTTTCCACACCCAAAGAAAGGGGGGTGCGGTTAAATCACAAACACTCTCATCACACATAATACTATAGATCTCTAACACTCCCTCACATGCAGTATTTTGCAATGTTGGGAAGCCTCCTAAAGGTCAACAGCCTCTAGAGTACCTTTTATTTTTCATGTGCTTCACAAATGTTTTATGAGGAATAGCTGAGGGGGAAAGCTGACTCCACAGTCTCAGTCATTATTTTTAGTTTAGGTGTGGATTCCTCCTGGATTCGTTCAGCCATCATTTAAAAAACTCCTGAAACACCACCTGTTTACCACAGCCTACAACCTCCTTTAGCTTAGCCACAGTAATTCTGTAAAGTGTCCTTGGGTTTTATGAAAGGCGCTATATAAATAAAAGTTATTATTATTATTATTATCATCATCAGATGTCTCACTCTCACAGTCATTCACATGCAGAGGTGATGTCATGAATCTGGCTCTAAATCATCAAGCACACAGGATGTGACAGGATGTGAAAAAAAAAAGCAAAGACCCTTCCCAGCCGTATCTTCCCCTTTGCAACCACACACACACACACACACACACACACACACACACACACACACACACACACACACACACACACACACACACACACACACACACACACACACACACACACACACACACACACACACACACACACCAGGGAGATGTTTTTACGACAACAAAAACCCCACTCCGACAACAAGAACCACAACACCAGTACAATTTTACCAAAATTAAAACACCACAACAATAGTACCAACAATAAGATTGCAACATTAAGACACCACTACAACAGGACTTCTAAAAATTAAGATTAGCTTGGTATCCAGGTTACACTGATGCTGGGTAGATTTAAATCAGTGGAAGGAATGTGTCATAGGGTCGTCAGCCGCCTCCTCCAGCAGATTAGACCAATACGATTAATGGTCAGTAAGTCAACCTGCAGCTCCATGTTATACCACTAGGTAGCACCAATCTATGATGGAGTATTCAGTGGGGTGGATGGGTGCAATAGCAGCATTAGGTCACTGCTATCATGTAGTCTGCCCTGTATTCATAGTAACATGAAGAGAATCAGGATGATTAAACCAGTCAATTGAACAATGTAGCACACTCAAATCCTAAAATTAGCTTTCACTCGGTTGATTCTGGTAATATATTTAGATATTATTCACTAAGTTATTAGTGACGACGGCAAAGCACTACCTATATCCCCTCCTCACACCATTTTATTTTACCTCTATAAAGTCATGAGGTGTTCACATGGTTATTTATAAGTTAAATAGTGACACAGTGTATCATATATATCATACTGATTTTATTTAGCATTTAGCATCTACAGTTAATGTTATCTACTCATTTTAGTATAATATAATATATGGTCCACTGCCTCCCCCCCCCTCCTCCTTTTTCTGTTCATTGTTTGGCCATATGGGTAAAGTTCACAGTTATGTGTTGCACAATAAACACAATATCCTGGTTTCAGAAACCATATCCCAAAAATGATCAAAACCGGGATAATACTCAAAAACAGGATACTAAAGTGCATGTAAATGTACACGTTGTTGATGCCTCTAACTTCAGATGTGGACCGCAGTTCATATGAAGCTAGAAAGAGCTGCATGACTTTGCCCTGTTAATTGTTAAATATGGTAAATAAATGGTTTATTTCTCATGGCCATTGATATTTAAGTAAATAAAACTCTTCGATTGAGCCTGACTTGTTTGGTCCCTCACTTACAATGAAGCAGCTACTGTGGGCCTCTCCAGCTGCTCCTATCTGGCCTCCATCTCCCTCTCTCTTTCTTGTGCCTACACACAAACACACACAGTAGTATGACTCAATAGCCGTTCAACTGGAATATGAAGGGATGCCAAGCCCAAGTTAAACGTCTGACCATGTAGATTGTATTATCATGAATTGACATCAAATTAGTGGCTTGCTGGCTAATGAGATTATGAAGAACAAAGCGCTGTGTGAGGTCTGCATTATGTCAGAGTAATACACACACACACACACACACACACACACACACACACACACACACACACACACACACACACACACACACACACACACACACACACACACACACACACACACACACACACACACACATTAAGCTTGATTTTGTAATATGATGCTCACTGTACACAGACACAGGCATGCAGAGGCTTGCACTCACGGCTGGATTCACATTGACGTACAGTGTTGGGAATTAAGATAGCTTAGTGGATACGGGTGGACGTGCTGCCAGTAAATTTCTAAAGTAAGTTGCAACCTTTTGGTGGCAAAACGTCAATCTGCGGTTTGGTGGTGGGTGCCAAAAACCGGCAGAGCAGAGTGAGGAGTAGTATAATAAACATCATTAATCCCTCTTACAACTGTGCAAGCTAAATATCTTAACAAAACACACACACACACACACACACACACACACACACACACACACACACACACGATGCCTCTGACGGAGGTCTGCATGCACAGACAAACAGAGATGCGTCATTCCTGATCTCACAGATAGTAACCCTCTATCAAAGTCTGGCTTTTTACATTCTCTGTAAATCCCTTCACTGTCCACATCACCTCATCATTCACAGAGTCAGGAGAGGAGAGGCGTCATGCGGTGGGTGGAACAGACTGTGGGAATGAAAACTGTTTTGGAGACAAACAGACTGCTCCTAGGTGAACACAGAACATATGTGTCCCCTTTTGGTAGCTTGGCCAAATAAGCATAATGCCAGACGACCAAAACAACCCCCACTAATACATCCTAATGTCGCCTCCACCCTGAAAATACGCCCATCCGAGCAATCTGTTCTTTGATCCCCTAAAGCTGGTTAAGAGGGGAAAGGAGGGTGTTCGTGAAAAATGTCGGTCAATGATGATTGACCTCCTATCGACAGTCAACAGCGTGTGAACCCAATATTTAGTAAAATATGTGCTACGCTGAGAGAGTATTTATTATTTCCATTTACAAAATACAGCAGATGCTCAACAATGTAGTGCTGGTTGAAGCTCACTAATTCCCTCATGTTCCAAAGTCTATCAGAACTAGATCTGTATTAAGCATAAAAGGATTGCTCTGATAGAACAATGAGTACATGTATTTGAAGGGAGTCACGGGACTCTAACCTCTCTCCTTTTCCTTCTCTCTCTCTTAGTGCCTCGGTTCATCTGTTCTTACATATCTTTGTCTCCGAGTTCCCGATGGAGACGGCTGCATGCAGTGTGTTAGGGTTGTGTGCATTAGAACTAGAAAACCGCTGTATTTAGCACAAAGCTGCGGCTTTAAAAAAAGAGTGATCTGATTCAGCCCACAGAAACCAGGACAGCTGCTGTGCCCACCGGCTTAACTGCTGAACTAGCACACAGACCCTAAACGCCGCACTCAGTCGACAATCATGATATTTATACTGTTGCACAAATCTAAACATTCATCCACCCATCCATTTGTAATACCTGCTTATCCTGTGCAGGGTCGTGGAGGGCTGGACTCAATCCCAGGACAGACTGAGAGCAGGGCTGGACGTGGTTTGAAATCTTTTGATACTTGCACGATATACATCAGCAATGAGCTAATAACAGCCAGCGGTCCGTTTCAGAAAGCAGGTTTAGTGAAAACTCTGAGTTTGTTATCTGCATGAATAAAAAACAGGGTTGGTTTATTAAATATGTTAGGCAGACTATAAAATATTTTTTTCTCAAAACATGGCATTTCCTTTTGTTGACAATCCCGCTGATGAAGAAGCTGTATTACTCCGCAGAGACTTAAACATACGTCGGGAGATGATGCATTTTCGTTTCCAGATAACTTTGAGCAGTATCATTTTTCTTCCCAGTCTATCAGTTATGTAGCTTCCATAACCTTATCCGTCCTCATATCACTAACCTCTCCCATTGTGGACATGCTCTACATCCCAGCACATTCTTTGTGTCGCATTATGTGTTTTTGCAAACGGCAGTTTTCTTTATAATATTGGTGATGGGGAGCTTATTAGTAAAGCCACTGTAGCAAAGAGCCGTCAGAAAAGTGTGCCTCTCTCTGAAACGTTTGTGTAGAGTTCCCTGGACACAAACCAGTAAGAGACATTAAACAAAAAAATCATAATTCTGTTAATGATGGTGCTGCAACCTCACAATGGGATTAGTAGTAGTTTACTTTTTCGCCCGCAGGATTGCACCGAAATGAAATTATAGGTGTAGCCTACTACCATTCCAGTTTTATATATATAGTAATAGTATAGGTTACCTGTGATTCAATATGAAATTAATACTCTATATTAGATCTTACGCATTGACTCAAGCAGCAATTTTCTTCCACACCAGTTCTCGCTCTTTTACAGCAGCCGCTGTGTTGCTTTTTTAAAACTAAATACATGTTCAAACTCGCTGTACGTGCGCTCGACCAGTTTGTTTGTGGTTGTTACCATGGTGAATCGTAGTATCATGGCTCCATTCATGCTGCCTTTTTATTGTGGTGGTGCACGCGCTTAACTCTGAGTGAACCTACTCCGAATTGATTGAACAAACTCAAATCAGCTGTTCTGGAACCGAAAACTCAAGAGTTTCCCATCTCAGGGTAAATCAACTCCGTTTGTTAAACCTCCTTCCTGAAACGGACCCCTGGTCACTATACCACTGTAGTGATGTGTCCTTTTCAAATCCAGCCAGGAACCTTTTTGTACGTCATCCCCTCTCTCTCTTTGCCACATTTCCCATGTGCCTCCCAACAGTATGCTACCAATAACAATTCTAAAAAGGCAAGCACACTGATAGCATAGTGGCAAAGGCATTGCAGACCCCATCCAAGCCAAAAGAACAGTGAGGCCTGTCCGTACGGTATGTCAGGGTTTGTTAAAGGACGTGGGTGTTTGCGGAAGAGGTGGGAGGCTATAAAATGTCATAGTTTGCCTGTCACCAAGCTCATTCTGCAGCACCTCATCAATGACCTCATGGTTCTGCATTCAATAAAGCGTGCACACACACACACACACACACACACACACACACACACACACACACACACACACACACACACACACACACACACACACACACACACACACACACACACACACACACACACACACACACTGGCCTTGTGTGTGGGTGAGAAGTGCTATGTGTGGTGAGCGTGAGTATGTGGTGGTTGAGGAGAGTGATGGTGACACGTAAGTGTCACCATCACTCACTGTGTGATCTGTATAGGGGATCTATGATACAGTTTTATATTTAGACATTACTGTAGGTCTTTTTCACAGCACTTTCTTGTAATGGTAGGAAAAGCACAGGTGTGTACTATTACCATTCACGTTGGCTCTGTTCCATAGTGTCTCAGTAAGTCATGACAGTGTGACAGGGAGCTAGCATGCACAATACCAGGACCCTGAACCTGAAAAAGCTAAATTGAATTTAGCCAACATTTATTTTATTATTTATTGTACTGCTGTGACATGTCGAAACGACTCATCTTGACAGGTTTTTGACACAATACCGCTGGCACTGCCTCTTGGTCAGGTGCTAACCCATGACCCATGAAAATCCCAGATGTCACACGAAAACAGCTGCCTGTGAATGTTGACCAAAATTCTTGTTTGGGTAATGACACAAACACAAATGTTACACATCCAAAATCGCATCTGCACACACGAAAAAGGTGCAACACTGTTTCTAACGTTACTGCCACAAAAAATACATATTAGTGTCATGACAACTATAATCTACTGATTACCCAATTGCTTATATTGTACTCCAAAATGTATTTTCTTTTTAGTGAGAGATATTGCCCTCCCTCGGAAAACACCACAACAAAGCCTTACATCATCTCACACCCTTTCATTTTCCATAATACCTGCTGAATTGTTTATCTGTCATCCATGTTTGTCTAAAGCTGTGCGGCAGGGTATAATCAAGGAAGTGTAGAGGTCTACCTCTTCATCATCGCTGGGCAGGCGTTGGTAGTCAGACTCTGACGTCTCCTGCAGCCTCTGGTATTCTGCCGTCTCCCCCATGGTGGGGCTCCAACACCGGCCAGTACCTGCCCGGGGCTACGTGTCCTTAAAGTCCTCAAATAGCTCCAGTCAGTGAGCAACCCACGCACAGTCAGTCAGGTCAGTTGGCCCGCTTTGAGGTCTGTCCTGTCATTAGAAGACAAGTATAGTATTCTGCATATCATGCACAGTACAACACTGCATTATTTCTGGTAGCTGAGCACAATATCTCTAATCATTGAACTAACTGTGCTACCGCTGTATACCTCCAAAACGCCCACCTTCATTGTCTTCCTCATTTAGGTTGAGTCAGCTTTCCTTGAAAATGGCCAGACAATGAGTTCCTCATGTTCGCACAGTGATAACAGGGCTGTGTTCACTGACTGACCGGTCTGTAAAAACACAGGTGCTTATCTTTATGGAAATAGATCTGGCAAGCTGCAGACAGCAATTATTGATGCTGAATGAAATAGTCCCTATTTTTGCATTGTTGTGTGGGCAGGCAGGGATTCTTCCTCTTCTAAAGAAAAACAGAAGACAATCCGATTAAATAAAAGACAGTAGAGTTTGTCCTTTTCACATGCCAGGGGCTTACATCTTCAGAGAGCATCCGAGGTGTTAAACCGATCATTCCAAATTAATTTACTGGTCATTAATTGTCCTCCTAGACAAGGAAATCCCATGTGTAGAAGCTGCTGCAGCCAGGAAGGAGCATTGGGATGATGCAGCCAAGGTGTGGCACTGGAGGTGACAAATCCAGCAGACTCTATTTCTGTCGACCCATCTCGCGCCACAGTAATAACCTCTACCCTCAATCTGTCTCTCGCTCTACCTCGCTCATCTTTTTCTCTCTCTCTCTCTCTCTCTCTCTCTCTCTCTCTCTCTCTCTCTCTCTCTCTCTCTCTCTCTCTCTCTCTCTCTCTCTCTCTCTCTCTCTGCTCTTGTTTGCCCTGCCTTATTGCTGACGCATGCGATGTCCCTCTCTCTCTCCCTGTTTCTATTTCCCCCCCATAGATATTGAGCAGCTGTCCAATTGGACTGGTAGCCCAGCTCTGACGATCACTGCTAAGGTCTGGGAGGATTTTTAACGATGCTTTGTCCTAAATAGACTTCCTGATTGCTCAGCCGATGCCTAATCCCCGGCTGTTGTTGTTATTGTTTTTCCCGTCCTCTCCTCCTTTCAGTCCCTCACCCTCTAACCCACTTTCCACACCCCTCCACTTGATTAATTTTTTTCCATTTCAGCCCCGGCTCGATGATTTTGTGAGTGGTCGCCTCTTCTATTACCGTGGCAACATCAACCCATCACATCCCCTCCCCACTCTCCTGTGTCCTGTAGTATCGCCGATCCAGTCAGGGGTAGTCCTGATAGAAGCAGCCAATGAAGGCGAGGCAGGCCAACAGGGGGGGGGGGGAGACGAAGAGACGATGGCAAGAGGAGGGGGAGCCCTCTTGAAAAGAGTTAATCCTCCCTCTGAGAGGGAGAAAAACATGGCCATGCTGTTTTGTGTGTGTTTGTGTGGATCTGTGTGTGCGTCAAAAGCACCTCTCCAATATGGGTATCCAGGCCATCTGGATTCTTGCTGAGTGAAAATAGAATAAAAGAACTGTGTGTGTGTGCTAGAGTGTGGATCGGGCTGTATTTTTCTGTCTGAGCCCGGCCCGCGTCCGACAGAGCAGTAACCGAACCCGACTTAAGCCTGACACAGTTAAAATCTCATTTTTTTTCAGAAACAGGTCCATTGGCTACCTACATAATAAGCCGTTTTAAATTTAAAATGTTCAATGCTTTATTGCGCTGATGTGACGGAGTCTCTCTCTCTCTCTCTCTCTCTCTCTCTCTCTCTCTCTCTCTCTCTCCTCTCTCTCTCTCTCTCTCTCTCTCTCTCTCTCTCTCTCTCTCTCTCTCTCTCTCTCTCTCTCTCTCTCTCTCTCTCTCTCCCCCCCCTCAGGCGGGTTATTCACAGTCCACTGAGCAACATTTGCTTTTTGCACTCATTCCTCCGCCTCTCCTCTGCTCCGTTGTTGGATCTGCTCCTCTAGAGGCTGGCTGTCACGTGTGAGCATGCAATATCGCACGGTAAATACACAAAGGCACATGCACACACACATCAGCCAACAAATATTTCTACAAAACTGAAACAGTGCATGCATGCAGACACAATGCACAGCAACACAGAGGCCTGAATTCCTGTATTTACCACTGGAGATAATGCTGATTATATCTACACATTTTGAGGGCATTGCCAGCTATTACAATCAATTTCCCTTTGCCATGAACAAATGAATTATTATAGGTTGACCCTCTTTTTCTCTCTCTATTGTTATTGATTTGTGTTCTGGTCTCTGTGGTGAGCCGTTGTGTTGTTCCCCTTCCTCTTTTACAACTGAATCCCAAATTATCCTTATTGGTCAGACGGCTGACAGAGTGGACAAAATAATAAGCCACACCTGTACAATATAAGACAATACAACATTGCCCTGTTATAGATACTACACATTTGTAAAGCTCTTCAATTTTGATGACATTACAGAGAGGTGATTTGGACACTTAATACAGTACGTGCACAGGGGGATACAATACGCAACATCACAAACTATATGACCTCAATACTGAACATATGATACATGATAAATGGAGCAGGGCCACTGCTACTGCTGCTCAGTGGAAATATCTTCCACAATTATTTGCCCAGAAATGAATCTTCCTAATTGAACTCAACTCAAAGTGTAAAATATTTACATTCAAGTGTTGAAATATACTTTATAGAAATATGAAACACATTCACTACATAAAAAAAAAAATAAATAAATAAATCACATTACGTCATGAATCATTTTCTAATGGACAGAAACATGTGTATGTGTATAAAATGTTATTACCATCTAGTTTTAAAGTACATAGTTTTTATTAGTGAGGAAACTACAGACATGCTGGGAATGTGCAATTCTTTTTTAATCTATTTTCTTAATGCTTATTTTTATTTATTTTTGAATAGACCCATTTTGAAAATGCAAGCAAACGTTTTCTTATTTCACATTCATGTATTATTTTTTATCATTTTCATACGTCTTTAAACATGGCATTAATTTTTCCCAGTAGATCGATTACTCAGAGAGCACCACAGAGCCTTCTCCTCTGACCTCTCTGCTTGCACTAAATGCCACATTTCACAAACTCGTCTTCAGAAACCTGGAAACCCCCTTTAATGACCAAATGCTGGGGCTTCAACCTTTGAACCCAGAAGCTTCTTTTACCAGCCATCTTGTATCAGGGGGAAGGTAAAGCTGAGCCTGTTAAAACATGTGAACGCCTTCTCTGTCCCTGTGATGGAGCGCAAGGAGAAGCAGAGCAGGCATGCTGTGGGTGTACCGTTATAGTGTTCCCAGTCCAAACATCGCAAACTCCATTTAAGAGACCGTTTGGAGTCCTAAAAG